>JAJOZX010002426.1:0-677954 GCA_023014485.1 Bathynomus jamesi | reverse complement strand
GATAAGAAAAAAAAAAAAAAGTAGTAAAGTTAAACAAAAAGTGGGTTAGTTTACGCTATGAGCTACATCTACATTCGTGTAGTCTAATTTTTTTTTTTTTTTTTTAATAATAATTTTATTGCTGGCATCACACGCTGGCATGTCACAAGCTGGCATTCATCGTCAACAGACTCATCCTCGAGCACCACCACCAGAGCTTCTGTTGCTAACTTTGTTGTTTTTTAAATTAAACACCGTTAATACCTTTAAAATGTCTGTCAAGACGGTTCTTAAACATATTAACGCTGTAGAATGAACGACTGACGCGGGAAGATTATTCCATTTATCAATTACTTTAAACGTAAAGAAGTTTTTAGCGATATTAGTAATAAAACGCCTGCCACGCAATTTAAATCCGTTATTGCGAGTATTACTATTATCAAAAGTGAACAATTTGTCAAAATTTACGTTATCGCTGTTATTAACGATTTTGAAAACTTCAATAAGCTCCCCCCTTAATCTCCTAGTTTCGAGTGAATACAGGTCTAACTCATTAATCCTATCTTCATAAGGCTTATTGCGCAATGACGGAATAAGTTTCGTGGCACGACGCTGAACCCTTTCTAACCTATCAAATCCTCACGCAAGTAGGGCAACAAAACTGAACTGCATATTCTAAATGAGGCCTGACTAGGACTTGTAAAGGGGCAATATAATATCCTTCGATTTAAATTCGAAATTACGCGCTATGAAGCCTAACATCCTATTAGCTTTTGCGCAAGACTCCAGGCACTGGTTCCTAACCTTTAAATCCTTAGATACGCGTACGCCTAAATCTACTTCCTCGTCAACGCTCGCTAACTCCCTATCATCCATCGTATACGCGTAATTATTGTTGCGAGAACCTATATGCAAAACTTTACATTTGTCTACGTTAAATTGCATCTGCCACTTATCTGTCCACTCCATAATCCTATTTACATCGTCTTGAATCCTATTTCTATCGTCCTCGTTAACAACCTTACCGCCTATTTTAGTATCGTCCGCGATTTTGACACGTACTAGTCAATCCTACATCATGTCGTTAATGTAAATTACGAATAGCAATGGGCCTAACACTGAACCCTTTGGGACACCGCTACCTACATCTAACCACCCTGATTCACTACCATTAACTACGACCCTCTGTCTCCTACACGAAGCCATTCTTCTTCTAACCAGTTAGCTACCTGACCGCGATATACCGTGCGCTTAACCTTCGCAATTAGTCTCCTATGCGGAACTGTATCGAACGCCTTTTTAAAATCTAAATAAATAACGTCAGCTGCTCTATACCTATCGTATTCGCGCACTATTTCGTTATAAAATTCTAACAAATTAGTTAAACAAGACCTATGGCGTCGAAACCCATTCTGACTACTATTAATCAAATCTCTACTTTCTAAGTGATCGATGATACGATCCCTAACTACGGATTCCAAAAGTTTACCTACAATTGACGTTAAGCTAATGGGCCTAGTGATGTAGGTCACATCCGCATCCGCATCCGCGGAACATCCGCACATTTTCTCGCATCCGCATCCGCACCCGCATCCACACCTTGGACTGCGGATGTCGTGCGGATGTGGACCGTTGAGATAAAACGTCATTAATAAGAGGAAATTATCAAATTCTACTATATTAATAGAACTAGTTCATTGTGCGCAAAAGTGATGCAAGCTACAAGACGAGAGGCTGTTCTTGTATGAAGTTACTCTCTTGCAACCTACTTAGATCCACGTTACAAAGCTAATTTATTTTCACCTAGTACATTAGAACGAGTTAAATCATCACTTGGCAAAGCAGTTGAAGAGTTTCAATCTCTTGAATCTGTCGCTTCGCCACCCACCAAAGAATAAAAGTTTCAGTTACAGAACCAACACCTTCAACAAGCAAATCTATCACAGAATCTGTCTCTCAGTTTCTTGAGTCAAGCAGCAATGACGAGACCTACGCGATGTCAAAAGATGTTAGTAAAAAATGATCGAGAGCTATCACCAAGAAAAACGCCTGGTTGCATGTGACAATCCTATTAGTTGGTGGAAAAATACGCAGAATATCTATCCATACTTGAATAAACTTGCAAGGAAACATTAGCCTGTCTTCCAACAAACGTATCAAGCGAGAGATTATTTAGCAGTGCTGGATTAATATATGATGAAAGAGAAACAGACTGGCAGCAGAAAAGGCAGAAAAATTAATGTTCCTTAAGCATAACCTTCCTATAATTAAGTTTGAACATTAAACGATGAACATCTTAGTTTACTCTTATTTTAATTACTCATTTATAAATATGCTAATAAAACTTTAAACTTAATATAAATAGTTATCAAGCTAATTAAAGATCTCTTTCTATAAGGGTGGAGGTTGGGGAAAGAGGACGGTGGGGTGCATTTGAGTTGGGTTCACGTCCCGCATCCTGGTAACACAATTATGGTTTCTAATTGTGGCTGAAACTCAACAAAATATAACGAATTTATTTGCAGACGAATTCACTAATTGATTTCTATATAGTTAGATGCTTGATGTTATTTTATAGTTCAGAGAAAAGTACAGCAATTATTGTACAATTAATCAATTATACTACATTATAGCTACAGCTCTCTCTATATAATAACTTATTATATACGTTAAACACAACAAATCTCGAATATATCCTAAAAAATAACGAAAATGTAGACATCCGCATCCGCATCCGCGGATGTTGAAATCAAACATCCGCATCCGCATCCGCGGATGTGAAAAAAATGACATCCGCTACATCACTAATATATATATATATATTATTTTCCATAAATATTTATGTCCTATTGATCAGCTAATTACATCGTTTAATTAGATGTTTAGGAATGCGCTTGTTTATAGCGTTTTCAACTTTTTCCTTCCTTTACCATATTCCCTTTCTAATTAACCATTTGTGCTGCACATTTTAATGCAACGTGCATCATTTGTCCTGTTTTAATTGTTACAGATGAAAAAGACCGTAATATTAGACTTAAGTCAGACATAGAGTGAGATAATTAATGCAGTTTGACAAAAATGCTTACACGAATTTTTAGATGATTTTTTTTCCGGAATTGTACATATATAGGTACACCTTTGCTTTCCGTACAAATTGTTCATTCTGGTGAAGCATTACACTCCACCTTAGACCTACTTTTAAACGGGGAAGTGTATATTATATATATATATATATATGGGAATGAACTCAGAATGGTCCCCTGAGTTTTTTATGATACACACAGACCGTGCATGCAACAAGGAACTCTTCTGGGATAATTAAATCCACTATAGTTCGAATAAGTAATGGTAAATGACAACTACCATAGTTTTTCTTTTTCATGATGCTAGCCCGACGTGGGCAGCGGGTCACTCGCAAAGAGATATCACAAATATAGCTTCCCTCACCAGCTATCTGCAAAGCAGACAGGATCCAGCTTTGGAACATGGATCTAGGGTTTAAAGCAGCCTAGCCCTGTTACATTTAGAACCTCAATATAAGCAAAAGACTCGCTGTCTTCACGTCAGATTGAGTACATCAAAGAAAAAGGGGTAACTATTATATTTTAGCCAAAAAACCAAAACTGCCAGTTGAGGTTTAAGTTTTGGTTTTTTGGCTAAAATATAATAGTTACCCCTTTTTCTTTGATGTATTCAATCTGACGTGAAGACAGCGAGTCTTTTGCTTATATTAAGGTTCTAAATGTAGCAGGGCTAGGCTGCTTTAAACCCTAGATCCATGTCCCAAAGCTGGATCCTGTCTGCTTTGCAGATAGCTGGTGAGGGAAGCTATATTTGTGGGATCTCTTTGCGAGTGACCCGTTGCCCACGTCGGGCTAGCATCATGAAAAAGAAAAACTATGGTATTTGTCATTTACCATTACTTATTCGGACTATAGTGGATTTAATTTAATTATCCCAGAAGAGTTCCTTGTTCCATACACGATCTGTGTGTATCATATATCTATATATATAATATATATATATTATATATATATGACAGAAACCCGGAAATGAAATGTACGTATATAGGCACGCCTTTGCTTTCCGTCCGAATTGTTCATTCTGGTGAAGCTTTACGCTCCAACTTAGACCTAATTTTAAACGGGGAAGTGTGTAATATATATATATATATATATATATATGAGAGAGAGAAACGTGGAAAGATGTTTACACTCTACCTTAGACCTACGGTTTAACACGGATCATTACGGCACCCTGGCTAGCAGCCGCGGAAGGACGCGCCGAGTCTCGAGCCCGCCTACACTCCACCTTAGACTTAGAGTTTAACGCGGTTGTCCGACGCATATAAACGTAATGGGCGAATAGACGGGTGTGTACGTACCAAACGAAGTATACACTGTGCCAACTGGCTGATGATGCCTGGAGGCACTGGCTGATTAAGCCAGCTGGCTGATTAGGGGCCCTATAGACAACGGCCGCTCGGCTGAAGTCTTAACATGCGCTTGGCTCCTGCCAGGCGATCCCACCTTATCCCCCAAAGAGGTCTCCCCCAGCGGGGGTTCATTGCAACTTGGGGGATAACTCCGGCTCCAAGTTGCATAACCCCTTGTTGCTCTTGCAACATTCCCCCTCCCCCATTTAGGGGGTGCCTTGCAGCAAAGGGGGGTTGGCACTATGGGTGCCGTGCAGCAAAGGGGGGTGGAGGTCGACACTATGGGTGCCTTGCAACAAAAGGGGGTGGAGGTTGATACTATTGCAACATCTTGTAACATTTGCAATTGCATTGCACTCTCCCATTTTGCGGTCATACTACTTACCTCAGATGACTGGAGTCAGGGGCATGCAAGTACAGAAAAAGGAAGGCTACAGTCAAAAGCGAGTAACCTCCGGACTTAAAATATTTTAGTATGTAAGATGAAAATTAGCATTTCCAAGGATGAAGTATACAACAAAACAATGACGAATCAACTCACTAATAATGAAATCAGAAAAAACACAAAGGTTAACCACTTTATTCTTCAGATGTAGAAAAAGCTCTGTACTCCGGTTAGCGGAAGAATCAGCCAACGGAGGCTTCAGACTGAGGCTAATTCAACCGCAAGAAGACCAGCGAAAACCACTCTTAAAATAAAAACAGAAACACCTTATCCCTTTGCGGTAAAAACATTAATTTAACCGCTGAAAATGGCTAGGATTTTGTAGAGCAACGAAGACCAGATCATGCGATTTGCGCATTGTACATTATCCCAAATACTGTAAATTACTATGAATCGCCTTACACAAGTCATGGTTTGGGATGTTTTTACGTTCATGCCAAAAGGAAACACTTTCGCCGTAAACCGCGAATTCCTTATTCACTGAAACATCCTCAAACAAGATGCTCCGAGAACAATGGAGGAGGGTTGATATTCGTGGTTTCAGCAGGGTGGGACACCTTCCCACACAAAAAAAAATTAGTAAAGTAATCGTTTGCGTAAACCCACAGTCCTACTCTGGAATGACCTCGTAATTCTTCTTGACCTCAAACCTGTGAAAACTTCTGAATGTGAAAGGCCCTAAAAAGAAGCCGGGATCCTGCAAAGATCCTCTTTTGACATAGAAACATTATGGCTGTTCGAGTAGCCCTGGAATTGTGCCGGAACCTTATCATGTCCATGCGGAACAGGATGAAAGCAATCACTGATGCCAAGAGAAGTTCCTCTAAATACGAGTATTAAACCCACAATGAAAATGTAATTCCTTGAAACTTTATTTCATTCCAATGATAATGTTTAGTAAGATAATAAAAACCCACTCTAATAGAGCGAGTTTATTTCCACAACAGTTTCGGTGCCCACTGGCATCCTCTTCGGTGGGTTTTTATTATCATATTTTGATCTTCACCGAAAAGTGAAGTTGTTTGCATTTAATAATGTTTAGGTTTATCTAGCCCCTTCGTAACGGCAAGGGCCATGTGACGATCGCTACATTATTGGGTTTGCATCACCTATATATATTTCTTTATGTATTTGTTTTATGTTGCTTTGTATAATCAATGCAAATTTCTTTCAGGAAATATAATTGCGTTGATTTCTGAGCTTCGTTCAGAAGTTGAAGGTCTGCAGAGCTCCTTTGAAAAGAAGAAATCAAGAACAAAAGAGTTGGAACAAAGAATTCGACATTCAAATTACATTTCTTCTCATGAAGAACTTGAAACTGAAACAGGTTTGTAGGGATGACTGAAGTCGGATTTTAATGGCTATAAAATTAGTAAAGCCAAGGCATTATTAGCTAAAAGTTATTTGGTGCTACTATAGTATGCGGTCTATCTACGATTCGGCGGCGGTCTACCTTTTAAATATAGCTTCTTATCTTGTTCACTAATTGTTTGTTTACATCCCAATGTCAATCGCTCTTGACGAATGGTTAGGTTTAGTCATAATATTTTCGTTAGTTTTAACAAAAAATCACTGACTAAACCTAACTAATCGTTGGTAGACCGCATACTATAGTAGCACCAGTTTATTTGGTATATATTAGCTTTGAATTTAGAACGTTTAATAACAAAATTTTGATATTTCTCATCTTTTAATTGTAAATAAGGTCATAAATGAACTATTTACATTGTAATATATTTGTTGATTCGTTACAGTTGAGGATAACTTAAAATAAACAAAACTTGTTCAGAGACTGTCATTGAGTTTTGTCTTTAAGTCAATGCTTTCATTGGTAGATTAGGCATTATTTTATACATACAGTATTTGTATTGAACACAGTTTTTCAGAAGACGAAACTTTATTTTAGTTTATGACTATTTTTTGTCTTTTAAAGTCCCTGTCTTTCAGATAATTTTTCACCGGTTCGAGATGTCTGAAACATGATGTTTTTACTATACACAATATACTGTACTTTTTAAGCTTGGGTTTTTACTGTAGTTTTAGATTGCTGCCTAAATGATAAAGGTAGTTTTGTAGAAAAGCTTCACAGTTTTTATCTTTCTAAACTTTTGGGGATTATTATATATATACTTACTTTTGTTACTTTTGTTGAGTTTGAACGACGGTTCAGGATCGACCTGCGGTCGACCCCTCTGCAGCATCCCGCCTCATTTGCGGGACTTGGTGAAGGAGGGAATTGCTCTCTGATCGCCTCCTGCCCTCGTAGCCAGCCACGCATGGCTGGTCAGGGACTTTGCACAAGAATCTGTCCAGCTGGTTCTTGAAGTTATTCAGGTTGGTGTGCTGGAGATTCCTCACTTCTTTTGGAAGGACATTGAAAAGCTTTGGGCCCCGTATTCTGAGGGTATTTTCCATCCTCGTTTTCATGGCTCCTTGTCCCACCGCAGCTGGGACCGTACAAAATCTGCCTCTTCTCTCATTCCAGTTTGTTTCTATTTCATTTCTGAGGTTAGGGACAGAGCCCTCAAGTATTTCCATATGTATATTATTGTGTACCGCTCTCGCCTTCTTTCAAGAGAGTAGAGTTCCAGGGATTGTAGTCGAGACCAGTAGTCTTCACCTTCCGTTTCCTCTATCTTAGACGTAAAAGTCCTTTGTATAGCTTCAATGCTCGCAATGTCTCTTTTTCTGTGTGGGCTTGTGAGTACTGAGCAATACTCAATTATTGGTAGGACTAGACTCTTCCATAATTTGAGCATGATGTTTGCTTTTCTGCTGCGGAAGCTCCTCCAGATGATTCCCATTATTTTTCTAGCCGTTGTGATTTTGATTTTATAGTGCTCTCTGAATTCTGCATCCGACGACATTATTACTCCAAGATCCCTGACTTGTGGATTTGGTGTTATCTGTTTGGCTTGCGGAGTTTTGTACCCTTTTTTCTGTAGCTCTTTGTTATTACCATATCTTAGAAGTTGGAATTTTTCTTCGTTGAACTTCATATTGTTGTCTTCTGCCCACTGGAATAATGTTTCAATGTCGTTTTGTAGTTTTCTTATGTCATCTTCGTTCAATATTTCCTTACATATCTTTGTGTCATCTGCGAAGCATGATACAATACTGTCCTTAATATCTGCATCAATATCTGCAATCATTATTATGAACAGCAAGGGAGCTAATACTGTCCCTTGTGGGACAGAGCTCACGACTTCCGAGACTTCCGATTTAACTCCGTTTACCACCACTCTTTGCGTTCTTTGCGTCAAGAAATTAAATATCCACCTTCCTAGCTTTCCAGTAATTCCTGTATCCTTAAGTTTGTGTGCTATGATTCCATGGTCACATTTATCGAAGGCTTTAGCAAAATCAGTATATATTACATCAATGTTTTGTCCTCGACACAATGTTCCTAATATTTTCTCCTGGTGGTCTAGTAGCTGTGACAGGCATGATCTACCCGCCCTGAAGCCATGTTGATTTGGGTTGTATAAGTCTTTTTCTTGTAGGTAGTAGGTAATTTTTGGCTCTAATTATGCGTTCAAAACACTTTATAAGGTGTGAGGTGAGAGCCACTGGCCGATAATTTTTGGGCATTGCTCTGTTACCACCTTTAAATAGGGGGGCAATGTTCGCGTTCTTTAAGGGGAGTGGAATTTGTCCTGTGTCGAGTGATTTCCTCCATAGTAAGTATAGCGGTTTTGCAATACTCTCTTTGCATTTCTTCAGAAATGTGGCACTCCATGTGTCTGGCCCTGGCGCTGAATTGTCTCGCATCTGTGATAAGGCCGTAATTACATCTCCTTCCGTGAACTCGAAGTCCATTAATAGGTTTGTGCCGGGATTTGTTCTTGGTTGATCTGTTCAATGTCGAAAAACTCGTCTGGGTTTTCCACTTCCATCTCGGACTTAGGGGTGCTAAACACAGATTTAAATTGTTCCCTAAGCAGTTCACTTATTTCTTTCGGGTCATTTGTGTATTCGGCCTCCCCGTCTATCAACGGTCCAATACTCTCTTACACTGCATTTTCCTTTTCGCAAAAGTGTAGAAGTATTTTGGGTTATTTTTTATGTTTTCTGCTACCTTGTTTTCCTCCTCGTTTGTCTTATGTATGAATGTTTGCTTTAGGTCCATTTCTATTTCGCCAAGTTTCCTCTCTAGTTTGAGTCTCTTTGCATCAGTTCTGCATCTGTGGAGATGTTTTACGGTTTGTCTTCGTTGCCTGAATAGAGTCCTGATTTTCCTCTCGAGCTTGCTACGTTTTCTTTCCTGTCTCTCTGGAATATGTTTCAGTATTATAGGTTTGGTTTCCGTCTCTATTATACATAGTATTTCTTGTGGAGTCTTCTCGTGTAGTAGCAATTCCCAATTTACCTCCTTTAAATCTTTATTTACGTTTTCCCAATTTACTTTCTTTGAATTTATGTTTAAGCCTTCAAATATTCCATCTGCCTCTCTGGATGCGTTTTCGGACCTCTGGGTGCTAACTTCAATTGTATATCGATGAGGTTATGGTCGGAGAACTTTGTGTGCGTTACTTTTTTATTTATTATTATCTCGTTGTTATTTGTCCACATTAAATCCAAAACGTTCTCCTTTCTCGTGGCTTCACAGATTTCCTGGGTAAGGGCGTAATGTTCCATAATATCTAATAGCATTGTTGCTTGGGTTCTGTCATCTTTAGTAATGTTGCCATGAAACTTCTCAACATATATAACTTCGTCATTTTTCTTCCATGATATGAATGGGAAATTAAAATCTCCGAAAATTAGAATATTTGTTGCTGGAGTTTCAAGTAATTTTAATATGTTTTCTATTTCATTTGTAGCAAATTGGAATTCACTTTTTGTGGTGTTTGGTGGTCTGTAGATGTTCATAATGGTTAGGTTCAGTTCTTTTACTTCTAATATAATAACTTCAACTGTGCTGTTTGATTTCTTTACCCTCACTTCACATGTGTAAGTGTTTTTCACGTAGATACAACACCCTCCTCCTCGTCTAGCCACTCTATCTGCTCTGTATATGTTGTAGTCCAGCAATGCTATTTCAGTATTCTCGATGCAGTTTTCACAGCCTTTTTCGCACTTATGTAAGTGTGTTTCCGTTAGGCATATGATATCTATGCTGGTTTCCGTAGCTAAATTTTGCAAGTATTGTAATTTGCAGTCTGCATGGTCCGTATAGAGGCCTTGTATATTTGTGTATAATACATTTACCGGGTTTCTAATCTTCGTGTTCGATTCTCCTAAATGATGGTCGTTTCCTGGTCGATGTTGGTTCCTGTTTGGTGTTATTGGTTGGGCCGCTGCATTTGGGAGTATTGGCGTTGCGGCTCGTGATGCCACTGTTGTTGTTGTATTATTAGTGGGTGGTGATGTGGGTAATGTTGTGGTGCATATGTTTGCGGCGTTCTGTCTCTCCTTGTTAGAAGGGCAAGCTGAGCTTTTATTATTCTCATTTCTTCTAAAAAATATGTTTCATTACTCTTGCTATTTCTTCTATGTCACATATGATCTGTTCTTTCCCGTTCTCTTCTTTGCGTACCCTTTATGTGAAAATGCGGGCATTCTATATTCAGGCATTTTTTCTCAGTAATTTTCTGTCTGCACATACGAGGGTGAAAAAAGTTGCAGTTTGGTCCGTACTTGCACTTCCCATTCCTCATCATATAGAAGCATTTTGTAGGGTGATTGTATATGCAGTTTGAGCCATATTTGCACGCACCTATTTTATAATATTCGCATATGGCCCGTCGTTTAAATTCCCTCTGTGTCTTATGTGATTCGATTTCCTTCTTCTGCTTCGCCACCACTTCTTCCCTACTCAGTGGGGTTGTTTTCTTTGGTGTGTATTTCGTATCTCCCTCTTCTGCCGTGGGTACCTCTTTTTCTGAGGCTGCTTTCGCCCCTCCCTGTAGTGTGTTTTCTTTTTCCTTCTCGGTTGTGTAGGCGTTTTCTGTTTCATGTTTTTCTGTCGGTAGAGCTGCTGTACTTGATTCTTCTATTTCAACATTTTGTGTTCTCCTCTGACTAATTTTCTAATTATATATATATATATATATATATATATATATATATATATATATATATATATATATATATACACACACACACACGAGGGTAATTCAATAAGGATCCGCACTTTTTATTTTCACAATTTTATTTTCACATCTGATAGATTATAAACACATCACTTCCCAACATAGTCTCCCTGTTTCTCAATACACTTAGTCCAGTGATCTACAAGCTTCCGAATGCCATCACAAAAGAATGTTTTTGGCTGTGTGCATAGCCAGTCATGCACCGCCTCCTTCAGGTCATCATCGCCTTGGAATCGCTGACCTCTCAAAGCGTCTTTTAGTGGTCCAAACAGGTAAAAATCCGAAGGTGCCAGGTCTGGACTGTAGGCTCGATGGTCGAGAACTTCAAATTTAAGTTCTTGAAGGCATTTTCTAGTCTGTACAGCGGTATGAGGGCGCGCATTGTCGTGTAACAGAATAACATCTTCCGACAATCTCCCTCTCTGTTTTGTGCGAATTGCTTGCTTTAACTCATTCCGAAGCATGTCAGAATACGATGCACTTGTTACTGTCGTTCCAGGGTCTAGATAATGTTCAAGGATAGGGCCTCGTGTATCCCAAAACAGTGTTAGTATAACTTTACATGCTGACGGCTGCGCTTTGAACTTCTTTGCAAAGGGAGATGTTGGATGCTTCCATTGCATGCTCTGTCGTTTGCTTTCTGGGTCATGGTGATGGATCCAGGTTTCATCTCCAGTGATAATGCGCTCCAAAAAGTTTTCACCTTCATTATGATACTGCGCCAAAAAACAAGAACAGACGTCCATACGATTACGCTTGTGCTCTTCTGTCAACTGTTTAGGCACCCATCTTGCACAAACCTTGTGAAAGCCAAGAATGTCATGAACTATCAAATAGGCTGACCCTTGACTGATGTTTAATGAAGATGCAATTTCTTTTATTGTTAATCTTCTGTCACCGAAAATCATGGTTAATGTTGACGGTCGTCCTGAGCCCTCAGCATCTGTCATACATGTCCGACCTTCCTTGAACATTTGAATCCACTCGTACACACTTCACCGTGGAAAGGCATTATTCCCATACTGAGCACATAAGCGCGTGTGAATTTCAGCTCCTTTCACACCTTCTGCCCGCAAAAAACGAACCACGGATCTCTGTTCTTCCTCAGTACAAATTGAAAGCGGTGCAGCCATGCTCACTAATCGTATGATATGTGACAATTACACGTCGCCTAAATAAGCCTATACTGTTGCTAGCCTAAATAAGCCTGTATATCTCAGTTTGGCTCGTTATTACGAGTATATATTATATATACTATATTATCACAAAAATAAAAAGTGCGGATACTTATTGAAGTACCCTCGTATATGAATGAATGATGCAAACCCACGAGGAAAAAGAAAAATGATTCCAAGGCCTTTCGTGTATTCAGAAGTACACCTCGTCAGGGAATGAAGGGAGAAGGCGAGATGACAAAAATATATACAGCGGGACAGAAAAACAAAAAGATTAGCACATGATTAAGAAGAGTTGATTAGAGGCAAAAGGTATTTTAAAAGGATATTGTAAATTTTATACATTTCCGCACTGTTATTTAAATTATTTTTAAAATGGATAAATGCACATTCTGGAATATTCCTTTCAATTATATCTCTGTTTTTAATGAGCGCTTTAAAACTATCCCACTTGATACTATGATTACATCTATACATATGGTTAAGCCAGAGCTTTCCAAACTTTTAACGTTGGCGACAAACTATTTAAGCATAACAATTTTCACGACACAATTAATTTTTGTTATCAAATATCAAATATCAGATAATTTTTCAGTAGGTGGTTTATCTTGTAGCCGATTTTGTTGATAGAAAAATCAAAATTTTCAAAATACAAAAAACACATGTGTCGCGACACACCAGTTTGGAAAGCTCTGGGTTAAGCAATGCATTAGAATTATTTGCTGTTCTACACGCATATTTATGCTGTATTACCCTAATATCTAATGTTTTACCCGTTTGGCCTCTATATACTGAGTCACATTGTGTACATCCGATCGAATACACACAACCAACCACATTATCAGGGCTAGTCTTTAGTAGGTGTGATTTAACAGTATCATTATACTTAAAGACTACATTGATACCAATTGCTCTAAGTCGGAAGATATTGAAAATTTACATGGTAAAGTAGGCTAAGGATATTTTTTTTTACGCTTAAATTCCTTTAAGTTACACTATTATAATACCTATTCTTGGCTTCCCTAAGGCAGTTGTCTAAAAATGAAATAGGATAACATAATTTAGTACCAATATTCATGATATTGCATAACTCGGCATCTAAAAATTCAGGACTGACAACTCTCAGTGCTCTAAGAAACATAGCAGAGAAAATAGAAGATTTAATCGAGGGATGATGGTCAGAATAAAAATGCACATAAGAGTTATTATTAGTAGACTTACGATAAACTTAAAATTTGAACTGATTAAAGCATCTCCAAATTTTTAGATCCAGAAAAGATAAGCTTCCATTATTTTCTTTTTCAACCGTGAACTTAATAGATGGGACTAAATTGTTGAACTTACCAAGAAATAAGTCAACATCCAAATTATTAGGCCAAAGACATAAAATATCATCATATACCTGTACCAAAGAAGGTTAAAATTAACAATAGTAGGCAAAATTCTACTTTCAAAAAATTCCATATACAGGGTGTTTCAGGAGGAAAGGTCAATACTTCGGGAGGTGATAGTATCGGTCATTGTGAGAAAAAAGTTCATATGAACATGTGTCTAATTCTGAATGGTTACGGAGATAGAGCTGTTTGAATCTGATGCGTGCGCAGCTCTTCCTCCCTCTTCCCTCCCCTATAACCTTGAACCATGTCAGCTGTAATGTAAGCATGTAACATAAGTCAATCGACAGCTGACTGTTACAAAAGAAAGAAAGGTTACAAAAGAAAGGTGGATACACGAGACGAATTGCTCGCGCGTATTTTGGATGCTGCTGCCCGCATAAAGGAACGTCAAGATCAACTCAGACGAATAACACGCGATCTTCGCACACGAGTTGCAAAGTGCATTGAGGTTGACGGTGGGATTTTCGAAAACGTATTGTAAACTGTAACAAATTTGTCATTTCTGTATCTGATACCATTCAAACTGCCAATGTTTAAACATTAAATGTTAGAAACAGTAATTGGTTTCTCTTTCTTGATTACCATTAACAATGCTTTTGTATTTCTAGATTCAAACAGCTCTATCTCCGTAACCATTCAGAATTAGACACATTGTCATATGAACTTTTTTTCTCACAATGACCGATACTATCACCTCCCAATGTATTGACCTTTCCTCCTGAAACACCCTGTATAAGTTAGCTAAACCGGTGAGAGGGGATTTCCCAGCGCCAATCCAAACACCATAGCATAAAACTTATTTTCAAACTGAAATTTACAATCTTCGACGCAAAGCTTAATTAACTCAATAAGATTGTTGTGTTGAACAGGGAAAGAATATTCAGAGATCTTATCTTTTAAAAAATCAAGTAGGTCATCAACAGGGACTTTTGTGAATAACGAGCATACATCAAAACTTACCATTTCAAAAAATAAGTTTTATGCTATGGTGTTTGGATTGGCGATGGAAATCCCCTCTCACCGGTATTAGCTAACTTACATATGGAATTTTTGAAAGCAGAATTTTGCCTACTATTGTTAATTTTAACCTTCTTTGGTACAGGTATATAGATGATATGTTATGCCTTTGGCCTAATAATTTGGATGTTGACTTATTTCTTGGTAGGTTCAACAATTTAGTCCCATCTATTAAGTTCACGGTTGAAAAAAAAAAATGATGAAAGCTTATCTTTCCTGGATCTAAAAATTCGGAGATGCTGTAATCAGTTCAAATTTGAAGTGTATCGTAAGTCTACTAATAATAACTCTTATGTGCATTTTTATTCTGACCATCATCCTTCGATTAAATCTTCTATTTTCTCTGCTATGTTTCTTAGAGCATTGAGAGTTGTCAGTCCTGAATTTTTAGATTCCGAGTTATGCAATATCATGAATATTGGTACTAAATTATGTTATCGTATTTCATTTTTAGACAACTGCCTTAGGAAAACCAAGGATAAGTATTATAATAATGTAACTGTAAAGGAATTTAAGTGTAAAAAAAAAATATCCTTAGCCTATCTTACCATGTAAATTTTCAATATCTTCCGACTTAGAGCAATTGGTATCAATGTAGTCTTTAAGTATAATGATACTGTTAAATCACGCCTAATAAAGACTAGCCCTGATAATATGGTTGGTTGTGTGTATTCGATCGGATTTACACAATGTGACTTACTATATACAGTATAGGCCAAACGGGAAAAGCGCGAGATATTAGGGTAAAACAGCATAAATATGCATGTAGAACAGCAAATATATATATATATATATATATATATATATATATATATATATATATGCGTGTAGAACAGCAAATAATTCTGATGCATTGCTTAACCATATGTATAGATGTAATCATAGTATCATGTGGGATAGTTCTAAAGCACTCGTTAAAAACAGAGATATAATTGAAAGGAATATTCTAGAATGTGCAATTATCCATTTTAAAAATAATTATAATTTCAATAACAGTGCAGGAATGTATAAAATTGACAATATCCTGTTAAAATACCTTTTGCCTTTAATCAACTCTTGTTAATCATGTGCTAATCTTTTTGTTTTTCTGTCCCGTTTTATATATTTTTGTCATCTCGCCTTCTCCCTTCATTCCCTGACGAGGTGTACTTCTGAATACACGAAAGATTTGGAATCATTTTTCTTTTTCCTTGTGGGTTTGCATCATATATATATATATATATATACATATATATATATACTGTATATACAGTATATATATATATAATTATATATATATATATATATATATATATATATATATATATATACACGGTGAACCAAAAGTAGGTGGACAGTAGGTTGAATACGGTTTGTGTTATATTATATTATAACTATGGTGTTCATTATAACTATGGTGTTTGTGTTTTATTATTATAAATATTATAACTAAATTTATTTAAATTTTATTTTGTATTATAGTATACAAAAAAATTAAATATGTATTCTCAAAGTAAACGTTATCATTTACTGTCCACCTACATTTGGTTCACCCTATATACACACATTTTAACTGCAAACAACACAGTATAATTAATATAAAGAACGATACGTTTAGAAGAGTGTCCGCACAAGAGGAGGAGAGAAAACGAGCAATGATAACTTGGGCACCACCTGGGAGGTGCTTCATTTTTCACTACTCGTTTTCTCTCCTCTTCTTGTGCGGACACTCTTCTAAAAGCGTTGTTCTTTACATTAATTATATTTGTTGTTTGCAGTTAAAATGTGTATATGTCTTTCTGATATATGTCTTTCTGGTATCTGTTGTTAATATTGACCGACGGAGGGAACGAAACGTTGTCTCTCCAAGGACTGGCAATTTTATTTCAACTTATCATCCGAAAGAAAAAAGAGGATACGTGTATACACGTATATATTTTGTTTGTTCGCTGATGTATGAATTTATATATTATATTTTTATAAAAATATAATTAAAAAAAACAATAAAAAAAATAAAAAATTAATCAGTTATTCATTTGAGTTCGTGGTGGTTTCACGTGTGATTACAGTCGCGGAAGACTTTTTAACAGGGTGCATCCTCGTTTTATTTCATAAGAGTTGCGTAACTAATTATTTCGTAAATCAATATTTGCGTAGTTCGCTCAGTTAACACGTATAAGAGTAAATATTATGAATAATGAACTAAATATAAATTGGATGATGCGTTTATTAGTAGCTTATTTTGAGAAAATATCGTATAAACTTTTTCCTTTTTTAACAAAGTTTATACTAATTCAAATGCGTTAATCAATTGCGCTTTCTACAGATTAAAGCAAATTGTTGACTTTTTTCATTTGCAAATAATTTTTCTACCACTCTGTAAAAGGTATGAATTTACTGTATGTATTACATACATCATCAATTTATTTCAGGGGATGAGAATGACGCGTGCAAACTTTGAAATCCTGCAAGGATTTGTTCGGTTGTTTTGAAAAAAGCCCTGAAAAAAAAAAAAAACATTCGTCAGCCAGACTCTGTATTGAGCGGACGCATTTCCTGAGCTCTCTGATATTGCATCTACTTTTGCATATTGCTGATAATTTTACTTTTGGAAAGTTTTGGATTTTATATACTTGCGTTTATATTCACATTGTTATAGTTAAGTAATCAAATAGTGGATTGTAGCGATTTAGAAGTTTTCATAGCGTGCCGGCTTAATTTAACTTATACTTGTGACGGTTATAAACTAATTTTAACTGCGCGATGCCGTCGCAGAAAGCGTCGTGTGTTAGGTGTCGGGTAAACCGGTGGTATTTGGATTTTAAAGATAATAACGGCGGTCCTATGGCGATTACCAAGAGATCAGTTTGTTTCTTTTGCGAGTTAAGAGAGGGAATAGTTGACACTAGCAAAAGATCGGCGCTACGCGCCGATTTTGCTAGATCTGCGGTGCTTGAACCTTCGACTCAAACCGAATTATGCGCCTACGGCGTATTTTATTTTGAACATCAATAGCCCTTTATCTGGATATCGTTCCCATTCCTCTCACCTTGGGCCTCAGTAATTAGGGTGCCTGTGGCCTTCCAATTACTGGCGAACCAATTATTCAGTCAATAAAACTACAGAAAAGAACGCAGCCATGAAAATCTAAAACTTCACAAATCTTGATACGATGAACTCGGATGTGAAGCTCAAGATTTTCATGACTGCGTTCTTTTCTATAGTTTTATTGACCAAATAATTGAACCGGCAGTAATTGTGGGGTCGCAGGCCCCTAATTACTGGGGGTTCAATTATTTGGTCAATAAAACTATAGTCATGAAAATCTTAAGCTTCACAAATATTGACACAATGTGAAGCTCAAGATTTTCATTGCTGCGTTCTTTTCTACAGTTTTATCACGGTGCTCGGGGCCCTCGGGCCCAGTAATTGGTGGTGGTGGGGGGGGCTGGTCACACATATATTTTCGTTCATTACTCATCACCCCCATCCACCATACGAAGTTTGGTCGAAATCAGTTCAGAAACGTAAAAGTTTTTTCTGCGGACAGAGAGGCAGACACATTTTTGCTAAATTATAATCGTAATGATGCCCGATTAGGTTAATTAAATGGCCGGTTAGGTCAACTGAATGCCATTAGATTAATTGAATGCCCGGGTACGTTAATTGAATGCCCGGTTAGGTTAATTGTACACCCTTGACGATTGGTTAGGTTAAGTCATGATATTTTCGTTAAAGCCAACGAAAATATCACGACTTAACCTAACCAATCGTCAAGGGCGTACAGATGACCTAACCTGGCATTCAATGAACCTAACCGGGTATTCAATAATTTTACCATAGGTTTCGTAATGATCTTGATGACGTCATTTAATGTTTTAAAATTAATTATTTAATTGCTATTTTCTTACTTACAGCGACAGGCATAATGATATTAGGATACCTAATAGAAATTTTGTAATATTTTAAAGTGGGGAAAATAAATAATTTTCTAACAATGACCTTCAACTATAAAAGCGCATCTAATCAGATAACTTAATTAGCGTATTTCTATGACAACTAAAAAATAGAATGATAAATCAATATCCTATCAAATTGTTTGTGTATATGTAAAATTATTTGTACAAAAGCCACAGTAATAAAACGCATAAAAGTCACGGTAAATAATTTCGAGTGTGGCTCGTTTAACTTTAAACTTGTGTTTATTTAAATTGCCCGTTTTAAGTATGTAATTTTTTGTATTGAATCGATAAAGAAATCTTTTGTGAATCGAAAAATGTTGAAATTATAACAAATATCAAAATATTTTGTATAAAACTCATTGAATTTTAAAAATGCATGTTTGTTTTTAGTTTTTTGCAAAAAGTTCTTTATGAATTTTAAAAATATATACTTTTTTAAATTGAGTCGATAAATAAATCTTTTGTGAATCGAATGATATTAAATGTTTAGTAAATATTGACTTATTTTGTGCCAAAATTATGATTAAAAATGAAAAATTAAAAAAAATGCGTGTACAGGCATGGGAAGAACTGTACCCCTAAAAGGGGGGAAGGAGTTATGTTAGGGAATTTTTTTTAGCATGGGCACTGCACAATAAAAAGACGCATCGAATGTTGTAAACCGCATTGTTCTACACCAATTGTAGCGACCTGTAGGTGTGCGCAAAAAAACTGTTTCATATATATATATATATATCTATATTTATAAGGCTTCATTTCTGAAATAGTATATTAGATAAAACGCAGTGTACGTGAGGCAACGCTTAATGAGGGCAGGGGTAGGGCTACGGTTGACGAAACCCGAACCAATACTAACGTTGAAGACGTTAGTAATTTGAAGGGTGACGTGCGTAACCTAGTTTCTAGTTTGGGTAGCCTATCGGGAAGGTTGGATAGAGTTGAGGAAGGGGTTAAGGTTGGTCCGAGATTAGTAGATGGGGAGGGTTTCAGAGAAGTTAAGGGTGGAGCTAGACCGCGTACTTTAAGTGATAGGAATCCCCCATCTATCGAGGTTTCGAACCCTTTCGCCCATTTGGAAAGGGACGTGAATGAGGGGGGTTAATGTACCCTTCGTAAAGCTCTGGTCCGAATTCAGTGATCCTTGCCTTTTTATAAAAGATGGGGGTGCATTTTAACGAAACAGGTAATGCTAGGCTTGGTAGGATAATTGACGAAAACGTACGGAAGCTGTATAGGTCGAAGGCTTCTTCAAACGTTGTGGGTCCGGGGAACGCGGGCCCGACGTGAAAAATAGTTTAAAACGCCGGCCCGTTTTAAAAATAACTTAAACGTCTTTTATTGTAACGCGCGTAGTATTAGAAATAAATTAAGCGAATTTAAGGCGATAATTTATTCCGGTAACTACGATATGGTTGCTATCACTGAAACGTGATTAAATACCATGACTCGGGACTTGTTGGGGGAACTTGATATACTGGGTTTTAAACTCTTCACTAATGATAGGTTACATAGGTTTGGTGGCGGCGTTTTGCTGTACATTCGTAATATCCTTAGGGTTGTCGAGGTTAAGATAGATTTCCAGGCAGCAATTAATGCGATATACGTTGAAGTTAGTGCGCGTAGTATTAGTTTTAATTTTGTTGTTGTTTATAGACCTACAGTTCAACCCCTCGATACCGATACTAGATTTTACTCACTTGGTAACTTTATTGACAATCGGAATAGTATAATTGTCGGAGACTTTAACTGCCCTAATGTTAATTACGAGACTTTTACTGGTAATTAGGAGGGTTTGAGATTGATTGAGTTCATGAAGATAATTTTTTACGACAGATGGTTACCGAACCAACGCGCGGTGACAATATTTTAGATTTGGTGATGACAAACGGCGAAAATATAGTCGAGGTTTAGAAGTAGGCGAGAGTTTAGGATGTAGTGTTCATCAAATTCTTAGGATTAAGTTATTGATAGAAAAAAGTAAGGATAGTAACATAATAGAAGTCCCTGATTTTCGTAGGGCCAATTTTGATAGTTTTGCGGACAGGAGGAGAGTAGTGGACTGGGATAACTTATTTATGGGTAATGATACAAATTTGGATTGGGAAGCGTTTACAGAAAGTTTTATGAATAATGAAAAGGAGTTTATTCCTCGTAGGCCCAAGCGCGCTAGAAATCATGGCAGGCCCAAGTGGTGGAGTAGGGAAATAGGCGAGTTCATAAACGAGCGTAACAGAGCGTATAGACTTAATAAGCGCAATGGCACGGCAGCTAACTTTAATAGATATATCGAGCTTAAACGTCAGGTTAAACGATCAGTTAGGAATGCTAAGCGTAATTTAGAGATACTTATAGCTGCGGATAGTAAACATAATCCAAAAAAGTTTTTTGAATACGTCAATAATCCTAAGCCGATAAAAGATAATATAGGCCGTCTAGTGGATGTTAATGGCGCTTTGGCTTCTGACGCTCAGGCAATGGCGGGTATTTTCAATAACTTTTTTGCGACAGTTTTTACCGTAGAAGACGTAAATAATGTCCCCGACGTGGACGATATTGTTCCATTCAGTAGCGAGACTATTTTGGATGAAATAACTGTTTACGAGGGTGAGATTGCGAATTATATCGATAGGCTAAAAGTTAGCAAGGCTCCAGGCCCTGACGCTTTTTATCCCAGACATTTTAAAGATTTGAAAGACGTTATCGTCCATTTTTAAAAAAGGCGACCGCACAGTAGCTAGCAATTATAGGCCTATTAGCTTAACGTCAATTGTCGGTAAACTTTTAGAATCCGTAGTTAGGGATCGTATCATCGATCACTTAGAAAGTCGAGATTTGATTAATAGTAGTCAACATGGGTTTCGACGCCAGAGATCTTGTTTAACTAATTTGTTAGAATTTTATAACGAAATAGTGCGCGAATACGATAGGCATAGAGCGGCTGACGTTATTTATTTAGATTTTAAAAAGGCGTTCGATACAGTTCCGCATAGAAGATTAATTGCGAAGGTTGAAGCGCACGGTATACGCGGTCTGGTAGCTAACTGGTTAGAGGAATGGCTTCGTGCTAGGAGACAGATGGTCGTTGTTAATGGTAGTGATTCGGGGTGGTTGGATGTAGGTAGCGGTGTCCCACAGGGTTCAGTGTTAGGCCCATTGCTATTCGTAATTTACATTAACGACACAGATGTAGGATTGACTAGTAACGTGTCAAAATTCGCGGACGATACTAAAATAGGGTAAGGTTGTTAACGAGGACGATAGAAATGGGCTCCAAGACGGTGTAAATAGGATTTTGGAGTCGACGGATACGTGGCAGATGCAATTTAACGTAGACAAATGTAAAGTTTTACATATAGGTTCTCGTAACAATAACTACACGTACACGATGGATGATAGAGAGTTAGCGAGCGTTGACGAGGAAGTAGATTTAGGCGTACGCGTATCTAAGGATTTAAAAGTTGGGAACCAGTACCTGGAGTCTTGCGCAAAAGCTAATAGGATGTTAGGCTTCACAGCGCGTAATTTCGAATTTAAATCGAAGGATATTATATTGCCCCTTTACAAGTCCCTAGTCAGGCCTCATTTAAAATATGCCGTTCAGTTTTGGTGCCTGTATTTGCGTGAGGATATTGATAGGTTAGAAAGGGTTCATCGTCGTGCCACGAAACTAATTCCGTCATTGCGCAACAAGCCTTATGAAGATAGGGTTAAAGAGTTGGACTTGCATTCACTCGAAACTAGGAGATTAAGTGGGGAGCTTATTGAAGTTTTTAAAATCGTTAATAACATCGATAACGTAAATTTTTTTCAAACTGTTCACTTTCGATAATAGCAATACTGTAATAACGGATTTCAGTTGCGTGGCAGAAGTTTCATTACTAATATCGCTAAAAACTTGTTTACGTTTAAAGTAATTGATAAATGGAATAATCTTCCCACGTCAGTCGTTAACTCTACCAGCGTTAATATGTTTAAGAACCGTTTAGATAGGCACTTTAAAAATATTAACGTTGCTTAAAATAAAAAAACAATTAGCAACAGGGGCTCTTGGGGTGGTGGTCGAGGATGAGTCTGTTGACGATTAATGCCAGCTTGTGACATGCCAACGTGTGATGCCAGCAATAATAATAAAAAAAAATTAGACTAACACGAACCTTGATCTAGCTCTTAACGTAAACTAACCCACTTTTTGTTTAACTTTACCTACTTTTTTTTTTCTTATCCTCTCCTTACTTGCATGTCTGTAACTCTTTACTTGCATGTCTGTAGTTTGCATGGTATGACAGTGAGTTAAGACTGTGTTGCATGTTTGTAAGCGTTCTTATTTACTTCTTTTCATTTTCACCCCTTTCCTATTCTCGTCGACTATTTTTCCGATTGTCGGCAGTGGCCGGCGGATGATGATGGTGAGTCTTTTTTCTCTTTTCTGAATGAATGTTAACCCACGAGTGATAGGTGTTGCTACTTACCCCTCACTCTTCTCGTAACCCCCTACTCTTTCCTCTCGGGCTAACCTTAGAGTGGATCTTAGGGTCTTTGTTAGCCTTAGCTTCTGCAGATATAATATATATATATACATTTCAACTGCAGAACACGCAGTATAATTAACGTAAGAACGACGAATGTTCGGAATGTTCTCCTATACAAGCGTCGTTCTTTACGATATATATATATAATATATATATATAATATATATATATATATATATATATATATATATATATATATATATATTATATATATATATCAATTGATTAAAATGATTAAACTACCCAAAGTTAAAAAACTAAAATACATCCCTATTACACTCGCAGCCTCTTGAGGGAAAATTAACTATCAAATTGTTCTTCCAACTCTAGAATATATCGAGTCCCATGTAGCAACTGTTCTAAGAGTTACATCGGTGGAATTAGTGATTTCGAAAGACGTCTGTAGCAACATAGGTACAGTCTGAACACGGCAGACAATAAGTTAATATATATATTAACAATGTTCAGCTATCTTTAAATATTAATAGTAATAATGATAAACGAAAATTTACCGAATCCTTCATTATGAGAATACGTCTACTGAGGTCCATATGAAAATTGAGATATATCAGCCGGACTTCATCACCAATTTTTGTTTGTCAAGATCGCCCGTTTTTCGGAATATTCTATGACGTTTTGAATTGCCTGTGGCATAACTTTTTTTTTTAAATCCTTTATCTTTTTCATCTTCACTTTTATTTTTAGTTTCTCTTACCATCCGAAAGAATAAGGTAGTCTCCTTCGAAAAGCTTCGTGGTTTTTAGTGTTATTTATTTTAGTTTTTTAGCTTTGGGGATTTTAATAATTTTATTGTTTTACAAAGTGTATATATATATATATATATATACTGTATATATATACACACACATTCAATCCTGCGACTATTGCGAGGATATGTCGTGGCTGAACTTGCGATACTGCGAATTCGCAACACTAATATACTCGTATGTAGCTTCTGGGATAAAAGCCGTGAACCAAATAAGTCATACTTTTGTTCGTAAATGCACTTTTTAACCCTAAATAAGTTCCGAAATATAACATACAACAAATACAAACTTTATAAATCTAGATTCTCATGACCACTCTGTCCTTGGGAGAAGGATGTTGCAGTGGTGGGAGCGGCGGCGGGGTGACTCTGAGTGGGGTGGAAAAACTTGGTAATGGAGGGTTAAGCTTGCATTCGTAGCCGCTCCTGGCACACCTGCTCATAAGACGTGAGCGCCTTCATAATGTTGGCGGCTACCGAGGCACTCTGTAGGCACGCTTGAACTGGCTGATGATACCCTGGTCCATGGGTTCAATGATGGAGGCAGTGTTATGAAGGAGGAGCACCAACCTGATCGGCAGGTGCAAGTCGTTGCCTTAAAGCCAGATGCAACCTTCTCTTCTTGGCTGATTAGCGGATCCAGGGGACAAAATGGGTCATAACCCCCCGAAAGCTGATAAAGGTGGGGCTAACGCCACTTCTACCTCACTCTCCGCCAAAGGCCACGTGAAATACTTTTTCTTACTCTTTCCCTTTTTCTTCATGTTACGCACAAAAGTGCTCTGTATATCTACCTGCTTTTTTCTATTTACCAAAATCCGTACATTGGTCAGTCACTTGTGTTTGCGTGGAAGATTTTATGTCCCAATGTTTTAGAACATTTCTTGTGAATCTAGCGATTATCAACTTTTTTAGGATGGATCCAGTGACACCCAGTAATTTGACTTGGCAATTCTGACCTTAAATACTGTTGACTATTTTCACTGTGTCCAGTCAGATTTGTCCCTAATCGGCTTGTCTTTGTCATAACCCTGTGCCTTTGTGCCTTGTTTGTTTGTTTGTTGTGCTACATCATGGTTTCCACTTTTATTCAGTGGCTATTCTTGCCATGGTCCGTAGGACAAAGAAGTACTGTAGGTATTAGAGAAATGGAGGCAGGAATAAGGAAGGGAGAGACTTTCAGTGATGGCGTGCGTTGCTGCCAACGAAGCGCTGCGCACAGTAACAATCAGCCCTGTGCTAAGGATTGGGAAACGATAGGTAGGTAAATAAAGAGATTTTTTAATTTATGAAGGAATTTTTTGTAGAAATTTCGCCAAGGCCCTCAAATTTGGGATGTATGCATGCATGCATGCATGCATTGCATTTCTTTGATAATGAAAAGGTGTTTTGATGGTGGAGAAAGAGGAAATAGCTGAATGCATTTTAAACATTGCCTTTGGAGCACCATACTGTACAAAAGGCAGAATCTATTCTACCAAGCCTATGACAGTTGAAGATCTAAAGACCAAAGTCTATGATGTAATGAACAACATCCCAGCTGAGCCATTTCCAAATATTATGTGAAACATTTGTGTAAGGTTCAATAATGTGTTAGAAAAAATGGCGATTACACTGAACATGCTGTTTAATTAAAGTTAATAAACTGTTTTGCGTACCTATTGCGTTTGTCTGTGTCCAGAATCCTCGTTTTTAGCTTAGAACATTTATTTAGAAATAGGGGCATTGTTTGGGGACGTCTGGTGTATATATACGAGAGTCGGTACGAAAGTAATGCCTCTTATTGTATTTTCGAACCAAAAAATAAGAGGCATTACATTCGTACCGACCCTCGTGCATATATATATATATATATATATTAGGTTAAATTGGGTTGTGTTAGATTTACCCTGCCCCCCCCCCAAAAAAAAACGTTGGGGCTATTTCTACCAATGAAGGCTGTACCGCTTGTGGAAATGGTTAAATCACACTGAATTGGCGGAGAAAACGGCAGCAGATCGAACGTAGGTAGGATTCTGTCCGCAGAATTTTAGGTGAATATACAGTACATAGCCTTTTCACGAATGGTGAGGCCCGTCATGGGTACGCCTCGGTTGTTCTGATCGTTGATCTGAATTATGAAATTATGAGGGTCTTCTCCACACAGTCATGCTTCAACATCTTCACCGTTTTCGTCTCCTTCGTGGTCATCGGCCTGGAGAAGGTTTTCCATAGGCTTCCTTCAGACTTCTTATAACTCCGTATAGTTAACTCATTCAAGCATTATTCCTTGGCGATCTTACTCGCGGACTCACCGGCACCAATGCAGTCAAGAACATTGACTTTGAAGTCCAACCTCGTAAGCTTTCTCTTTCCGTCAGCTTTGGCTTCAGCGCCAGTAGGTGTAGATACCTTCTTTCCAGACATAGTCACAGACACGACAAACACGATCAAGCACTCGCAAACGTATTGCTAATGATCGCACACTCCCGCGGAGTAATCCAGTATAGCGAAAAGAATACGGAGACTGAAGGATGAAGATGAACCGACGCTGTATTAAGCACTAGGCACAACCAGCGCAGCGAGGGGGGAGCACTGGGGCCATGCTTCCCAATCCCATATAATTTATTATAACTATTCGTATATACTAGAGGCACTCATTATATTTTGCCTCACCCTTTCTTCTTAGCTAAATAATAGGCCATGGGGCTGAAATGTCTTTTAGGCCGTAAGTTTGAACTTTCTGCGCTTCACATAACCAGATTTTTCCAGTTTCAACCTCCCCTCCTCGTATAAAACCGGTTAACGCAGTTTCAAAAATGGCGTCTGACAGTGATGTGCGTCGTAAACAGAGAGCTGTTATCGAGTTTTTAACCGCAGAGAAGGAAACAGTTGGAAATATTCATAAACGTCTACAAAACGTTTACGGAGATGCTGTTGTTGATCGAAGCACAGTTGGACGCTGGTCTAAATGTGTGAGATCATCGGAGAGAGGGAGAGCCAGCCTCGATGATGAGCCACGCAGCGGTCGCTCGACATCGGCTGTGACATCTCACACTGTGCAACGTGCTAACAGCATCATTCGATCAAATCAGCGCGTCACATACAAGGAGCTATCACTGGAGCTCGGAATTAGTGAAGGAAGTGTGAATATGATAATTCAGCAACTGAGATACTCAAAAGTGTGTTCACCATTTGTTTCTCGGGAACTGACTGAAGATCACAATGCCCAAAGAAAAGAAATTGCTTCTGAGTCGTTGGTTTGATACGAGACAGAAGGGAATGACTTCCTTTCATGAACTTTGTATTGGGATGAGACTTGGGTACACCACTTTGAACCTGAAACAAAACGCCAATCCATGGAGTGGCATCACGCAGATTCCCCTCGCAAGAAAAAGTTGAAAATAGCTCTCTCTGCAGGAAAGGTTATGGCCACCATCTTCTGGGACATGAAATGGGTGATTCTAGCGGACATTATGAAGAAAGGACAATCAACTCAGAGGCATATATTGCTATCCTACAGAGACTCCAGTGATATATAAAGCGAGTTCGACCGGAGAGAAAACTGGAAGACGTCCTTCTTTTGCACACAACAGTTTCAAACAAGAGAGGCCATCACAAAAATGCGCTTGACTGCGTTATCCCACCCTCCATACAGCCCGGATCTGGCACCTTTAGACTTCCATTTGTTTGGGCCAATGAAGTATGCTATTCGTGGAAGAACGTTTCAGAGTGACGATGAGGTTGTTGAGGAGGTTAAGAGGTGGCTCCAACGGAACCCAGCGGACTTTTACCAGCAATGAATAAAGGCCCTTGTTTCGAGGTGGAGGAAAGCCGTAGAAAAGGGTAGAGACTATGTGGAAAAATAAGAACTTGTAAAAAGGTATATAACTACTTTCATATAAAATTTCTGGAACTTACAAAGAAACCTGGAATGAAAAAAAAAAGGTGGGGCAAAATATATTGAGTGGCCCTCGTAAATACGAATATAAATAATTAGAATAATTATTATAAAGAAATATAGCTAATGCAAGGTGTCTACAAGGTCATAAAATCATAAAAAGTAATGAAAAGTCATAAAACCTGAAAGGGAGGAAAACTGAAAACTGCCTGATTGATCCGAGAGAAAACTGATAAATCTGTACTCGGATCTTCTTGCAGACCCGAAAACAGTTGTCAAGAGCGAGTTCGAGTTGTGGCGAAAGAAATGGGAGAATGTCGCGGCTGACAAACAGCCGACCACTGCAATATATGCACTAGATCAGTGTGACAGCTTTTTCTCGAATATTCCCACACTGCTTCAGCTACTTGCTACGTGCCAGTAACGACCGCCGAGACAAAACGCTTGTTCTCCAAACTCGAGCGAACACTTACCTTAATCAGGTCCACTATGGAGGAGGACTGTTTGGAGGCACTAGTTCTGCTGAAAGTTCACAGGATGCGCACACCCACCATCAGTTGACGCTGCGATTGGCAAATTCGCCACAACCTCGGCTCATCGACTCCAATTTAATTTGTAACTATAAGGTACATTATAATGGTAACAAAACATTTTATTTGTATATTTTTGTCATACTACTAAAATACGAGTATTTTAATTTTGTGTTCAGACACTCAATAATTATTAATCAATTCTTAGCCCCATGAATTGTTCCGTTTTTCCTTTATAATTCCTTCGTTTACATTATTCAATGTATATTTTCCAGAACACTGCGGATCATGATTTTTTTTTCAAATCGAATCTCGAATCAAATCATCCCAAACAATTCAAATCGAATCGAATCAACTGTACAGTGTACACATATAGATTAGAGTGTTTCTACACACAATTAGTAATGAACATAAAATTAATTAAATCTTCTTCAGAACAAAGGACAAAGTAAATCCTTCTAAAAAAATGTATTAAGTATTTGATCATGAGGAGGAACAATGGTATTAAAGTATGATAAAAGTGTTATTGCACAAGAGATTGGTCTCAGTATAGAGATTGAATTATAATCTAAGTAAAAATAAAAGTGTTTATTTACGAAAGTATTCTTCAAAACAACATCACTGATGTTGTTTACCAGACTTAATGGCGATTCGAAAATATCGAATCGAAGCCCAAGCTAACGAATCAAATCGAATCCTCTCTCCCGATTTGAAATCAAATCGAATCTCGAAGCTTCGCAGGGCCCTAATATTTTCTTTCCTTTAATCTTTCATTTCTCATACTTCTTTTTATATATATATATATATCGGGTGGTCCGAAAAAAATGACGCATTTTTTAAAAATTAATATCTCAGTAACCCCCTTCCTTATCATGACAAATTTTATATGCAAGATACTTTCAAACTTCGTTTTTTGAATGCAAGAAACGGAATTCTGATATCTTTTATAGTTTTCTCGCAATTAACAAAAGTAACAACATGGGTCAAAAAAACGAATATCATGAGAAAGGAAAAATTTAATCAGAAATTTAACTAATTAATTTACAGTAAATGATCGATTGGACCACCACTCTGTTGACACACTAATCTAAGTCTTTTCTTCCACACAAAAATAATACTTCTTACTTCATTAATGCCAATTTCTTGCCAAGATTCAAGTATTTTACTTTTTAATTCTGATTCGGTGAATTTTTCTCGTCGACCTCGGTAAACCTTCTCTTTTAGTAACTCCCAAATTGAGTAGTCCATAGGATTACAATCTGGCTTTGTGGTGGCCAGTCATTTTTCGTTATTAATTTTGGTGTATTGCTAATCAGAAACGACTGTGTGGCGTAGCTTGTATGCGACGGTGCTCCATCTTGTTGAAATATGAAATCATTTTCTTGATACAGGCGACGACAATCCGGCAACAATTTTGTCCTTAAAAGTTCAATGTAATTTGCAGAATTCACCTTTGTCTTTTCAGTTTCAATAAAATGAACATCTGTCTTGCCATTCCAAGAGACCCCTGCAGATATCATAACCTTTTTGGAGAATCTTGACGTTTCATGATACAATCTGTTTATTGAAATGTCACCACTTTTTACCACGCCCGTAGACAACATCATTTTGACGGTTTCGTGGAATTTCTAGAGTGAAATCTTTTCATCCGTGAAGACTATCTTTTTAATATCAACGACAGAGAAATTATCAAGTAACTTTCTGCACCTTGTTTTTCTTTTATCCTTAACAGTATCACTTTTTCTAGAAGATACTATTCTTTTGAAGGCTTTTAGTTTTTGTGCTTTAATTATTCGGTGTACAGAAGTCTTTCCAATATTCAAATGTTTAGCAATTGTTCTTTGTGACAAATGACTTCCTGGTTTATCTTCTTGAGAGCAGATTTTATCGTTGATGTAATCCACATTTTCTGGAACCGAAGCTGTTTTAGGTCTACCGCTTCCTGGTTTTCTGGCAGTACTTCCCGATTCGCGAATCTTCTTTAAGAGTCTTTCCACTGCACGCCTTTTCCACTTTTTGCCGGGAAACTCTTGCAATAACCTTCCAGTCTTCCATCCTTTTTCACAGTAACAATTTTTAATGAGAATACGATCTTCCTCTGACAACATCATTAAGGGTACTGACGAATTGTTAAAAAATAAAAATATCCACAATTTGACTTGTTCATTCCTGTAGAGTTTTGTAATAACTTGCAAAAATATCGCATGATATCGTATAAAAATGATATCGTATAAAAACGGATATTATATTGCGATTTTTGTTTTTTTGACCCATGTTGTTACTTTTGTTAATTGCGAGAAAACTATAAAAGATATCAGAATTCCGTTTCTTGCATTCAAAAAAAGAAGTTTGAAAGTATCTTGCATATAAAAATTGTCATGATAAGGAAGGGGGTTACTGAGATATTAATTTTTAAAAAATGCGTCATTTTTTTCGGACCACCCGATATATATATATATTTTTTATTTTTTTTTTTTTACACGGGGCTACATCGTGGACGATGTCGCAACACCGCTTCCCGGAGATCAGCGAAGTTAAGCGACATTGGGTCTGGGTAGCACTTGGATGGGAGACCGTCCTCTGCGCCCAGAATATGTAGCGACCCGTGGTTCGGATCCCACGTAAAGCTGTAGATCCCCTCCGTCATATGACCTTAGATGTTGCGAAGGAGGTTAAACAACCCCAATAAAAAAAAAAAAATATATGTTACACACAGACTGTGCATGAAACAAGGAACTCTTCTGGGAAAATTAAATCCACTATAGTTCGAATAAGTAATGGTAAATGAAAAATACTATAGTTTTTCGTTTTCATGATGTTAGCCCGACGTGGGCAACGGGTCACTCGCAAAGAAGTCCCGAAATATAGCTTCCCTCACCAGCTATCTGCCAAGCAGATAGGATCCAGCTTTGGGATAGGATCTCGCGTTTACAGCTACACCTAGCCTATATTCACCTATATTCCGAACCTCAAAATACGCAAGAAACTCGTTGCATTCATGTCGGAATGAATACATCAAAGAAGAAGGGGTAACTATTGTATTTTCAGCCAAAAACCAAAACTTAAACCTCAACTGGCAGAATTGAGCGTCCACTTTTTAAAGCACTTAACATATCCGTTTTATGATGGAATTGAACTCAGAATGGTCCCCTGAGATCTTTTATGTTACACATAGACTGTGCATGAAACAAGGAACTCTTCTGAGAAAATTAAATCCACTATAGTTCGAATAAGCAACGGTAGGTGACAAATACTATAGTTTTTCTTTTTCATGATGTTAGCACGACGTGGGCAAGGGATCACTCGCAAAGAGGCCCCAGAATATAGCTGCCCTCACCAGCTCTCTGCGAAACAGATAGGATCCAGCTTTGGGACAGGATCCAAAGCTGGATCCTCTCTGCTTCGCAGATAGCTGGTGAGAGAAACTATATTCCACGGAGATGTGCTTTAAGTTTAGGAAAGTGGTGAAAATCGCATGGTGCTAAATCGGGGCTATATGGTGGATGCGGAAAAACGGTGAATTGCAGATCCTCAATTGCTTCTCGCGTTTGAACACTGGTGTGAGGCCGTGCATTGTCATAGTGAACAATGACTGTGTTTTTGTGGATGCGATTCCTCCTGATCCGTTTCTTCAACTTTTCAAAAGTTTCAATATAACTTGCGGAGTTGATTGCCGTCCCTCTTTCCGTAGTCTTCGAGAACAACACCATTGATATCCCAAAAACCAGTTGTCATCACTCTTCCAGCCGGTTTTTTAACTTTGAATTTTTTTGGTTGCTGTGAATTTTTGTGCCGATATTCCATGGATTGCCGTTTATTTTCAGGGTCACTGTTTGCCGTAAAAAGCTTACATTCGCCGATGAATGTCTGTGGGAGCAACACTTTCCGCGGTCAAAAATTCAATTATGGCACGTTGCTTGAAACGAGCATCTTTACTCCTTTCCGTTGTAATCGATACTGAACCAACGTGTGGAATGACTGTAGGCCGGTGTGCTGGAGTTTCCTTATCTCTTTTAGTAGGGCATTGAAAAGCTTTCGGCCTCTTATTCTGAGAGTATTTTTCATCCTCGTTTTCATGGCCCTATTTCCCACAGTAGTTAGGACTGTACAAAATCTGCCTCTTCTCTTATTGCAGTTTGTTACTATTTCATTTCTAAGGTTTGGTTTTTTTTGGCTAAAAATACAATAGTTACCCCCTTTTTCTTTGATTTATTCAACCCGACGTGAATGCAACGAGTCTTTTACTTATATAGAGGTTCTGAATGTAGGGATCTAGGCTTGCTTTAAACCCTAGATCCATGTCCCAAAGCTGGATCCTGTCTGCTTTGCAGATAGCTGGTGAGGGAAGCTATATTTATGGGATCTCTTTGCGAGAGACCCGTTGCCCACGTTGGGCTAAAATCATGAAAAAGAAAAACTATGGTATTTGTCATTTACCATTACTTATTCGAACTATAGTGGATTTAATTTTCCCAGAAGAGTTCCTTTTCCATGCACGGTCTGTGTTTAACATATATATATATATTATATATATATATATATACTTGGGGATATTTCTATGTTATCAATTAGGTTGCTGTTATTTATGAATACCAAATCTACGCAGTTGTTTTTTCTTGTGCTTTCTGTTATTTTTTGTGTTAACAAATTCATCGGCTATAGGTAGGAGCATTTTTGCCTCCTCCTAGTCTTCCCGTGTGCCCCCCTTGTCCTCATGTATACATGTGTATCTATATACTGCATATATATATATATATATATATATATATATATATATATATATATATATATATATGTCGGCGAGATGATGTTATTCTTCGTTACACCATCTCCGACGTTTAAGGTATTCTCAGTATGTCGCTTCCTCGCATCGAGAAGAAAGTTATACCACTTAATTAATCTGACTGCGAGATTCGAGAACAACACTTTGTATCCTTGCTTCAGTGGCGTCCTCTCTCTCTCAGTCCGTTGAGAGAAGTGAATGCTTTTCTCTCGTTGAAAGATATAAAATGACGCATCACCTTTGTTAGTCTTTATTTCACAAGGTTGGCATCACTTTTAAAATACTAGATTTCTTTTACACTACAGAGTAATTAGAGAATCAAATCCTTAACACAACACTTGTTTAGAGAATTGTAAAACGAAAATAAGAAGGACCTCAGCCGAAACCAGCTGCCCCAAGGGTGAAAACCCGACTGGTGTCTCAAAGCGTTTCCACTCCGCCCTGGAGGAACTCCCATGGTGCAACGTTTTACAAAAGATTATTAAACTTGCAAGTCCTACTCTAATAATGATATTAGCAAAAGAATTTATATAATTGTAGTTTTACACTTAACTCCCTTATATGTTTTATTTTAGTCGAAAAGAACATTTAGAATTTAGAAATCTCTGTTTAAGATATATAAATGTGGCACATTGGAGTCAGTAGTATGGCCGAAAAATGGACGAGTGCAGAGCAATTGCAATGTTGATGAATATGAGTGCCAGTGCTACCCCCCTCCCCCAGTGCTAACTCCCAGTGTGTCCCCCAAAAAGGGGGGAGTCCACATAACCAGTTTGGGGGAGAAGTTGGGACGGCCTCAACCCCAAAGGGGTATACATAACCTAAGAGAGAGAGAGCGTAGGAGAGAGAGGAAGAGACCATTCAGCGACTGCGAGATGCAGACGCTTAATGAGAGCTCAGGTAGCATCACTTGGCTTAGAACTCGAAATCCGCCAGTTGGCTTAAGCAGCCAGTTGGCGTAATCAGCCAACTGGCTTAGAAGACTTAGAAGGCAGATGTATGTGTGCATATATATATATATATATACAGTATATATATATATATTATATATATAATATATATATATATATATATATATATATATATATAAATTTACAGCTGCCAGATTGCGCTATTCAGATATTCAAATATTCTTAGAAATCCATTAGTCGGCTTAGAAGGCGTAAATGGCAGATGTATATATATATATATATATATATATATATATATATATATATATATATGTATGTATGTATGTATCATTTGAGCTGCCAGGTTGCGCTATTTAGATATTCTTGATAGTTGGCTTAGAAACCTGTCAGTTGGCTTAGAAGGCCCAGTTATTCCTTAATATTGTTTATATATACAACCAAAAGAAATAAATAAAACACCATTACATCATTCTGTTTATTTAGACGAGTTAAGGGAAATAATTCATGAAATATATAGGAAATAGATATACATTCAAAAATAATATCCAGCAAAATTACACACATTAAGCGAAGGATATATAGACATTCTTAAATAATAATATTAGTATAGGATAAAACTGTATAACCATTTAATATATGTACGAGCAAATACGCCCTTATATATATAAACACCAAAACTTATGTAAAAATTAGTAATAGTACAGGATAAAACTATATACCCATTAATATATATATATACACAGTATATATATATATAAACAGCAAAACTTATATAAAATCAAAATACATACACCTTATGTTCTACCGCGCTTAACTAAAATACTAAACTCGCACGTGATTGAGTCTACACTTACATCATTTTTGCTTTGTACTATACAGTAAATACGATTTAGCTTATTTCACTACTCAAGGTGTGCGGGTGCCTATACTCGATGTAAAGGGCCTTCGTATCGTTCAATACTATTTTTTTGCCCACCTTACAATTTGTTGGCAAATTATCTTTAAACACGGACAAAATACAATCAAAAGCACGCACAAGGAGGGCATTGTTAGCCACAACATCACTATTAAATTCAAGTTTATAAACGCTCCTTTCCAATCGAGTGTTTTTTCTTACTGCTCCGAGCTTTTCAATCGCATTTCACAACGCATAGCGGCAGTTGAAATAATCTTCTAAACCGTAACGACAGCACCTCATTATATAAAGATACAACTCTTCAGGGTGAACAGTGTAGGCGAGCTCTGCCCTATACCGCTCAAATCCTTTGTACCAGTCTAAACCATTCAAATAAACAACCAGCTCTAGACCATTCTCGCGATGTTCATTCCTACACTCGATAAACCCGTCGAGCAGAGCGGTGTATGCGTATTCAAGAACCGTATCAAAATAAACCATATCCGTAACACGTGCGTCTAATATAGGTTTTAGTTTGCGGAAACCTGCGATTTCAAACATTCTGTCGAGGATGAAGCGGTTTCGCGTGGGGACAAGAACGCTATTATCATATACATTCTTCCACATCAGTCGTATATCAATGCATGGCTGATCTTATTTTTACACAACTTACAAACAATGGCATATGAGGGGGTATCACTAATCTGTTCTCTTTTTGTACCTACACCTGCAGGTATTTTATAACGATCCTAACACTTAAATAAACAACATTACGTTTACCAGAGTTTGCTTGTCTACAAGTCGTTTCAAGTACATAGTTAATGGCACCGGTTTTACGTCTGAACACACGCAATGACTTCGTCACGGACACCTCGTATACGGCATTGGGAATGCTGCTCAAAGGAAGCTCCATCGTTTTCTATTGTGAGAGTGCACAACCAGTCGGGTCAAGCTCTGAGATGACTGTGAGCAACCAGTGCGCTGTTTAGCTCGGGGACAGGTGTGGATGAGTGAATCATGCCAAGCGTTAATGTTTCGCGTACGGGTTTGTTCCAGCATGAAAGAATCATGCGAGTACTTTTACCCATTATACCGGGCAATTTTCCGATACATTGGGCAATATCTGTTTTAATTAATGTTTAATCGGAAAAATGTGCCCGAATTTATCCTTTTTGTTTAACAGTCGATACTCATCTCTAAATTCTATTAAAAACTCACACAGGGCTTTAGCCACAACCTCACTGCGAACCTCATCATGATATATATGAATGTAGTGGTAAAAGTACTTTAGCCTGGCCATGATGACAATGTTTATATTCTCAGCCGCAGGGTACGTTTACTCGGTATGATGTAGCATGACATAATACCGCCTGTCACACCACTCATCAACAAGACTCACTACCCATACCCGTTGCTTCTCTTCTGCACGCGTTGTTTCTTTCACCTCACGGTATATGTACGCTTTTATACAGTTTAGCCCTACAACCTAGTCCATTACATCGTTTGTGCCGCGAAATCCGGCAATGCTCTCGCCAGAATATCCATAGAGTATTTGAACATCTTGTTTCTCAAGCTTCGCGCGGTTGAATGTAACCTTAAAAGCCTCAAAGGAGAGGGGGGCTAGGCCGTCTTTCAGTATTCACCACATCTTCCGACTTTATCGAATACCACTTCATAAACGTTGAACACGCAATATCAAAAGTTACCATCACTATTTTTCGTCTACATGAGAATTCTTCAAATATACGTCTGAGATCCAGGGCTCGCAGCGGCCAACTGAGCACGCAGGGGTAGAGATATGCCCAGGTAATAGCAGGAGTCACGTGACCCTTTGATTGAGCTTACAGTGGGCGGGGCTTATGACATTTTCCTGTACATACGCACACAAACACACACACAAAGGAGGAAATGAAACCCTAATTGAAACATTTACATATTCAAATATACGTAATAAATAAACATATCGTTAAAAATAGACATACTTACTTTTGGTTTCTTTTGGCGAGTTTGAAAGACGGTTCAGGATCGACCTGCGGTCGACCCCTCTGCAGCATCCCGCCTCATTTGCGGGATTTGGTGAAGGAGGGAAATGCTGTCTGATCTCCTTCTGCCCTCGTAGCCAGCCACACATGGCAGGTCAGGGACTTTGCAAAGGAATCTGTCCAGCTGGTTCTTGAAGTTATTCAGGTCGGTGTGCTGGAGATTCCTCACTTCTTTTGGAAGGACATCCTCGTTTTCATGGCCCCTTGTCCCTCCGCAGCTGGGACCGTACAAAATCTCCCTCTTCTCTCATTCCAGTTTGTTTCTATTTCATTTCCAAGGTTAGGGACAGAGCCCTCAAGTATTTTCCATATGTAGAGTAGAGTAGAGAGTAGATTTCCAGGATTGTAGTCGAGACCAGTTGTCTTCACCTTCCGTCTCCTCTATCTTAGATGTAAAAGTCCTTTGTATAGCTTCAATGTTCGCAATGTCTCTTTTTCTATATGTGCTTGTAAGTGCTGAGCAAAACTCAATTATTGGTAGGACTATATTCTTCTATAATTTGAGCATGATGTTTGCTTTTCTGCTGCGGAAGCTCCTCCACATGATTCCCATTATTTTTCTAGGTGTTGTGATTCTGATTTTATAGTGGTCTCTGAATTCTGCATCCGACATTATTACTCCAAGATCCCTGACTTGTGGATTTGGTGTTATCTGTTCTGCTTGCATAGTTTTGTACCCTTTTTTCTGTAGCTCTCTGTTATTACCATATCTTAGAAGTTGGAATTTTTCTTCGTTGATCTTTATATTGTTGTCTTCTGCCCACTGGAATAATGTTTCAATGTCGTTTTGTAATTTTCATGTGTCATCTTCGTTCAATATTGCTTTACATATTTTTGTGTCATCTGCGAAGCATGATACAATACTGTCCTTAATATCTGCATCAATATCTGCAATCATTATTATGAACACCAAGGTAGCTAATTCTGTCCCTTGTGGAACAGAGCTCACGACTTCCGAGACTTTCGATTTAACTCCGTTTACCACCACTCTTTGTGTTCTTTGCGTTAAGAAATTAAATATCCACTTTCCTAGCTTTCCAGTAATTCCTGTATTCTTAAGTTTATGTGCTATGATTCCATGGTCACATTTATCGAAGGCTTTAACAAAGTCCGTATATATTACATCAATGTTTTGTTCTCGACACAACGTTTCTAATATTTTCTACTGGTGGTCTAGTAGCTGTGATAGGCATGATTTTCCAGCCCTGAAGCCATGTTGATTTGGGATGCATAAGTCTATTTTTTGTAGGTAGTAGCTAGTTTTGCCTATAATTATACGTTCAAAACACTTTATAATGTGTGAGGTGAGAGCCACTGGCCGGTAATTCTTGGGCATTGCTCTGTTACCACCTTTAAATAGTGGGGCAATGTTTGCGTTGTTTAAGGGGAGTGGAATTTGTCCTGTGTCGAGTGATTTCCTCAATAGTAAGTATAGCGGTTTGGCAATACTCTCTTTGCATTTCTTCAGGAACGTGGCACTCCATGTGTCTGGCCCTGGCGCTGAATTGTCTCGCATCTGTGATAAGGCCGTAATTACATCCCCTACCGTGAACTCGAAGTCCATTAATAGGTTTGTGTCGGAATCTGTTTTTGGTTGATTTGTATCTATGTCGAAAAATTCGCCTGGGTTTTCCACTTCCATCTCGGACTTAGGGGTGAAAAACAGAGTTAAATTGTTCCCTAAGCAGTTCGCTTATTTCTTTCGGGTCATTTGTGTATTCGGCCTCCGCGTCTATCAACGGACCAATACTCTCCTTACACTGCATTTTCCTTTCCGCAAATGTGCAGAAATATTTTGGGTTATTTTTTATGTTTTCTGCTACCTTGTTTTCCTCCTCGTTTGTCCTACGTTTGAATGTTTGCTTTAGGTCTATTTCTATTTCACCAAGTTTCCTCTCTAGTTTGAGTCGCTTTGCATCAATTCTGCATCTGTGGATATGTTTTACGGTTTGTCTTCGTTGCCTGAAGAGTGTCCTGATTTTACTTTTGAGCTTTGTACTTTTTCTTTTCTGTCTCTCTGGAATATGTTTCAGTATTATAGGTATTATAGGTATTATAGTATTTATTGTGGAGTCTTTTCGTGAAGTAGCAATTCCCAATTTACCTCCTTTAAATCTTTATTTACATTTTCCCAATTTACTTTCTTTGAATTTATGTTTAAGCCTTCAAATATTCCATCTGCCTCTCTAGGATGCGTTTTCGGACCTCTGGGTGCTAACTTCAATTGTATATCGATGAGGTTATGGTCGGAGAACTTTGTGTGCGTTACTTTTTTATTTATTATTATCTCGCTGTTATTTGTCCAGATTAAATCCAAAACGTTGTCCTTTCTCGTGGCTTCACAGATTTCCTGGGTAAGGGCGTAATGTTCCATAATATCTAATAACTTAAAATGTGCTGTTTGATTTGTTTGCCTTCACTTCACATGTGTATTTGTTTTTATCGTAGATGCAACACCCTCCCCCTCGTCTAGCCACTCTCTCTGCTCTGTATATGTTGTAGTCCAGCAATGCTATTTCAGTATTCTCGATGCAGTTTTCACAGCCTTTTTGCACTTATGTAAGTGTGTTTCCGTTGGGCATATGATATCTATGCTGGTTTCCGTAGCTAAATTTTGCAAGTATTGTAATTTGCAGTCTGCATGGTCCGTATAGAGGCCTTGTATATTTCTGTATAAAACATTTATTGGGTTTCTAATTTCCTTGTTCAGTTTTCCAATATAGTGGTCGTTTCCAGGTCGATATCGGTTCTTGTTTGGTGTTATTTGTTTGGCTGCTGCATTTGGGAGAATTGGGGTTGCGGCACTTGATACCACTGTGGTTTCATTATCAGTGGTTGTATGTAATGGTGTGGGGAATATACCTGCCGAGTCCTGTCCTCTCTTGCTAGCAGGGCAAGCTGTGCTTTTATAGTTCTCATTTCCTCGAAAAAATTTGTTTCCTTGCTCCTGCCGTTTCTTCTAATACGAATGAGGTCTGTTCTTTCCCGTTCTCTTCTTTGGGTACCCTTTATGTGAAAATATGGGCACTCTATATTTAGGCATTTTCTTTGTCAGTGACTGTCTGCACACAGAAGGTTGGAAAAAGTGGCAGTTTTGTCCGTATCTGCATCTTCCATTCCTCATCATATTGAAGCATTTTTTTGGGTGACTGTACCTGCAGTTTCACCATATATGCACGACCATGTTTTATTGTATTCACATATGGCCCGTCGTTTAATCTCCTTACGAGCCCTATGTGATTCAGTTGCTTTTTTCTGTTTCTCCACCACTTCTTTTCTACTCAGTGGTTTTTCTGTCTTCGACGAGTTTTCCTTAGTGTTCTTGGTACCTTCCTCTTTCTCCTTTGTATTCATGGTATCCCTCTCTTTCACTTTTGTGTTCCTGTTTTCTCTCTCTTCGGCAGGGGATATTTCATTCTCTGAGGCTACTTTTGCATTTCCCTGTATCGTAGTATGCTGTAGCGTGCTTTCCTGTATTTTGTTGTCCTGAGCCTCAAGTTCCTGTTGAAGCGTCCTTTCCTGGATTGCGTTTTCCTGTTCCTCGTAATTGTTTTTGTCGGCGTTTCCCATTGCTTCCTTGTCAGCTATCGGGAAACATGTATTGCCCATATTCATTGCCCTTTGTACCATATTCTTATTTTTTTCCATGCATGTAATGCACAGGAAGACGTAAATGCCTATGATTTTGTTATTTATTCTATTTATCACTTTCTTGTCTTTTCTATTTAAGTTCATGCATTCGTATGATATTCAGGTACTATGGTACCCAGAGGGTACGGTATCATAGGTGCCAGGCACCTGGTAACGTTTCCTATAGGTGTTACAACACACCTTTATGCCCCTAAGTTCCTTCACACACTCCAGTTTCTGTGCCCGAAAATTGTGGGTTCCTACAGTCAGTTGGGATGGTTGGTCACCCTCATCTTCTAAGCACACTAGCTCCTTCAACGAGTTAAATTAACGACCCGTCGGTTCGCCTGGTTAAGCGTGATGCCCTTCGCTTTCACGATATATTTCAGCTCTTTCCCCACCCTCACCCGCACCCTATAAGTTTTTGGCCCTGTTGATACAAATGAGTCAGCGTATGCACCATCACCATAATCACCATACTTATCCTTGATCTCGTCAGTCAACTCTCCGAGGAATTCCCCAATAGGCAGCATGTATTCACCCTCCCTCTCTGTGAATATTACGCTATCTGTGTCAGCGTACAGTACCCTCCGACCAAGAGAATGCAGTAGTCCCCAAAGCTTGATGTGTGCGTATGCCGTTGTGAAGCTGGCTACAGGTATGTTTGTAACACGTGAGGTATCTGTGGCCAGTTCGGTGATGTACTTTATTATGTACGTGTTACCAACATTCACGATCTCCATAACCTCTTTATCGGGGGCATTGGCATAATCCCACACCTCGTTATAACTGTGGGCTAGGTGAACGTTTCCCTTACCTGTATTCTGTGCAAACTTGTCCCAAAGACTATTTAGGCATAACTTTGCACTAAAGCGCTCGCCAGGGTTCTTAACAATTTGGGCCCGGTCAAGTTGTATCCCTTCTCGGTCACGGTAACGCTGAATATAAGCCGATTTTTCACCATCGCTCTGAACCGCTCGCGGATAGCCTGATGCTTCTACTTTATCCCTCAAAAAAGTATTTATATATGGCGTGAAAAGGTTGGGGAGTTTCTGGAACCTCCATACCTCATACATCAATATTCTGTAACCATTCTGATCTTCCACCGGTTGGTTGTGTGATTATAGGACCCATTGTTCTCCTTTGCGCACTTCACACACAGGGGAAACATGAGTTGGTGATCTATAACGACGGGTAAGATCGGCATCCATAAATCGCTAGGGGAGAGCACGTCTACGAAAGAAAGACGAAATAGTACAGGTTCAAATTTGTTGAGAACACCTCGATGGAGGGCAGGTCAGGTCCCACCAGTTTTTCAGGTGCACGTACGGGGTACGAATTGTTCTTCATCACGTAGGGTTATAAAGAACAGAAGTAGTAATAGAGTTTCACGCCCTCCATAGGTGGAAAGTATAGCTTCAATGGTTTTGTACGCCCTCCGAACAAGCTATCACCGCATTTGAGAGGGTCCATCACCATTGAACGCTTGATCGTGTTTATTTCTACACGGTACTGTCCATCTGTTTCCATCCGTGCATCATACTCATGCTCCCACAAGATCCTGTGAGTGAACTCGGTACCTATAAGCTGATCGCGGGTGCGGGTCCATGCAAGACTGTCGGCAGGAGATCTACCGTGGATATCTCCTACGATTTCACACTCAGGACGTGGGCATCCATGCCACCAGCAACCGTTAAAGGAGTACACAGTCTTCTCACTAGTGGCACGGCCTTCGCATAGACCAGGGTTTCTTAACCTTTTCATGCACCTTAACTTTTCATGCACATGAAACATTCATTGCAACGTTTGATAAAATAAATTGCTTTTTATGAGGCAGGAGGGGTCAAGGGCTTCTCTATAGTGCTCGCGAGCAAAGTTTTAGGTGATGGTGGGGAGCACTGTACACAACTTAAAGAGCACTTTGGTGCTCGCGAGCACCAAGTTAAGAATCCCTGGCTTAGACCATCAACCCCAAAAACACGACTTTTGACCTTAATGGGTACTTCCCCCATGTTGCGGGCGTGTTTTATGTATACTCCGGTCTGCTGCTGTATGTGTATGAGCCACTAAATAGCCTTGTGCCCATAACTGCGAAGGTTGTTTCTGTGAATGACTGATAAGGTGTCTTTCGGCATGAAGTTCTTCTTGAACACAGTAAAGCTCAATGAGGCGATTGTGATTGCGACTTGCAGCGGATCGCAGTTGAAACAGCTTGTGTACATCCTTCTAAAGGTCTGGAAACATACTCTAAGTACGCGCACATCATTCACGCAATAACGCTCACATTCATCAGCTATATTGTATGGATTAGTTTCATTAAAACTGTTGTAGTAACGGTCAAAATCTTCACGCTCACTATCACTCATGTTGGTGTAATTAAAGTATTGTTTGGGGGAGGTAGTCCTACGTAATTTAAAGTGTCGCTAGTGAGAAAAGTGTAAGGGAAATACCCTTTTGAAACTTCGGCGGCTACACCCATCACCTTGGGTAGCTTAGCCAGTTTACAAAGTGTGAATAATAAAGTATTTTTAAACTGAATATTACCTCTTATCTGCATTTGTATAAGTTTGTTTCCCCTTTTCAAGGAGTCGCCTGTAAATATCTCCGATGAATCGTGTTCAAGCAGTTCCTTATAAAGGAACTGCGTGTCAAATTTTGCCCCGTTATGGGCAAGAATATACATTAAACCCTCGCTATTCGCGGCATCAGCATTCGCGGCTACAATTAATCACGGTCACTGCTTCAAGGCCGCCGACGGGAGAAGGAACGAGCACCACTTCCGAATCAAGCTTTGTAGCTAGTAAAGGCTGGTTTGAAAGATTCAGAAAACGTTTTTCGCTGCACAATGTCAAGATTTCAGGGTATAAGCCTGAACAGGTCTTTAACGCCGATGAGACCCCTTTTTTAGAAGAAATTGCCATCACGCACTTACATTAGTCAGGAGGAGCGTCATGCATCGGGATTCAAAGCCGCAAAAGATCGTGTAACTCTTCTCTTTTGTGCCAATGCTGCAGGTCACATGGTGAAGCCTGGCTTAATTCATAAGGCAGCCCGCCCGCGAGCACTAAAAGGCAAGGATATGAACCACCTTCCTATACATTAGGCACAAAATAAATGGAGTATGGCGTATTCGCGGATTTCCCTTATTCGCGGCGCGAGTGAAACGCATCTACCACGAATAATGAGGGTTTACTGGCTTTTTTAACTTGTCCGCTAACTTGACAATATAGGATACAAAGAGGTTCACAGGGCTGTCGTGTGCGTTCGTTTTGAAAACATTTGTCCGTTTACCACATTTGTGACACTCATCACACTCAACCTCCATGCACTCATCGCAGATAGTCTGGCTTATAAGTAGATGTGGGATAACCTCTTTGGTTTCAGGGTTTGTGTTAGTTTCTATATCGTGGTACACTATATCGTACACTATATCGTAGTACACTCCATCCACCTTATATTTCTCATGGAATGTGTAGGACAGTGAATTTCATCACATTTATGCTTGAATTTCCCCTAATTATCCATCATATGGAACATACCACATTCATTCACAGATTCCCATTTTCCTGCAAGTGCCAATTGGCTTATGGAACTCAAAGCATTTATTATTGAAAAATGTACGTCTGCACACATTACATTCCCTTTTCTCAGCTTCAACTATGTACATGACTTTCACATTTGGAGCTTTTACACTGCTCACATACGATGTGGCATTCTTTACAATGTTTCACTATATCATCCGCAAGCTCGAGCCATCCCTTACACAAATCATGATGCTTTCCATATTTTCGACTTTTATCATAACTAGCGTAAAGGTCTATTATATTACGGATGGGGAGATACGTTGTTCCTGACATTCCTAAAATAAGTAGAGGTCTTGCGAGATCTCTCACACAGCTTCTAAAAACATACACAGTCCTACGACGATCATCCATTCCAAATACAACTCTAGCCAGACTCTGTACTGAACGGACGCATTTCCTGAGCTCTCTGATTTTGCATCTACTTTTGTATTTTGCTGAGAATTTTACCTTTGGATAGTTTTGAATTTTATATACTTGCGTTTAAATTTACGTTGTTATAGTTAAGTAATTGAATATTAGTGGTTTTTAGCGATTTAGAAGTTTTCATAGCGTGCCGGCTTAATTTAACTTATACCTGTGACGGTTTAAACTAATTTTTAACTGCGCGATGCCGTCGCAGAAAGCGTCGTGTGTTAGGTGTAGGGTAAACCGGTGGTATTCGGAATTTAAGGATTATAACGGCGGTCCAATGGTGATTACCGATAGATCAGTTTTTTTTTTTGCGAGTTCATTGAGGAATTAGTTGACATAAAACGCAGTGTACGTGAGGTAGCGGAAAGACTTGCAACGCTTGATGAGGGCAGGGGTGGGGCTACGGTTGACGTAGGCCGAACCAATACTAACGTTGAAGACGTTAGTAATTTGAAGGGTGAGGTGCGTAACCTAGTTTCTAGTTTAGGTAGCTTGTCGGGAAGGTTAGATAGAGTTGAAGAAGAGGTTAAGGTTAGTCCGAGAGTAGTAGATAGCGAGGAATTTAGAGAGGTTAAGGGTGGAGCTAGGCCGCGTACGTTAGGTGATAGGAATTCCCCCACTATCGAGGTTTCGAACCCTTTCGCCCATTTGAAAAGGGAAGTGAATGAGGGGGAACTATTTTAATCGGGGACTCTTTAGTGCGCCACATGGACAAAGAGTTCGTTAAACGGCATCCAACCAAGAGGAGGAGGGTCTGTCTCCCAGGGGCCAGGGTTGACAGAGTTAGAGACGAAGTGGATAGGATTGACGTTGCCTCCCGTCATTCAATGTTGGTGACGATGGTAGGAGGCAACGACTCGTATAGGCCCGATACGAGAGTGCCTGACCTTTTGGAGAGATATAGGGGGTTAATTAGGTCCCTGAAGGCGAGGTCAGATAGGTCTTTAGTTCTAGGTATTACCCCTAGGCACGGGTTGGGTCTTAGAATTACGTCCAAAACAATATTTTTGAATAACATTAGAAGAGATTTGTGCTGAGGAAAATGTACCCTTCGTAAAGCTGTGGTCCGAATTCAGTGATCTTAGCCTTTTTATAAAAGATGGGGTGCATTTTAATGAAATAGGTAATGCTAGGCTAGGTAGGTTAATAGACGAAAACGTGCGAAAGCTGTATAGGTCGAAGCCTTCTTTAAACGTTGTGGGTCCGGGGAACGCGGGCCCGACGTGATAAATAGTTTAAAACGCGGGCCCGTGGTAAAAAATAACTTAAACGTCTTTTATTGTAACGCGCGTAGTATTAGAAATAAATTAAATGAATTTAAGGCGATAATTTATTCCGGCAACTATGATATAGTTGCTGTCACTGAAACTTGGTTAAATACCGTGACTCGGGACTTGTTGGGGGAACTTGATATACCGGGTTTTAAACTCTTTACTAATGATAGGTTACATAGGTTTGGTGGAGGCGTTTTGCTGTATATTCGTAATTCCCTTAGGGCTATCGAGGTTAAGTTAGATTTTCCGGCAGCAATTAATGCGATATGTGTTGAAGTTAGGGCGCGTAGTATTAGTTTTAATTTTGTTGTTGTTTATAGACCCTCCGTTCAGGGTTGGGTACGATTCGATATGGCCGACTCGATGCGACCCAACTCGATGTGGCCGACTCGATGTCAGGACAACTCGATGTGATATCCCTAAGGGATATTTTCGTTAGTTTTAACGAAAATATCACAACTTAACCTAACCAATCGTCAAGGGCGTACAGTTGACCTAACTGGGCATTCAGTTAACCTACATTAAATATATAAATAAAATGAAATCGACTTGGCCTGGCATCGACTTGGCTTGACATCGAGTTGTCCTGACATCGAGTCGGCCACATCGAGTTGGGTCGCATCGAGTCGGCCACGTCGAATTGTCCCTGCCCCCCGTTCAACCCTTCGATACAGATGCTAGATTTTACTCACTTCTTGGTAATTTTATTGACAATCGGAATAGTATAATTATCGGAGACTTTAACTGCCCTAATGTTAATTACGAGAATTTTACTGGTAATGAGGAGGGTTTGAGATTGGTTGAGTTTATGGACGATAACTTTTTACGACAGATAGGTACCGAACCAACACGCGGTGATAATATTTTAGATTTGGTGATGACGAACGGCGAGAATATAGTCGTAGGTTTAGAAGTAGGCGAGAGTTTAGGATGTAGTGATCATCAAATTCTTAGGTTTAAGTTATTGATAGAAAACACTCAGGATAGTAACGTAATAGAAGTCCCTGATTTTCGTAGGGCTAATTTTGATAGTTTTGCGGATAGGATGAGAGTACTGGACTGGGATAACTTATTTATGGGTAATAACACAAATTTGCGTTGGGTGGCGTTTAAAGAAAGTTTTAGGAATATTGAAAGGGAGTTTATTCCTCGTAGGCCCAAGCGCGTTAGAAATCGTGGTAGGCCGAAGTGGTGGACTAGGGAAATAGGAGAGTTCATAAATGAGCGTAATAGAGCGTATAGACTTAATAAGCGCAATGGCACGGCAGCTAACTTTAATAGATATATCGAGCTTAGACGTCAGGTTAAAAGATCAGTTAGGAATGCCAAGCGTAATTTAGAGATACTTATAACTGCGGATAGTAAACATAATCCAAAAAAGTTTTTTGAATACGTCAATAATCTTAAGCCGGTAAAAGATAACATAGGCCCTCTAGTGGATGTAAATGGCGCTTTGGCTTCTGACCCTCAGGCGATGGCGGGTATTTTCAATAACTTTTTTGCCACAGTTTTTACCGTAGAAGACGTAAATAATATCCCCGACGTGGACGATATCGTTCCATTTAGTAGCGAGACTATTTTGGATGAAATAACTGTTTATGAGGCTGAGATGGCGCATTATATCGATAGGCTAAAAGTTAGCAAGGCTCCAGGCCCTGACGCTTTTTATCCAAGACATTTGAAAGATTTGAAAGAAGTTATCGTAGGCCCCTTAACGAAGATTTTTAATCAGTCACTCGAAACGGGGATTATTCCTGAAGACTTCAAATTAGCTAACGTCACGCCTATTTTTAAAGAAGGCGACCGCGCAATAGCTAGCAATTATAGGCCCATTAGCTTAACGTCAATTGTCGGTAAACTTTTGGAATCCGTAGTTAGGGATCGTATCATCGATCACTTAGAAAGTAGAGATTTGATTAATAGTAGTCAGCACGGGTTTCGACGCCATAGGTCTTGTTTAACTAATTTGTTAGAATTTTTTAACGAAATAGTGCGCGAATACGATAGGCATAGAGCAGCTGACGTTATTTATTTAGATTTTAAAAAGGCGTTCGATACAGTTCCGCATAGGAGACTAATTGCGAAGGTTAAAGCGCACGGTATACGCGGTCAGGTAGCTAACTGGTTAGAAGAATGGCTTCGTGCTAGGAGGCAGAGGGTCGTAGTTAATGGTAGTGAATCGGGGTGGTTAGATGTAGGTAGCGGTGTCCCACAGGGTTCATTGTTAGGCCCATTGTTATTCGTAATTTACATTAACGACATAGATGTAGGATTGACTAGTAACGTGTCAAAATTCGCGGACGATACTAAAATAGGCGGTAAGGTTGTTAACGAGGACGATAGAAATAGGATCCAAGACGATGTAAATAGGATTATGGAGTGGACAGATAAGTGGCAGATACAATTTAACGTAGACAAATGTAAAGTTTTGCATATAGGTTCTCGCAACAATAATTACACGTACACGATGGATGATAGGGAGTTAGCGAGCGTTGACGAGGAAGTAGATTTAGGCGTACACGTATCTAAGGATTTAAAGGTTAGGAACCAGTGCCTGGAGTCTTGCGCAAAAGCTAATAGGATGTTAGGCTTCATAGCGCGTAATTTCGAATTTAAATCGAAGGATATTATATTGCCCCTTTACAAGTCCCTAGTTAGGCCTCATTTAGAATATGCCGTTCAGTTTTGGTGCCCGTACTTGCGTGAGGATATTGATAGGTTAGAAAGGGTTCAGCGTCGTGCCACGAAACTTATTCCGTCATTGCGCAATAAGCCTTATGAAGATAGGATTAAAGAGTTAGACCTGTATTCACTCGAAACTAGAAGATTAAGGGGGGGGGAGCTTATTGAAGTTTTCAAAATCGTTAATAACATCGATAACGTAAATTTTGACAAATTGTTCACTTTCGATAATAGTAATACTCGCAATAACGGATTTAAGTTGCGTGGCAGACGTTTCATTACTAATATCGCTAAAAACTTCTTTACGTTTAGAGTAATTGATAAATGGAATAATCTTCCCGCGTCAGTCGTTCATTCTACCAGCGTTAATATGTTTAAGAACCGTCTTGACAGACATTTTAAAAGTATTAACGTTGTTTAATATAAATAAAATAAAGTTAGCAACAGGAGCTCTGGTGGTGGTGCTCGAGGATGAGTCTTGACGATGAATGCCAGCTTGTGACATGTCAGCGTGTGATGCCAGCAATAAAAAAAAAATAAAAAAAATAAAAATAAAAAATAAAAAATAAAAATTAGACTAACACGAACTTAGATGTAGCTCGTAGCGTAAACTAACCCACTTTTTGTTTAACTTTACCTACTTTTTTTACTTTGCATGTCTGTAACTCTCTTTTCTTGCATGTTTGTAGTTTGCATGGTATGACTGTGAGTTAAGACTGTGTTTGCATGGTTTGTTTGTAAGCGTTCTTATTTTACTTCTTTTCATCTTTCACCCCTCTCCTATTCTCTCCGACTATTTTTTTGACTTGTCGGCAGTGGCCGGCGGATGATGATGGTGAGACTTTTTCCTCTTTTTCTTTTTCTGAATGAATGTTAACCCACGAGTGATAGGTGTTGCTCCTTACTTAACCCCTTATTCTCTTCTCTTCTCTTAATCCCCTACTCTTTCCTTTCTCTCGGGCTAACCTTAGAGTGGATCTTAGGGTCTTTGTTAGCCTTAGCTTCTGTAGATCTGTAGATGAACATTCATTTCCTGCTCTACCCTTCTCAGCTCTTCAGGACCCATATTATACTCAAACTCAAGCTTACAATCTAAAGCCAGTTTACGAGCACGCTGCACAACCGTAGGCAACCAAATATTTTTGACCCGAGCATTTAGTACAGTAAACATATGGGCTAAGACTACTGCTATAAAGCCGCAACCACGCTCGGCGTTTATATGCTTTCTGTAAATAGCCTGAGAATTGAAGTTAAGAGTATAAGGTGTGGCACTATGACCCGCAACACGGAATACTCTGTCAATATCTACCGTGAAGTTTTCCATATTGAAGGTTTACTACTTTGAGAGGCCTGCATTATACGGCCTAAGTTATATTCTGTGTCTACAGCCACCAAACGTCTGAACGGTATTACGACCCAAAAATCATCTACATCCCCGTCAACTGACCCGAGCCCGAAGGACAACCTCGTCCGGACTTCACGTTCGTCGCGGTTCTGAAAGGCAAACTCCACAATACTCTGAACGACGCGCCGCAGTCCGTGTTCAACACCGTTGCTATACAAGGTTCCAGGGTCAACCCTGACTATATACCAATTTCTAGTCAGGGCCAGGGTGGGGTTAGCGGTGCGCACCAGTTCGAATGTTATACCTTCCTCTACAGAGCGAGAGGATGTACCCGGAATTGAACAGGAATAAAGGGGTACAAATTTAATTGAGGAGGGAGCTAGCTTGGGGGTCGTATCGTAAAACGTAGAGGGTTGGGACTCTATTACTGGGAGTCTAGCAACCGGTGCACTCCTGGCACGTTTTATACCTGACGTGGAAAGTTCTTCATCATCGTGCCTCCGCTTTGAAATGCCACGTGGTGGAGGTGTCGCTGGTGAGGGTTCGTCAATGGGGGTGGCGTCTGTAACTACAACTACACTGTCATCTGGGTCGTGTGTAATATCGATGATGGAGCGCTGTACCTCATTGTCATTCACGGTTCTGTGGAAGAAGAAGAAAAACAAGATTGTTGAATATAAGGAGCAACACTTAAATTTTTTTATATTTTGTAAATGTTCCACTTAGGGGTGTGACGTGTTAAAGATGGAATCTGTAGAAAAATTCAGGTTCACAAGCCCATGCACATGTATTATATCTGGCCTTACAGGATGTGGTAAATCTGTGTTTATGCTTAAAATCATTAAAGATAAGGGGGAGATGTTCTCAAAATTTGTGCATCAAGTAATATGGTGCTATTCGACGTACCAATCAGTGTTCAAAGAGTATCAAGATGATATTTTGTTCCACAAACGCGTATATGACGTTAATTCGTTAAAGGGAAATGAGCATACAGTCAGTGTAATTGACGATCTCATGTTGGAAATGGATAAAACGTTTGCCGAGACATTTACAGTGTGCTCCCACTATCTTAACATAAGCGTATTCTTCATCAATCAGAATCTATTTTTGAAAAATAGTTACATGCGTGATTTGTCGTTAAATACACAATATCTAGTCTTATTCGCGCAACGTAGAGATGTGTCACAAATTGGGGTATTAGCCAACGAAATGTTCCCGAATCAGCGCAAGGAGTTTTTGGAAGTTTATAAAGAAGCCACAAGTCAGCGTTACGGATATTTGCTGTGTGACTTCACCCGCGAAACACGTTTAGGGTACTTCTAAGCACGAATATATTCCCAAACGAGCCTGAAACGGTGTATATTCCAGAATGACAAATAGGCTAAAGAAATATCGTGAATTAATAAAAATCTATCATCGATTGTCCCGGGCATTGCAGCAAATGTTTTTTAAAAATATCGACTCGGACTTTTTAAAATGCATCTGTGAAATCTGCCTTAATGTTATAAAATGTAATGTGCAAATGAAATCCCTTCAGAAGGCTCCCCTACGTCGTTACAAGAACATAATATGTACGCTCGCTCGTAAAAGTTAAACTGCGGTGAAGAAAAAGCGAATTATTGTACAAAGTGGGGGATCATTCCTCCCCATCTTATTTTCAGTTTTGGGACCTTTACTGAATAGATTAATATAATGAAGAAAGTGGTAGTGATTCCGCACAAGGTGTATGCTTCACTGCAAAGTTCAAAGAGTCCAGACACGCTTCTGATGAGAAAATGATTTTGTACCAAGAGGCTCTGCAGAAATTTCTTCATGAGTACGAAGATTATAAGAATCCGACAGAGATCTCCGTGGTTATTATGCACAGCGTGAGCAACGATGAGTATGGCGACATAGGACCTGAGGCCGACGTTAGAGATGACCAACCAAAGAATAACGGAACGCAACACATCGAGCATGTATTAAAAAGCAGTCTCCCACATACATTGAGGAATAAAGGCTTAAGTCTTTACAATCTATTGAGTAAGGACCGCATCATACAGTGGACCGATACAGGCGAGGTCATTGTTGAAGGAACAAGGGTACAGGGATCGAATATCGTCGACATTGTCCATGATCTGGTGAGACAGTGGGACAGGCCCTCACTCTCAGGATGGAAGCATATTAAAGCAAGACTACAACAAATAAATGTCCCCAAAATATTGCTAGGAAATCTGAATAAGTTAAAAGACTTGGAGCAAGTCTCGCATTTGCCACAACTGAGTACGCCATCGCTTCCAACAGTAGTATCTCTGAAGAGGAGAAAGAAGAGACCAAACAACAACGGCCAACCCTATCCACGTGTCTCTAAAATACGCACATGGCTAACATATTAAGAAAACGCTATTATGACATTTGTACCGGTGTTGATAGACTGTACAGAGGTGTTTACAATGATGGAGTAGGGAAAAAAGATGTTGAGAGGTTTATGCGGGAGCAAGATGTTTATACACTTCATAAACCGGTGAGAAAAAGGTTTAAAACAGCCAGGACATCAGCGGCTTCGAGTGACTTTATTTGGGAAGCGGATTTAACAGACATGCAAAGATATTCAGTATATAATGATGGCTATCGCTACATCCTATTCATAATAGATGTATTCTCTAGATATCTGTGGCTAATTCCTCTGAAAAACAAATTGCCTGAAACAGTTGCTAAAGCTACTAAAACGCTGATGCTGAAAGAAAACAAGGTTCCTAGCTATTTTTGTACGGATATGGGGAAAGAATTTATGGGCCGAACTTTTCAGAACATGTTGGCAGAGTTTAATATCAGTTACTACACAAGCACTTCTATACATAAGGTCTCTTTAGCAGAAAGAGTTCAACGTACCATAAAGGAACGCATGCATCGCTATTTTACACATAAAAACACATACAGATATATATAAACATTCTGGGATCTTTGGCCTCGTCATACAACCGTTCACACCATCGTGCGATTGGGGCAACAACTTACGAGGTTTTAGAAAGAAGTACGCACACACAGAGTGTGAGATGAGAAGAGATATTCGTAGAGCACCAGCACACTCTACACGTTTCAAAATCACTGATTATGTAAGGCTATCGCGTTCAGGAAATAAATTCGCGAAGGGATTTGAGCAAGGATGGACACGTAAAATTTTTAAAGTTAGGGCTATGAAACCTAAAGGCGAGATAATGATGTATTACGTTGAAGATTTGAATGGGGGAAGAAATCGCAGGAGGCTTTAACCGCGACGAGTTGCAGAAAGTGACATTTAATTTAGGAAAAAATGTGTTTAAAATTGAAAAAATTTTGGGCAACAGAGGTTCAGGAAAGAGAAAAATATACCTGATGAAATGGCTAGGGTACCCAGAAAGCTTCAACACCTATATAAAGGTGATGCAATAATGAAGCTTAAATAGTATGCAACATGACGCCTAACCACTTCTGTGTCACACTCCCTTCCTCTTCTTCTCTGTCTGTACATCCTAACAACTAGTAATGCACCGGAGCTCCGGCCATTTTAGAAAACCTCCTGCTCCGGCAGGAGGTCTCACTAAACTCCGGCCTCTGGCCGGAGGTGCCAAGTACACCAAACTCAATTCTGACAACTTTTAGTTTTAATTCTATAAAACTATAAAACCTCATTTCTGCACCTATCCGAATATTTCAGTTCTCAGATGACTGTAATAATAATTTATTTTATGAGTAATCAGTGATTGTATTAATATTTCAGTTCCCAGTGACTAATAATAATTTATTTTATGAGTGATCAGTGATTGTATTAATAAAATAATTGATTTGATATAGGCTACTTTACTCAGCATTCAGCAAGACATCATAAGTTTCATAACCTGAGGATATTCTGTTCAATGTGAATATTTAGAGAAATTAGCACACACAAAACATAGAAAGTCGACTTTTATAAAGTTTAATTTATTAAAGACTTAATAATTTGAAATAGCAGGACTATAATATAAACCCTAAATAGATGAGACGATGGACCACACACACACACAACACACACACACAGACACACACATATATATATATATATATATATATATAAATACTGAAATAAATCAATTGGCCGAAACCTACGGCCGGAGGAAAAAACATTAAGCTGGAGGTCCCAGCCCTCCGGCCTCCGGTGCATCACTACTAACAACACACTAGCCAACTTTGTAACAGAACTCTATGGGCCCAGTGAATTGGAACGTGATTCGTATGAGGTGGGGTTATGCGAAATTCAGCTATCCACCAGCTTCTTTAAATATTGATTATAAAGAACCCGTTTTTATGGTTCTTAGAGATCGTGATGAATGTGAAAAGGCAGAGGTAATTAGGGATGGAACCATGCGTGCCGCCCGGAGTGGGGAGGCCCTGTATTACACTACAGTAGTAACACTAGGCACGGGTCGTTATGGGGCGGCCGAGGATGTTGTGAGAGACTTAAACGGAAGTTTAAAAGGCTCAAATATTACGGTTGATTTAGCATATGAAATCGTAAACAAAGAAACCCCTGCACATGCTCTGACCCTAAAATCAAGGGATAATAGAAATATTAAAGACAAAGGATTGTTCGAAATTATAACCTAGGGCCGATATGGAGCAGCGTTCCAAAGAGATACTTTTCACGAGGCACAACATGACTTGTCCAGCTTAATGTATCAGTTGAAATTGGAGAAATTAGATGTTGGCTGTCCATCCCCAGACATGTGCTACATTTACAGCAATATCTTGGAACATCAATTTGTTGGGGATACCCAGGCCCGTCTGCTGCGCATTGCACACATTCCCAACCATGGAGGGAAGAGCTTGAGCATTATATATGACAAGCCCCACTATATGAATGTTGCGACTAATCTATTAACCACTATCTCATTATTAGAGCCCGGATGTTCAGGCAAAATGCCATAAATGCCTTTTTTTGCCTTTTTTGGGAGTATGAGTATGATAATGCCTATTTCATTGAAAATGCATATTTTTGCCTTTTTAATTAGATTATAAAGAAAAAAGACATAAATAGGCATTTATAGGAAAATTATCATGTATTAGTTACGACTAGACTAACCAGGAATGCGCAGATAACGTGAATGAAGATATCGTGGAATTTCATATTGCGGAAATGACGTCATGTATGATTGACGTTATCAGCTGAGCGCAGTATCTGAAAACTAGCCTCGCACGGCCATTTCCTCATATTCGTTGTTCTGCTTCGTGCGTGTGAGGGTGTGCGATCATCAGTGGTATTTGACTAAACTTGAATGATATTTAGAAGACGTTAATATGCCAAAAGTTAGTTCATCTTCAAGTAGTAAACTGAACCAACATGTTCGTGACTTTGGAAAAGATATCTTTTCCACAGATGGCACAGTGTTATTTTGTAAAGTGTGTGACAAAGCAGTTAATAGTGAGAAAAGGTACTTTGTTTCCCAGCATGTGCAGACCGTTAAGCACAAAGCTTCTGCTGAAAAGATGAAACCAAACAGCCTACAAACGTGTTTGATGACAACATTTGCTTCAACGTCAAGTCGTCAATCTACCTTTTCCTTGGAGCTATGCAAATCATTTATTGATGCTGGAATTCCACTGTGGAAGTTGGAAAACAAATCATTAAAGACCTTTTTAGAAAAATACACAAAACAAGTTATTCCAAGTGAGTCCACTCTTCGAAAAAATTATGTGGATACAAACTACGCCTTTGCAATGCAGAAAATACGTGAAGGCGTTGCAGATAACAAGATATGGATTTCAATAGACGAGACCACCGATTCCATGGGTAGATATATTGCTAACGTGATTATAGGTACTTTGGAAGCTGATCAGACGCCGAAAGTTTATCTGCTGACATCAGAAGAGCTGCCAAAGACCAACAGCTCAACAATAGCTCAACTTTTCACAACATCCCTCGCTTTGCTTTGGCCAGAGGGCATCCAGCATGAAAAAGTTCTTCTCTTCATGACAGACGCAGCGTCGTACATGAAGAAGGCAGCAACAGCATTGAAAATTCTTTTTCCACAAATGCTACATGTTACTTGTTTGGCTCACGCACTTCACCGTGTTGCTGAGCAGATACGAGGCTTGTTCCCCAATGTCGACAAATTAATTTCTAATGGAAAGAAGATATTTCTTAAGGCACCATCAAGATGTCATATGTTGCATGACATAGCGCCTGAACTCGCATTGCCGCCACAGCCCGTTTTGACGAGGTGGGGAACCTGGATCTCGGCTGCGTTGTATTACACGTCAAATTTTGACAAGTTTCGAGAAGTTGTATCAGCACTTGACATCGAAGATGCTTCATCAATCCGCATCGTGATGGACCTCATTGAAGATAGATCTCTTCGCAATGAACTTTCATACATCACTTCCCACTTTGCAAAAATACCTGAGAACATTACTGCTCTTGAAACTAGGAACCAGCCGTTAATCGACGCTTTGAAAATTTTTGAGTTAGTCATTGCAGGCATCAGTCAAGCGCCCGGCGAGAAAGGTGAATCTGTTCGCGAAAAATGTGACCGAGTGATATGAGCAAATGCAGATCTGGAACGACTAAAGAACATTGCACACGTTCTTGAAGGACACACTGATGCCGATGTAGGGGATATGAATCCCATGAATGTATCATGCTTCAAATTTGCTCCTGTTACATCAGTGGAAGTAGAGAGGTCATTCTCGTTGTACAAGCATGTTCTTTCAGACAGAAGAAGAGGCCTAAAAGTTGAAAACATAAAAAAAATTACTTGTAATTATGTGTAATTCAGACTAATAATGTGCGACGTAGTCTCAAGGTAATGAAACTAATGATACATTCATACATTATATAACTTATTTTGTTTTGTGTGTTTTTGATCGGTATAAAATAAATGCCTATTTTTGCCTATTTTATACTTTTATTTTGCCTATTTTTCAATTTTATAATGCCTAAACATCCGGGCTTTACTCATTATATATGAGAACTATTGAGGGAAAAAATTTCCCATTTGGTGGTGGGAGCTTAACGGTGAAGCTACACTTTCGTCGCATTCAGTTATAATGACCCGAAAGCCTTTCGCAATATATCGAAGGGTGAGATATCAGCGTGGGAGTGGGCTTGGATCCATTTTTCAACCATATTACGCACGGCTGTCCCATTGTTGAAGATGGGGGCCAGATAATTCGGGAGGAAAGCGTTACAATCAGGTTTTAACACGGTAGAAGACATAATGGATGGAGCTAAACCTAAAGAAGTTCTACAAAAACATTTAAAACGTACATGGGACGAAATCATCAAAGATGCAGAGAAAAATGCGTGGTGGTGGGAAGAAAATGAGGGCTGTCCGGAAAAAGGGGTTACCAGCACGTAGCGTTAAATGTAAAAGGACATCAAAAAAGAAGTGTTCTAAGCGAATGAAACCTATGTTTGATAATTTTTTTTAACTGATATAAGCTGAGGACATTGCTCTCACGAATCATAGGCTGATTACTACTTGTCGAGAGAGGTGGCACTATTTCTGACACGTCATGGCACGCTTCATCCATCCGTGTAGATCACAATGTTGTAAATCGGAGCTGTTTCTCTTTGATATGCCCCCAACAAAAAGTCTCTGAGCACAGTGACTTCATTACAATTAACCCATTAAACACAATTAGTTCCCGAGTGCCCCTATAGAATTCGTGATACCCAACTCAGGCCCGTACTTTTTTGATCGAAGCTGCATGCACATGTACGTTAAACTTCGTATAGCCCATTCTGATGGAACGGACTGCGATGATAATTATTCTGCATACGCTGAAACCAAATTTCTGTACTTCATATTCAGTCAGTGTGAGGTGTATTTCAACCAGTTCAACATTTCGGCACGAACGGGTTATTATGACCTACGAGCCTATGTGGAAAAGTCCTCAACTTTTCAAAAGAAGCAAAGGATACCTTTTTAACTGCCGAGGGCTATTATCAGCCTAAAGACGAAAGTAGTATAAAGGACAAATTTAAAAATTTTAAAAAGAAGAGATATTAGTGTTTTGGACGTCTGCATACAGACTTCACATTCCAGGAAAAACTGCTTATGAATGTGGTGGATATGAAATTAAAGCTCACCCGCACGAATCTTGAGATCCGTATAAATCTGGGGCCTGATCAAGAAGAGGGCACAAAACCCGTTGTGATTCACATTATGGAAACATATCTCCGCGTGCGTCGAGTGAAATTTAGCTCTGCTAAACAATTAGAAATTGAAAAAAATTTAACACACGCAACAGTAAAATATCCAATTAAAAGAGTACAGATCAAACTATACACGGTGCCCGCAGGGTTGGCCTCGAAGCAACTAGAAAACGTGGCCCTGGGAGTTCTACCTAAAAGGTTATTAATTGGAATGCAGAATCACGCTTCGACGAATGGAAAATATAAAAAGAACGCCCTTTAATTCGAGAAGTTTGGCCTTAAAACTATAACTCTATAAGTCAATGGCGTTGCGGACTGTGTTCCCGCTTTGCACGAGAACTTATAGTAATCTGGCCCATATTGCAGGTGCTTGTGATGAGCTCGGGATTGGGGTAACGCAGAAAGAATTCATCGATCAATTTAACCTTTACCCGTTTGATATCACACCCGACTTATCTACTAGTGTAAATACACATTTAAGTCCACAACAAAGTGGGAACATCTCAGTCAGATTGGAATTCGCAAACCCGATAGACGCTCCTATTAGTGTACTAGTATACCTCGAGTCACAATCCCTAATTGAGGTCGACCGCTTCAGGAACGTAGTCACTGACTTTTAAAATGGATGCGAATACACTTCAGAGAGTAATGAATAGTGACCGAATCACACGCTACAAAATTATCAGTGTGTTTGCTAAGAATGAAACATTGAAATTACCAACTACGAGAAAATGCCAGGGAATTATTGTAAAAACGGACATTGTTGGGGATGAGGGGGTTCATTGGTTTGCAATGTACTTTAAAAATAGGGAAAGCATGTATTATCTTAATTCACTGGGGACTCACCCCTGGAGTGACCCTGTTATTGTAAAATTTCTCGGTCAATTGCATATCCCCAAAATTGTCTGGAATCCCCACCGATTACAAGGATATTTTAGGAATAATTGCAGGATTTATTGTCTTTCATTTCTTCTGCACATGTCACGTGGGAAGGGATTTCAATTTTTTTTAAATTATTCGATTTGTGCGAAACTGAGCTGAATGATGAATTGGTATGCTTGCAGATAAAAAAAAGTTCCCATTTGTGCGCACGCGAAGTATTGTGTAATGTTTTACGCGTGTATATATAATTGTAACTATATTGTGTAAAATATAAGATGTCCCCAATAATGTTAGTCTTGTGCTCTGTAGCTTATTTATTGGTTGCTGATTCTGTAAGCTGAATTGTACCAATTTATAAAACATGATTTTAATCATTTAATAAATGAATGAAAATACACTGTCTTCTTAACCAAAAGAAAAAAAGCTTACATTACTTCCCCGACGACCTGGCAATCGTTGGACCGGATGTAAGCCAATACCTCGACCTCCGTATTCAGGTCACTGGGTTGACTGCGCTGTAAAATCTCCAAATCGCCGTCGACTGTTTGCTTTTCTTCAAAGTTGTCACGAAAAGTAGCTATAACACGATCAAGTTCCGCATCGGACCTAACATACAGCGACTTAAAGGACAAATAAAACAAACAATTCATTCTCTAGGATAAAATGCCCGGTTAGGTTAATTGAATGCCGGGTTAGGTCAACTGTATGCCCTTGACAATTGTTTAGGTTAAGTTGTGATATTTTCGTTAAAACTAACGAAAATATCACACCTTAACCTAACATACAGTTAACCTTACCGGCATTACGTCTCATAGAATGAATTGTTTGTCTTATTTGTCCTTTAAAGTTTTTGTTTTAATGTAATTGAACTAATATTTGTCTTCATGATTCCCCATTTTATAGTCGTCCCTGACCTCACATTCGTCCCCAAAGATAAAGTCAAGTCATTTCAGGTCAGGTCAGCACAAATTCAAGTCAAGTGAGGTCAATACAAATATGCAAATGGCACAAATGTGATATATGTAGGAAACTTTTAATCTCGTACACGATGCTGCCCAGTTCATGAAATGGGCGGGATTTAGTTTGTCTAGTTCATGAAATAGGCAGCAAATTTGCTCAGTTCATGAATTGGGCAGTCAGATTGCCCATTTCATGAACTGGGCAATTTCTCAAACGGGGCGTACATATATATATATATATATATATATATATACAGGGTGTCCCATAAGTCCGGCATCATAGGAGAAATTCATATTTTTCTATTTCTACAAACCATAATTCATATTTTTCTCTTTCTACAGGCCATAATGTCTGTGAGCAAGGAATAACGAATCCAGATAATTCTACTCATAGGAAATCGGAGTCAAAGAGAGGCCGCTGCTGAATTTAACAGACTGCATCCAGACCGCGAGCCAATAACACAGAGTTATGTTAGCAGACTTGTTGCAAAGTTTAAGGAAACAGGATCCATAGAAGATAAACCACGCAGTGGACCTTCAAGGAGGTCCACTGACGATGATACAGCGACTGCTATCCTGGCTCATTTTAACAGAAGTCCCAATAGGTCTCTTCGGCTATTGTCCGCTGAGACAGGAGTGTCGAAAAGTAGCATCCATCGCATTCTTCAGGGTCACAAATGGCATCCATATAAACTTCAGATCCTACAGAAATTAAGCGAAGATGATCCCGACCGGCGGATGGAATTTTGTGAATGGGCTACGGAACAATATGCTCGGGATGCCAATTTCCCGTCCACCATTCTGTTCAGTGACGAGGCTGTTTTTTATGGAAATGGTGAGGTAAATCGACAGAACACCCGCTACTGGTCTCAAAACAACCCTCACTGGTATACCTCTTCAAAGGAACAAGGTGCATCTCGGGTGATGGTATGGTGTGGCATTTGGAAGGATCGCATCATAGGCCCCCTCTTTTTCGATGAACATATCACTGGGGGCACCTACCTACGTATGCTCAAGGAAGAAGCATTTCCCAGTGTCTTGAACGAAGAAGGAAATTTCCCAACATGGTTCCAGCAAGACGGCGCTCCTGCACATTACAGCACCCAAGTAAGGGAATACCTGTACCAACAATTCCCTGGTCATTGGATAGGACGTCGAGGGCCTGTGGAATGGCCAGCTAGAAGCCCGGATGTCACGCCACTAGATTTTTATCTCTGGGGCCACTTGAAAGCGCTGGTATACGCAGAGAAAATTAGGAGTGTTGAACATTTGCGGCAGCGCATTATTGGGGCATGTAACACCATTACTCCTGACATCATTCACCGTGTGCTTGCTGACTGGGTATCACGTCTGAATTTGTGTATTGAAAACAATGGTGGACATATTGAGCACCTTTTGTAAATAAAAGCTTTTGTTTTGCCTTTTTTTATTATTTTTCCTATGATGCCGGACTTATGGGACACCCTGTATATAAAATTGAGGATACATGCTATTTTAATGAAACATTTCACAAACTAATTTTAAATAAATGGTAACACGTAATTTTTTGATAAACAAAATTCAGTCTCTAAATACTTAATAGAATACATTAATTACAGAAAGCCTAGCACAGTAACATTTAGTAAATATGCATTTATGTTAGGACACCGCGATGTATATATGGGGGAGAGAGTTACACGGAGTTTAAGATAAAATGCCGATTAGGGCGCCCGGATCAAATAATAAACAGCAAGCAGCTGGCATAACCGGGTTGTTAACATATACTTCCATAAACATATATATATATATATATATATATATATATATATATATACTCACGAAGAGAGTTATAAGGAGTTACAATAAGAGAAAATGCAGGATAGGGTACCCGGATCAAATAATAAATACAAAGTAACTATCCTAACTGGGCTCAAAAGGAAGATTAGCTGGATGTGCTACGCATCATCTGCCAGCACCGGGTAACGAACCAGGTACCGCAGCAATTCCCTACCTTTAAAGTTTTAGTAGTTCTAAAAACCAACCTGTAGAACTTACTATATATTTTTAAGTTAACACGTATAGGGAAACAAGCACGTAATAAAATTTCACTTTCAAAGGAAGCCTTCATCGCATAATAAAATTCAGTCTAAATGACATTCTCAGGAAGGAAGATTAGCTGGGCTACTAAATCCCGTCGCAGAGTCTCGAACCCCTGGGCAGATATCCTTTCACTTCGTTTATTATGGCTTTTTATAAATTAACTAACACTTGCAAGGGTTAAGCACTGAATGATACGATGTATATAGCCCGAGAATGAATCACAAATTAAATTATTACGTAATTACTCACATCTCAATGGCTTCTTCATCCGCTGGTTCTTTTTCGTCGTCACAAACTTCTGCAATAGATTGCGTTGAAAGTAGGGCGTAAAGCTGATGTGTCTGACTGGGAGTGTCCATGATGAGAGAATGTGTAGTTACTCGTTGATAAATCACTGTTGTGGGATCCAAATGAAAATGTTCCCTTTTATATACGTGACCCCGATTGGCCCCACCCCAATATTCGATTCGTGAGTTTCCTGTGTGAGAGCGAGACTTTCCGCCAACCAGAGATCCTGGATTCGTTCTCATGCCCGCCCATTGGGTTGTAATTGGACGAGCCGCGAATTCTTGGGCGTCTTTACCAAATATAACTTCTTCATTCCATAGGTTACTTTGTTTTAAAAATTATATTAACGTTTTTATGTTATAGTTTAAGGATATAATTGTCTTAAAGATAAATTTGTATTGAAACAAAATAGTTGCGTAAAAGAGTAAAAATGAATAAGTTACCCCGAAATAGAATCTATTTTTTTTTAAATCATATTAATATTTTTGTGTAATATTTTAAGGATAAAATTGTATATTAAAGATAAATTTGTATTGAAACAAAATAGATGCGTAAAAGAGTAAAAATGAATAAGTAAAAATGAATCTATTTTTATTATAGTTATGTTAATATTTTTTGTAATAAGGTTTAAAGATATATTGGTGTCTTAAAGTTGAATTTGTATTGAAAGAAAATAAATGGGCGAAAGAAGAGAAATGAAATAGTTATCCCAAAATACAATATATTTTTAATGTAAAGTTGTATTAATATTTTTTGTAATAAGGTTTAAAGATATGTTGGTGTCTTAAAGACAAATTTGTATTGAAACAAAATAATTGGCCAAAAGAGGAAAAATGAAATAGTTATCCCTAATTTAATTTCTATTTTGTTTTAAAAAGCTTATTAATGCTTTTTTATGTTATAGTTTAAGGATAAAATTGCATGTTATGATGAAAATTTGTTTTTGTATTAAACTTAGTTTAACTTATTCGAATTTTTGTCTAAAAAATCGCTCACCAAAGGTCACACTGGCCTCGTGGTGTTCCACCATGAGAAACTTAATAGAAAAACTGTTGGCGTTGCTTTTTCATGGGAGACTTTTTCGGTCTACCCACTGGCCCAATAAACGTATGTGTTTATGCTTAATAGCCCTGTTTATTAGGTCGTCGTTTGAGACCTTGTCGGTCTACCCCCTGGCCCCATAAACATATTTCTTTATGATTTAATAGCTTTGTCTATTAATTGGGTCGTATTTAGAGACCTTCTCGGTCTATCAGGAGCTGGTAAGTAAAAGCCGAGAGCAAGGTGGGGTTCATTAGGTGATGGTAAACTATAATTAAACGATTAGTGGTTGTGGTGCTGGTTGTGGTTTTTTGTGTGGTGGTTATGCTCGTATATATTTTGCTATTGGGGCTTTACAGGCATCTCTTTATATACGTTGTGTGTGTGTGTGTGTGTGTGTGTGTGTGTAATAATAGGGGATCTATGGGCGTATAGTCGGGGAATGTATGTGCGTTTGTTTGTGTGCGCTTTTAATTCGTTCGAAGGTTATTAATATATACAGGCCATTTATGCCTTCTAAGTCTTCTAAGCCAACTTGCGGATTAAGCCAACTGTCAACTGGCTGATTAAGCTAACTGGCTGCTTAAGCCAACTGACGGATTTCGTGTTCTAAGCCAAGTGATGCTACCTGTGCTCTCATTAAGCGTCTGCATCTCGTAGGCACTGGATGGTATATTCCTCTCTTTCCTCCTCTCGCTCTCTTAGTTTAGGTATACGTATACCCCTTTGGCAGGGGTGAGGCCGTTCCAACAGCTCCCCAAAGAGGTTAGATGGACTCCCAGAGCTTGCTGGGGGAATTCCCCATTTTGATGGGGGCACCATGGGGGTTTGCACTGGGGGAGGGGGGTTTGCACTGGCACTCATGTGATCAACAATGCAATTGCTCTGCACTCGTCCATTTTGCAGCCATGTTACTGAGTCGTTTTGAGTTATCGAAAAAGGATGGCAAGCGAGTTTGCTGGCATCGCGGCACTTTATACAATATTAAAAATTTAACGGATTCATATTTTAATTTCTACGAACAGAATAATATCTTTTATAGGATTAATACTTTAATTTATACAAACAAAATAATATTTTTTAATTTTAACGAAAATTTATTGTCCAATGGAAAACCTTTTCACACACACACACACACACACACACACATACATATATATATATATATATATATATATATATATATATATATATATATATATATATATATTAGGGTTATTCCTATTTTGCGACTTTTTAATTGTTATGACTGCGCCCCCGGATATTGTGCGAATAGCCATAAAAACAAATCATGTGAAGTTTGAGAGCAATCGGATAATTTGAACTCTGTGAACTTTTGGGTTGCTTCTTCGATTGCTCCGCCTCCTAATGCGTTCGGTTTTAGTAAATAATATTACGCAGTAACTCAGTTATTGCCATCCTAGCGTCGGAGTCGGTTGTGCAGATATTTTAGTTTCGTCTTGCCTTATAGGCCAAGAAGCCAAGCCTCCAAGGTATTGATTTCTCAAATAAATTGTGGAAAAGTAAACTTGTAGATGACAATGTTAGCTTGCTAGCGAGGGAATCATATTTTAATTTTGTATCATTTCATTTTAATTCATTATTTAAATCTAATCATTAATTTATATTAATCGTTATATTTCATGTTATGAGGTGTCTATTTTTCTAATAAGTTTTATCATTTTTCTCTTCACAGACTTGAAATCATGTCGACTGTAACTGTTAAGCGTACGATGCGGAAGTCAACCAAGGTGTTTCTGGTAGGCCACCCATCTGAGTCCCTGACCGGCTCAAAGCTGTCGTCTAAAGGAGAGGTCCTGCACCGCTTCTTCCATGTGCATATCATCGGCAAACAGACAATACGGAAGGCGGCTGAAATCGTCATCAACGAAGTCCGCGAGTTTTGGAAATCGCCTGGATCCCGACCTCCGTTGATCATCGTTGCGCCCAGATGCTCATCATATTGCACAAGGAGTGGAAGAACCTGATGCGCAAGAAAACGCAGGCGACCACGCCGTTCCTAGTGAACAAGCGGAACGCCTGGACGCGCGGTCTCAACAATCTATTCGATATCGCCCACCGGAACGCGCTGAAGATGCTCGTCATTCAGGAGGACAAGGCGTTTCTCCTGGCCCAGCGCGAGTACGGTCGGCGTGGGGCGATACTCGGCGTCGAACACTTCCTCGCCGAGCGTGATGCGCGACATGCGCATCACATCGCAGAGTATCACGCGCGCCAGGAAAAAGAGGCAGAACGGAAGTGCTCTGAGGTGGAAGTGACCAAACTCAAACTGGACTCCAGCTCCAGCGAGGGCAGACCACGGCGCCCTCGACAAAGCAACGACGTCCACGCCCAGCCGTTGACATCCAGTGCCGCCAGCCCGCAACGTGCGACAGCAGGTCATCACACCGAAGGTAGCCACCGCGCTCGACCGCGCGCACATCACAGACAACAAGGTGGTCCACGCCGTGGCGGCGATTGCCGAGAGTCTTGGGCACAATGTTGCGGTACTCACCGTCAACCGGTCGTCGTTCTACCACTCGCGCATCAAGCACCGCAAGGAAGCCGCCGCCGTCATCACGCAGGCATTTGCGCCCGACACCCGGCTCATGGTACACTGGGACGGGAAGCTGGTGGCCGACGTGAGGGGAGGCGCGGACAACGTCGAACGGCTGCCCGTCCTTGTCTCCGGCGAAGAAGTCGCCAAGCTCCTCGCTGTCCACCACTCGTAGTCATCGCGCGGTTGCTGTTGGGAGAGGTGGAAATAGTAGCGGGCGATGAGGTCGTCGCGCTCGTTCATGAGGGCCGCTGTGGCCTCCTCGTCGTCGATGACCAAGTGGTGCTCGGTGTTGATGGAATCCCACCGTTCCTTGAATAGCTTGCAGAGCTGGACATTGGGACTGGAGGAGGCGCGGAAATACTAGCCGAACGCCTTGGCGGCGACGAGTTCGAGCATGTGGTGTCGGCAGGCAAGGGTGAGTAGATCCTTGCCCAGCTTCTGTTCGATGAGGACGCAGGCACCAGTGCGCGCGCGCCGGTGTTGAACGCCATCATATCGAAGCTCAGGCCGGCGACGCGGCTTGCGATGCCCCAGTCCTCCAGCGCCTCGATGAGTCCGCCATTGCTTGACCAGTGCCAGTGGCGAGCTTTGGGACAGCGAGAAGCTTGGCGACTCCATCGCTGGAGACAAGGACGGGCAGCCGTTCGACGTTGTCCGCGCCTCCCGTCACGTCGGCAACCAGCTTCCCGTCCCAGTGTACCATGAGCTGGGTGTCGGGCGCAAATGCCCGCTTGATGGCGGCGGCGGCTTCCTTGCGGTGCTTGGTGGGCGAGTGATAGAACGACGACCGGTTGACGGTGAGTGCCATCAACTTGATGAGCTTCTGGGCGCAACGATGATCAACGGAGGTCGAGATCCGAGCGATTTCCCAAAATTCGCGGACTTCGTTCATGACGATTTCAGCCGCCTTCCGTATTGTCTGTTTGCCGATGATGTGCACATGGAAGAAGCGACGCAGGACCTCTCCTTTCGACGTCAGCTTTGAGCCAGTCAGGGACTCAGATGGGTGGCCTACCAGAAACACCTTGGTTGACTTCCGCGTCGTACGCTTAGCAGTTGCAGTCGACGACATGATTTCAAGTCTGTGAAGGGAAACATGTTAAAACTTATTAGAAAAATAGACACCTCTTAACATGAAATATAACGATTAATATAAATTAATAATATAGATTTTAATAATGAATTAAAATGAAATGATATAAAATTAAAATATTATTCCCTCGCTAACAACCTAACATTGTCATCTACAAGTTTACTTTTCCACAATTTATTTGAGAAATCAATACCTTGGAGGCTTGGCTTCGAGGCCTATAAAGCAAGACGAAACTAAAATATCTGCACAACCGACTCCGACGCTAGGATGGCAATAACTGAGTTACTGCGTAATATTATTTACTAAAACTGAACGCATTAGAAGGCGGAGCAATCGAAGAAGCAACCCAAAAGTTCACAGAGTTCACAGTGGGAAGAATACAAAAATGTCAGGGGGAGATTTTAAAAATTATCCGATTGCTCTAAAACTTCACATAATTTGTTTTTATGGCTATTCGCTCAATATCCGGGGGTGCAGTCATAACAATTAAAAAGCCGCAAAATAAGAACAACCTTAATAAATAAATAAATAAATAAATATATATATATATATATATATATATATATATAAATAAATATATATATATACTTATGATACATAGACCGTGTATGGAAGACTGGAAGAGCCTCAGGGGACCATTCTGAGTTCAATCCCATATATATATATATATAATTATATATATATATATATATATATAATATATATATATATATATATATATATATATATATAAACAGTATATAACACCAAATCTACAAGTCAGGGATCTTGAATTAATAATGTCATCTGATACAGAATTCAGAGAGCACTGCAATATCAAAATTACAAGCCTAGAAAAATAATGGGAATCATCTGGAGGAGCTTCCGCAGCAGAAAAGCAAACATCATGCTCAAATTATGGAAGGGTCTAGTCCTACTAATAATTGAGTATTGCTCAGTACTTACAAGCCCATATAGAAAAAGAGACATTGCGAACATTGAAGCTATACAAAGGACTTTTACATCTAAGATAGAGGAAACGGAAGGTGAAGACAACTGGTCTCGACTACAATCCCTGAAACTCTACTCTCAAGAAAGAAGGCGAGAGCGGTACACAATAATATACATATGGAAAATACTTGAGGGCTTTGTCCCTAACTTTAGAAATGAAATAGAAACAAACTGGAATGAGAGAAGAGGCAGATTTTGTACAGACCCAGCTGCTGTCAGACAAAGAGCCATAAAAACGAGGATGGAAAATACCCTCAGAATACGAGGCCCAAAGCTTTTCAATGCCCTACCGAGAAAAGTAAGGAATCTCCACCACACCGACCTGAATAACTTCAAGAACCAGCTGGACAGATTCCTGTGCAAAGCCTCTGACCAGCCATGCGTGGCTGGCTACGAGGGCAGGAGGAGACCAGACAGCAATTTCCTCCTTCAGCAAATACCGCAAATGAGGCGGGATGCTGCAGAGGAGTCGACCGCAGTTCGATCCTGAACCGTCGTTCGAACTCACACAAAGTAATACAAAGTAAGTAAGTAACATTTATACACCAGGACAAGGGGGGCACACGGGAAGACCAGGAGCAGGCAAAAATGCTACTAGCTGTGGCCGATGAATTTATGTTAACACAAGAAATAACAGAAACCACAACAAAAACCAACTGCCTAGATTTGGTATTCATAAACAACAGCAACCTAATTGATAACATAGAAATATCCCCAACTATAATATCTTATCACAACATTATTGAAATAACAACCAAAATCAAAGCAACAGGCATGGAAACAACACGCACTATAGAAAAAAGCAAATTCGAAATTTTTAATTTCTACTCCAAAGCTATGAACTGGGAAGGTGTTGCATCCAGCATGGAAGCAATACAGTAGATTGGGAAACCATCTTCAAGGCCAAAACAACGGAAGAGATGCTAATGACCTTAGAGGAGAAGACGCTGGAAATTGTGCAAAAAAATTTTGCATGTCCCAAAAATGTAACAGGGGAAAGAGAAGCAGGTTCCAGAGAGAGAAGAGGTCAATTTTCCGAAAGAGAAAAAGAGTGACCGCAAAATTAAGTAACTGCAAAGATAACCTCAGAAAAACATTAAATGATAAACTGCAGAGTATAGATTGCGACATAGAGGACCTAATTGAGAAGCATACAGAAAGAGGAGAATAATACGCTGTAGAAGCGATAAAGGATAACTCAAAGTACTTCTATAACTTTGCAAAAACAAAGTCGAAAAATCACACGACTATCGGACCTTTGAAAAATAAAGACAATGCTTTATCTGGTGATCTAACAGAAGTATTTGAAATATTAAGAGCGCAGTACGAACCATCTTTCAGTATCCCAAAAACTGGCAAACTGATATGCGATAGAAGAGCGTTCTTTCAAGAAGAACTACAAGGAGAAAATATAACTGACTTCGCCTTTACGACAGATGATATTACACAAACTATAGGGAAACTAAAAGCACACACACTCAGCGGCAGGACCAGACAAATGGAATGCCACGCTGATCAAAAACTGCAAAAATGCAATCACCGAGCCCCGAAATTGGATATGGAGAAGATCACTAGACACGGGAGAAATTCCGGGCATCCTGAAGTGAGCGAGCATAGTCCCAAGATATATAAAGGAGGAGATCGATCCGAGGCCAAAAATTATAGGCCAGCGTCTCTTACATCTCATCTCATTAAAATATTTGAAGGAATACATAGTTAGAGAAAAAACCTGACTTTTTGGAAACTCAGAAAAAATTAAAAAATAACCAACATGGATTCCGGTCAGGCAGATCATGCCCATCACAATTAATGGGACACTAAAACAACATTATTGTGCACTTGAAAATAATGAAAACTATGATGCAATAAACACAGACTTTGCCAAAGCGTTCGACAAGTGTGACCATGGAATCATAGTACATAAATTGAAATAGATGGGAATAACAGCAAATGTAGGAAAATGGATATATAATTTCCTTAGTGAGTGGCCGCAAGTCGTTACAGTTCAAGGAATATCTTCATCAGAATCAGAGGTCCTAATCATTCTAATTGACATAGATGAGGACATGAAAATAAAAACCCACTCTAATAGACAGTTTATTTCCACAACAGTTTCGACGCCCACTGGCATCCTCCTCGGTTGGATACAGAAAAACGAATGAACCAAAACAAGAGGTAAAAACAGTCCAGGGACCGACCGTTAAGAAATTCGCACCTAGGTTAGATCCCATTCTCCCGACACCGGAAGGGCATTTTCATTCAGTACATTCGTACAAATTTAAAACTAGCTTCCTGTTCTAAACATACAGATTCTATTATTTTTTTATTTTTTTACATAATTATTACATTTATTATTAAATTTATTGCATTTAATATTGCATAATTATTTATTACAGAAATTATAAATTTATTATTACATTGGTTATTACATTGTTGTTTATTATACAGAACTTATAAATCGAAAAACGAATGAAAAAGGCGATTAGGAAACAATCCAGAGACCATTGAGAAATTCGCACCTAGGTTAGATACCGTTCTCCCGACACCGGAAGGGCATTTTATTACAGGGTCCGCTTATAAGTACATTCCAACAAATTAAAACTATCTTCTTGTTCTATACATACAGATTCTAATATTTTGACATAGTTACTGCATTTATTATTGCATTTACATTTTTTAACATTTATTATTATTACCTTTACCCTAATTATTAAATTTATAATATTACCTTTATTATTACATCTGTTGCATTTATATTTATTTCCACATTTATTACTTCCATTATTACATTTACTAAAAGCGAGTAAGGAAACAATCCAGAGACCTTTAAGAAATTCACAGTTAGGTTCGAACACGTTCCCACGACTCCGTAAGGGATTTTTTGACCAAGAATCTCATTAAAGGGTCTAACTTATAAGTACCTTCGCTCAAATTAAAATTATCTACTTTTTCTATACACACAGATTCTATTATTTTTTGTTTGACATAATTATTACATTTATAAAGTACCTTACCTGATTCTCAATCTATAGCATGATTATTTTGGCTGGCGTGATAAAAAATGGCATTATTAGTATTGCAACTTCTGAAGGCATATTTGTGTTCTTTAATACGGGTTTCAATATTTCTTCCAGTTTCTCCCACGTATACTAAATCACAACTTTTACAGGGAATGCTGTAGACACAGGCTTGTTCCTCTTTTGCAACGTTATTCCTAACCAATTTATTTTTCACGGTAGACGAATATTTGAACGCCAAAGCAAACTCAAAATCTTTCGTCAACGGTTTTACTCTTTCTAAGCCGGCAATGTAAGGCAAACTCACATATTGTTTTTGGTTAACTGAAGGTTCCCGAGGGGCATAAAAAGATTTTCTGGCTTTAAAATACGCCTTTCTGATAAACCACTCAGGATATTTTAAATCCTTAAAAATGTTCCAAATCTTTGAATTTTCCGGGTCCAGCAAATGTGGGCTACAAATCCTGAGTGCTCTTAGAAACATGGAAGAAATAATTGAGCTTTTAACCCCTTCATCATGATATGAAAAATAATGAATGTACGAATTACAATGAGTAGGTTTTCTGTAGACCGTGAAATTGGGCTTTCCGCTTTCGTTAATATGCCTTCAGAAGTTGGAATACTAATAATGCCATTTTTTATCACGCCAGCCAAAATAATCATGCTATAGATTGGGAATCAAGTAAGGTACTTTATAAATGTAATAATTATGTCAAACAAAAAATAATAGAATCTGTGTGTATAGAAAAAGTACATAATTTTAATTTGTGCGAAGGTACTTATAAGTTAGACCCTTTAATGAGATTCTTGGTAAAAAAATCCCTTACGGAGTCGTGGGAACGTGTTCGAACCTAAGTATGAATTTCTTAAAGGTCTCTGGATTGTTTCCTTACTCGCTTTTAGTAAATGTAATAATGGAAGTAATAAATGTGGAAATAAATATAAATGCGACAGATGTAATAATAAAGGTAATATTATAAATTTAATAATTAGGGTAAAGGTAATAATAATAAATGTTAAAAAATGTAAATGCAATAATAAATGCAGTAACTATGTCAAAATATTAGAATCTGTATGTATAGAACAAGAAGATAGTTTTAATTTGTGGGAATGTACTTATAAGCGGACCCTGTAATAAAATGCCCTTCCGGTGTCGGGAGAACGGTATCTAACCTAGGTGCGAATTTCTCAATGGTCTCTGGATTGTTTCCTAATCGCCTTTTTCATTCGTTTTTCGATTTATAAGTTCTGTATAATAAACAACAATGTAATAACCAATGTAATAATAAATTTATAATTTTTGTAATAAATAATTATGCAATATTAAATGCAATAAATTTAATAATAAATGTAATAATTATGTAAAAAAATAAAAAAATAATAGAATCTGTATGTTTAGAACAGGAACTAGTTTTAAATTTGTGCGAATGTACTTAATGAAAATTCCCTTCCGGTGTCGGGAGAATGGGATCTAACCTAGGTGCGAATTTCTTAACGGTCGGTCCCTGGACTGTTTTTACCTCTTGTTTTGGTTCATTCGTTTTTCTGTATCCACCCGAGGAGGATGCCAGTGGTTTTCGAAACTGTTGTGGAAATAAACTCTGTCTATTAGAGTGGGTTTTTATTTTCATATTTTGACCTTCACGTAGAAAAAAGTGAAGTTTTTTGCATTTATAGATGAGGACGTTACCAGAGACAGCACGATAACATCCTTTGCCGATGACAAAAAGATCAGTAGAAAAATAAGAAACCCAGAGGATATAGAATCTCTACAAACAGACATGAACAGAATCTACAAGTGGTCGGAAGACAGTAATATGAAATTTAACACTGAGAAATTTCAATTGTTACGGTACAGAAAAAGGGAGGACCTAAAATCCATGGAATACTACAATATACCCTAAATGGACAGGAAATTCAGAGAAATTCTAAATTCTAAAGTAAAAGATTAAGGAGTTGCAAAGATTGATGATGTTAAATTTGAAACACAAAATAAGATAGCAAAAGAATAACTTGGCAGATACTGAGAACCTTGAAACGAAGGAATAGGAATATAATGATTCGTCTATTGTAAACACTAATCATACTCAAGTTGGAATACTGCTCGGTCCTAACATCCCCATTTAAAAAAGAAGACACTAGTCTGCTAGAGGGGATTCAGAGAAGCTTCACAGCCAAGATCAATGAGTGCAAAGAACTAAATTACTGGGAAAGGTTCGTAAATTAAACCTATATTCATTGGAAAGAAGAAAAGCGAGGTACATCATTATTTACAGTTGGAAAATAATGGAGAAACTAGCCCCTAATCTTACTCTGAACCCCATAACCCTCCAAACAACAGTGCAAAGTAGAAAAAGAAGAGTGTGTCATATTCCCAAATTAAAGGCTAGACAGGGAACATCCTCAACCCTGAAGGAAAATAGTTTTGTTGTGAGAAGACCAAGACTGTTTAAGCAGCTGTACAAGGAACTGAGGAACACGAGTGGTGTTGCGGTGGACATCTTCAAAAGAAGAGTAAACGCCTGGCTCAGAACAATCCCAGATGAACCGTGGGTTCCTGGTTATGTGAGGTGGAGAGTACAAGAAACCAACGCTTTCGTAAAATGAGGAATCATCGCAGGGAACATTTGAAAGGTTGAATTGTTATATTACGTGGTTTTATATTTTACATTTACTCTATGATTCATATTTTTTATTTACGCCTGTTTGAGGTTCACCATCAACATATAACCAAATCAAAATTGTTCTCTGTTTATCCTCGAATAGGGGAATAATTATAAAGCCTTTTACAAAAATAGTGTATTCGTCAAAGATTTTACTAAACCAATTACAATGCAAAAATAATTTTTTTTACCATAATGAATATTTCTTTACGAAAATGACACTTGAGACATTGATTCTTACTTCAAGAATTTTATATTCAGAATTAACACAAGACAATTAAAATAAAGTGTATAAGCAAATTAAAATCGAATTGTTAGGAATTTAATCTATAATTTGTAGTTATTTGACTGAATACAGCCGTAGTTGCAATACGCAAGACCATTAAAATGAATGGACCAATAACAATTTAAGTTACAATCATAGGCCTGTTTGGCCTTCTACCGCACAGCTAACATATATAATACGATTAGAATAAATGAATTGCGTACTACTCGAATTACAATCAGAACCACTATCTGCCAGGTAGACCTTCCTAGATCGGATTAGCCGTTGCAAATAACGTACAACGGGAATAACACTTTTTAGATTACCCCAATTCCGTATACAGTAAATGTATACTCAATCGAAAGAACTCGGTACCCGTTTTCTTTAGGGAAAACATGGTAGACTATTTCTTGAGTCTTTTTAGTTACTCAAATGTAACCCAGAGTTCCACGTTTTCTTCCGTTAAATTTTAAGGAAAGACTATTTCAACTTTTCGAATAATTTACTCAAAATCAGAAGAACAATTTCGCTTCTATGTGCCACACACGATTTGAATTCTCCCGTATGGCACAATATATGTGTATTTATATACTTGAGCAAACTTCCTCTAAGAACTCGTTTTTTGTTCTTAAAAGGAGAACTAAATTTAATTTTCTCATTTAAATTCTAGCACAGATTTTGTGGAGGAATATTCGTTCAACAAGCCTTGAAACTAGGGTTGCCAGATCAGATGGTTTCCAAATCCGGAGATTTTACCTACGAAGTTCATCATTATTTATGTAGCTAAACCTATATATATAAACTTCCTAATTTTTTACACAAAATTAATTTATCAAGAAAAAATACAACATAACCAGCTTAGTTTCTTATTTACTTATAAATAATACTCAAATTTCCGGAGACTCCGGCCCAAAACCGGAGACCTGGCAACCTTACTTGAGACGCACTGATTCTCTCTTCTAATTTTAAGTTCGTTACACTGATGCCCGGTCTTAAAAAAAAATTTTTTAATTAAAATTTAAAAATCGTCTCTCGAGGATATTTATCAGGCGAAACCAAAGGTTAAACAAAAACATCTGAGCAATCATTCACTCTTGAGGTATCAACAACCGCTCGTTTTTTGATAATGCGAGCGTGATTTACCACCTTCTACGACTCTAACCTCTGGTCCACTTCAATTCTAAGCTCAAAAGTAATTTAATGTTCCCGTAACATGAAATCGATCTTAAGATTATTTTATTTTTATTTTTATACATACAAATTCGCATCGTTTTTGCATGATCAGTTGTTTGTTGGTTAATTTATAACCAGTAATTAATTAACTTTATTGCATTATTCCGATACATAACAATATATATATATATATATATATATACACATTTATAAATTTATAAATCACATTTATGAAAAATTGTCTTCTAACCCCTTCTTTAACTCACAGCGTAATTTTAATAGAAAACTTCAAACACCACTTGAAGATTATCCAAATTCAGTTAATCTTTTCAAGCCATATTGACCAAGTCTACCTTACTTTTACGGTCTCCTAAAGATCCATTAGCCAAGCGTTCCGCTTAGGCCCATTATATCCAATATTTTCAATGAATATCTGTCTGAAGTGGATATCGATATGTGCATTCTCAACTCACTTTTCATTGATTTAATAAAACTCTCTCACATTCATATTTTTCACTTAATGGTTCCTTTTATAGGCAGAAGGAGGACCTCAGTATGGTTCTCCTCTTTCTGCCACTCTCAGCAACTTATTTATAGAACTTTTCGAGTTGAAGTTTCTTCCTTGTATAATTGATCCCTTAGTTAATTAAATGGTATCGATATGTCGATGATGTGTTTGTTGTCCTCCCGAAAAATTTAGATCGTCTCGATTTTAAGCAAATTGAATGACATTTTACCATCTATTAAATATACAAGTGAAAAAGAAAATTCACAAATTAATTTTTTAGATATTTTAGTTATACGCTCAACTTAAAATAAACCTTTATTTAATGTTTTTAGAAAAAAAAATACACATTCGAGCACATACCACGTATAATGGTTTTCTTCTCATTCTGGCTCTTCAGAGAAAGTTATTTTAATCGGCTTGTTTCTCCGTGCCTTTAGGATTTGTGGTCCATAATTTTTGGACAATGAAGTTAAATTTATCAAGGATGCTTTCGCTGAATTGGATTATCTCTTACTTTTGTAAACAGGACTTTTAAACTTATTAAGAAAAGGTGTTCCAATTATGTTCCACAAATATCTCGGGAACAAAAAAGTACTTTAGTTTCACCTACTGAATGCGATTTGACAAGAGTATTTAAGTAATTCCACTAATCTGGTTACCAAGATAAACTGTACTATTATAAATTTCCTTCGGAGCAACAAACTTACGTTTACCTCTGATAATGCTGGAGTTTATAAAATTCATGTAGAAACTGACACAAGGTTTATATTGGAGAAACTAATAATTTGGCTGAAAGAAATTATAAACATAAATACAACTTAGCGACATTTCATTACCAACCTAGTGTAACTAATCTAATCAGGACTAACATATTTTTTTTCCGACACTAAAAATTTTTCTAGATTTTCATATGAATTTTTTAAAGTTCAAGTGCGTTGTACCAAATGTGTTACCTCACAAAAATTTACCGAACCACATCTAGGAATTATCACACACTCGACCTCACTTATGCCCTATTACCTGCGTTTACACTCGCATACACACACCTACACACATCCACACCCACACCCACACATATATATATCTATATATATATATATATATATATATATATATATATATATATATTTAACTGCAAACACGCAGTATAATTAACGTAAAGAACGACGTTTGTATAGGAGATATTCCGCGCAAGATGAGAGAGAGAGAACGAAACAAATGAAAAAATGAGGTAACCACCCGGGAATCGAACCCGGGATCTTCCGATTGCCGGTCAGATATGATAACCATTACAGCATGGGCCTCGCTCATTCAAATGCCGTAATTCTTCTACATACGCGCAGAAACCAATGCCCCAAGGGGCACCTCCCGCATGCCGTAACATTATATACATTTAACTGCAAACACGCAGTATAATTAACGTAAAGAACGACGCTTGTATAGGAGATATTCCACGCAAGATGAGAGAGAACGAAACAAATGAAAAAATGAGGTAACCACCCGGGAATCGAGGCGGCCCATGGTGTAATGGTTATCATATCTGACCGGCAATCGGAAGATCCCGGGTTCGATTCCCGGGTGGTTACCTCATTTTTTCATTTGTTTCGTTCTCTCTCTCTCTCATCTTGCGCGGAGTATCTCCTATACAAGCGTCGTTCTTTACGTTAATTATACTGCGTGTTTGCAGTTAAATGTATATAATGTTACGGCATGCGGGAGGTGCCCCCTTGGGGCATTGGTTTCTGCACGTATGTAGAAGAATTACGGCATTTGAATGAGCGAGGCCCATGGTGTAATGGTTATCATATCTGACCGGCAATCGGAAGATCCCGGGTTCGATTCCCGGGTGGTTACCTCATTCTTTCATTTGTTTCGTTCTCTCTCTCTCATCTTGCGCGGAATATCTCCTATACAAGCGTCGTTCTTTACGTTAATATATATATATATATATATATATATGGGATTGAACTCAGAATGGTCTCATGAGGTTCTTTCATGATACACACAGACTGTTTATGAAACAAGGAACTCTTCTGGGAAAATTAAATCCACTATAGTCCGAATAAGTAATGGTAAATGACAAGCACTATAGTTTTTTCTTTTTCATGATGTTAGCCCGATATAGGCAACGGGTCACTCGCAAAGAGGCCCCAAAAATGTAGCTTCCTTCACCAGCTATCTGCAAAGCAGATAGGATCCAGCTTTGGGACACGATCTCCCCTTGTCCCTTCAAAGCTTTCCGTTTCTGGAGATTTTATATAAAAAAAATTTTAGGAGGGGAAACGCTCCTTTGTACTTTACTTTGTCATTGATTGCTTAATTGATTATAAAAAACATAAGAAGATAGGACAAACAACATAAGAACAAACAGACACGCACAAAAAATATTGTCCCATAAACGCATGAATGTACGTACTTCGAATTACACTTAATATTTTTCTAAATTAAAATCAGCAATGAGAGTATGTAACTGATAATTACAGAACAAACTGATTTGATTAAAAATTTCCAATAGCTAATAGAATGATAGTTAACTTTAGAACAAAAGTAAGTAATAGAGTAACCCCCGATTTACGCGGTAGATGCGTTCCTGAACCTTCCGCGTAAAATTAATTCCGCGTAAATTGGGGGAACTATAACATATAATTCAATGTGCTAAGTACGGGCCCTCCAACCCCAAGACACCCCAAAAATTAAATAAAATTAAATAAAATGCAATAATAATAATAATAATAATAATTTATCTGCCAAAAAATAATAATAATAATTAAATAAATAAATACATAAACTCATCTGTAAAAAAAGTAAAAATTAGTAATAACATCTAAGAAATAAAAAAAATAACAGTCACCATTAGGGCCTCTTGGAGCTGGTTTCTTAACCACTAGTGCCTCAGCTCCGTCGTCGCGTTTTTTTATATTTCAGTTTTTTTTATATTTTAATTTATAAAAAAAAATTGAATATTTTTTGGACCGCGTTAATCGAAACCGCACAAATGGGGTCCCCGTAAATTCGGGGGTTACTATATATTGAATGGATGGCAACACTGGCCAGAGGCTACCGCCATGATGGGGTTATCAGGCAGAGTTGGCAGTGAAATACATTTTCTGCAAAGTAGCGAAGTTTATTAAAATACATAATAAAGCAAAAATTATTTTAAATAAAACTTAAAATTTGTATAAATATTAAAAGAATTAACTTAAAAAACATTTAAATTAGAAAATCTGCTAACAGATAATAAAATGCATGAAATCCGGAGATTTCACAACTCTGATCTATTCCGACCGGAGTCCGAAGACAAGGCTGAATTTCCTGAGATTCCGGCCCAATTCCGGAAAGGTTGCAACCCTCTTGCCATATGCACAAGTTTAAGTACAACATTAGAATCTATTGTAGAGTGGTCAAACAACGGAACATTCTAGAAAATTCGACACTAGAAACACCTTCAACTTTTAAATAATTTCTGAGTTACCATTTTTGCTAGTTTACGTTGATCGGCGTATAAAACGTGACTGTTGAATACTGTTCGATCGTCATCCACCATGGGCAAAGGCAAAGAGCTGTCTCAGGATCTTGAAGATGGAATTATATTTGCGTAGAGGTGGAAAGCCTGTTACGAAGATTGGTGTGTCTTTTAACTCAGTTTCAGATGTCATATTTAAGTGGAAGCGCCTTGGAATCACCAAACTGCTCCCTTGTAGTGGACGACCATGAAAGATTCCCAACCGTGCTGTTCGTAAAATCATCAAGGAGGTTACTGAGTTGTGGTTCAGTTCTACAGACAGAAAGCATTGTCTGAGCAAAATTGGGATCGATGCTCATCCCTCCACCGTAAGCAAGATACTAAACAAGAATGGGCTTTGGATGAATTGCAAGGAGAAAACCACTACTCAAGAAAGCTCACAAGGATGTTCGTTTAAAGTATGTCAATGACCAGCGAAATCATGGAAATGACTACTGGAAGAGGGTACTCTAGAGTGATGATAGCAAGATTTTGCTCTTTTGGCCACATAGATGAATAGTATGTTTGGTGGAAATCTGGTAAAGCATTTGAAAAAAAAAAAAACACCATACCCACGGTCAAACGTGGTGGTGGCAGTATTCTTTTATGAGGTTGGTTCATTGATTCTGAGCCTCGTAAATTGGTGGAAATCAACGGAGACATGGATTCTACCAAATATCAATATCCTGCAAGGAAATGCCATGCCTCTAGCAGTTCAATTCTCCATGGGTCGTAGTTTTATTCTGCAACAGGACAATGATCCGAAACACATGAGGAAATCTACCAAGGCATTGCTAAGGAAGAAGAGGGAACGGAAGCTTTTGGAGTGGTGAAACCAGTCACTAGATCTCAATTTGATTGAGCATTTGGGGTTTTATCTCAGGAGAGCTGTTCATGCATGGAGGCCAAGTACTCTCAAGCAACTCCGCAAATTTTATCAAGAAGAATGGGCCAAAATCTCTTCTGGGAAGTGCAAGAAGCTGGTAGAGAAATATCCCAATCATTTGATTGAAAATATTCAAGCTAAAGGTAGTTAAACAACACATTAATCATCTATACTTGAACATTTTCTCAGCATTAATTAACATTTTTTTCTATTATAATATGTATTTTCGTTTTCTTAGTTTGTTCATTTTATAGTTTCGTTTTCTTAATTTGTTCATTTTATGGTTTCGTTTCCTTAGTTTGTTTATTTTATGGTTATGTCCAACAAATCTATTGTTTCTGAAGTTATTTTGTTTTTTCGTTAAACTGTCACTAATGCTACAAACAAAATACAATTTTCATTTGCTTTTTAAGTGTACTTAAACATTTTCGCAAAACTCTCTCTCTCTCTCTCTCTCTCTCTCTCTCTCCTCTCTCTCTCTCTCTCTCTCTCTCTCTTATAATATATATATATATATATATATATATATATATATATATAATTTAATGGTGGACCGGATGTCAGTTTTTCGACATCCGCGGATGCGGATCTTTAACTGCAATATCTGCGGATGCGGATATTTAGTTAATCTATCAATATAATATAGAATTATGAATATATGACATAATTTTCAAATTTCGTGATATTACTATTATGGCAGGCAATGCATAAGAATTAAAATTAAAATTAATGTTTTCATTATGATAAAAATAATAACTTTCTCAAGTTTCAGCAACAGAAAATTCAATGAAACAAGTTTCATTCAATTTTCTGTGTTACCAGGTATTTATATTTTGAAGGTTATATATTTGTTTGCTCATTAATAATTAATACTTTACATGAAATGTGCATGACTTGGCCTTATAAGCTACTTTATAAGCTAATTTAATTGTAAATTGCATAATTTATTAGAGGTAATATCCGCATGACATCCGCAGTCAGAAGTGCGGATGCGGATGTTAAAAACGATGCGGATGTGGACATCCGGTGTAATAATAATAATAATGGAGTTAGGCTGTTTATTCACCTGTTCTGTCTAAACTTTGGTTATATGGAATCTGCAACGAAGATAGAAAACTTCAAGACAAATTGAAATTTAACTTACACGCACCCACACACACACACACACACACACACACACACACATATGTTTGGCTTCCCTACAGAACCGCGACACTTTCACACTTTCTCACATATTCAGTTCTGTATCGCAACGCTCACCCAATTTTAAAAACCTAATAACTCTAACGAAACCTAATTTAACCTTACTTAACCTAGCGTAACCTAACCTAAACAAGCCTAATCTTAATTATATCTCCTTTTTTCACTTTATAAATACATTTACCGCGTCACCGCAAATTTCGGGAAACGCACGCATGTCGCGATTCCGTAGGTTAATCACCTACACACACGCACACACACACACACACACACACACACAAAAGTCCCTATTTATTTTGCTGAAATAAGAGTATTTCAGGGTAAAAATGTTAACATAATTAAATGTATATTTATTTATCAAGCTTAGGTCTAAGATTCGACGTGAGCATTATCAGTGCCTCTGCAACTCTCGAATCTCTCCACTGCATTGCGGAACACATTCTCAAGCATCCCTGGTGTATTTTAGCGACTGCCGCGACAATGCGGGATCGTAGATCCTGCAGGTCTGTAACTCTTGTTTTTGTAAACCTCAGACTTTACAAGATGGAGCGCCATGTCACTATGCAAACATCGTTCGGGGCGTACCTTAATGAGCTCTTAGCCTCTTACCAAATCGCTGGATTGGACGTGATGGAAACAGGCCGTGGGCAGCACGATCTCCGGATTTAACACCATTAGACTTCTTTGCGTGGGGCTTTATAAAGAAAGACAACAGTGGCGAGAATGCCATCTAAACGAAGTTGTTGTTGAAGAAACTGCTGAAGTATTTCAAGATAAATTGGTCCTGTTCCCGTAGTTTCTGCAAAGAAAAAAGGTCCGTAAATCTTCGATCTCGTCATACCAAACCAGACATTATCTTCAGGAGAATCTCTCTCCCATTCGTACAACTCGGTTAGTTTTATACTATCCCAGATACGGTAATTATGTCGATTAACCTTTCCGCATGTGTGGAATGTCACCTCATCGCTGAAGAGAATGTGGTTTAAAAAGTTTTCTGTATGAATTTTTTCAATCAATTTTGTGCACATGGCGGCTCGTCTTGGATAATCCTCTTCGTGTAACTCATGTAGCACTTGAATATGGTAATTTTTCTTTTTTAATGTTGAAAAATCTTTCGAACATTCGTTTTTGGTATGCTCACTCTACATGATGCTGTGCAAGTTGACATCCTAGGATTTGTTTCAAAGGCATCTCTTACCAATTCGACAATTTCTTGAGAGGAACCTGGACGTCCATATCCATAACCCCCTTTGACTTCTTCCTCTGGGGCTATGTGGAAAATAAAATTTTTGTTCCACGAATGGCAATAACTTTGGAACATTTGAAGGAAAGGATACGTGAGGCTGTTAGAAAAGTTCAGTATGATATGCTATAAAATGTATAGAGGGAAACAGAATACCACTTTAATGTCTGCAGAGCCACAAAAGGACCTCATATTGAACTTCAATAGGTTGTAAATAAAACGTTTTGAGTTCTTCCTTATTTGTATATCTTGGTTTTCGCTGTAGCTTTATTTTTTTCATAATAAATGTTTAAATTGGGAAGATCATTTGTAATCACCCGGTATATAAAAGTCTAAATAATGTAAGAAATCCTGAAACATTTTTCATTCTTTCATCCAAAATTAAAAAGTATTTAATGTGGAATAGGTTTAATGCTTTTTAATATGATACAAACTTTAGGTCGATACAGCAATTTAAGAAACTTTCAAATTATATACTGTATATGTCTGAGTTCTTCTAAAGATATTAATAGTGCTATTCCTTAGGGCACTATCCTGTCACTCACTATCTTCCTTTTATTTATCGATGACCTGTAAAGTCGCACTTCCTGTCCTATCCACTAATATGCTGATGATTCCACCTTTCAATTCTCCACACGTTTTACAAAGTGTCACTCTCAACAATCACTCCATGATTCGCGTGAGATGGCTATGGTGAATCTCACCTCTGATCTTTCAACTATCTCTGATTCGGTCAGATTTTGGCTCTCTTCTTCTTCTTCTTCTTCTACGGGGAGGGGAGTTTTTGTTGTCATCGGCCCTTGGCTCCCTCCTTCGTACGTAAAAAATATATGGTTTTTTTTTCTCATACCGACAAGTGGATTTTCTTTTGTTTCTTTGGGCAATATATACTGTATATATTTTTTTTCAAAATTGTACGTTAAAGGTATTTTTGCACCTACTGTAATTCGTTTCTGTTTAAATAACTCTTTTTTATGCTTTCTATTTTCATAAATTTTTTATGGTTATAGAGAATTTGCAGGAAAATAAAATAATGTTTTCATATATGAAGCAAAAGTGCAAGTTTCAATTTTATAGGTTAGCAAATTGAGCTACATGTGATGATGCATCTTTTATTTTTACTTTAAAAACTCAAAAAGAACAAAATGTAATATACATTTAGTCAAAATTATTAATTTATAATAGGAATAATAGGCCTTTTCGGTTTGGGGGACTGCTACAGATATTTACGAAACTTAGCAAATCAATTAGTTACAAATTTTATCCTAAGGAAATGTAAGTTAGGTTAGGTTAGGTAGGTTAGGTTAGGTGAGGTTTAGTTAAGTTACGTTAGGAATTAGACATTTCCTTAGGGTAAAATTTGTAAATAATTGATTTGCTAAGTTTCATAAAAATCTGTAGGAGTCCACCAAACCGAAAAGATTCGGAATTAGAAATACTGTAAGTTACATTATATTACTTTCTTTTAACATAGAAACCAACGAAAACTATTATAATTGCTATGTTTAAATACCGACTCCTTTCACCTCGTGATTTCCTTCATAACTGTGAATTATATAGACATTGCTAATTATCGAATAAATTGTTTCCTTCGCAAATATCCAAATCTCCCTTACTCTTCTAATACTAATACGTGAATACTATGAGCTCCATCGTGTCCAAAATCGTAACACCACTTCCTGTCAATCAACGAAGTTAAGTGGCACTGGATCTGGTTAGTGGTTAGTTGGAAGATCGTCCTCTGCTTCCAGATTATGTAGTGACCAGTGTTTCGGATCCTACGTGAAGCTGTAAGTCTCCATCATATGGCCTTAGATGTTGCAAAACGAGGTTAAACAACCCTATCAAGCAAACAATGTAAATGCAATTTTTTTTAAATATTACTTTGCCAATTCTTTTCACATTTGTAATTCCAATACTCATAAATTTTTTTCAGATATACTTGGCGAATAATGTAACCTTTGACCAAAGCGGCAAACCTGATATGAAAACGCTTCCAGTGTTTGCTGCTCAGGTTGGCACCTCTGCTTTCTTAACGATGAAGCTTACGCAACCAGGAGGAATGTGTGGTCGCTACGTCATTGTTGTTAGAGAAGTTGGAAACGAGTATCTGATACTCTATGAACTTCAAGGAACTGGATTTGCTCTCAAATAAATTAGATATGTTGGTATTCAGACCAGCTATTTTATTAAAAGTAGCATATGCAAATCTGGGATCTTTTCGGTTTGACGGCCTGCACTAAAATCAAATAAAATCTACATCATTCTACTTCTTTTGACCTTTTTATTACTATTCAGTACATTTTAACGTGGAGAAACTAACGTAACCTAACCTAACCTAACATAACTAACGTAACCTATCTAACCTAACCTAACTTAACCCTACATAACCTGACGATAACTAACGTAACCTATCTAACCTAACCTAACTTAACCCTACATAACCTAACCAACCTAAATTTAGTCAGTTTTATTTTTTTAGATTTTGGGGAGAAATTAGAAATGTCATGTAATATTGCATTGAATAAGCCTTTCACTTTGTCTTCGCCTCCTCATTGGTTAGGGTTAGGTTAGGCTAGGTTGGTTAGATTAGGTTAGGTTGGCTAGGTTAGGTTAGGTTAGGTTGTGCTAGGTTTCTCCAAGTTAAAATGTACTAAATAGTAATTAAAAGGTTAAAAGAAGTAGAATAATTTACATTTTATTTTAATTTAGTGACGGCCGTGAAATCGAAAAGATCCCAAATCTGCATTTCAAATGCAAGTGAGTTTAGAAAGTTTTTTGTTTATCAAGATTTTAAAAGCAATTTAGTTAAATGTGTGTGATTAAGACACTCGATCATGTTTTATGTTTATTATTATGCTTGCAATAGGGAAGAATGAGAAGCTGCATTTTTCTTTATTATGGTATAATTATGCTCGCATATAAATGGACATTTAGATTAATTTATCCTGTATCATAAGTATAGTGATAAGAACTTATCACGTCATCTCTTGACAAGAGATAATGTCTTAAGCTAAAGGTAAATTATTATTGCACAAAGACAAAGAAAGTATTTGAGCGCTCATCATCATACTTATATTGAAAATATTAATTGTTTAAGAATATATACTGCCATCCCATCAGTATTATTGTAACTCATTGCACATCATGTTCAAAGCATTTTTGATGAAGGAGGAAAATGTTTTATAACATTCTCAAATTTAAATTAAGTTTTCTGAAAATTTGAATAATCCGTTCTTGAACTTTATTCTTTGGAAGTTTGTGATACTTCGTTATGTAAATTTTTACTTATGTTAAAATCTTTTTCCTGTGTGTTGGTAAAATTAAAGAAAATTTTCATGCTGTTCTCTCTCTGTTTGCCTACGAAAGGCTGGCTAACGTGCTAGCTTGTATGATGAGCGCTGCAGAACACCACACTCACAAATGCATGTTCTTAATTGGTTTATCCATAATTAGATGCAGGTTCGAAAGCGTTCCTTCTGCTGCTCCATTTTAGATTCAGTTGAAGAAGATTACGAATAAGTTCATGAACGACTGAACTAAAGTAGCTTGTATATTTATTTATATTACTTTTGGGTACCGGTAGCTCAGTAGTTGCGAGGTGTCGGGCACTGAGCGGTGAGGCTCTGAGTTCACTCTCTCCTGCTGAGATTGGGTAGGATTGCGCCGGCCACTCACCTTTTTTCTGCTTGTTTCTGCTTGTTTGAGCTTCCTGGATGTTACTTTTACGTTTATGTTACTTCTGAATAATGTTAACGCATTTCTACTTTATTTTTAACGAAGTATATTTTATAGTTTGTTTATAATCCCTCGTAAATTGCTGTTACCTAAATTATCAGTTACGTTGTATAACAGCTAAATTTTTAATAAGACATTAAAAGTATCATTCGTTAACCTTGAATTAGTAAAACATAGAAAGAATGGATTTTTTTAGTTTAATTGGTACTTCCAGTTACAAATAACTAAGCCTTTGAATTAGCTATGGTTTAACTAAAAGCAAGTGATGAAGTCAGTTCAATATTCTTGACATATTATTGAAATCAAAGTATGAAGGTCATTCTTGAAAGTTAACGAAAAACAAATTGCGTTCAATTATTCTCTTTTTTTAAGGAAATTTGCCGACCACGTTTGTCCCTCCTTAGATTTTCTGTGATCTTTTAAAACATGTTTCGCATTTGGACACACACACACACAATCATTTATTCCTGCCAAAATTGTTCGCAAAGATATCAGATTTTTGCAATATTTACAACCTTCAGTTTCATTTCCAGTAAAGTCAACGTCATTCTATTAAAATTGTAAATTAGCGTAAAGTAAAAAGGGAAATTTTAAGTTCAAGTTCTTATTACAGCTATGATTGGTATTGAAATTAATTTTAATTGCACACTAAATTAAAATTTATTACAATTCACTAATGCTATGAATGTAAACTAGAAGTTTAAACTTCGTCCCAATTTTAGAGGGAAAATTTATCATATATTTTCCATAAAAGGTCAGTCCTTATATCTTGGCTCTCTAATATTAATCCATCAATATACCCCTAGTGTCAACATGAAGTTTAGAATCTGTTTGTTCATTGAGTAATAAATGTTGAAGGGCCTACGCGAGACAATCAACGTAAAGTCTGCTATTCGTGAACCATCAAAATTCCTTCAGACTGCAATATACTTTTAGTTATCTAATAAATACCATTGCCACAAGTTTACTATCAATTATATCAATTAACCACTGATAGCCATTCCTTTTTTGTGTCGGTTGGGAGTTTTCATTGTACGCAATCCAAAATAGTTTGCGAGGTACTTATTACTTTGAACTATTTTGAGGGTTTCTTCTGAACATCCTGTAAATCCTGCAGCACCTTCAGGAAGGCAGAAGCAGAAGAAAGATTATGTAAAAAATTACACCAAGAAATTGAAGCGATCAATTCGGACTTTTCCAATTAACCAATATATATTTTTAAAATTTCTTTTTCGTAATTTTCTTTCTTTATAAATTTTTACTTTGCAAATATAAATGAATCCCTCATTCAATTTTAAAGAGTATTTTTATTTTCCAGATAAACTTCATTTCTATGTTACATTAAAACTTTATACATTTCTGCAGTGTTTTAATTTTGCCAATACTGTATTGAATTGAATTGAATTGAAAAACCTTTATTAATAATAAAATAAAGACAATCGTTTCAATTTACAATGACATGAATAATTTTGAAGCCCAACTATTTATTTAATTTAATTTGGCCCTTAATCTTTTACTGGGCTCTTATTGAAAATAAACAGGTAGTGTTATTAATTAATAATAAATAAATAAATAAGTAAATAAGTATTATTAATAGTTAAAACATGTATTAATCTTAAATTATCACTACTGACACGACAAATACAAGGTCACCATTGAAGGCACGATACCATTACCATACAAAGAAACCAATATTATACATGAGAGATAAGAACTGAACAGTCCCAAGAAATGTGTTTTTAATACTAGATTACACAGGAGAAATTAATAATTAGTAAACAATAGTAATGGACATTACTTTTAGATTTTTGTTAGTATGCCATTATTAATCGGGGTTACAACTTGGTTTTAAACAAATTTACATTCACAATATTTTTTATATCAGCATTTAAGTCATTCCATACTTTCAATCCAATGGAAATGGGTAGTTTTTGAGATGAAGACAATCTAAATTGAGGTAAAACGAGCTTTGATCTATTTCTTGTCTGATACGAGTGGATTTCTTGATGAGTTACAAAATATCTATTTACCCATTGTAAATTAATGATTTTGTTCTTACACTCGTAAATAAAAATAAGCTGTGCCAGTTTGGTTATATTATTGAGCTTTAGTAGGTTTAGCTCTTTAAATAATGCACTAGAGTGATCAAGGAAATCAGCATCAGATAATAACCTTATTGGTCGTTTTTGGATGACAAAGATACCATTTAATGCGTTGTTAGCGGAGTTTCCCCAACAAGGGTGCAGTACGTTATATAAGGAAGAACAAGAGTATGATAAAGAGTCAATAAAACTTGTTTAGGGACTACATTTCTAAGTTTAAACATTATAGCAACGCTCCTTCAAATCTTTTTGGCGATATAATTTACATGATCACTCCATTGCAAATTCTTATACCAAGAAATTTTGTTACACTACACACCTTTATAGCGATTCCATTAACATTATGTTCATCAAAATATACATTTCTTTTATTAGTAAAAAGCATGAAATTTGTTTTACTGGTATTTAGGAAGAGTTTATTGATGGTCAACCATTTCATTACACTGATGAATTCTGAATTAAATATATTCTTAGCTGAATTAACATCTTTGCAAGAAAAAGAGACAGTTGTATTATATGCAAACATTATGAAGTTCAGTATATCAGATGAACGTTGAAGTTCATTTATATATAATAAAAATAACAGTGGACCCAGAACGGAGCCCTGTGGCACACCATGTTTGACAAGCGCTTTAGTTCAGCAAAACTTGTTTACTGATACAAAATTATATCTATTGGACAAATAACTTTTAAACCAATCACTGATTGCTCCTCTAAAGCCGTAACAATATAATTTATTAAGTAGAATATTATGGTCTATTACATAAAACGCCTTACTCATATCCATAAATATTGATATCATTATTTCTTTGTTCTCCTCAGCTATATTTGCGATTTCCATAGGATTTAAAATAGCCATTTCCGTTGTTTTATTATTATGGAAGCCATACTGATTTGGAGATAATATATTGTAGAATTCTAAATATCGCTGCATTCTACTTTTCACAATTTTTTCAAAAACTTTGCTGAACACAGATAATGAACACACCGGCCTGTAATTTGTTGCTAGTGTAGGATCACCCCTTTTAAAAAGGGGTGTTATAAAACCAGATTTTAGCAATGATGGGAATATTCCTTTGGAAATACTTTGATTGATAATTTTAGCCAAAGTTACGGATATCTCATCTTTAACAAGTTTCAATATAGGTACAGGAATGTTATAAATGTTATGTTTTGCATTTTTTAATTTACCAATAATATTCCGGACCTCAGTAGAGGTAGCAGGAACAAAAGAAAATGAATTTACTGGGCTGGGTGGCATATATTCTATAGGTGAGTGATCATTATTTATTAATTGTGAGCGAAGCTCATCCGCTATTGAAGTAAAATGTGCATTTAAAGAGTCTGCAATAGCAGTATCATCAGTAATTTCTTTATTATCAGCATTTAATTTCTCTATTGAATTTTTCTTAATTTGTTTTCCGAGAAAACTGTTTATGGTTGTCCAAGTCTTTTTCATGTCTCCTTTATGTTTGGAAAATTGATTGTTATAATAGTTATATTCTGCAATTTTGATTATTTTAGTTAATTTGTTTCTGTATTGAGTTTTTTGTATTTCAGGAATTTTGCTCTGTTATTGCAATTTGAATAATTTATCTCTGTTCTTTACTGAAGTGATAATTCCTGGAGAGATCCATGGATTTGCGACACTTTTGGGCGAAACCGTTTTTCTCCTTAAAGGAAAGCAAATATTAAAAATATGGAATATGGTGTCATAGAAGAACTGAAACATATGATCCGAAACATATGATCTGTAGTTACACATATTCCTAGATTAACAAGTTAAAAAGTATGTACGGAAGTGAAAATACAATTTCATTAAAATTAAAGTAGTAAATAACTTATTAAATTCGTAGTGACGATATACGTTGTAATAGCAAACTAACAGTTACTGGGGATTTGAATGTAATGGAATGCTATGATATCTAAGTCATTCACCGCGGAATGTTCAGTAGCAGCTAACTGAACACGATACTAACTGAACCAATGAGCTTCTAGATTGACATCTGAAATATTCACATAGCACTATGTGTGTCTAGAAGTGCGGATCGTCTATCATTATCCAGCGGAGACAAATAACAGACCAAAGTGTTAATAGTAAATCACTCACTCTCAACACAGAATACTCTGTAATATAAGTTTATGGTAAAAGGCAAATTATTTACCTAACCAGTGAATATGTAAATTTGCAGATGAACTGTAGTTTCACATAAAATTATTGTCGTTCTGTTGCAGGAAAATAACAGAGAAATACTGTAACAAGCAATTCGGTCACGCCACGGAATGCTCAGTAACAGAGGTTTATGTTAAAATACAGGCTATTTACATAACCAGTTGATCCTTACATATAGAGCTGCAACTGGACAGACCTTCTGTTTCTGTCCAATATCTAATACCTGTCGATTTACCTACAGTAATCAAATGTTTTTTATTTTGCTGACTTCACGATTAATCTGCGGAACAGTTTCCCATGTTAGTTCGGTTTGAATAAATGGCAACTGTAACTTTACAGATGTGCGTGGAGTACATTGATACTAGACAGTTTTTATATTTAACGAAATTGTTTAACAGTGTAGTGACTAATGGAGTTAAATTCAGAGTTTCTCCGTATCACGTGACAGTATTAGCTCCCGTGCTGTTTATAATAATGTCTGCGAATTATTGAAGAGAATTCGAAGATAAAATTGTGTTGCCTTTTGAGGACGATACAAAATTATGCAAAGAAATCACATCTGAGAAGTAAATCAAATTTACAATTGGATAAAAACATTATTTAAATTACGTGAAGAAATTAGCATTAAATTCAATGATGATAAGTTTGAAATTGCTAGATACGTCAACAAAATAAGTTTACAATAAAATACAGGAGCAATGAAGAAAGCAGCAACAATGAAATTATATCAAAATACCATATCACAGATTCAGGGGTAATATGTCAGTAGACGTAGTTCATAGATCATCACTACAGTATGAGAACAGTTCTGGGAAGAATTAATTGGAATCATAATTGCGAGTTGAGAAAGCAGAAAGGCACACACACACACCATCAGAGGCGGATTAAGACACCTCGGGGCCCCGGGGCAATGAAGCATATGGGAGCCCTTTTCTATAGTTTTTTATTAACAATACATGTACATGTACAGTACATAGTACATTTACACGAATTATTTGTACGGTGCTCAGGCTAATTGAGAAACAAACTTAAAAGAACCTTAACACACTGTATTTTGCCGTTTGCCAAACCCAAACAGTATTAAACAAACTTTACTTTAGGGCCTATAAAACATTAAATTAAACAGGGAATTTGTCAGTGTGTGTACTCTTTCATACTTAATCAAAGAAATGCAAAAAATTTCACTTTTTTCTACGCCAGTGGGCGTCGAAACTATTGTGGAAATAAACTCTGTCTATTAGAGTGGGTTTTTATTTTCATATTAATCAAAGAAGTTTGCGAAATCTCAAATTATATCATCGAAACTCAGTTGACTGGGGGTCCCCTCAAGCATGGGAACCTGAGGCTTCAGCCTCAATAGCCTCAGTGATAATCCGCTACTGAACACCATACTCATATTGTGGAAAGTTCTGGGTACGAGTAATTGTTTTCTCACAAGTCTGCACAAGAAACAAGATATCGCAGATACTCAAGCATTAAAAGGAACATTTATACCTAAAATAATAGAAAAAAATATGAACATTACTGGTAACACCTTAAATCTCTGAAATTATATGTACTGGAAACACGCGATGAACGATACGCAATAAAATATGTACGAGTACATGTAAGGGGTTCCAAAAAACCTTAGCCCCCCCCCCCCGCCCATGGCCTAAACCATTAGAGGTACAGTAAAACTAAACATACTTTACAAAAGAGAATTTAATCCTGCATTTAGTGAGAAACAATTAAAACTTGGTGTTCCCGCCAATGGCTTCCAAGACAGCCTGAATTCGCTTTGGGTAGCTTGCCAAAAGTGACGTGAATAGATCTTGATCGTTACGCAAATTTGCTAAAACAGTTTCAATGTATTGCGTCATTGTATCCTTCGAAAATCGATTTGCTGCAGGTTCTTGAAACAAGAGACATTCAACCATGTCCTTTATAACTGATCCAATGTGTTCACAGACGTTCAGGTCAGGAGAATTTCCTGGCCATTCTTCATTTCCAAAGAAATCGATCTCATGGTTCCGCAACAACTGTTGAGTGGCTAATGCCTTAAAGCAGGGGGCCTTATCGTGCAGAAGTGTGACCTGATCGACATCCATAACATTGTTTGGGTTTCTTAGAAAAGGGATGACATGCTGGGATAGAATAATATCACGAAAATACTGTCCATCCCAACTCTGACCATTTGGCTTCAGCACCCACATGAGCTTCTTTGCAGTGAACAAAACAAACACACCAACACAGTCTGGACTTTTTAATAATTCGCGATAACGTTCATTGTCATCGATTTCATCTGGTGTTGTGGTCCACACTCGATCATTTTGGTAGTTAGGCCGACGTGTTACGTAAACAAAAAATTCATCGGAGACAGCTAAATGCATGAAATCATCCACATCCCAATCTTCAAGATAATGGGCAAACCACATTCTGTCATCGATGTTAAGTGGAGTTTTTCTTGGCTTTGGAAGTTCATGCCAAGGCTTTAAACCTTGCCTATGACGGTACAGTCGAATGATCTCACCACTAACGATCTTTCCTCTCAATAGTTCGATCTCTCTAAAAAGTTTAGCACAGCTGTTTTTCCGCTTACGCGTACCGCTTTCAATGATGTCCTTTGTTTCCTGAGAGAGTGGCAAATTTGGGTGCCCAGATTTGGTTGTATCCATTTCACATTCATCCAAAGTTTTACTCCAATTTCTTTTGACGAAGTCCTCACTTCTTCGCAACTTTTTGGCAACCCACGAACGTGTTATAAAGGTGGCTCCAGCATCACGAGCGTCCTGAAATGTTATTGCTCGTATGCGATCTATCACACGTTGCCTCTCCGAATCACCAATTAATTGAGAAGCCATTATATTATCACTTTATCAGCTAGAGTAATTTTAATATCTGCAATAAATAAAGAATTTTATATATTTTTATAATCACTAAAAACTATTTCGATATAAGTAAACATGTAAGCTGCAAATTGGGGGGCTAAGGTTTTTTGGAACCCCGTATATAATTCTTTAAAAATTAGTTTCTGATTGTAAATATTTAAACTACAAAGGGTATTTAAGTTACAGAGTGGTATGAAATTCACTACATCAACAAAACATCATTTCTGAAAAGCAGCATGAGGTTTCAGTTGACCTTATCAGCCAAGCTTAAAATGTTCTAAGGTGATGCAAAACTTTTGGCCAATGTTGTAATGCCGTAGTTAGTTTTCTTGATGCTCTCTTTTAAAGTTTATGCGGAAAAGAAGAACCAGCGTAAATACAAACTTAACCCTTCACCGGTGAGGTGTGCTGTAGGAGACCACGGGAAATATTGTCACGTGGTTTCCTACACCATACCACACCGGTTGAGGGTATTAAATATGCGCGGTCCCACAGAATACACCTCACCGTTAGTGACCCTCTAAAAACACTTCACCGGTTAAGGGTTATCTCGTTTAACCCTCCCTGCCAATGACGTCAGTCAAGACACAAAATAGATATAGAGTTTCTAAGGTGTTTCACCTCTTTAAGCCATAGCTGTAGATACAAAAGCCACTGAACATACGTGGCCAAAAGGACGAAGGATTTCTGTAATCTGCAAACTATTATGTTAAGAGCATTCAAAACCGGGCTTCACAAATTACTAAGCCAAATCCCTAATTATCCATATGTGGCAGGTTATGAGGAAAGGTGAGACTTGATAGGCAAGTAAATACATATACATATACTGTATGAGACTTCAGTGAAATATTGGCTTACTTATACCTCTTTTTTAGGGTTACCATATTTGAACTTTCAAAAAAGAGGACACTCCGGAGAGTGGGGGTGTATCTGTATCAGTAGGGTGTGTCAATTTGGGAGGTGAAAATTAATTTTTGCCAATTCCTTCACTGAGGGGTTTTAAAAATATGTTTTTGGATGTGAAGAATTCAAATCTGCTATTATTTTTGTGATTGCTCAACACTTAGCTTGGTAAATCTACGTTTGATTAAAAAGCACATAAATTGCTCTCGGAAAACAACATTTATTAATTTTAGCTTCTCAAAATGTCAGGTAATGCTATAAAAATTTAGTTTCTCTGCATAAAACATATCCTAGTAATCATAAAACATATCCTTGTAATCATAAAACAACATTAGAAAGTAATGACATCAGTAAAAAAATATTTAAACAACAAGTTTCATCAAGTCTTGCTTTGATTCGTTCTTGGACATCAGCCGCCGACTTGCTTCTTGGCCTCTGATATAGCCCTCACGTTTCTCATGTGTATACACCCTGCCTGCTGCCTCTGTGACTTGTCTCACACACCTCTCTATTGACTGAGCATGACAGGGCCACTGTGGAACTTGCATAGGCTTGTCAAAGAACTTCTTTACTTCCGCTGTAGTCGGTTTACATGTCAAAGGAGGTTCAAATACCCCGTCAGACCAGTCTGTCAGCTCCAACACGGAAGAAGCACTGGGATTGATGGAAGGTGTCTTCCTGGGACGTACAGAAAGATCTCCAAGTGTGTCATCATCTCCACCCCTCATGTCAACAATCTTTTGGACACCAGCTCTCCTCTCCTCACTGTCATCTGAGCACAAGAGTGTCTGGATTATCATTTCGCTGAATGCATACCATGCTGAGCGCTTGATGGTTGGCAAAACAGCATCCACTACAGCCTTCTTTTGCAGCCTAACTAGCCGCAGCTGAAACAAGATGTGGCGTGGGCCTTCCACCCAAGAGTGTTTTACTTTGATGTTGAACCAACAGGGGTAGTACACACCAACAATGTATTCCACTATCAGTCTTAAGTTGTTGAGGGTTTTGCCTTTAAGGCCATGTTTTGAAACCCATAAGCGACAAAGCCTGTTTGCTGTTGTCAACCACCTTGAATGGCTCACTGGACCAATTTCAAGAAGGGCCAGATCTGTGGGAAGTTCTCCTGTCCTTATGGCCTGTGTGATCCTATACCCGTACGCTTGATCAGTAGAGAGATCCTTTACGACATTGTCACTCAGTGAAGTAAGAGGCTCTCCAATTGAGAGTTTGGTGAATGAAGGATCAATTTCATGTTCGGTTGCAGTGTCTAGCATCTTGCCAATGTTACCTGTCCACTTGTTGTTAGACAAGGTCTTCCCATCCAGTGCTGTGATCAAGTGTCGCAGGGGTAACTCGTTAGTGTGGAGGGCACAAACCAACCAGATCAGCTTACGGCAAAGCTTGACCTCTACCCAATGCATGGAACCACCCTTCCAGCCAGTGTTAACATTTGTAGAATCACCTCCAATGGCCTGCAGGCTTTTATGAATGCCCTTCTTCTTCATGAAATCTACAAGATTATCAGCAATAACTTCAGCAGGTTTTTTTCTCGTTGAACCTTTCTCAGGAGTGAAGTGGTAGAGATATCTTCCACCTGGCTCACTGCACACAGAATAATGCTCTTCTTTGATGATGCTGGGGAACTGACGATCTGAATTGTCTGCTTTCAGCATAACTTTAGTTGTATCTTGACGGCCGTCAAAGAAGATGCAGTCAATTTCACCCTTCTTACAAAGATCATCAAATTCCTGATCCAGGGATCTCAACTTTTTCTTGGGCCCTCTTGACTTTATTGTGATCAACTACAAGTCTCTTGTCTTCTTCAGTGATCAAGACAGCATCCATAAAGGCAGCAGTGGTGATGGCAGCTGTGGCACGCAGGCCAACACCATATCTGATGCTATGCATAGCAACATTAGGTATTTCTAATGTGTTGTACTCTGGCTTTTTATTGGAAGTTGAAGACGTGCTTGGTATTTCTAATCTCACTTCATAACTTCCATCCTTTCCATCTTGAGCATCAGCTATTTGTTCTTCATTTTCATCATCAGAGAAAATTATTTCATTTGATGGAATTTGAAACATCCTGCTTACTTGTCTGCTTACATTCAGAAGCCTTCTTCTTTCGTCTTCTTGCCGTTTCTGCTTTTTGACTTGTCTGTTGTGCTCAGGTTGATCTGGCAAGCCAATCTGATGTGGTCCAATAGAACCAGACTTGTCTCTCTGACCTATAATGAAAAGCAAGTTCCTTCACAAGGATCTTCATCTCCCTAGGGCATGTACAGTTAATGTGAGTTTCGTTTTTGCAACCAGCATCTGCAAGGCAGCCAAATTCAGAGCAGAGAACAATTTTACACTTGCAACTGAGGATGTCAAAAAGCTTGTCAAGTTTTGCAATGAAAGCCTCTTTGACATGTAGCTTTCCTCTCCCAAGAGATATGTTTTTGGCCTGCTCCCAGCTCTCTTGGATCTTGTTTAAGATTGTGACTCGTGAATTTAGAACGGGGGCTACAAAAGAACTGTTTGCTCGTTCCAACTTTTCAAGCACTTTAGGGTAAATGTCCTTTGCAAGACTGGCTGCTGGGTAGTTTCTCACATCCTCACCACTTTGTTCTCTTAGCAGTAGCCCATATTTCAGAACGTCTCGCAGAGTTGGGAGTTCAGAGGGCAACAACTCTCTACCAGTTCCAATTAGGTTGCTCATATGTGTGAATGTCCCCAGTCTTGTCCTCCTTTTAGAAGCCATTGTAGGTCAATTCCCACTGGTTAGGATGGTAGCACTGACGGACAAGTAATCTTCAGCACACTGATGAATATGTTTCAACCTGTGAAATAAGCAAAAACAGCAGTGCATTATATATACAGCATATATAATTATTAAAATAATAATTATTATATAATTCCACAAAAAAGTAAAAAAAGTCACTATTTTTATGTAGCTTCTTACCAAGCAAAATTAAATTATATTAAATTAACCAAAATATCTTTAGAATTCCTAAGTCATGCTGCAACTTTTTAGCACCCCTCATATTTGGAATTTGAAAGTTGAAAAATTCGACACACCCTACAGTGTATCAGTATCTACCAACTCACGTTGTATTAATGTGTTATATATACTGTGTACTACATGTCGTCTATAATGAGTATCTACAAATAAGAACAAATGTTATGGCTTAAAAAATCAATGTTATAAATATTCAAATTTCCCGGACATGTCCGGGAAAAACCGGACGTATGGTAACCCTACTCTTTTTGATCTCTTTGATGAAATATTATTTCCTTGAAATAATAAGCAGTGAAAGTGAATTAATTCTTTTTAAACAATTATGCCTTTAAAATTTACAGCGAACAGGTTACAATAGAAATAACTTAGAAAATATGAAACTGAATTTAAGCCGAGTTCATGCTAAACGATTTATTGTTGCTAATATTCTGTTCCTATAACTTCAGTAACACCATTTTTTATGGGGATGCGGGACATCATTATGGCAGCATTAAGTTTACAGTAACACCTTAATAACAACTTAGTTGGTTCGAGGTTAGTATTAGGTTTTCGGCTTTCTTTGATTGGTCTTAGCTCGGATTTCGTACAGAATTTTTTTAATTTCAAATTTTAACAATAATTTAAAATCGAGTAATACTTTGATTTTTAATTTTAATTAATGTACCTTAAGTAATGACCTTGCATTTGTCATATCGCTAATGATAATTTAAGATCAATACATACTTTAACTATTAATAATACTTATTTATTTACTTATTATTAATTAATAATAACTATGTTTTATTTTTAATAAGAGCACAGTAAAGCTAAAGCTTAAGGGCGAAATTAAAAAATAAAGGATCACCTGAAGATCAGGGCCACCAGCCTCCTTTAGTTAGCTTTATAAGGCTAACTAACGAAAATATCACGACCTAACCTAACCAATCGTCAAGGGCGTACAGTTGACCTAACGATTGGTTAGGTTAGGTCGTGATATTTTCGTCACTTAGTCTTATAAGGCTAACTAAAGAAGGCTGGGGGCCTGATCTTCAGGTGATCCAAAATAAATAGTTCAGCTTCACAATTATTTATGTCATTGTAACTTGCATTTATTTTATTATTAATAAAGGTTATTCAATTCAATTCGATTCAATACACCTCCACTACGAATAAAGATGCGTTATACAATACTGATCCTTTTCTTTATACAGGGTGTCCATAAATGTTTTTCCCTGAAAACAGTATGCTCTCATGTTTTAATGACGAATCTGGCATCCATTTTCTTTTTACAGGTGATCTCGTACACGCATAGAGTTTCTGTGCTGGTGTGTTTCGTCTACCGCATTCGCCGCTAGGAGCGCTGTAGTAGCTGTTCAGTTAAGATGACGTCTGTGACAGAGAAGGCACAATGTGTTGTGTGGCTTGCAGAAACAAAATCTCCTGTCAGTGTTCAGCGAAGGTTCAGAACAAAGTATGGAAAGACTCCACCTGATGTGAAGTTAATTAAGTAGTGGATGAAAAAATTCTTGGAAACTGGAAACGTGGAAAAGGGAAAGAGCAGTGGTAGACCGTCAGTTTCCGATGGGACGGTGGAAAACATTCAAACTGCTTTCACACAGTCACCAAGGAAATCGGTGAGACAAGCTTCATGCCAACTAAAGATACCGAAGTCTGCGGTGCACAAGGTGTTACACAAACGTTTGAAGTTACACGCCTACAAGGTACAAATTGTTCAAGAACTGAAACCTGATGACCGTCCAAAACGTGAACAATTCGCTATTGACATTTTGAACAGCATTGACGAGGATGACGAGGATTGACGGCAAATGTGTAGCGTGAGTGTGAATACCGTTTAGACATTTTACGTGCCACTAGGGGTGCACATGTGGAAGCTTATTAAGTTCATTAACTATGTATCAAAACTTTGTATGTTTATCTACTTATGATTAAAACTGTGTTTGAATACGAGTGTTTATTTAAAAGTTATAACATGCTTTAATCAGGATAATCACTTATGGACACCCTATATTTACTGTATACGGAATTGGGGTAATCTAAAACGTGTTATTCCCGTTGTACGTTATTTGCACTGGCTAATCCGATCTAGGAAGGTCTACTTGGCAGATAAGTAGTTTTAATTGTAATTCAAGTAGTACGCAATTCATTTCTTCTAATCGCATTATGTATGTTAGCTTGCGGTCGAAGGCCAAACAGGCCTATGATCGTAACTTAAATTCCCAGTGATCCATTCATTTTAATGGTCTTGCGTATTACAGTTACGGCTGTATTCAGTCAAATAACTACAAATTATAGATTAAATTCTTAACAATTCTATTTTAATTTGCTTATACATTTTATTTTAATTGTCCTGTGTTAATTCTGAATATAAAATTCTTGAAGTAAGAATCAATGTCTCAAGTGTTATTTCCCTAAACAAATATTCATTATGTTAAAAAATTTCATTTTTGCATTGTAATTGTATGTTTATCTACCTATGATTAAAACTGTTTGAATACGAGTGTTTATTTAAAAGTTATAGCCTGCTTTAATCAGGGTAATCATTTATGGACACCCTATACTTTAAGGATGCACCTCCCTAATTTTATTGTGCGAAGTTTATATTGACTCGAGACTTGTTCCAGGAGATAGCTTTAACATGACATAACTTTAATAAGTTTTTTTTAATATGTTAGATTCCATTCTAATTTTTCATATTTCCTGAAACATCCTGGAATGCAGAGCTACTATGCAAATTATTCATGAAGTAAAGATTATGTAGTTTATGCAAAGTAAGCTTTCTGGCACAGATTTTGGGAGATTTTTTGGCATTAGTGGCCACGAATAAAGTATGTAAATTTATAACATATCTTTTATCAGGTACCATTTTAATTTTATATTTAATGAAAGTATTTTGTTAATCTGGAATATAAGCTCATGTTTTGTTTTGAAAATGTTATTGCTATTTACGTTTCCTGAAGTTTATTATAAGCCCATTTTTCGAACCAATTTTGACTAAATTTAATGAATTTAAACCCCAATTTTGACTGATGTTAACTTTCATATTTGTTACACTTTGTGATTTTTTGTTGACTTTGAACAATAGCTTTGAAATTTAGATTTGTTTGGATTTTGTCTAATTTTAATAAAATATAATTCGAGTGAATAAACAGAGTTAAATTCAAAGTCAAAATTTTAAATTGATCAAAAGCAAAATTCAAAGTGAAGAAAAGATTGAAAATCAAGGTAAAATTCGAAATTAGTATAAAAATTAAGAAATTAGCCAAGGTAAAAACGGAACTGTGAATTCGAAGTTCAAATTGCAAATGGAAATAAAAAATGTAAAAAGTTTGTAGGTTGAACTCAAACTGAAAATTCGAAGTTAATATAGAAGTAAAATTACAATATGAAACTGGTCCTCGAAATTCAAAATATAAATCAAACTCAGTTTTTTTTTTTAAGCAAATTAAGGACGGGGGATCAGTCACAGCTGAGTGTTATGATAAAGTCTATAAGCCATCCTCCGTCAAAATGAAGAATTAAGAAATTGGCAGATACTGTTTTTGCATTTTGATATGTTGTGCGGAGGGGCGGAATTATTGAGTAAAGTTCCCCAGAGCATTGGCTATTAAAATATCTATAAAAAGAGAGAGGGAGAGAAGAAACATTTCTGCGCAGGTGAAATGAGTGAAATTTATTCGTAATCTGACTAGTTATGATCATTTTTATGGCTCTATTTTGAATGGAGTCCAGATGGTTTAAACTTTAAAGCCACTGCTCCAGAGCCAACCCAAAGATGAGAGTAATATTCCATCTGGGAATGTACATGGCTCTAAAAGTGTTGGTCATCGGCTCTTTGGAGTTAGAGCGTTTGCTATGAGAAATGGGGAGTGTGAGTTCAAATGAGCTTTGGACAATGAATAGGGTTGGTTGTGATAGAGAGGCGATCATTATATGAATTAGAAACAGTAAAGCGATCAAGATGGAAGCCATACGACCGATTTGAGATCAGTTTATTATTTTCAAGGTGTTTGGTAATGTGGTCTTCGACTATTGTCGAATGTTTTTCCGATGAAAGAGGTGAATGCGATTGGTGTATAGTTGGTGAGGTCTGAATGATTTCCCTTCTTGCTTCATGGGGATTGGGTGGATATTGGCAGATGAAGAGGGGAATATGGACGAGTGAAGAGATAGACGAAAGAGTTTGGATAGAACAGGACTAAGTTCGGAGGAGCATTTTTTGAGGACTAATATTAGTAGTAGAACAATAAGGGAGATTTGGATATTTGAGAAGAAAACAAAGATGTATACACAAGTTTCTAGACCGGTTTTATACGCTGATTCCATATTTGTTTTCGGTTTTGCTCTAGCACATCTATTTGTCGAAATATGACTGGTGTTAATTTCAGCACAATTTATCGTAAAAGTACAACTTTATTCATAAAAAGAAATGTACACCAACCTATAAACGTTGCTAGTGCGATTTTCTTTTGTAAACCTTGTCCGGATCATCGCGGTACAATATCCAGCAGTAGTCTGCCAGCATACTTTCGTTCCAGAAACCTTGGTAGCAATTTTCCATTGACTGCATGTCTTGATGGAAGCGTTCCCCTTGTTCGTCACTCACCGCGGCAAGGTTTTCGGGAAAGAAATCTAGATGCAAATGTGAAGAATGTATTTTGAAGGACATGCGATAGCCCATTTCCTGATCTGCATCGAGCAGTTTCTGAACTCCATCTTTGTATGCGGGAGACTTGTGGTATGTGGTTACCCAAGAAGTTTCCAAAAATCCATTTGAAAGCCTTCCGTGCTTTTAGTTCTAAGGCATTGAGGCTTTCTTCAAAGCCTTCCTCCTGCAGAACCTCCCTGATTTGGGGCACCACAAGGACTCCCTCCTTCAATTTCGCGGCACTGATGTTTGCAAATTTCGCAGCAAAGTATCGAAACCCTCTCGAATTCGCCTTACCCATCATTTTCACAAATTTTTTATTAATCCTAGCTTAATGTGGAGAGGTGGCAGGAAAATCTTCTTTGGATCAACTAAAGGAACACACTGGACACTGCCCGTTCCTAGCTCATATGTGCTTCTTTGATGCCAGTCACGTCTGATGTAATGATCCGCGGTAGCACGGCTGTCACATAGGCATAGGAAACAACAGTATTTTGTGAACCCTCCTTGCATGCCCACTAACATACGAATGACTTTGAGATCACCACAGATATTCCATTGATGAGTGCTCTATTGGATTGCTTCGAATAGTATATTCATGTTATCGTACGTCTCCTTCAGATGAACGGAGTGAGCGATCAGGATGGACGGCTTTAAGTTCCCGTTATGCAGGAGAACCGCTTTCAAGCTTCGCTGTGAGGAATCAATGAAGAGGCGCCACTCAGATGGTTTGTGTACCTGTGACAAGTTCTCGAAAAGTCCAGTGATATCATGGCAATAGCAGAGCGGACCGTCTACTGTAAAGAATGTCGCCAAATCATGGTTTCGTTTTCGATAGTGACACACTCAGACGTTCTTCTCAAGTAAGTGTTTCCGCGTGAGTCTCGACAAGAGAAGTTCTGATTTCTCTTTGGAGAGGACTAGGTCTCTAATGAGGTCATTTAACTCGTTTTGGGTAAGCCTCTCCGGCTCCGATTGCTCTTCGTCAGGTGTGTAGTCAAGATCGGCCGAAGGTCCCGCATCTCCGCCAATCACACCTTCATCGGATTCCCTTTCGTCTTCTAAAGAATCGAGTCCATGCTGTGGAGATAACGGAATCGACATCGTGTAATCGTGAGGGATCGGTCTGATCGCGGAGACTACGTTCGGATAAACGATGTTATGCTTGTTCTTCACGGAGAATCCAGTTATGTTAACATTGCAAAAGTAACAATCGCCATGATGGTCTCTGCTTCCTCCATATCATGGGTATAGCGAATGGCATCGCCTTTTTCCTTTGATTCAACCAGTCACGTAATCCATTCGAACAAGCAGTACAGATAACATGTGGCGCCCACGCCTTATCTTGGTCGCTTAGTGGATAGCCGAAGTATAACCGGTAAGTTTTCCGAAGAGCCATCGTGATTGTACGCCGTTGTGATTTAGTCGCGAACGAGCCGCACACGCAACAGAAATTGTCGGGGTGATTTTTACACTTTCGAGGCATGATGATCGATGAGTGGGTTGATGTAAATCACCTAAAATAATAAAATGTGTAAGTGGGCGACACAAAAAAAAACACAACACATAACTAGACATGTGACTGTTACGCCAAAGAATAAAAGGGTGTACACGTGCAACGTTTGCAAATTTGTGGCCAGCAACTGTCCTCACCTAAAATACCACAAGACAACCTGCGGAAAGCCTAAGTTGAATCGACAAAATGGCATACATGAGGGTACAGAAACAGTAAGGCAAAAACCTACACTTAAGCTGCAACGACATACTTGTTGGCCAGTGTAATTAGCAACATTTCTATTTTCGGTTATGAATAAAATCACAGTCGAAAGGAGTCATTATTTAAACAAGAACTATAATAATTTTTGTTGGTTTCTGTGTTAAAATAAAGTAATATAACGTTATTCCCAGTATAATTTAATAATTTTGACTAAATGTGTGTCACATTTTATTCCTTTTGGGTTTTTAAAGTCAGAATAAATGATGCAGCTCCACATGTAGCTCAATTTGCTAAGATACAAAATTGAAATGTATATTTTGTTTCATATACAGGGTGTCCGAGAATTATCTGTACAATATTTGGCTGTTATTAAAAGTCAACCATGAAGTGTAGAAATTCCAGTGTTGTCCCATTTTACAGAGAATCTCATTAAGTTTTTTTTTATACCAAGTTTTGACAAGTTTTTTTGAAATTCCAGTGTGTCCGAACATTATCTGTACAATTTCATCTTTTAATAAAATTCTTGATAACACACGTAAAATTCTTAAACAAGATTAGTTAGAATCTGTATTTTCAAAAGTTCTTTTATTAAAGTAACGTTGCTACAAACATTCGATATGTGCACCATCAGTGATTCGCAAAACATCCAATCGATAATCCAAATGTTGCCATGTACGCTGCAGCATATCCACATCAATTCGCTCAATAGCAGCTGTGATTCTTGCTTTTAAATTATCAATGTCTGTCACTCGCGTACATTTCTAAAAAACTTGTCAAAACGTGGTATCAGAAAAAACGTAATGAGAATCTCTGTAAAATGGGACAAAACTGGAATTTCTACACTTCATGGTTGACTTTTAATAACAGCTAAAAATTGTACAGATAATTCTCGGACAACCTGTATTAAGACATTTACTTTTTCGCAGATACTATATAACGATAAAACATGTATGAAAGTAGAAAACATAAGAAATAGTTATTTAAACGGAAAGAAATTGGGTATAAAAATACCTTTAACTTACAGTTTGAAAAAAAATACATAATGCCCATAGTTTCGAACAAAAGAAAATCCACCTGTCATTATAAAAAAACATTTGATTCGGAAATATGTACAAATTCATAAAAAGTTAATTTTTCACATTTGGAATCCCTGTTCCATACGTATGCAATTTTATATATTTTATATAAAGCTTTTATATTATTTTATGTGATATATATGGTGATTTTATTTAGATAAAATATTATATAATATTTAAGTCATTTAGAATAGTTAGCAGTATTCTAATTGTTTTTGCTCAGAGATTTTTGAAATTTCCTTTGGTCAAGGCTACAGGCTTTGCTTTTCATCGGATCATTATGAAACTTTCTGAAAAATTAACCTTTCATTCATCTCTGGAATCTACTCTAATCAGCTAAATCGCTCTTTTTATGGTTTCAGGATATTCCATCAAAGTCGCAAAAATCTGCCTACAAAACTGTAAAAAAATATAAAAATCCTGAAATCTGTTCCCCCTAAGTTTTAGGTATTCTCTTCTCCGTTTTCGAAAGGAATATCTTAATAATATCTGTACTATGCGCCGTTTATGACGAATTTCTTTTGTTTTTTAGGAGACCACAGCACACTGCTTATTTAATACAAATGCTCACAGAACATCACGTAAATTATCTATATGTCATTCAAAAGTTCTCAAGAAGCTTTCATGTGGAAATAATTAAAAATTATGTAAAATGCCTTTACATGAGCCTGGATAGAAAACGTTAAAAGGCAGTTATTTAATTAAGTCATATAGCTGATAATATCATTTAAAACCGCTTAAAATGCTGTGTCAGATATATTAATTTAAAATTAAAAATATTTTGTAAAGGCGTAACTACTAAAATATCAATTTTCAAAAATGAAATGGGCATAAAATAAGTTCTTAACGTATGATTTTTATTTTTATATTGGCATATAGAGCATGCAAACCTCTAGTTATGGTAAACAATTCATGTTCAATCATTTCAAAATTTTTGTTTAAAGAATTGTGGCGACAAAATTCATGGGCTAAGGTGCTGTCAATTTTTTTATCACATTAAATAGCAGAAAAAGCAGAAAAAGAGTAATTTCAAATTGTCATTTTGCACCAAATATTCAAATACAATTAACTTTGCAATGTTTCTTATAAAAATATGTTACGTATACAGTATGCAACTGGCTAATAGGAAAATACACTTTCTCTTAAAGATATCATCACTAAAGTTTTTCATTAAGATTTGCACGAGAAAGCTCCAGATGTGTCTGGAGCAAAGTGAAGTTAAATTTTGTAAACAAACGTTCATATATATATATATATATATATATATATATGTATGTTGACAGGATATTGCAGACACCAATCGACCACGGAAGTACTCGTGCGGAGGGGGTGGAGAAGTTAGGCAGAAGAGAGGGAGTGCTAAGACCCCGTTTCTCTTGTCATTGTCCTCTTTCACTGATCTTTTTCCGTTCCGTGTCTCATCTAAAACCTGTGAACAGTCCAGCATGCTCTCAAACATACGCTTTTCTCCCTATTCTTTCTCCCTATCAGGAATCTCGTTCCCAATGATAGAAATCAACTGGCTTTTCATTAGCCCATATGCGGAAGTTTTGGCGATTAACCTTTCCAGACATGTGTAAAGTTGCTTCATCACCGAAGCGAATGTGGTCCATTAATTTTTCATTCTGAATGTGTTCAACAAGATCGGCACGCATTGCACTTCGCTTTGGATAATTCTCTTCATGTAAGTTATAAAGTACCTTAATGTGATAACTTCTCTTCATCAACGTCGATTTCAAAATTTTGTGGACAGTTCATTTGGGTATCCCGAGTCTATGTGATGTGGTGTGAATTGACATGCTTGGATGTTCATCCATAACATTCGTACCGCATTTACAGCATGCTCAGAGACACTTGGACGTCCAGATCTTGACTCATCTTGAACAGATCCCGTTCTTTTAAATTTATCAAACAAATCACGAATTGTCTTGTCTGCAGGACCTGGCTTGTGAAATGTTCTTTCAAACTTCTCCCAAATTTTTTTGCATTTCTTTCTTTTACTCCGAAGTGTCACTACCATCACCCGTTCTTGTACATTCATTTTCATAGGGTTCTGCAACAAAGATAAATAAAAACCGTTAATTCAACGAAATAGATAGGGACTTTATAAACACCCTGTATAAGGATTATGATAAACCAATATAAAACTTATGTAAAACGTTTATTTCAATGTAGAAAATTATATTTGAGTAACTAAACTGAAACATTAGTGTGTGTGTATATATACGAAACTAAAACAGAATTTTATTGGCACAGATAAAAAGAACTTTCGAAATTTCAAGTTCAAATAAACTCATTTCTTATGATATATTGCACTACTTCTTTATGCAACTTTTTCTCGCATTTTATGCACTGTATTCTTGTATTCTTTTGGCAAACCGTACATCTACCTTGATTACATGATTCTAAAGTGATTTATGCCATCATATCGCGCTGCCTTACAAGGTGGTGCAGATGGGCCTCCTCGTCTGCGTCGTTCTTGTTGAACTTTTATAAGTGATCTTGCAACTTCCTGTCTAAACTGAAGGTGAGAAAGAGTTGTGGAGCTATTTACATGTTGGTAGAACCGGAATGCAGCAACAACGGACATATTCAAAATATGATAAAATAGATTCCATCATCACTTTTTAGAGCGTAAGTGTGGCCTGTATGAAGACAGCATCCGATCCAGTACATCAACTCCTTCCATTGCTTTGTTGTACATATTGATGAGGAATGGTTGAGTTACAACCTTTTTTTTCACTTGCTTTACTCTCCTATCCTATTTTCGTGATGGCTGAGGAAAATAACTGGCTACTTCATTGCCCCACTAGTTATAAACCACACCTATATAAAAGATACGTTGATGACACCTTTCTCCTTTTCACAATGCCAACCACGCCCCCCTTTTTCTTAAGTACCTTAATTCCCAACATAAAAACATTAAGTTCACCAAAGAAGACGAATCCAATAACACCTTCCCTTCCTAGATATTACAATAACTAAACAAAACAACAAATTTAGCATTTCCATATATCGAAAACCAACGTACACAGGCCTGGGTACTAATTTCCTAAGCCACATCCCTTCGCTATATAAAATAAACAGTATTAAAATTTTAATCCACCGTGCCTACCATCTTTCCTCCTCGTACTTATCCTTCCACCATGAAATAGAGTTAATTCTTAACTTCAGCATTAATAACTCTTTCCCAAAATATCTGTTACAATCTTTAATCAGAAACTTTCTCAATAATATTTATCACCCCCCCCCCTTAATGTTTCCACTGTTAAAAAAACGTACAATATTTTTCATTTCCCTATTACGACCACATTAGCCACAAAATACTTTCAGAACTCCGTCTCTTATCACCCCGCTTTACCCCCAAATTAAATTTCATTTCGCTTTCACCAACAACAATAGTATCAAATCTTATCTCAACCATAAAGAAAAAACACCCCAGCCACTTGCTTCGTTCACTATCTACTCTTTTAATTGTATTCGCTGCAAAGCGAACTATATTGGCAGTACCATCCGCCAATATCAAACAAGACTGGACGAGCATCGTGGGATTTCTACAAGAACTTCACAGCCCTTGAACAAACCCTCCAAATCAGCAATAAGGGATCACTGCCACCTTCACAACCACCCGTTACTTTCCTCCAATTTCAAAATCATTAATTCAGCCAACCAACTAATCGACCTCCGCATACTTGAGTCCCTTTATATTCTCAGTATCCAGCCAACCCTCAACGATTACAGTTCCGCTTTCAATTTAAACATTGCCAAATAAACTCTCAAACTCAAAAGAAATCCACCATCACTTCGCCAGACCCCTCTTTCTAATATGGAATTCTTTCAACAGGCAACCATTCCCAATCCTCTGTACAATTAGTCCCTTATTACGTTAACAATCTGGTAAGAACCCCTTCAATTCTGTTTCACCTAAACCGTTTTATATTTTACTTATTGTCCGTACTTTTATACTTTATATCATTTAATTTTTAATCTTCTAATTTAATATATATTGTAAGTTACTATTAATTCTCGCTAATTGTTGCGCCATTTTAATTTATTGTTCGTTTTTATTTATTATACTTATTTATTTATATTTGTTTTTAAACTTTTTAGCATTGATGATGGAAATTGAATTTTTCAGAAACGTCTGTTGATAAACATGTACCATCTTTTCGTCCTCCTATTCCTCGCTAAGCTACGCTTCCCTAAGAACAAACCATTTAACCAAGTTATATATATATATATACTGTATATATATATTAGGGTGCCACACTCTATAGGGGCAGTTTTTAGAATTTGGAAATTTCGAATGGCCCTTAGTCATATTGTTTGGTTGGATGAGAAAACCCTAAATATGAAGTTTGAGCCCGATCGAAGTACATTTAGAGGTTCCGCATCGACCGTTTCTGTTGTACCGTGTGTTCGAAATAATGGATTTATCTGGGAAACCTGTAACCATGGCACTATTACATATATACAGGGTTGAAAAAAACCATGGTTTTAAAAAAAAAAACCAATGGTTTTAAAAAAAAAAAAAAAACTTAACTCAGATAACTCAATTAGGTACTGGTACTCAGAAATTAGAATTGCTGACTGTCTCATTTTTTAATTGGAAGATGTTAGATGTAAGAAGTGCTAACTTCACAAAAATGAAAATAAACCTAATAACAACATTTATATTTGTAGCTACATGCGTTTATAATGTAATTGATACAGGTAACTTCAATCCTTTTATGTGCAATGCCACTATTAAATAGGCCTGCTAGTGCAAGGTAGCTATATTATATACTACCGTACATACTAGGCTACCCTGAACTGATGGTTTTTAGGTCTTATCAATATAAATATAAGTTTTAGTTTTAGAGCTATTAGTTTATGAATTAAATAATTTGTGTTGTAAAAATTGAAATTATAAAAAAACAAAAAAAACAGAAAAACATGTTTTTTTTTAAATGGTTTAAACCATGGTTTAAACCAATGGTTTAAACCATTTGGGTTAAACCAGCCAACCCTGCATATATATTGCTATAATTTATGCATTTCATAAATTTAAATATTTATAATTAATATTTGCTTCTCATTGTATATATTTTCACTACTTTTCAGCATTGAGATCTGGCAACAGCGCAACGCCGGGTTAGTGTGGTGAGTCACACTGTCACAGTCTTCAGTCAATCAGTCTCCTTCACGCATTCAACGCGTGATCATCTCGTGATGGCTACCGCAAGCTCACTGAGATCCAAGACCGAGATATGGCTAATCGGACACGCCAACCCAAGCCCCCTAACGGGAAACAGGTTACCTTCAAATGGTGAAGTGCTTCGCCGGTTTATACAGTTTCATAAGGTGCAAAAACAACTTCTAGCCGAGGCGGCGCGTAATGTGATCGTCGAGGTGTATACTTTCTGGGCTATGGCCAGAATCCCGACCATGACCTCCAAAAGCGCCGCGCGAAAACTGCTTAGACTTTACGACAATTGGCAGGCACTGCAGCGCAGCCGGAAGCGGTCCGGCGCCACAGGTGAGGCAGCCAGGGCGGCCTTCACCGAGGGACTCGATGACATTTTTGACGTGGCTCTCGACAACGCCCTCTCCGTCATCACCATCCAGGAGGATCGCGACTTCCTTCTTGCTCAACGCGAAAAGGGTCGCCGTGGTGTCATGTCCGGGGTGGACAAAATCCTCACTGGAATTGAGCAACGTGCATCCGCGCGTGAAGCTGCCAAAGAAAGGCAACGCCAAAAGCAATCAGAGCAATCACTGGCAACAGCAACCCTTACATCATCAAACTCGTCGTCGTCGCCTAATTGCTCGACAGAAGAGGAAACCAATCCACCTACAAAGCGCCGTCGCAAAAAGAACATTATGACTCAAGACCTAGCGTCGGCACTGGACCGGACCAAAACAAGCAACCGTGGAGCCGTTCAACTCATGAAAGCAGCTGCTTCCAGTCTGGATATTCAAGACACAGATGAACTGGCTCTCAGTCACGAGACGATTCGGCGTTGGCGATTGCGTCATCGAGGGGAAATCGCCAAAGAAGTGAAGATGACGTTCGATCCCAGTGTCCCGCTCATCGTTCACTGGGACGGGAAGATGGTCTCCGACTTCAGCGGCAAGAAGGTCGATCGCCTCGCCATAGTCGTGTCCGGCGACGGCGTCGACAAACTTCTCTCCGTGCCGAAGCTGCCTGCTGGAACTGGTCGCGCCCAAGCAGATGCTGTGCTGAACTCGTTGGATGACTGGGGAATCGCTGATCGTGTCGTCGGGCTCTCCTTTGACACGACAGCTGCCAACACGGGCGTCGTTTCGGGCGCTTGCGTCTTCATCGAGCAGGGCCTTCACCGCCAGCTGCTGAACCTGGCCTGTCGGCACCACATGCTAGAATTGGTGGCAGAGAAAGCCTTCATCGAGTGCATGGGCCCCTCCTCTGGTCCTGACATTAAACTGTTCTCGCGACTGAAGGAGCGCTGGCAATCCGTCTGCACCGACCAATTCAGCGCCATCTCCAAGGAAGACCTTACTAAGCCGCTGCTCAAGGCGCGAGACGATCTGATCGCGCGTTTCAAGGGTCACATCACCAAGGGCCAGCCGCGGGACGACTACCGAGAGCTCCTGGAGCTGGCGATCATAGCGCTTGGAGGCGTCCCCCAGCGAGGTGTGCGCTTCATGCGACCGGGCGCACTCCACCGCGCCCGGTGGATGGCCAAAGTGATATACGCCATCAAGCTCCACCTCTTCCGGCAGCAGCTCCCCATTAAGGCTCGCGAGGCCCGGGGCATCCTGCGCTTCGTAAACTTTGCGCTGCTGGTTTACATTCCGGCCTGGTTTACGGCGCCCCTTCCCGCCGCTGCCCCTCGAACTGACCTGGCGATGCTCAAGGCGCTGGTTGACTACGACAAGGTGGACAAGGACGTGTCCAAGGCTACCTCCCCTGTGTTTCGACGACATCTCTGGTACCTGAGTGAACACCTGGCCGCCCTCGCTCTCTTCGATGACGACACTCCGCTGGAGGAGAAGAGTCGAATTGCGACGGCCATCAAGGATGTCGAGGGCACCGAGGAGCCACCCAAGCGCATTGCCCTGGACGTCTGCCCGGAGGAGCTCGAGCGAAAGACAGTCGCAGACTTTTGCACGACATCCAGCACGCTTCTTTTCGAGCGGCTCGCGATCAATACTTCTTTCCTAGAGTTGGAGCCGGCTACCTGGTCGAACAATGCGTCCTACCTGGCGGGGAAACGCCGTGTCTCTACGTTGAGCGTTGTCAATGTCCGGGCGGAGCGAGGGGTCGCGCTGATGCAGAACTACAATCTCGCACTCACCAAGGACGAGGAGCAACGGCAGTACTTGATGCAAGTCGTTGAGAAGCACCGCAAAGAGCACCCGAGCGCCCGCAGCGGAAATCCTTAACGGGTTTGGGAGTACTTTATGGTATATTTGAATTTGCTTCATTTTTATAGGGTGTTACTCCTATTAATCCTGTATAACAATGTATAATCGTATATACTTTATTTCTTAGTTATTATTTTGATTTATATGGCCAGTAGGCTCAGTATATTACTATGATTAATACGGAATAAAATGTTTTTTATTTTAATAATATTAAGTTGTTTTGTTGCAATAAAATTGAAATTGATTTAATGATTTTGTATTATTAATAACATTACACACAGAGAATAGTATCCTGCTACCCAGGCATGGTGGGACAAGTTTATTCCAATTAATTATGAAATAATGTTGAACAATATTGTTAAGGTGTTTGCACTGTTTGCTAGTTGCGTATTGTGTTGTTATAAGCTGGTTGCCGGTTGGTGTGGTTTGGATTACAAAGCATAAACGTATTAAGGTGAAACTTTGAAAAAAAACTTTTGAACCGCGACAAAAATATTAATATAAAAAAAAATATTGGAGATGGAATAAACTTAATGCTATGGAAATATAGCTGTGACTGTCCTCTACGCCATGGTATATGATAGCATTTATATTGACATTGTACATGTTACTTTACCCCTTGGAGCTGGAGCAATTTCTTGGAGAAACTCATTACTTCTGACACGTGGTACGCCAGAGATGGTCGATGCGGAACCCCTAAATATCCTTCAATTTGGCTAAAATTTCATATTCAGGGCTTTTTCACCCAACCTAACAATCCCACAAAGGGCCGTCCTAAAAATCAAAAAATGATTTTTATGTGGCACCCTAATATATATATATATATATATATATATATATTGTCAGGATTTAGTTATTTTTGAAGAAAATGAATTATAATAATAACAATAGTTTCAGAGCTCATCCGTGCTCGAGGCCTGGTGACGGCTGTTGCGCGGTAAACGATCATCCTTCCGCACAATTGGTTGGTGGAAAATGGGTACCCTGGGTGACCTAGTGGTTAAGACGTTGTGTTGCTGGTGTTTCGGATTCCACGTGAAATTGTAGGTCTAAGGTGGAGTAAAAAAGCTTGACCTTCAATAGAATGAACAATTCACGGGGATTCTAATCGATGGTTATCAATAAAGTATGTAGAACTTTTTTAATGCATGAAGGTGTGACAGGGATAATAATGTATTAAGTTTTAGGAGAAATCGCTTTGTTTTTATGTGAAGTTTAACACTAAGAAATTTCAACTGTTACGGTACGGGAAAAAAGTAGGAACTAAAATGCATGGAGTGCAAAAGAAGATAAACGCCTGGTAAATACAAGCACCGATGAGCGGGTGTACCTGTGAGGTGGATAGTAAAAGAAGCCAACTCACCACTTCATCAGGCCAACTCGAGAGGAGGGGTGATAAGCTTGATCTTCGTGAAATCACAGCACGTAACGATATGGCAATCGCTGGGTTGACTGCTCTGTAAAACTTCTACCTCCGTATTCAGGTCCACGATATGCGTTTCTTCAAAACGAGAAGATTGTATAACACGAGTCAAATCCTTTAAGTTGATTTCTGATCGAAATACCATCAACAATGTGTGTCTGTGTGTGTGTGTGTGTTCGTGTGTGTGCGTGTGTTTGAGTGTGTGTGCGTGCGTGCGTGTGTGTGTGTGCCATCTTCAGTTTTTCGAGAATTAACTTTCTCTCTCTCTCTCTGTATATAAAATAGAATTTAAATTCAGTTTTTACTTCATTAGTAATAATAATATTGAAAACAATATTTGGTGTGAGTGGAGGTAATCCGTGTCTTTGAAGACGAATTTGGGTCAAATCCGCATTCCATTGTAACCTTTTTGGATTTTGAAGTAGTCTCGGGTAAATCAGGTGCCGAGTGTTATACTCTTTCTCTCCGACAAAAGTAGATACATTCGGAGAAGTTAGCTAAAATGTTTATTTGATTTTTCTCTTATTGTTAATTAAATATACTAGCATGAAAGTACGAAGGAAACAAATGAACTGCGATTCCTCTTGATTTCGAGGAATTTTCTTTATAAAAAATGTAGAATATAAAAGTGAATATATAGACTTCGCTTTTTTCTCTTGTCAATTAGTTCGATTTCGCTGAAATTTCTTTATAAAAAATAATATAAATATATATAGACTTCTCATTTAATTCATTTGTTAATTACTTTGATTTCGCTGAAATTTATTTATAAAAAAATAATATAAATATATATAGACTTCTTATTTAATTCTTTTGGTTGTATATATAAAATGTACTGTTATTTTCTGTGGTCTATTTGGTGATTTATTTATTTCGGATTAATTGTGTTTCTTTTATTATTAATATTGGGATTCGTTTAAATGTATTTTAGTTCGTTCTTTTGCTGAGCAAATTAAGGAGAGCTTCTCTCTTTCCTTTAATAAATACTATAATTAAATAAATGATGGTGCCTGGTAAACCTGCATATATAAATAGTGCTTTCTGGCACCTCATCTATAACTAAATAATTAAATAAAAATAATAAGTGGCAACTCGTCTATATATAAAAAATAAAATAAATAGTGCTCTATGGCAACTCCCTCCTTATATAAATAATGATTAAGTGGTAACTCCTCTATAAAATAAAAAGTTGTATCTGGCAACTCCAGACCGTCTATATAACAGATACGGATCCCCTGGACGCTCATTATGCGGCTGACTCCGGTGGATGAAACAACTCTCTCACCTTCTTAGGTAAAGGTTTGAGTTAGGGTTTTCCTTTGTGAGGTGAGGACATCCCAACTTCTCCCCAAAAGACCCTCCTCCTCCTCCTTTTTCTCTCTCTCTTAGGTTAAGGTACCCCTTTGGGGGGGAGGTCATCCTCCCTTCTCCCCCCAAAGCTCTCCCTTCATTGCAACTTGGGGGATAACCCTCTCTCTTGTTGCAAGACCCTCCCCCTTTTCACCATCCCTTCCTCCTTTGTTGCATACCACCCTTGCAACATCCCCCTCTCCCCTTTACACTATTTGCAATATTGCATTGCCTTTGGCACTTTGACCCGCTAATTGAGTAGTGCACTTAGGCAGTATTTTTCTGATTTCTCTTAGTTGATTTGGCCTCAAACAATATACGAGCTTGTGGAATGATAAGATATAACCGGACGAGCCACTGCCCTTTAGTGACACAAAAGGAAGTGAAGAAAAAAGAGGGAGGCTTTTATGATTTTAGATCAGATGGAGTCGTTTTTTGTGCTCGATGGAATGATAATTCTAGTGTAACAATTGCTAGTTACTACTTTTGGGTAAGCCCAATGTAGAAAGTGGATAGGAGAGTAAAGCAAGTGAAAAAAAAGGTTGTAACTCAACCATTCCTCATCAATATGTACAACAAAGCAATGGAAGGAGTTGATGTACTGGATCGGATGCTGTCTTCATACAGGCACACTTACTCTCTAAAAAGTGATGATGGAATCTATTTTATCATATTTTGAATATGTCCGTTGTTGCTGCATTCCGGTTCTACCAACATGTAAATAGCTCCACAACTCTTTCTCACCTTCAGTTTAGACAGGAAGTTGCAAGATCACTTATAAAAGTTCAACAAGAACGACGCAGACAAGGAGGCCCATTGCACCACCTTGTAAGGCAGCGCGATATGATGGCATAAATCACTTTTTAGAATCATGTAATCAAGATAGATGTACGGTTTGCCAAAAAACAAGAATACAGTGCATAAAATGCGAGAAAAAGTTGCATAAAGAAGTAGTGCAATATATCATAAGAAATGAGTTTATTTGAACTTAAAACTTCGAATGTTCTTTTTATCTGTGCCAATAAAATGCTGTTTTAGTTTCGTATATATATACACACTAATGTTTCAATTTAGTTACTCAAATATAATTTTCTACATTGAAATAAACGTTTTACATAAGCTTTATATTGGTTTATCATAATCCTTATACAGGGTGTTTATAAAGTCCCTATCTACTTCGTTGAATTAACAATTTTTATTTATCTTTGTTGCAGAACCCTATGAAAATGAATGTATAAGAACGGGTGATGGGAGTGACACTTCGGAGTAAAAGAATGAAATGCAAAAAAAATTAGGGAGAAGTTTGAAAGAACATTTCACAAGCCAGGTCCTGCAGACAAGACAATTCGTGATTTGTTTGATAAATTTAAAAGAACGGGATCTGTTCAAGATGAGTCAAGATCTGGACGTCCAAGTGTCTCTGAGCATGCTGTAAATGCGGTACGTAATGTTATCCATGAACATCCAAGCATGTCAATTCACACCACATCACATAGACTCGGGATACCCAAATGAACTGTCCACAAAATTTTGAAATCGACGTTGATGAAGAGAAGTTATCACATTCAGGTACTTTATAACTTACATGAAGAGAATTATCCAAAGCGAAGTGCAATGCGTGCCGATCTTGTTGAACACATTAAGAATGAAAATTTAATGGCCCACATTCTCTTCGGTGATGAAGCAACTTTCACACGTCTGGAAAGGTTAATCGCCATAACTGCCGCATATGGGCTAATGAAAAGCCAGTTGACTTCTATCAATGGGAACGAGATTCCTGGAGAGGGAGAAAGAATAGGGAGAAAAGTGTAGATGAGGGTAGATGAGGGTAGATGAGACACGGAACGGAAAAAGATCAGTGAAATAGGACAATGACAAGAGAAACGGGGGTCTTAGCACTCCCTCTCTTCAGACTAACTTCCCCCCCCCCCCGCACGAGTACTTCCGTGGTCGATTGGTGACTGCAATATCCTGTCAACACACACACATATATATATATATGTCTTAGCACTCCCTCTCTTCTGCCTAACTTCTCCCCCCCCCCCGCACGAGTACTTCCGTGGTCGATTGGTGTCTGCAATATCCTGTCAACACACACATATATATATTTTAGGGTGGCCCTTATTTTTCAACTTTTGAAATTACTTGCTCCCAACCCCTAATCTTCTTCCGATATATAAAAAAGTGCTCTGTGCAAATGTTCAGCTCAATTGGGCTATATTAAGGTGGCCCCCAAAGGCCCTAAAGTTTCAAAATTCACCGATAATTGGTATTTCTAATATAAAACCTTTATAATTCATTTGCAAACTTTGTTTGGGAAAATAATCACAAAGCATAATCGAACTTTCTAGAACCTTCCAGAAGCGGTTTTTTTACGCACTTATGATACTTTTCAATTTCCGTGAATATCTCGTCCAATTTTGGTTTTAAGTAAATAATGGTTAAAACTAAATTTATTGTAAATTTGGTTTTAAGTAAATAATGGTTATAACTAAATTTATTGTAAATTGAATTCTCTTTCGATCATATTCTATATTTCTTTCGAATAAAACACTGTAAAGAAGATAAAAACGGTTTTATATGAAAAATATCAATATTGTTAAAATCTGAAAATTTGGGGCCTTTGGGGGCCATCTTAATATTGTCTGATTGAGCTGAAATTTTACACAGAGCATTTATATATGGATTAGAACAACTTTGGAGGTTGGGAGATGAAAAATATTTCATTTCAGGAAATCACATACAACTAAGGGCCACCCTAATATATATAGTATATGAAATACTTTTCATTCTGCAATGGTTAATTGTTTGTTTACAAAATTTAACTTCACTTTGCTCCAGACACATCTGGAGCTTTCTCGTGCAAATCTTAATGAAAAACTTTAGTGATGATATCTCAAAGAGAAAGTGTTTTTTCCTATTAGCCAGTTACATACTGTATACTAGGGCGGAGCGTTTTTACACTTTTTTCGATTTTCGTTTTGTAATAGCGAGGAAAAGTGGCTCTTCCACGTCAAAAATGTGTATGTAAAATCTCAGAGATCTGCAATAATATCTTCTGCCTCCGCACGCGCGTTGAAATTCCAAAAAATGCGCCAAAATACGCATTTTTTTCAATATTTTCTTATAGTTTTAATTTTCATCCTACCTTCTTGTAATAGCGAGGAAAAGCATCCTAAAGGTTTATTTTAGGCTAGTTTTAAATATTTTTGTCCTGCGATAATATCTTCTGCAACTGCAAACGTCCCAAAATATGGAAAAATCCACATAAATCACGTATTTTGCATATTCAGCCTATACGCTAATAAATTCACTTTGTACGTCATGTAGTACGCCCACATCGTTCTAGAAGCTTCCCCATAGCCTTGTATGGTGTGTTGCTCATCATTGCCCATATACGGCAATGAATCAGTGAGTGATGACTGATGAGTCATGACTCACAACACTCTACCTGGCCTTCTTGCTTTCACCTCCCCGCAGTGTTGTGCTTGCTACGTTTCGGGTATGATGTTGATTGTGTTGCTCTTGCTGTTAATACATATTTGGAACACGACAACACGCATATGTGGACATATACTGCATATTTCAGTGCATAATAATACGTAGGTGTAATGTACAAAACTTCTGCAGAATGCAAGAATATTTTACGTTTTAGGAGTAATTTCTTAATTTTTATATTAATTACTGTGTTTTTCACAATGTCAGTATCAGCTCAAGCAACAAGAACTTCTTCAAGTTGCCCTATATTTAGGGCTCCAGCTGATCTAGACAAGAGGTGCCTTCCAACCTATGAGGACGTCATGAAATATTTTCATCAAATAAGGTTGAATCTGAAGACATCGAAGAAAGAGCCCACAGTTGCAGAAATTTCGAGTGTTCTCTCAAAAACTCTCGAAGATTTGTGGAAAACAGCCTCTATTCCTACTGTTTCTCATAACCGTGTCGTTCAAATGATTAAAAATTACCATGAAAAATGTCAAAACCTTCTAAAGTCAATAAAAAGGAAACAAGATAGTGACTCATTCAAAATTAAATTACAAACATTTCAAAATGAGGCAGAAAACAAATTATTTGACATCAGTGCTTGCAAATGTGAAAATTTTGATAAGTGTTCATGTGAAAATCATCTCAAGGTTCCAGCAATTGAACAAGACTTTCTTAAAGATCAGAGAACAACAAGAAAATTGGCAATAGGCTCTCTTGATGTTTCACAAACTCGTAAAGATCTAGCAACTATTGCTAGAAGACAACAGAGAACGAAACAGTATGAACCGAAACCATCTACCAGTAAAGGACAAGCAACTGAAACACTGTCATCAACATCAAGTGAAACAGAAGGAGCGGATTCTGATTGTGAACCGACACAGAGAATCAAATTGATGGAACAATCTCATCATTGGCTATAGCTTGTGACAGAACTCGTGTGTCAGACAGGTCTGCTGCTATAATTGCTTCGGCTGTTCTTGAAGACGTAGGAATTATAAACGAAAACGATTTAAATTCAGCAATAGACAGATGCAAAGTACGGAGAGCTAGAAAAAGAGTGAGATCTATCATTCAAAAGAGAGATTACGAAGAAACTATGGAGAGTATCTATTTCGATGGAAGAAAGGACAGAACTGCAGTGCAAGAAAAAGTTGGCAGTAAAGGTTATCAAAAAAATATAACAGAAGAACATGTCACTTTGCTTCAAGAACCAAACTCGCATTATATTGGGCATGTAACTCCCGGTTCTGGCTCAGCACAGAGTATATCTTCTGCAATTTTGGATTTTTTTCGCTCAAATGAGATTGATACTTCAGAAATTAAAGCCATTGGATGTGACGGGACAGCAGTTAATGCAGGACTAAAAAGAGGAGTGATAAGATGTAGTGAAGAGCACTTTCAGAGAGCATTCCAGTGGCTGATTTGCTTGCTTCACACTAATGATCTTCCCTTGCGGCACATAGTGACTGACATTGATAGTAAAACAACAGGTCCTCAGAGTTTTACGGGGCCTATAGGAAAAGAGTTAATTGATTGTGAAAAGAGACCTGTTGTTGAGTTTGAAGCAGTTGAAGCTGAAGAAATTGTAGTTGACAGAAATGATCTGAGCAGAGATCAGAAATATTTGGCAGAAAATGAAAATAAAAACCCACTCTAATAGACAGAGTTTATTTCCACGACAGTTTCGACGCCCACTGGCATCCTCCTCGGGAGGATGCCAGTGGGCGTCGAAACTGTCGTGGAAATAAACTCTGTCTATTAGAGTGGGTTTTTATTTTCATATTTTGACCTTCACGTAGAAAAAAGTGAAGTTTTTTTTGCATTTATTTGGCAGAAATCTATGATGCTGTGTCAAAAGGTGAATGTACTCCCTCTCTAGCTCAAAGGAAACCAGCAAAATGGCACACTCCAGATGGGTGACAACCAGTGACGGCCCTAGGATTGCTGGCGCCCCGGGCAAGCTGAACTTCGGCGCCCTTACAAGTATAATTTTAAAATTTGTTCACAATGAGGAAAAACTACAAATGTAGGAATAAAGAGTTTATTACAATTAACGATATTCACTCAAAGTACAGCTAAACATTCTCAAAATGGAACCATGTATGAAAATATGAGAGACAGTGTTGCCACTTTTGTCTGAGGTAAATCCACAAAAAAATGTAAAAATTCCACAAAGTGGCAACACTGATGAGATATTAAAGGATGGCAGCGCTGCCAGGCGTATGTAATTTGTGCTCAACGCTCACCTACGCGGCCACATCAACCCATGTGACATGTCATCCCATGTCGGGCCAAGCTGACCTTCGCTTTACTGGTAGTCTGGTACTAATGCTATTGGCTAATATAATGTCATAATCCCTGAAAATTTGACTCCACATCAGGAAATTTTCACATTTGACTCTTTTATTTTATTTTATTTATTTATTTTTCTATTTTTCCCTTTGTATTTGGAAGATCCCAAACACATGACGTGGCGCCCCTTAGCACGTGGCGCCCCGGGCAACTGCCCGAGTTGCCGGTACCTTGAGCCGGCCCTGGTGACAACTGCTAACCGCATACATCCTTAAAGCAAGAGCTTCTGAGTCAGCCGCAGTTAGAGTGTTTAAATTGCCCACGTTCAACTTTCAGTGCAGTGAGTACTACAACATGATTAACTGGCAAACTTGTGAGCTGTCAGAGCCTACTCTGACAAAAGTTCTATCATGCTCCGACATCCTGAACTATATCTCATCAGGAGATGTACCTGATTTCATCCCACGCTTTCCTTGCCACACCCAAGCGGTTGAACGGCATATAAAGCTGTGACAGAGGCTTCAGCTGCAGTATGCAGTCAGAGCAAGGGATGGATTTATCAGAGCAAGATTAGAATCCAGAAAGAAAATGCCAAGAATGGAAACAAAAAGTGACTACAGTCACCCGATAATGGTAGGGTGGTTGGGTCGGGCAGGGAGGAACTCGAAATGCAGCCACCTCCACGTGGTGAGTTCTGGGTTATTTTGTCAATGTAGTACATTCAATATTGACGAAATAAGCGAGCTGCATGCATATTACATAATGAGACATCAAAAATAAACCAAGCATATGCAAAGTAAACTGCATTGGTGAACCTAAATTATTTAATTGCTCAAATATATAAACTTCTTAAATTACTAAAATATGATATAATGAATTGTTAATTGCATTACTTAATACATAATTAACGAATAAACTGTGGTGTAGGGCCGAAGTTGACCATAATAGCGTCATTATAAAATACGCTATTTATGTAAATTTTCCCGTATTTTGGAAAGTTTGCGGAGGCAGAAGAAATTATCGCAGGACAAAAATATTTAAACAAGTCTAAAATAAACCTTTAGGATGCTTTCCCTCGCTATTACAAGAAGGTAGGATGAAACTTAAAACTATAAGAAAATATTGAAAAAATGCGTTTTGGCGCATTTTTTGGATTTTTAACGCGCGTGCGGAGGCAGAAGATATGATTGCAGATCTCTGAAATTTTACACACTCACTTTTGACGTGGAAGAGCCACTTTTCCGCGCTATTAGAAAACGAAAATCGAAAAAAGTGTAAAAACGCGCAGCCCTACTATACACAACATATTTTCATAAGAAACATTGCAAAGTTAATTGTATTGAATATTTGGTGCAAAATGACAATTTGAAATTACTCTTTTCTGCTTTTTCTGCTTTTAATGTGATAAAAAAATTGACTGCACCTTAGCCCATGAATTTTGTCACCAAAATTCTTTAAACAAAAATTTTGAAATGTATGAACATGAATTGTTTACCATAACTAGAGGGTTACGTGCTCTATATGCCAATATAAAAATAAAAGTCATATGTTAAGAACTTATTTTATGCCCATTTCTTTTTGGAAAATTGATATTTTAGCAGTTACGCCTTTATAAAATGTCTTTAATTTTAAATTAATATATCTGACACAGCATTTTAAGCGGTTTTAAATGATATTATCAGCTATATGACTTAATTAAATAACTGTCTTCTAACATTTTATATCCAGGCTCATGTAAAGGCAAAAAAGTTTATTTTATTTTTAATTATGTCCACATATGAAAGCTTCTTGAGAACTTTTGAATGACATAGAGATAATTTACGTGATGTTCTATGAGCTTTTCTATTAAATAAGCAGTGTGCTGTGGTCTCCTAAAAAACAAAAGAAATTCGTCGTAAACGGCTCATAGTACAGATATACGATATTCCTTTCTAAAACGGAGAAGAGAATACCTAAAACTTAGGGGGAACAGATTTCAGGATTTTATATTTTTTTATAGTTTTGTAGGCGGATTTTTGCGACTTTGATGGAATATCCTGAAACCATAAAAAGAGCGATTCAGCTGATTAGAGTAGATTCCAGAGATAAATGAAAGGTTAATTTTTCAGAAAGTTTCATAATGATCCGATGAAAAGCAAAGCTTGTAGACTTGACCAAAGGAAATTTCAAAAATCTCTGAGCAAAAACAATTAGAATACTGCTAACTATTCTAAATGATGTAAATATTATGTAATATTTTGACTTATTTCCCGTCCGGTTTAGAGCCGGGTTGGGTCCCTCTGATGACTTCTGTACTCCATTCAGGTTCATCTGTCTCTCGCCATCGTTGTCAGCTCTCTCCATTCTTCCCAGCGTTCCCGCTCTTAAAGCTTGCCAACCATGTTCTTCTTGGGCGTCCCGGTCTAGTTCCATCCTCCCTTGCGTACATGGCTCTTCTGGGCAACCTCTCCTCCCTCATTCTCTCCCCATAACCAAACCATCTCTGAATATCTTCGACTTTGCTATTCACTGGGATCTTGACGTTCGTCCGATTCCTGATCTCCTCATTGGTCACCCGGTCCGCCTATCTCACCCCACAAATCCTTCTCAAACAGTACATCTCAAATGCATTTAACTTTTTCCGCTCTTTCTCATTATCCAACTTTCAGCTCCGAACAGTACTGTTGGCAGTACTATGGATTCATATAATCTGATTCTTAGTTTCATACTGATGTGGTTGTCTTTCCAGATTTTATCCATTTTATTCATTACTGCATATCCCAGTTTAATCCTCTCCTGCATTGCTCGATAAGTGTTGTTGTCACTGGTAAAGTAGACTCCCAGGTATTTGAATTCATGTACTTGTTCAGTTTGGCTGTTTGCAAGGCGTAGATCCACTACTTCATCTATTTTTCCTATTTTCATTATTTTGGTTTTTGCTACATTTATTTTCAGATTGTATTTGTTGCATGTTTCTTCCACTCGTTCTATCATTGTAGTCGCCTCTTCTTTAGTCTCTTCTTTAATATTTTACCTAAATAAAATCACCACAAATATCATAAAATAATAAAGCTTTATACAAAATATATAAAATTGCATACGTATGAACAGGGATTCCAAATGTGAAAAATTAACTTTTTATGAATTTGTACATATTTCCGAATCAAATGTTTTTTATATTGACAGGTGGATTTTCTTTTGTTCGAAACTATAGGCATTATGTATTTTTTTTCAAACTGTAAGTTAAAGGTATTTTTATACCCAATTCCTTTCCGTTTAAATAACTATTTCTTATGTTTTCTATTTTCATACATGTTTTTATCGTTATATAGAATTTGCGAGAAAGTAAATGTCTTCATGTCTGAAACAAAATATACATTTCAATTTTGTATCTTAGCAAATTGAGCCACATGTGAAGCTTCGTTTATTTTGACTTTAAAAACCCAAAAGGAATAAAATGTGACACACATTTAGTCAAAATTATTAATTTATACTGGGAATAACATTGTATTAATTTATTTTAACAGAAATCAACGAAAATTACATTGGTCTACAAATTTTGAAAAAGTTTGTGCTTCGGAGATAAAATATGTTTCCTATTATGGATTTTGGGGTGCTGAAAACGAATGTGACCATAAAAACAGTCGATTGGCTACAGTTTGCAAGAAAATTTAAGTTACACATTTTGCGTATATGTATACCATATATTAGTAACATACCTGTATAATGCAGTCACTTATATTGATTCAACCCGTCGCTTCTTTGCTTGTCTCTTGTATTCAACTTCTGGAGCATCTCTTGTTATTGTCCAGCAGTAGTCTGCTAACAATGATAGACTCCATTTACCCTGGTAGCGTTTCTCCATCGCTGAGATATCCTGGTGGAAACGTTCACCATGTTCATCACTGACTGCTCCGCAGTTGGCCGGAAAAAATTCCAGGTGCGAATGGAGGAAATGTATCTTTAAAGACATATTGCAGCCCATTTTTTGATAGGACAACAGCAGGTTTTCCACCAGCTCCCTGTAATTGTCAGCTTTGGTATTTCCTAGAAAATTGGTTGCTACTAACCGGAAAGCATTCGACGCTGTCTTCTCCTCACCACCTAGGATACGGTCGAACTCCTCATCTCTAAGAAGCTCGCGGTTCTGTGGACCAACCAATACACCCTCCTTGATTTTTGCATCACTGAGCTTTGGTAATTTACCACCAAGGTACTTAAAAGCTGCCCCAGTTTTATCCATAGCCTTAACAAAATTTTTCATGACGCCCAGTTTGATGTGTAAGGGTGGTAACAAAATCTTGCTCGGTTCTACAAGTGGAGGATACTGAACATTTTTTGTTCCAGGTTCCAATTAGTGTCGGAGTGGCCAATCCTTCTTGATGTAATGAGAAGTCCTAGCCCGACTATCCCATTCACACAGAAAACAGCAATACTTAGTGTAGCCCGGCTGCAGTCCAAGCACGATAGCAACAACTTTCAAGTCACCACAAACCTGCCGCTGATGTTTGTCATAGTTTATGCAGTTCAAAAGTTGCTTGGTGTTGTCATATGTTTCCTTCATGTGGACTGCATGACCAACTGGAATTGATGGCAATACTTTGCCAACTTGCAACAAAACAGCTTTTAGACTCAACTTCGATGAATCAATGAACAGTTTCCACTCATCAGGATTGTGAATAATGTTGAGAGCTGCCATCAGACCATCGATGTCGTTGCAAGTTACAAGGTCACCGTCCATGATGAAGAATGGGACAAAATCTTTTTGACGGTCACGAAACTTACACACTCTAACATTTTCAGCGAGGAGATTCCACTGCTGCAATATGGAGCCCAACAGCTCTGCCTTACTCTTTGGCAGTTCTAAATCTCTGATAAGGTCGTTTAATTCATTCTGAGTTATCATGTGCTGTTTAGAAGATGTCAAGTTATAAACAAATTCATGGTCTTGTGAAGTTGAAGGCTCACAAGTTTCGCAGGTTCCTTCATTCTCCTCGTCCTCTGACTCCAGGGAGAATGAGTGTGGGGGCTCAGGAACGGGTAGTCCTTCGCCGTGAGGTACCGGGCGTATATCAGTGGGTATATTCGGATATTGTAAACTCCACTTTTTCTTCTTGCAAATACCTTTCTTGACTGGAGGCACCATGCAGAAGTAACAATTGCTGACATGATCTGTTGGTTCCCTCCACACCATTGGCACTGCAAAAGGCATAGATTTCCTTTTCCGATTTAACCACTGGAGAAGGTTTGTTGCACAAGTATTGCAGCATATGTGTGGGGCCCAGCTATTGTCCTGATCTCCAATCTTACAGCTAAAATAAAGGTGATAGGCTTACCTAATCACGGCGGTTTAGCACGCTTTTGTGATGCAAAAGTCAATTCTCCACAAACATAACAGAAGTTATCTACACTGTTCACGCAATTACGAGGCAGTTTTGTTCAAATTAGGCTGAAAAAATTGTTTCAAAAGCAAACACTAAAAAGAGTTTGACAAGGGTGCACTGTATGACTTCCGCGAATGAACTGATGCTGTGGCGTAATATGTAGACGCCTGTGACACATCGACGCCTTGACTCTACTGCGCATGCGCGTAGTTATTTTTTTATTTTAATAAATTAATGTAATTACATTGCATTTTAATAATTTTAAATTAGGTAAGGTTAAGTTAGGTTAGTATTCCATTTATATTAATATCAAAAACATTATGGGAAGCAATATGTTAAAATGATCCAATCTATTTTTTAATAAATAATTTACAAATACATAATGTAATAGATAAATTTAAAATTACATTTTATTGCATATATATATATGTATATTTACATTAATTTATTAAAATAAAAAATATATAACTACGGCCATGCGCAGTAGAGTCAATGGGTCGATGTGTCACAGGCGTCTACATAATACGCGACAGATGCAGTCCAGTTAGTTGGGTGCAGGGTTGCCTGATATCTTTATAAATAGAGCCAATTGGCAATTTGAGGCACATTTTCGTATTCGGTGACCCAAAATTAGTAAACATTGACTACTTTTAATTCCGAAGCATTTTGGCTGTAGACGTGTTATTATAGTTCTTGATTAAATAATGACTCTTTTCGACTGTGATTTTATTCATAACAGTAAAATAGAAATGTTGCTAATTACACTGGCCAACAAGTATTTTTCATCAGATATAATTATCGGTGGGCTAGATAGCTGTTGGGACGCTGATTCCAAATCTGTTTTCGGTTTTCCACTAGCATATCTAGTTTTCGAGATGAGACCGATCATAATATATATAATAAATATAATATACAGTGGATATATAATATAATACTATATATAATATATATAATATGCATATAACTATATATGATATAATATATAATACTATATATGCAATATATAATATGCGTCCTTTATACATGTAGCGGAGTATTTTGTCGTTGCAGCTTAAGTGTAGGTTTTTGCTTTACCGTTTCTGTACCCTCATGTATGCCATTTTGTCGATTCAACTTAGGCTTTCCGCAGGTTGTCTTGTGGTATTTTAGGTGAGGACAGTTGCTGGCCACAAATTTGCAAACGTTGCACGTGTACACCCTTTTATTCTTTGGCGTAACAGTCACATGTCTAGTTATGTGTTGTGTTTTGTTTTGTGTCGCCCACTTACACATTTTATTTTTTTAGGTGAGATACATCAACCCACTCATCGACCATCATGTCTCGAAAGTGTAAAAATCACCCCAACAATTTCTGTTACGTGTGCGGCTCGTTCGCGACTAAATCACAACGGCGTACAATCACGATGGCTCCTCGGAAAACTTACCGGTTATACTTTGGCTGTCCACTAGGCGACCAAGATAAGGCGTGGGCACCACATGTTATCTGTAACGCTTGTTCGAATGGATTACGTGACTCGTTGAACCAAAGGAAAAAGGCGATGCCATTCGCTATACCCATGATAAGGAGGGAGCAGAGAGACTATCATGGCGATTGTTACTTTTGCAATGTTAACATAACTGGATTCTCCGTGAAGAACAAGCATAACATCGTTTATCCGAACGTCGACTCCTCGATCAGACCGATCCCTCAGGATGACACGATGTCGATTCCGTTACCTCCACAGCATGGACTCGATTCTTTAGAAGACGAAAGGGAATCCGACGAAGGTGTGATTGGCGGAGATGCGGGACCTTCGGCCGATCTTAACTACACACCTGACGAAGAGCAATCGGAGCCGGAGAGGCTTATCCAAAACGAGTTGAATGACCTCATTAGAGACCTAGCCCTCTCCAAAGAGAAATCAGAACTTCTCTCCTCGAGACTCACGCAGAAACACTTACTTGAGAAGAACGTCCGAGTGTGTCACTATCAAAAACGAAACCATGATTTGGCGACATTTTTTACAGTAGACGGTCCGCTCTGCTATTGCCATGATATCACTGGACTTTTCGAGAACTTGTCACAGGTACACAAATCATCTGAGTGGCGCCTCGTCATTGATTCCTCACAGCGAAGCTTGAAAGCGGTTCTCCTGCATAACGGGAACTTAAAGCCGTCCATCCTGATCGCCCACTCCGTTCATCTGAAGGAGACGTACGATAACATGAATATACTATTCGAAGCAATCCAATACAGCACTCATCAATGGAATATCTGTGGTGATCTCAAAGTCATTCGTATGTTAATGGGCATGCAAGGAGGGTTCACGAAATACTGTTGTTTCCTAAGCCTATGGGACGGCCGTGCTACCGCAGATCATTACATCAGACGTGACTGGCATCAAAGAAGCACATACGAGATAGGAACGGGCAGTGTCCAGTGTGTTCGTTTAGTTGATCCAAAGAAGATTTTCCGGCCACCTCTTCATATTAAGCTCTGATTAATAAAAAAATTTGTGAAAATGATGGGTAAGGCGAATTCGAGAGGGTTTCGATACTTTGCTGCGAAATTTGCAAACATCAGTGCCTCGAAATTGAAGGAGGGAATCTTTGTGGTGCCCCAAATCAGGGAGGTTCTGCAGGATGAAGGCTTTGAAGAAAGCCTCAATGCCTTACAACTAAAAGCACGGCAGGCTTTCAAATGGATTTTTGGATACGTCTTGGGTAACCACAAGTCTCCCGCATACAAAGATGGGTTCAGAAACTGCTCGATGCATATCAAGAAATGGGCTATCGCATGTCCTTCAAAATACATTCTTTACATTTGCATCTAGATTTCTTTCCCGGAAACCTTGCCGCGGTGAGTGACGAACAAGGGGAAAGCTTCCATCAAGACATGCAATTAATAGAAAATTGCTACCAAGGTTTCTGGAACGAAAGTATGCTGGCAGACTACTGCTGGATATTGTACCGCGACGATCCGGACAAGGTTTACAAAAGAAAATCGCACTAGCAACGTTTATAGGGTAGTGTACATTTCTTTTTATGAATAAAGTTGTACTTTTACGATAAATTGTGCTGAAATTAACACCAGTCATATTTCGACAAATAGATGTGCTAGAGCAAAACCGAAAACAGATATGGAATCAGCGTACAAAACCGGTCTAGAAACTTGTGCATACATCTTTGTTTTCTTCTCAAATATCCAAATCTCCCTTATTGTTCTACTACTAATATTAGTCCTCAAAAAATGCTCCTCCGAACTTAGTCCTGTTCTATCCAAACTCTTTCGTCTCTCTCTTCACTCGTCCATATTCCCCTCTTCATCTGCCAGTATCCACCCAATCCCCATGAAGCAAGAAGGGAAATCATTCAGACCTCACCAACTATACACCAATCGCATTCACCTCTTTCATCGGAAAAACATTCGACAATAGTCGAAGACCACATTACCAAACACCTTGAAAATAATAAACTGATCTCAAATCGGTCGTATGGCTTCCATCTTGATCGCTTTACTGCTGATCTCACACAATGGCACTAGACATATCAAAAGCTTTCCATTAAGTCTGACATGAAGCACTTCTTTCCAACCTACCTTCCTATGGCCTAGCCCCTTTCATCCCTTTCTTAATATCTTTCTATTTGACAGTAGAATCAGGGCTTTACTCCGATTTTCGCTATCAGTTCCGGTGTACCTCAGGGATCTACTGTATGTTGGATCCAACACTGTTTCTAATTCATGAAAATGATCGCCTCTCTCTCACAACAAACCCTATTCATTGTCCAAAGCTCATTTGAACTCACACTCCCCATTTCTCAAAGCAAACGCTCTGACTCCAAAGAGCCGATGACCAACACTTTTAGAGCCATGTACATTCCCAGATGGAATATTGCTCTCATCTTTGGGTTGACTCTGGAGCAGTGGCTTTAAACCATCTGGACTCCATTCAAAATAGAGCCATAAAAATGATCATAACTAGTCAGATTACGAATAAATTTCCCTCATTTCACCTGCACAGAAATGTTTCTTCTCTCCCTCTCTCTTTTTTATAGATATTTTAATAGCCAATGCTCTGGGGAACTTTACTCAATAATTCCGCCCCTCCGCACAACATATCAAAATGCAAAAACAGTATCTGCCAATTTCTTAATTCTTCATTTTGACGGAGGATGGCTCATAGACTTTATCATAACACTCAACTATGACTGATCCCCCGTCCTTAATTTCCTTAAAAAAAAAACTGAATTTGATTTATATTTTGAATTTCGAGGACCAGTTTCATATTGTAATTTTACTTCTATATTAACTTCGAATTTTCAGTTTGAGTTCAACCTACAAACTTTTTACATTTTTTATTTCCATTTGCAATTTGAACTTCGATTCACAGTTCCGTTTTTACCTTGGCTAATTTCTTAATTTTTATACTAATTTCGAATTTCTACCTTGATTTTCAATCTTTTCTTCACTTTGAATTTTGCTTTTGATCAATTTAAAATTTTGACTTTGAATTTAACTCTGTTTATTCACTCGAATTATATTTTATTAAAATTAGACAAAATCCAAACAAATCTAAATTTCAAAGCTATTGTTGAAAGTCAACAAAATATCGCAAAGTAAAACAAATATGAAAGTTAACATCAGTCAAAACTGGGGTTTAAATTCATTAAATTCAAAGTCAAAATTGGTTCGAAAAATCGGCTCATAACAAACTTCAGGAAACTTAAATAGCAATAACATTTTCAAAATAAAACATGAGCTTATATTCCAGATTAACAAAATGCTTTCATTAAATATAAAATTAAAATGGTACCTGATAAAAGATATGTTATAAATTTATATACTTTATTCGTGGCCACTAATGCCGAAAAATCTCCCAAAATCTGTGCCAGAAAGCTTACTTTGCATAAACTACATAATCTTTACTTCATAAATAATTTGCATAGTAGCTCTGCATTCCAGAATGTTTCAGGAAATATGAAAAATTAGAATGGAATCTAACATATTAAAAAAAAACTTGTTATTAAAGTTATGTCATGTTAAAACTATCTCCTGGAACAAATCTCGGGTTAGTATAAACTTCGCATGATAAAATTAAGGAATTTAGGTGCATTCTTAAAGTATAAAGAAAAGGATCAGTATTGTATAACGCATCTTTATTCGTAGTGGAGGTGTATTGAATGGAATTGAATTGAATAACCTTTATTAATAATAAAATAAATACAAGTTAATGCAAAAAAACTTCACTTTTTTCTACGTGAAGGTCAAAATATGAAAATAAAAACCCACTCTAATTGATAGAGTTTATTTCCACGACAGTTTCGACGCCCACTGGCATCCTCCTCGGGTGGATACAGAAACACGAATGAACCAAAACAAGAGGGAAAAACAGTCCAGGGACCGACCGTTAAGAAATTCGCACCTAGGTTAGATCCCATTCTCCCGACACCGGAAGGGCATTTTCATTAAGTACATTCGCGCAAACAGGAAGATAGTTTTAAATTTGCGCGAATGTACTTAATGAAAATGCCCTTCCGGTGTCGGGAGAATGGGATCTAACCTAGGTGCGAATTTCTTAACGGTCGGTCCCTGGACTGTTTTTCCCTCTTGTTTTGGTTAATTCGTGTTTCTGTATCCACCCGAGGAGGATGCCAGTGGGCGTCGAAACTGTCGTGGAAATAAACTCTGTCTATTAGAGTGGGTTTTTATTTTCATAAATACAAGTTACAATGACATAAATAATTGTGAAGCTGAACTATTCATTTTGGATCACCTGAAGATCAGGGCCCCCTAACCTAACCAATCGTTAGGTCAACTGTACGCCCTTGACGATTGGTTAGGTTAGGTCGTGATATTTTCGTTAGTTAGCCTTATAAAGCTAACTAAAGGAGGCTGGGGGCCCTGATCTTCAGGTGATCCTTTATTTTTTTAATTTGGCCCTTATGCTTTAGGCTTTACTGGGCTCTTATTAAAAATAAAACATAGTTATTATTAATTAATAATAAATAAATAAATAAATAAGTATTATTAATAGTTAAAGTATATATTTATCTTAAATTATCATCATCGATATGACAAATGCAAGGTCATTACTGATGGTACATTAATTAAAATTAAAAATCAAAGTATTACTCGAATTTAAATTATTGTTAAAATTTGAAATTAAAAAAATTCTGTACGAAATCCGAGCTAAGACCAATCAAAGCCGAAAACCTAATGATGTCCCGCATCTCCATAAAAAATGGTGTTACTGAAGTTATAGGAACAGAATATTAGCAACAATAAATCGTTTAGCATGAACTCGGCTTAAATTCAGTTTCATATTTTCTAAGTTATTTCTATTGTAACCTGTTCGCTGTAAATTTTAAAGGCATAATTGTTTAAAAAGAATTAATTCACTTTCACTGCTTATTATTTCAAGGAAATAATATTTCATCAAAGAGATCAAAAAGAGGTATAAGTAAGCCAATATTTCACTGGTGAAGTCTTATACAGTATATGTATTTATCATACTTACTTTCAAGTCTCACCTTTCCACATAACCTGCCACATATGAATAATTAGGGATTTGGCTTAGTAATTTGTGAAGCCCGGTTTTGAATGCTATTAACAAAATAGTTTGCAGATTACAGAAATCCTTCGTCCTTTTGGCCACGTATGTTCAGTGGCTTTTGTATCTACAGCTATGGCTTAAAGAGGTGAAACACCTTAGAAACTCTATATCTATTTTGTGTCTTGACTGACGTCACTGACAGGGAGGGTTAAACCGAAACGACATAACCCTTAACCGGTGAAGTGTTTTTATTGGGTCACTAACGGTGTGGTGTAGTCTGTGGGACCGCGCATATTTAATACCCTTAACCGGTGTGGTATGGTGTAGGAGACCACGTGACAATATTTCACGTGGTCTCCTGCACCACACCTCACCGGTTAAGGGTTAAGTTTGTATTTACGCTGGTTCTTCTTTTCCGCATAAACTTTAAAAGAGAGCATCAAGAAAACTAACTACGGCATTACAGCATTGGCCAAAAGTTTTGCATCACCTTAGAACATTTTAAGCTTGGCTGATAAGGTCAACTGAAACCTCATGCTGCTTTTCAGAAATGTTTTGTTGATGTAGTGAATTTCATACCACTCTGTAACTTCAATACCCTTTGTAGTTTAAATATTTACAATCAGAAACTAATTTTTAAAGAATTATATACATGTACTCGTACATATTTTATTGCGTATCGTTCATCGCGTGTTTCCAGTAAATATGATTTCAGAGATTTAAGGTGTGACCACACTGACCAGTAATGTTCATATTTTGTTTCTATTATTTTAGGTATAAATGTTCCTTTTAATGCTTGAGTATCTGCGATATCTTGTTTCTTGTGCAGACTTGTGAGAAAACAATTACTCGTACCCAGAACTTTCCACAATGTGAGTATGGTGTGCAGCAGCGGATTATCACTGAGGCTATTGAGGCTGAAGCCTCAGGCTCCCATGCTTGAGGAGAGCCGCAATCAACTGAGTTTCGATGATATAATTTGAAATTTTGCAAACTTCTTTGATTAAGTATGAAAGAGTACACACACTGACAAATTTCCTGTTTAATTTAATGTTTTATAGGCCCTAAAGTAAAGTTTATTTAATACTCTTTGGGTTTGGCAAACAACAAAATACAGTGTGCTGAGGTTCTTTTAAGTTTGTTTCTCAATTAGCCTGAGCACCGTACAAATAATTCGTGTAAATGTACTATGTACTGTACATGTACATGTATTGTTAATAAAAAGCTATAGAAAAGGCTCCCATATTCTTCATTGCCCCGGGGCCCCGAGGTGTCTTAATCCGCCTCTGATGGTGTGTGTGTTTGTGTGCTTTTCTGCTTTCTCAACTCGCAATTATGATTCCAATTAATTCTTCCCAGAACTGTTTTCATACTGTAGTGATGATCTATGAACTACGTCTACTGACATATTACCCCTGAATCTGTGATATGGTATTTTAATATAATTTCATTGTTGCTGCTTTCTTCAAAGCTCCTGTATTTTATTGTAAACTTATTTTTTTGACGTATCTAGCAATTTCAAATTTTCATCATTGAATTTAATGTGATTTCTTTGCATAATTTTGTATCGTCCTCAAAAGGCAACACAATTTTATCTTCGAATTCTCTTCAATAATTCGCAGACATTATTATAAACAGCACGGGAGCTAATACTGTCACGTGATACGGAGAAACTCTGAATTTAACTCCATTAGTCACTACACTGTTAAACAATTTCGTTAAAATACAAATCTGTCTAGTATCAATGTACTCCACGCACATCTGTAAAGTTACAGTTGCCACTTATTCAAACCGAACTAACATGGGAAACTGTTCCGCAGATTAACCGTGATGTTAGGAAAATGAAAAACATTTGATTAGGTAAAAGGACAGGTATTAGATATTGGACAGAAACAGAAGGTCTGTCCAGTTGCAGCTCTCTATGTAAGGATCAACTGGTTATGTAAATAGCCTGTATTTTAACATAAAACTGTTACTGAGTATTCGTGGCGTGACCGAATTTCTTGTTACAGTATTTCTCTGTTATTTTCCTGCAACAGAACGACAATAATTTTATGTGAAACTACAGTTTTATCTACAAATTTACATATTCACTGGTTAGGTAAATAATTTACCTTTTACCATAAACTTCCATTACAGAGTATTCTGTGTTGAGAGTGAGTGATTTACTAGTAACACTTTGGTCTGTTATTTGTCTCCACTGGATAACGACAGACGATCCGCATTTCTAGACACACATAGTGCTATGTGAATATTTCAGATGTCACTCTAGAGTCTAGATGTTCATTGGTTCAGTTAGTATCGTGTTCAGTTATCTGCTACTGAACATTCCCGGTGAATGACTTAGATATCATTGCATTCTATTACATTCAAATCTCCAGTAACTGTTAGTTTGCTATTACAACGTATATCGTCACTACGAATTTAAATAAGTTATTTACTACTTTAATTTTAATGAAATTGTATTTTCACTTCCATACATACTCTGAAACTTGTTAATCTGGGAATTTGTGTAACTACAGATCATATGTTTCGGATCATATGTTTCAGTTCTTCTTTGACACCTTATTCCATATTTTTAATATTTGCTTTCCTTTAAGGAGAAAAACGGTTTCGCCCAAGAGTGTCGCAAATCCATGGATCTCTCCAGGAATTATCACTTCAATAAAGAACAGAGATAAATTATTCAAATTGCAATAACAGAGCAAAATTCCTAAAATACAAAAAACTCAATACAGAAACAAATTAACTAAAATAATCAAAATTGCAGAATATAACTATTATAACAATCAATTTTCCAAACATAAAGGAGACATGAAAAAGACTTGGACAACCACAAACAGTTTTCTCGGAAAACAAATTAAGAAAAATTCAATAGAGAAATTAAATGTTGATAATAAAGAAATTACTGATGATACTGCTATTGCAGACTCTTTAAATGCACATTTTACTTCAATAGCGGATGAGCTTCGCTCACAATCCCCATTATAATAATAGCCAAGTTTTGTTTGTTTGTTTATATGTCTGTCTGTTTGTTGCAGAATTGTGTCACGCTCTGAAGGAATTAGATAGGAATAATTAGAAGCTATGACTTATTGTATTACGGGCGGCAATGTGAAGCTCAAGATTTTCATGACTGTGTTCTTTTCTGTAGTTTAGCAATGGGGGAAGGGTGAGGGTGGGGGGAAGGGTTGGGGTGGGGGGAAGGGTGGGGTGGGAGGAAGGGTGGGGGTGGGGGGAAGGGTTAGGGTGGGCGGAAGGGTGAGGCAGGGGGGAAGGGTGGTGGTGGGGGTAATGGGGGATGGGTGTGGTAATGGGGAGGGGTGGGGGTAATGGGGGAGTGGGTTAGCCCCCAAGTTGTATGAATGGTGAGGAGGTTTTGGGAGATACCAGATTCAGAAATGTTGACACAATGTGAAGCTCAAAATTTTCACGGCTGGGTTCTTTTTTTGTAGTTTAGCCTGTCTAACCATCAGCGAAGCGATGGCACGGGTACACTATCCCCATTATAATAATAGCCCAGTTCTCTTGCCAATCGTCTTCTTATTTCTGCAGCAGTCTCCATTTTCGTGGTTCATATATATTTTGCCGTCATTCTTGACGGCACGGGTACACTAGTTAATAAATAATGATCACTCACCTCTAGAATATATGCCACCCAGCCCACTAAATTCATTTTATTTTGTTCCTGCTACCTCTACTGAAGTCCGGAATATTATTGCTAAATTAAAAAATACAAAACATAACATTTATAACATTCCTGTACCTATATTGAAACTTGTTAAAGATAAGATATCTGTAACTTTGGCTAAAATAATTATCAATCAAAGTATTTCCAAAGGAATATTTCCATCATTGCTAAAATCTGGTTTTATAACACCCCTTTTTAAAAGGGGTGATCCTACACTAGCAACAAATTACAGGCCGGTGTGTTCATTATCTGTGTTCAGCAAAGTTTTTGAAAAAATTGTAAAAAGTAGAATGCAGTGATATTTAGAATCCTACAATATATTATCTCCAAATCAATATGGCTTCCATAATAATAAAACAACGGAAATGGCTATTTTAAATCCTATGGAAATTGCAAATATAGCTAAAGAGAACAAAGCAATAATGATATCAATATTTATGGATTTGAGTAAGGCGTTTGATGTAATAGACCATAATATTCTACTTAATAAATTATATTGTTACGGCTTTAGAGGAGCAACCAGTGATTGGTTTAAAAGTTATTTGTCCAATAGATATAATTTTGTATCAGTAAACAAGTTTTGTTCAACTAAAGCGCTTGTCAAACATGGTGTGCCACAGGGCTCCGTTCTGGGTCCACTGTTATTTTTATTATATATAAATGACCTTCAACGTTCATCTGATATACTGAACTTCATAATGTTTGCAGATGATACAACTGTCTCTTTTTCTTGCAAAGATGTTAATTCAGCTAAGAATATATTTAATTCAGAATTCGTCAGTGTAATGAAATAGTTGACCACCAATAAACTCATCCTAAATACCAGTAAAACAAATTTCATGTAAATTATATCGCGAAAAAGATTTGAAGGAGCGTTGCTATAATGTTTAAACTTAGAAATGTAGTGCCTAAACAAGTTTTATTGACTCTTTATCATACGCTTGTTCTTCCTTATATAACGTACTGCACTAGGGTGTGTCAATTTTGTCAACTTTTTTCAAATCAATTTTGGTAGTGAAAATATAGTGTCTTTTCATGTCAAAACTTGAAATTGGACAACCAAAATGAAATAAAATAACCCTTACCTACATCAATTTTACCTTAAAGTTTCAGAAATTGACTCTTTTACTAAATAATAGGACATAAATTGATTAACTATTCATCTGTCACAGAATTATCCCACTGATCGCATATGGAGTGTTTTCAAGGTCATAGAGTTGTTGTACAATGTACAAGTCACAACATGAATAGAACTGTCCCTCACTCTCAGTCCTCAGTTGCCTCTTAGATGTCATAGACGGTGGTTTGCTGTTATTGCCCTTGTACCTACTTCATAGTTATTCTACTAGACGAATACTACAGTTTAACTGTAAGTATGGATTATTGATTATTACAATTATTTATTATTATCATATTCTTCTGTCTAATTATGTTGTAATCCCATGAAACATTTTTTATTGAATTTTAGAACATCGAATGACTAAACTTTGAAACATCGTAATTGATATAAAATACTTAAATGTTTTTCTTTCTTTTCAGATATTCCTAAGATGCCAAAATTGAAGACAAGAGGTCAGTCGTCATGCCACTTGAGCATGTTAGTCGGTACAGGCAAGGAGCTTCCCGTATCAGAACTACCAACAGTGCGAAACATGCTGAGACTAGGGTTACTCCTTCGTGAACAAAATACAAAGGATAGAAGGAACTACACAGAGAAAGAGCTCATAAGGGACATGATTCCCCCTCTTCTGCATCAGTGGAAAAAAGCTAATGTGTTATTCAAACCACCTGTACTCAATCAGTATAGAACTATTGAGCTAAAATTAACAAAACTGTGACACAAAGCAGTTGAGACATCACTTGGTAAAGGAAAACTAACAAAGAAAAATAAATTTCTGTACACACTTGATACTCTTCTTGACATTTTTAACTGCTAGTGTCCCATAGAGTTGTGTTCTGAAGCCAATTGTTCTCCCTCATGCAGAAGAGAACCTCACCCTCACATTGATTGTCGCTGTCCTCGTGAGAAGAAGATCCCTGTTTTGGAGCTGGCTTTCATAAAGGCGCAGAGAACAAAGGCAGGAGGCCAAAGAAGTATGCAGATTGGTTCGGCAGATTATTCAGAAACCAAAAAACAGATTGTTATTGCTAAGAAAAAAGAGAAAATCCGAGAGAGGGAAGAAAGGAAGAAAAAGAAGAGTGAAGAAGCCACCCAGAGATGAAGAGCTCTATCAAGAGGTTTCTCACTTCTTTGAAAGCTCTTCAGATGAACAGAAAGAAGCAACATCAGATGATAGCTCCAAAATGCCATCTGAACCTTCGCCGAAGAGAATGAAATACAACACTAAAAACATCTCAAACATTGCCCTTGCCAGTATTCGCCACCATACGGGGCTACGAGAGACTGTAGAGCAGTGGCGGCTCGTGACTAAAAATTCTAGGGGTGCTGTCTCTAAGAATGGGTTGAAATAATTACTGAAATAAAAGGATGAGCATTGAGCAATGAATAAAAGTTTCCAAAGTTATTGAAAAAGTTATCCAGTGAGCTCATCCTTATATTGTTCTTGATTATTTCAATTGTAAATAAAAAATTTAGGGGTACTGCAGTTCCGCAGTGCCTACCGACGAGCCGCCACTGCTGCAGAGATTGCCACTGCCGCTTGGATAGATGCAGGCCTCATCAGCCGAGAGGATACATCCTTAGTGATAGATCATAATAAGATAAGAAGAGCACAAGAAAAAATAATGAAGGAAATATCTGATCAGCATGAAAAAGATTTGAAGGAGGAAGGTCTCTCTTGCCTTTTGTTTAATGGAAGAAGAGATGACACAAAAGTTCTCCTAGAGGTAGAGGGAATGGACAGAAAGTTTCCCGGTCTCATCAAAGAAGAACACTACTCTGTGTGTTCGGAACCTGGTGGCCGCTATTTGTTTCACTTTGTTCCTGAAGCAGAAGTAGAAGGCAAGAAACATGCAGAGGCAATTGCTGATCAAATAATATGTTGGCTTCAAGAAAGAAGACTTGACAGTTCACTGCAGGCCGTTGGTGGAGACTCAACTGCGGTGAACACTGGATGGCAGGGCGGTGTTATGACGCATTTAGAGAAAAACTTGGAAGAAGGCTTGTTTGGATTGTATGTGATTTGCACACAGGGGAACTACCTCTTCGTCGTCTCATCCAGTAACTTGATGGTCCTACAAAGAGCAACAACAACTGGTCAGGCCCCCTTGGCAACATGCTAGATGAAGCAACGGAATTAGAAATAAATACAAAATTTACAAAGGTCGAAGTAGGCCCTCCCCTTCCAGTGTTGTCTGAAGAAGTTATCAAAGACCTCAGCACGGATCAATCTTACGCTTATCGTATTGTTCAAGCAATCAGATCAGGAGAGTTGCCTCAAAATCTGGCTCTCTTGGAGATTGGACCCGTAAGTCACAGTCGTTGGTTAACTACAGCGATTCGTTTCTGCAGGATTTGAGTTTTCAAACATGCACTGAATGGCAAAATGCTACAGAATTTGATGTTGATTGTTGAATTTATTATTGGGTTTTATCTTCCTCACTGGTTCAATGTAAAACTTAATCCAATGTGGATGGAGGGGCCCAACCACATCTTGTTTCAATTACAGCTACTGAGAACCAAAAGGAAAGTAGTGGTGGACATCGTGTTACCTATGTGAGAAGGTCCGCTTGGTATGCTAGGCCAGAGGCAGTTTTGCAAGCAATACTCTGCAGCCAATGTACCAAAGAGCGAACTGAGGCTGTGGAAATCATTCTAAAGCTTAGAGGAACATCACTAGTTGATGACCAGCTGGGAGACTGCTCTGTTCAGACAAGGAATAAAGGATAAACGTCAATGCCACGAAATTGTCAGAATTAGTTAACTTGAGTTCGGAAGTTTTGGAGCCACCACTGACAACATGTATAACAAACAAGGATTTAACACAACTTAAAGAGGCTCCAATGCAAATGCCAAAGTGGCCTTCTCCCACTCAGTGTGTGGAGAGATGTGTGAAAATGGTCACAGAAGCAGCTAGTCAAGTTTGCAGTCGCGAGAGGCGAGAAGGCTACATCAAAGCACAAGTAGCAAGCCGAATGCTGATGTCCAGTGACGGCCCTAGGATTGCTGGCGCCCCGGGCAAGCTGAACTTCGGCGCCCTTACAAGTATAATTTTAAAATTTGTTCACAATGAGGAAAAACTACAAATGTAGGAATAAAGAGTTTATTACAATTGACGATATTCACTCAAAGTACAACTAAACATTCTCAAAATGGAACCATGTATGAAAATATGAGAGACAGTGTTGCCACTTTTGTCTGAGGTAAATCCACAAAAAAAATGTAAAAATTCCACAAAGTGGCAACACTGATGAGATATTAAAGGATGGCAGCGCTGCCAGGCGTATGTAATTTGTGCTCAACGCTCACCTACGCGGCCACATCAACCCATGTGACATGTCATCCCATGTCGGGCCAAGTTGACCTTAGCTTTACTGGTAGTCTGGTACTAATGCTATTGGCTAATATAATGTCATAATCCCTGAAAATTTTGCTCCACATCAGGAAATTTTCACATTTGACTCTTTTATTTTATTTTATTTATTTATTTTTCTATTTTTCCCTTTGTATTTGGAAGATCCCAAACACATGACGTGGCGCCCCTTAGCACGTGGCGCCCCGGGCAACTGCCCGAGTTGCTGATGTCAAGGAACCGCATTGGTTACTTTCAAATAAAGACTCTAAATATCTTATTGCCACTTTAAATGTTGATAGGATGTTTGCGCACATTTGTTATTTTGTTACGAATTTACGGAAAAATGGAATTTTTGAATTAAAATTGATGTAGGTAGGAGTTATTTTTTATTGTTTTTGAAGCAAGGATATTATTTTGTATGCCAAATGATTACATTAAATTGCTACCAAATCATATGATTTTCAATTTAGTCATTTCACCCCCCAAATTGACACACTCTAGTACTGCACTCTTGTTTGGGAAACTCTGCTAACAACACATCAAATGGTATCTTTGTCATCCAAAAACGACCAATAAGGTTATTTATCTGATGCTGATTTCCTTGATCACTCTAGTGCATTATTTAAAGAGCTAAACCTACTAAAGCTCGACGATATAACCAAACTGGCACATTTTATTTTTATTTACGAGTGTAAGAACAAAATCATTAATTTACAATGGGTAAATAGACATTTTGTAACTCATCAAGAAATCCACTCGTATCAGACCAAAAATAGATCAGAGCTTGTTATACTTCAATTTAAATTGTCTTCATCTCAAAAACTACCCATTTTCATTGGATTGAAAGTATGGAATGACTTAAATGCCGATATAAAAAATATTGTGAATGTAAATTTGTTTAAAACCAAGTTGTAACCCCGATTAATAACACTGTGTAACACTGATTCTGTTTATATAGAATTTTTTGTTTTATATGCTGAGTCCAAATCTGGCCTTGGTTTGTGTGTATCATCAATGGTTTCAGAGATAATCCATTTTTCATGTTTTACCAGTATAATGTTATTATGGGCGCAGCAATATCAGATTAATCAGGAATTGTTGAGAACAATCCGGATGTTCGTGACAGTTTCTTGCTCTAGAAATTGCCCGAAACTTCCACTGTGCTATATAAAGAAGAGCGCAGAGTCTGAGAAGTCAGTAAGTGTGAGCACACAAAGAAAGCAGGTTGTTTGTCTGATGGTCACCAGCACTGAGGTACTGTGTTTCTGTGCTTCTCTGTGCTGACGATTTGAGTGTTATCGATCCTTTTTATTGCGAACATTATTTCAGTGTTGTGAATAAATCTTTTTTCTGGAATCTGTAATCTGTTGCAGATTTAATAACTCTTCTCTCTATATCTGCAGGTTATGATTAATGTAGTACAGTTTGGTAAAGAGAATGGCAACTAGAGCTTGTAAACACTCGCCGGATATATTCTGCTACGTTTGTGGGTATTACATAGGCCTCAAGCAAGTATCGCACAAGATTGTGAAAGGCATCAAGTTGTGGATCGCGTATCGGCTCTATTTTGGTATGCCTATGGGTGACCAAGCTAAGCCCTGGGCACCCCATGTGATCTGTGGAAGCTGCCGCTCCACACTTGAAGGGTGGCTGCGGGGACGCAAGGCAATGCCCTTTGCGGTACCCAGAATATGGAGAGAACCAAGGGTGCCACCACGACGATTGCTACTACTGCATGGTAGATGTTTCTAAGTACAGGAAAGCTAAAGGAAGGCAGACTCTTCAGTATCCAAGCATAGCGTCGTCCATAGCTCCTGTACCACATGGCGAAGGTCTTCCAATACCACGTCCACCAGAACAGGTATCTATCCATTACTCCTTCTGTATTTACAGACTGTGGGTCATTATGTGTCGATTTTTCTTAGTGCTGATGCTCTTCTACATATATAGCTATGCCTATATTTTGTTTCTTTGCTTTGCAGGTTGAAATGAGGATGCAGCTAGCTCATCTGAGATGTCGGCTGGTGAGGACAGTCATGATGAAGAATATACAGTAACTTTCAGTACAAACCCTCACTTTCCAAATCAGAGGGAATTGGACGACTAATTAGAGATTTGGGTCTGACGAAATCAGGGTCTGAGCTTCTGACCTCCAGACTCAAAGAGTGGAATTTGCTTGGAGAAGACTGCAAGAGCACTGTATACCGAAAGCGGCATGAAGAGTTTGCAAGGTTCTACGATATCAATGGCTCTCTCTGTTATTGCAGCGAGGTTAATGGTCTATTCACAGCTATTGGGTTAACACATATACCCTCAGAGTGGCGCCTGTTTATTGACAGTTCAACTCGGAGTTTAAAAGCTGTTCTACTCCACAATGGGAACAAATATCCATCTATACCAGTTGCACATTCTGTTCAAATGAAAGAGGACTATGAAAATGTCAAACAACTGCTCACTCAAATCAGGTATGAACAATATAACTGGGACGTGTGTGGTGATTTCAAAATGATTGGTTTCCTGTTAGGTTTACAAGGAGGGTTTAGTAAATATTCATGTTTTCTTTGCCTGTGAGATACCACGGCTTCAACTGAGCACTATAAAACAGTTCAGTGGCCTCCACGTGAAGGACTGCAACCAGGAAAGTACACTGTACTCAGGGAACCTCTTGTGAAGCCTGACATAGTTCTGCTACCACCTCTCCATATTAAGTTGGGTCTAATTCAGCAGTTTGTAACTGCGTTAGATTTTGGAGGGGAAGTTTTCCAACAGATTCGGGTCATGTTCCCTAAACTCTCTGAGCCAAAGTCAAGACTGGCATATTTGTAGGACCACAAGTCAAGGCGATGTTGAATTCAAAGAACCTTGAAGCCAAGATGACTCCGATCGAAAAAGAAGCTTGGTGTGCTTTCCGTGATGTGGTTCCTGGGTTTTTAGGCAACCATAAAGCACCAAACTATAAGGAGTTAGTGTCAAACTTGATTAAGTGCTATGGCAAAATGGGGTGCCGTATGTCTTTAAAATTACACTATCTGCATTCATATCTAGACTTTTTTCGTGATAACCTGGGCGATATGAGTGAAGAGCATGGCGAAAGATCCCATCAAGACATTCAAACGAAGGAGAAAAGGTACAAGGGCCATTGGGATAGTTCCATGATGAGAGACAACGTATAATCGCTGATCAGAAAGGATAAGAATGTTCATACGCGGAAGTCGCGTTCTTCAGTGCATTTTTAAGGAACGTACACTGCATAACGAGGCTTGTTATTCTCTTATCGGTTCTCCTCATAATATATATTATATCATTCGCACCATTTTGGGTTTATCAAACAATTTTGGCTCAATAAACATTAATTTCCAATAGTGTTTTTATTTTCAGAAAATATTTATGTTAGCCTTCTTTATATACTTTGCCATATGAAAAGTGTGATAACCTATATTTTTGAAACAGTTGATGATAGAGCAAAACCAATATCATTTTTGGAATCAGCGCCCCGAAATCATTAAGAAACGACAGAAAAATCACAATAAACAGAAAATTTTTCAAATTTTGTTACCCAGTGTAATGGCATACTAACAAAAATCTAAGATTAATGTCCATTATAATTGTTTACTAATTATTAATTTCTCGTGTGTAATCTAGTATTAAAAACACATTTATTGGGATTGTTCAGTTCTTATCTCTCATGTATAATATTGGTTTCTTTGTATGGTATTGGTATAGTGCCTTCAATGGTGACCTTGTATTTGTCATGTCAGTAGTGATAATTTAAGATTAATACATGTTTTAACTATTAATAATACTTATTTAATTATTTATTTCTTTATTATTAATTAATAACACTAGCTATTTATTTTTAATAAGAGCCCAGTAAAACCTAAAGCTTAAGGGCCAAATTAAATAAAATAAATAGTTGGGCTTCAAAATTATTCATGTCATTGTAAATTGAAACGATTGTCTTTATTTTATTATTAATAAAGGTTATTCAATTCAATTCAATTCAATACAGTATTGGCAAAATTAAAACACTGCAGAAATGTATAAAGTTTTAATGTAACATCGAAATGAAGTTTATCTGGAAAATAAAAATACTCTTTAAAATTGAATGAGGGATTCATTTATATTTGCAAAGTAAAAATTTATAAAGAAAGAAAATTACGAAAAAGAAAATTTTAAAATATATATTGGTTAATTGGAAAAGTCCGAATTGATCGCTTCAATTTCTTGGTGTAATTTTTTTACATAATCTTTCTTCTGCTTCTGCCTTCCTGAAGGTGCTGCAGGATTTATGTTGAGAAGAAACCCTCAAAATAGTTCAAAGTAATAAGTACCTCGCAAACTATTTTAGGTTGCGTACAATGTAAACTCCCGACCGACACAAAAAAGGAATGGCTATCAGTGGTTAATTGATATAATTTATAGTAAACTTGTGGCAATGGTATTTATTAGATGACGAAAAGTATATTGCAGTCTGAAGGAATTTTGATGGTTCACGAATAGCAGACTTTACGTTGATTTTCTCGCGTAGGCCCTTCAACATTTATTACTCAATGAACAAACAGATTCTAAACTTCATGTTGACACTAGGGGTATATTGATGGATTAATATTAGAGAGCCAAGATATAAGGACTGACCTTTTATGAAAACTATATGATAAATTTTCCCTCTAAAATTGGGACGAAGTTTAAACTTCTAGTTTAAATTCATAGCATTAGTGAATTGTAATAAATTTTAATTTAGTGTGCAATTAAAATTAATTTCAATACCAATCATAGCTGTAATAAGAACTTGAACTTAAAATTTCCCTTTTTACTTTACGCTAATTTACAATTTTAATAGAATGACGTTGACTTTACTGGAAATTAAACTGAAGGTTGTAAATATTGCAAAAATCTAATATCTTGGCGAAGAATTTTGGCAGGAATAATGATTGTGTGTGTGTGTGCAAATGCGAAACATGTTTTAAAAGATCACAGAAAATCTAAAGAGGGACAAAAGTGGTCGGCAAATTTCCTTAAAAAAAAAGAGAATATTTGAACGCAATTTGTTTTTCGTTAACTTTCAAGAATGACCTTTATACTTTGATTCCAATAATATGTCAAGAATATTGAACTGACTTCATCACTTGCTCTTAGTTAAACCATAGCTAATTCAAAGACTTAGTTATTTGTAACTGGAAGTACCAATTAAACTAAAAAAATCCATTCTTTCTATGTTTTACTAATTCAAGGTTAACGAATAATACTTTTAATGTCTTATTAAAATATTTAGCTGTTATACAACGTAACTGATAATTTAGGTAACAGCAATTTACGAGGGATTATAAACAAACTATAAAATATATTTCGTTAAAAATAAAGTAGAAATGTGTTAACATTATTCAGAAGTAACATAAACGTAAAAGTAACATCCAGGAAGCTCAAACAAGCAGAAACAAGCAGAAAAAAGGTGAGTGGCCGGCGGAATCCTGCCCAATCTCAGCAGGAGAGAGTGAACTCAGAGCCTCACCGCTCAGTGCCCGACACCTCGCAACTACTGAGCTACCGGTACCCAAAAGTAATATAAATAAATATACAAGCTACTTTAGTTCAGTCGTTCATGAACTTATTCGTAATCTTCTTCAATTGAATCTAAAATGGAGCAGCAGAAAGAACGCTGTCGAACATGCATCTAATTATGGATAAGGCAATTAAGAACATGCATTTGTGAGTGTGGTGTTCCGCTGCGCTCATCATACAAGCTAACACGTTAGCCAGCCTTTCGTAGGCAAACAGAGAGAGAACAGCATGAAAATTTTCTTTAATTTTACCAGCACACAGGAAAAAGATTTTAATATAAGTAAAAATTTACATAACGAAGTATCACAAACTTCCAAAGAATAAAGTTCAAGAACGGATTATTCAAATTTTCAGAAAACTTAATTTAAATTTGAGAATGTTATAAACATTTTCCTCCTTCATCAAAAATGCTTTGAACATGATGTGCAATGAGTTACAATAATACTGATGGGATGGCAGTATATTCTTAAACAATTAATATTTTGAGTATAAGTTTGATGATGAGCACTCAAATACTTTCTTTGTCTTTGTGCAATAATAATTTAGCTTTAGCTTAAGACATCATCTCTTGTCAAGAGATGACGTGATAAGTTCTTATCACTATACTTATGATACAGGATAAATTAATCTAAATGTCCATTTATATGCGAGCATAATTATACCATAATAATGAAAAATACAGCTTCTCATTCTTCCCTATTGCAAGCAAAATAATAAACATAATAACATGATCGAGTGTCTTAATCACACATTTAACTAAATTGCTTTTAAAATCTAGATAAACAAAAAACTTTCTAAACTCACATTTGAAATGCAGATTTGGGATCTTTTCGGTCTGATGGCCGGCACTAAATTAAAATAAAATGTACATTATTCTACTTTTTTTAACCTTCTAATTAATATTTAGTACATTTAAACTTGGAGAAACCTAGCACAACCTAACCTAAACAAGCCAACCTAACCTAATCTAACCAACCTAGCCTAACCTAACCCTAACCAATGAGGAGGTGAAAAAACAAAGTGAAAGGCTTATTCAATAGAATATTACATGACATTTCTAATTTCTCCCCAAAATCTAAAAAAATAAAACTGACTAAATTTAGGTTGGTTAGGTTAGGTTAGATAGGTTACGATAGATAGGTTACGTTAGTTATGGTTAGGTTAAGTTAGGTTACGTTAGTTTCTCCACGTTAAAATGTACTGACTAGTAATAAAAAGGTCAAAAGAAGTAGAATAATGTAGATTTTATTTGATTTTAGTGCAGGCCGTCAAACCGAAAAGATCCCAGATTTGCATATGCTACTTTTAATAAAATAGTTGGTCTGAATACCAACATATCTAATTTATTTGAGAGCAAATCCAGTTCCTTGAAGTTCATAGAGTATCAGATACTCGTTTCCAACTTCTCTAACAACAATGACGTAGCGACCACACATTCCTCCAGGTTGCGTAAACTTCATCGTTAAGAAAGCAGAGGTGCCAACCTGAGCAGCAAACACTGGAAGCGTTTTCATATCAGGTTTGCCGCTTTGGTCAAAGGTTACATTATTCGCCAAGTATATCTGAAAAAAATTAAGTAAAACCATTTATGAGTATTGGAATTACAAATGTGAAAAGAATTGGCAATGTAATATTTTAAAAAAACAATTGCATTTACATTGTTTGCTTGATAGGGTTGTTTAACCTCGTTTTGCAACATCTAAGGCCATATGATGGAGACTTACAGCTTCACGTAGGATCCGAAACACTGGTCACTACATAATCTGGAAGCAGAGGACGATCTTCCAACTAACCACTAACCAGATCCAGTGCCACTTAACTTCGTTGATTGACAGGAAGTGGTGTTACGATTTTGGACACGATGGAGCTCATAGTATTCACGTATTAGTATTAGAAGAGTAAGGGAGATTTGGATATTTGCGAAGAAAACAATTTATTCGATAATTAGCAATGTCTATATAATTCACAGTTATGAAGGAAATCACGAGGTGAAAGGAGTCGGTATTTAAACCTAGTAATGATAATAGTTTTCTTTGGTTTCTATGTTAAAAGAAAGTAATATAATGTAACTTACAGTATTTCTAATTCCGGATCTTTTCGACTTGGTGGACTCCTACAGATTTTTATGAAACTTAGCAAATCAATTATTTACAAATTTTACCCTAAAGAAATGTCTAATTCCTAACGTAACTTAACTAAACCTAACCTAACCTAACCTACCTAACCTAACCTAACTTACATTTCCTTAGGATAAAATTTGTAAATAATTGATTTGCTAAGTTTCGTAAATATCTGTAGCAGTCCCCCAAACCGAAAAGACCTATTATTCCTATTATAAATTAATAATTTTGACTAAATGTATATTACATTTTGTTCTTTTTGAGTTTTTAAAGTAAAAATAAAAGATGCATCATCACATGTAGCTCAATTTGCTAACCTATAAAATTGAAACTTGCACCTTTGTTTCATATATGAAAACATTTACTTTCCTACAAATTCTCTATAACCATAAAAAAATGTATGAAAATAGAAAGCATAAAAAAAAAGTTATTTGAACGGAAACGAATTAGGTGTAAAAATACCTTTAACGTACAATTTTGCAAAAAAAATATATGCAGTATATATTGCCCAAAGAAACAAAAGAAAATCCACTTGTCGGTATGAGAAAAAAAAACCATATATTTTTTACGTACGAAGGAGGGAGCCAAGGGCCGATGACAACAAAAACTCCCCTCCCCGTAGAAGAAGATGAGGAGAGCCAAAATCTGACCGAATCAGAGATAGTTGAAAGATCAGAGGTGAGATTCACCATAGCCATCTCACGCGAATCATGGAGTGATTGTTGAGTGACACTTTGTAAAACGTGTGGAGAAGTGAAAGGTGGAATCATCAGCATATTAGTGGAAAGGACAGGAAGTGCGACTTAACAGATCATTGATAAATAAAAGGAAGAGTGAGTGACAGGATAGTGCCCTAAGGAATAGCACTATTAATATCTTTAGAAGAACTCAGACATATACAGTTTATAATTTGAAAGTTCTTAAATTGCTGTATCGACCTAAAGTTTGTATCATATTAAAAAGCAATAAACTTATTCCACATTAAATACTTTTTAATTTTGGGTGAATGAATGAAAAATGTTTCAGGATTTCTTACATTATTTAGACGTTTATATACCGGGTGATTACAAATGATCTTCCCGATTTTAAACATTTATTATGAAAAAAACTAACAAAGCTACAGCGAAAACCAAGATATACAAATAAGGAAGAACTCAAAAAGTTTTATTTACAACCTATTGAAGTTCAATATGAGGTCCTTTTGTGGCTCTGCAGACATCGAAGCGTTATTCTGTTTCCCTCCATACATTTTGTAGCATATCTTACTGAACTTTTCTAAGAGCCTCACGTATCCTTTCCTTCAAATGTTCCAAAGTTAATGCCATTCGTTGAACAAAAGTTTTATTTTTTACATAGCCCCAGAGGAAGAAGTCAAAGGGGGTTATGGATATGGACGTCCAGATACCTCTCAAGAAAATGTCGAATTGGTAAGAGATGCCTTTGAAACAAATCCTAGGATGTCAACTCGCACAGCATCATGTAGAGTGAGCATACCAAAAACGAATGTTCGAAGAATTTTTCAACATTAATAAAGAAAAATTACCTTATTCAAGTGCTACATGAGTTACACAAAGAGGATTATCCAGGACGAGCCGCCATATGCACAGAATTGATTGAAAAAATTCATGCAGAAAACTTTTTAAACCACATTCTTTTCAGCGATGAGGTGACACATGCGACACATGCGGAAAGGTTAATCGACATAATACCCGTATCTGGGGTAGTGTAAAACTAACCGAGTTGTACGAATGGGAGAGAGATTCTCCTAATTAATGTCTGGTTGGGTATGACGAGATCAAAGATTTGCGGACCTTTTTTCTTTGCAGAAACTACGAGATCAGGACCAATTTATCTTGACATACTTCAGCAGTTTCTTCAACAACAACTTCGTTTAGATGGCATTCTCGCCACTGTTGTCTTTCTTTATAAAGCCCCACGCAAAGAAGTCTAATGGTGTTAAATCCGGAGATCGTGCTGCCCACGGCTTGTTTCCACCACGTCCAATCCAGCGATTTGGTAAGAGGCTAAGAGCTCATTAAGGTACGCCCCAAACGATGTTTGCATAGTGACATGGCGCTCCATCTTGTAAAGTCTGAGGTTTACAAAACCAAGAGTTACAGATCTGCAGGATCTACGATCCCGCATTGTCGTGGCAGTCGCTAAAATACACAAATACACAAGGGATGCTTGAGAATGTGTTCCGCAATGCAATGGAGAGATTTGAGATTTGTAGAGGCACTGATAGTGCTCACGTCGAATCTTAGACCTAAGCTTGATAAATAAATATGCATTTAATTATGTTACTACATTTTTACCCCGAAATACTATTATTTCAGCAAAATAAATAGGCACTTTTGTGTGTGTGTGTGTGATTAACCTACGGAATCGCGACATGCGTGTGTATCCTGAAATTTGCGGCGTCGCGGTAAATCGTGTGAAAAAAGGAGATATAATTAAGATTAGGCTTGTTTAGGTTAGGTTACGCTAGGTTAAGTAAGGTTAAATTAGGTTTCGTTAGAGTTACTAGGTTTTTAAAATTGGGTGAGCGTTGCGATACAGAACTGAATATGTGAGAAAGTGTGAAAGTGTCGCGGTTCTGTAGGGAAGCCAAACATGTATGTGTGTGGTGTGTGTGTGTGCGCGTGTAAGTTAAATTTCAATTTGTCTTGTAGTTTTCTATCTTCGTTGCAGATTCCACATAACCAAAGTTTAGACAGAACAGAAGGTGAATAAACAGCCTAACTCCATTATTATTATTACCAGCACTAGCGTGACTCGAATTACTGACCGAAGTAGTAGTAATTGTCTTCACATCGATATATATATATATATATATATATATATATATATAATATATATATATAAATGAACAACGAATAATTCCTATATAATCATTATATAATCCTTATATTCATTGTCTTCATACCGTACTTATGTTTGTATGGTTTTTATGTTCGAATGTTCATTTTTACATGAGGAACCAAAGTCGCCTGATGCGAGTTTGGATAGAATTTCGATTTTTACTTTCTATTTTTTTGCAGTGTCACAACCATGCTACCTACCATTTCTATGGTTGAGTTGTATCCATGTTTGTGTCATTGGAGGTTCGTTGTGAGAAGCGAATGTCCCTTAATTTCATTCCCTTCAAGTACAAACAAGACAATCGACGGTTTAGATCGTTTAACATTTCCATCAGAATCTTACCCATATCTCCATTTTCCATTTATTATAGACTTTATGATAATTAATTATTGTTGTCTTGCATCTAACCATCATCCCTAAATTTTATTAGATTATGCATACATATTGCATGTGGCATGATTTAAACCCTTGTTTGTACTTTTTATTCATTACTGTATTTCTCTAATTCATCTTTTCTAAATTCCCCCAATAATGACTTATACTGTACGTATGAAGTAAATAACTATGACGTCATAAAGTAACTTAATTCTCTTCACGTTTTCCATACCGTGAATACTGAATCACGTATTTAGTATAGTATGTGGATATCTTTCATATTCAATGTATGGTAAATTCCATCCATATCTTATCCACATCTTATCTTGACCGTTATCTTTTATTACTTGTATTAATTAATTATTCATTCATCGACCTACCTATTGTCTACCTATTGTCAACCTATTTGCGACTACCAATACGTGTACAATACTTTGTGCATTCGTACATGTCCCCTGATGATCATGCTTACGTACATAGTTACGTACATGTAAATACGACCACATATATTCTTTTTACTTTTTCTTTTAATTATTTCACTTCTCGCAAGATATTCATAAATGCTTATGCAAGTGGTCAAATTTCGCTAACCACAGCAAAAGCGAGCGCTTCTGATAAAAATCTCCTCTCGCTTGCCTCTAACTTATAAAACATTATTATGTGTGTTATGTTATGTTATATATATATATATATATATATATGTGCCCATGTACTTTGTGTTATATTCCTAACATCTTAATTGTCTATAAATATGAAACACTGTAAAAACAAAACAAAGCCATAGTTAACTGTTTAATTGTAATTAACTGTAATATTTTAATATAATGTAATTGATGTACTTTAATGAAACTATAATTAGCTGTAATAATTTAATATGATGTAATTAATGTACTTTAATGAAACTGTAATTGACGATAATAAGTGAATGTGAATTAATTGTTAATTATAACCATAGTTGTAATAAACCAAAATTACAATGTACTTAATAATGTACTTAGATTGTACTCAATGTACTACTCCGAAATTACGTCGCCCTTTAGAAATGTATACTCGGCGATATTACGATTATTATTATTTTTTCGTTTTATTTTGGAATCTTTCAAAATTCTGATCATGTGTTTAAAATTAGGCTTAACGTAGATCTCCATTAAACGGGGGAGGAACTTAACCTTCAACTGCACTCCCCCAACATTTAGACTTATATGATGCTTGTGTAAATTAAAAAACACTCCTGTCTTAGCAGCCCTTCAGCAAGGAGGTCGGAGCCCTCCTCGAGGAGGCCGAGGGCCTCTTCTCTTTTAGATTCCGGCCTAAGCCATGGTCGAAAGAGGTCGAACCTCTACCCCTGTAAATTCAGAGCACTACCTGTACCTTTTTAGAAGTAAATTACAGTGAGAGAAACTTTTTATTTTTCTCCTTCGAGTTTGTCTCTCTTCAGAGAACTTAGTAAATAAAGTAGAGAAAATAGTTCCCGATAAGTTATATAAAGAAAATCGGCGAACCTTCAGAGAAAGTATCAGAGTGTTATAGAGAGAGAAAAAAAAGAAATGAGAGAAAAATTAGAATATTATAGAATAAAACTATATCCGTTGCTGCCTCCCAAACAGAACCCCCGTCGATTTCGAACCACCTAAGGCCATAGACGGAGGGGTTAACATATATATATATATATATATATATATATATATATATATAGAGAGAGAGAGAGAGAGAGAGAGAGAGAGAGAGAGAGTTTTGCGAAAATGTTTAAGTACACTTAAAAAGCAAATGAAAAATTGTATTTTGTTAGAAGCATTAGTGACAGTTTAACGAAAAAACAAAATAACCAGAACAATTCAGAAACAATAGATTTGTTGGACATAACCATAAAATGAACAAACTAAGAAAACGAAACCATTAAATGAACAAACTAAGAAAACGAAACTATAAAATGAACAAACTAAGAAAAGGTTAAGTAAGGTTAAATTAGGTTTCGTTAGAGTTATTAGGTTTTTAAAATTGGGTGAGCGTCGCGATACAGAACTGAATATGTGAGAAAGTGTGAAAGTGTCGCGGTTCTGTATGGAAGCCAAACATGTGTGTGTGTTTGTGTGTGTGTGTGTGTGTGCGCGTGCGTGTAAGTTAAATTTTAATTTGTTTTGTAGTTTTCTATCTTCGTTGCAGATTCCATATAACCAAAGTTTAGACAGAACAGAAGGTGAATAAACAGCCTAACTCCATTATTATTATTACCAGCACTGGCGTGACTCGAATTACTGACCGAAGTAGTAGCAATTGTCTTCACGTCGCATATATATATATATATATATATATATACACACAGTGATTAATTTGTAAATGAAAAAGAAGTGGAACGCAGGTGAAGCCCTCACAGTTAGGGGGTCTGGGGTAGCGCTGTAAGCTCCCCCAGCGGGGTCCGTGGTGGCGCCCCGGAAACCAACGCATTTTAAGCGCTTTTTCTGCGAAAACTGAGCAACATGCAAATGAAAGTTCTTCGAATACAGTATTATTTTAAAGAAAAAGTTAGACTGTGATTGCAACATCTAAGTGAAATGTTATTTCATCTAAGTGAAACAAAATATTAAATGTATTTGAAACAAAATAAAATTGCTTTACTTACATGCTATTGCTATATATAGGAAGTTGATAGAATAATCACATTAATTTCCACACACACTCCAAACTTCTTTCTGCTTGATCGACTAGTTTTCGCTTTCTACTGTCTGTATTTCGTTGGATTTTAAATTACGAAATTACGTTGCTGACCTTTTTATTAAAATAAAAACCTTTTTTTTTAATTAGGTTTTAAAATAAAAGTACCGGAACGGAGTTCCGGAGCGTCACTGTATATATATATATATATATTGAGAGAGAGAGAGAGAGAGAGTTTTGCGAAAATGTTTAAGTGCACTTGAAAAGCAAATGAAAATTGTATTTTGTTTGAAGCATTAGTGACAGTTTAACCAAAAAACAAAATAACTTCAGAAACAATAGATTTGTTGGACATAACCATAAAATGAACAAACTAAGAAAACGAAACCATAAAATGAACAAACTAAGGAAACGAAACCATTAAATGAACACACTAAGAAAACGAAACCATAAAATGAACAAATTAAGAAAACGAAACTATAAAATGAACAAAACTAAGAAAACGAAAATACATACTATAATAGGAAAAATGTTAATTAATGCTGAGAAAATGTTTAAGTATAGATGATTAATGTGTTGTTTAACTACCTTTAGCTTGAATATTTTCAATCAAATGATTGGGATATTTCTCTACCAGCTTCTTGCACTTCCCAAGAGAGATTATGGCCCATTCTTCCTGATAAAATTTGCGGAGTTGCTTGAGAGTACTTGGCCTCCATGCATGACCAGCTCTCCTGAGATAAAACCCCAAATGCTCAATCAAATTGAGATCTGGTGATTGGTTTCACCACTCCAAAAGCTTCCGTTCCCTCTTCTTCCTTAGCAATGCCTTGGTAGATTTCCTCATGTGTTTCGGATCATTGTCCTGTTGCAGAATAAAACTACGACCCATGGAGAACTGAAGAGCTAGACGTATGGCATTTTCTTTCAGGATATTGATGTTTGGTAGAATCCATGTCTCCGCTGATTTCCACCAATTTACGAGGCTCAGAATCAATGAACCAACCTCATAAAATAATACTGCCGCCACCACGTTTGACCGTGGGTATGGTGTTTTTTTTCAAATGCTTTACCAGATTTCCAGCAAACATACACTTCATCTATGTGGCCAAAGAGCAAAATCTTGCTGTCATCACTCTAGAGTACCCTTCGTCCAGTAGTAATTTCCATGATTTCGCTGGTCATTGACATACTTTAAACGAACATCCTTGTGAGCTTTCTTGAGTAGTGGTTTTCTCCTTGCAATTCATCCAAAGCCCATTCTTGTTTAGTGTCTTGCTTACGGTGGAGGGATGAACATCGATCCCAATTTTGCTCAGAGAATGCTTTCTGTCTGTAGAATTGAACCACAACTCAGTAACCTCCTTGATGATTTTACGAACAGCACGGTTGGGAATCTTTCATGGTCGCCCACTACGAGGGAGCAGTTTGGTGATTCCATGGCGCTTCCACTTAAATATGACATCTAAAACTGAGGTAAAAGACACACCAATCTTTGTAACAGGCTTTCCACCTCTACACAAATATAATTCCATCTTCAAGATCCTGCGACAGCTCTTTGCCTTTGCCCATGGTGGATGACGATCGAACAGTATTCAAGAGTTACATTTTATACGCTGATCAACGTAAACTAGCAAAAATGGTAACTCAGAAATTATTTAAAAGTTGAAGGTGTTTTTCGTGTCGAATTTTCTAGAATGTTCCTTTGTTTGACCACTCTACAATGGATTCTAATGTTGTACTCAAACTTGTGCATATGGGAAGAGGGTTGCAACCTCTCCGGATTTGGGCCGGAATCTCATGAAATTCAGCCTTGTCTTCGGACTCCGGTCGGAATAGATCAGAATTGTGAAATCTCCGGCAGATTTTCTAATTTAAATGGTTTTTAAGTTAATTTTTTTTAATATTTATGCAAATTTTAAGTTTTATTTAAAATAATTTTTGCTTTATTATGTATTTTAATAAACTTCGCTACTTTGCAGAAAATGTATTTCACTGCCAACTCTGCCTGATAACGCCATCATGGCGGTGGCCTCTGGCCAGTGTTGCTATCCATTCAATATACAGTCTCCCCCCCCCTCGATTTACGCGCCCCCCATTTTTGCGGTTTCGGATTAATGCGGTACAAAAAATATAAGCGTAGGTAATAGGGCATAAGTGAGGTCGCGTGCTTGATAATTCCTAGATGTGGTTTGGTAAATTTTTGTGAGGTAACACATTTAGTACTACGCCTTGAACTTTATAAAATTCAATTCATATGAAAAACTAGAAACATTTTTACTGTCGGAAAAAAAATATGTTAGTCCTGATTAGGTTAGGTTACACTAGGTTGAGGTAGGTTAGATTAGCGAGTAGTTCGCTATTTAATGACTCAACAGAAACCACCCTTCGAGCCGTCATTTGCGTCCGAAACACCTATCATGGCTTTTTCGGTTCGATGTCACTAAGGTTAGGTTAAATTAAGGTTGGTTAATTAGTAAAAATATATAGTAAACCGTATTTCATTTAACTTGAGTATTCTATAATTAGATTAAAGTTATTGACTTTTACGGTAGATTTCTCGAAAGCTATTCGAGGCATAATGCCCTTTCATTTGGCCTCGCCCCGGCGAAAATAAATTCGAAGAAAATAAATAAAATTAATGAATTTTTCCAAACAAATAGGTTCCTATAGGATATATTCGAGGACTAATGTCTCTTTCTATGACCTCACCCCTGCGGAAATAAATTCGACGAAAATAAAAACGAAGGAATTTTATCACAAATCTGTTCCTGCGAGAGTTCTATAACTGAATGCAATTTTCTACGATAAGTATATGGTTAAATATAGCGCAACAATAATTACTGTTGCGCTATATTTAACCCTCTACTTATCGTATAGATTATAATCGACAGGATTTTCGCTTGCAGCAAAGATAATTTCAGAGAGAGCGCAGGGGTATTTTAAACTAGTTTTCGCATCGAACAAAAATAATGTGATAGTTCAGCGGTATTCTAATTAATGCGTCTTTTAACACGTTGAACTTTATAGATAGATCAAGCCTGTAAGCACGCGAAGTGTACCGCTCCTGGAGACGCGACCGAAGGGAGTGTGTCCAGGTTTTTAATTATTTTTTGGTTAATTTTTGCGCTTGATCGTCAACTTTTAACTGCGTGTGACCTTTATTTTAGATTGAAAATCACTGAAAGTTTCAAAAATTACTGTCAAAGTGACCCTTTAAATCCATTTTCAATTCAGCAAAAATCTTAATGAGCTCGGACCTCTTTTCATCCTATTTTATCTACAATAAAGCTAATTTCCATATACTACATGGAAATTGTTTGCAGGGAGTCAACACGTAAAACACCATTGGACGCAAAAGTGTTATGCATTTCTCTGGTAATGAAATGTCGCTAGGTTGTATTTATGTTTATAATTTCTTTCAGCCAAATTATTAGTTTCTCCAATATAAACCTTGTGTCAGTTTCTACATGAATTTTTATAAACTCCAGCATTATCAGAGGTAAACTTAGGTTTGTTCTTGCAAAGGAAATTTCTAATAGTGCACTTTATCTTAGTAACCAGATTAGTGGAATTATTTAAATACTCTCTTGTCAAATCGCATTCAGTAGGTGAAACTAAAGTACTTTTTTGTTCCCGAGATATTTGTGGAACATAACTGGAACACCTTTTCTTAATAAGTTTAAAAGTCCTGTTTACAAAGGTAAGAGATAATCCAATTCAGCGAAAGCATCCTTGATAAATTTAACTTCATTATCCAAAAATTATGGACCACAAATCCTAAAGGCACGGAGAAACAAGCCGATTAAAATAACTTTCTCTGAAGAGACAGAATGAGAAGAAAACCACTACTATACGTGGTATGGACTCGAAGGTGTATTTTTTTTCCTAAAAACATTAAATAAAGGTTTATTTTAAGTTGAGCGTATAATTAAAATATCTAAAAAATTAATTTGTGAATTTTCTTTTTCACTTGTAAATTTAATAGATGGTGAAATGTCACTCAATTTGTTTAAAATCGAGAGACGATCTAAACTTTTCGGGAGGACAACAAACACATCATCGACATATCGATGCCATTTAACTGAGGGATCAGTTATACAAGGAAGAAACTTCAACTCGAAAAGTTCTATAAATAAGTTGCTCAGAGTGGCAGGAAGGGAAGAACCCATACTGAGGTCCTCCTTCTGCCTATAAAAGGAACCATTAAATGAAAAATACGAATGTGATAAACAGTTTTGTTAAACCAATAAAAAGTGAGTTGAGAATGCACATATCGATATCCACTTCAGACAAATATTCATTAAAAATATTCAAGGGTGGTACCTAAGGGAACTTTGGTAAATAAGGAAACCACATCAAAGCTAATAAGACGCTTATTTAACAAGTCTGTATTAGAAACTTTGTTAATAAAATCAGAAGAATGTGGGATCCGGAAATACTCCCCATAAATGGAGATATACAATGGGAAAGCCATTTAGCTAGATTATATGTGGGACTATTGACATTAGATATAATGGGCCTCAGCGGAACGTTTGGCTTATGGATCTTAAGGAGACCGTAAAAGTAAGATAGACTTGCTCAATTATGGCTTGAAACGATAAACTGAGTTAAGATAATCTTCAAGTAGTGTTTTGAGTTTTCGATTAAAATTACGCTGTGAGTTAGACAAGGGGTTAGAAGACAATTTTTCATAAGTGTGATTCATATATATATATATATATATATGGGAATAATGTAATAAGGTTAATTAATTACTGGTAATAAATTAACCAACAAACAAAATTGATCATGCAAAAACGATACGAATTTGTACGTGTAAAAATAAAAATTTAATAATTTTAAGATCGATTTCCTGTTACGCGAACATTAAATTACTTTTGATCTTAGGATTGAAGTGGACCAGAGGTTAGTGTAAAAGGGTGTAAATCACGCTCGCGTTATCATAAAACGAACGGTTGTTGATACCTCAAGAGTGAATGATTGCTCAAAGGTGTGTTTGTTTACCCATTAGTTTCGCCTGATGAATATCCTCGAGAGGGGATTTTTAAATTTTTATTTTTATTTTTTTTAAGAAAGACCGGGCATAAATGTAATGAACTTAAAATTAGAAGAGAGAATCAGTACGTCTCAAAAAACGAGTTCTTAGTGGAAGTTTGCTCAAGTATATAAATATACATATTATATTGTGCCATACTGGAGAATTCAAATGGTGTGTGGCACATAGAAGCGAAATTGTTCTTCTAATTTTGAGTAAATTACTCGCAAAGCTGAAATAGTCTTTCCTTAAAATTTAACGGAAGAAAACGTAGAACTCTGGGTTACATTTGCGTAACTAAAAAGACTCAAGAAATAGTCTACCATGTTTTCCCGTAAAGAAAACTGGTACCAAGTTCTCTCGATTGAGTACATATTTACTGTACGGAATTGGGGTAATCTAAAGAGTGTAATTCCCGTTGTACGTTATTTGCAACGGCTAATCCGATCTAGGAAGGTCTACCTGGCAGATAAGTGGTTTTAATTGTAATTCAAGTAGTACGCAATTCATTTATTCTAATCGCATTATGTATGTTAGCTTTGCGGCAGAAGGCCAAAGAGGCCTATGATTGTAACTTAAATTCTTATTCATCCATTCATTTTAATGGTCTTGCGTATTACAGTTACGGCTGTATTCAGTCAAATAACTACAAATTATAGATTAAATTCCAAACAATTCTATTTTAATTTACGTTTTATTTTAATTGTCTTGTGTTAATTCTGAATATAAAATTCTTGAAGTAAGAATCAATGTCTCAAGTGTCATTTCCATAAACAAATAAATATTCATTATGTTAAGAAATTTCATTTTTGCATTGTAATTGGTTTAGTAAAATCTTTGACGAATACACTATGTTTGTAAAAGGCATTTTAATTATTCCCCTATTCGAGGATAAACAGAGAATAATAAGGTTTGATTTGGTTATATGTTTGTGGTGAACCTCAAACAGGCATAAATAAAAAATGTAAATCATACAGTAAATGTAAAATATAAAACCACGTAATATACTCGTAACAATTCAACCTTTCAAATGTTCCCTGCGATGATTCCTCATTTTACGAAGGTCAAGCTTGTCGCCCTTCCTCTCGAGTTGGCCTGGTGAAGTAGAGAGTTGGTTTCTTGTACTCTACACCTCACATAACCAGGTACTCCCGGCTCATCTGGGATTGTTCTGAGCCAGGTGTTTATTCTTTTTTTGAAGATGTCCACCGTAACACTACTCGTGTTCCTCACTGCATTGGGCAGCTGGTTAAACAGTCTTGTTCCTCTCACAACAAAACTATTTTCCTTCAAGGTTGAGGATGTTCACTGTCTAGCTTTTAATTTGAGAACATGACAGTCTTCCTTTTCTACTTTGCACTGTTGTTTGGAGGGTTATGGGGTTCAGAGTAAGATTAGGGGTTAGTTTCTCCATTATTTTCAAGTGTAAATAATGGTGTACCTCTCTCTTCTTCTTTCCAGTGAATATAGGTTTAATTCACGTAACCTTTCCCAGTAATTTATTCTTTGCACCCATTGATCTTGGCTGTGAAGCTCCTCTGAATCCCTTCTAGCTGACTAATGTCTTCTTTTTTATATGGGGGATCTTAGGACTGAGCAGTACTCCAACTTAGGTATGATCAGTGTCTACAATAGAGGAATCATTATATTCCTATCCCTTCGTTTAAAGATTCTCAGTATCTGCCCAGTTATTCTTTTTGCTCTGTTCACTGCTATCTTATTTTGTGTTTCAAATTTCACGTCATCAGTCTTTACAACTCCTAAATCTTTTGCTTTAGAATTTCTCTGAATTTCCTGTCCATTTGGGATATAGTATTCAATAGATTTTAGGTCCTCCTTTTTTCCGTACCGTAACAATTGAAATTTCTCAGTGTTAAATTTCATATTGTTGTCTTCCGACCACTTGTAGATTCTGTTTGTCTGTTTGTAGAGATTCTATAGCCTTTGGGTTTCTTATTTTTCTACCGATCTTTGTGTCATCGGCAAAGGACGTTATTGTGCTGTTTCTGGTAACGTCCTCATCTATATCAATTAGAATGAGTAGGACCTCTGAGTCTGATGAAGATATTCCTTGAACTGTAACGACTTGCCGCCGCTCGCTAAGGAAATTATATATTCATTTTCCTACTTTTCTTGTTATTTCCATCTATTTCAGCTTAAGTACTATGATTCCATGGTCACACTTGTCGAACGCTTGTTTGATTTCTATCTGTAAAATAATGATAAAAATGGAAAAAAAAAAAATTAAAAAATGCCGCGTTACTTATGGGATGACCTAATACATCATAGTTTTCATTATTTTCAAGTGCATCAATAATGTTGTAGTGTTCCATTAATTGTGATAGGCATGATCTGCCTGACCGGAATCCATGTTGGTTATCATTTAATTTTTTCTAAGTTTCCAAAAAGTCAGGTTTTTTCTCTAATTATGTATTCTTTCAAATATTTTAGTGAGATGAGATGTAAGCGACGCTGGCCTATAATTTTTGGCCTCGGATCGATCTCCTCCTTCATATATCTTGGGACTATGCTCGCTCTCTTCAGGATGGCCGGAATTTTTCCCGTGTCTAGTGATCGTCTCCACATCCAATATAGGGGTTCGGCGATTGCATTTTTGCAGTTTTTGATCAGTGTGGCATTCCATTTGTCTGGTTCTGCCTCCGAGTGTGCTTTTAGTTTCCCTATAGTCCCTACAGTATCTTTTGGGATACTGAAAGATGATTCGTACTGAGCTCTTAATATTTCATATACTTCTGTTAGATCACCAGATAAAGCATTGTCTTTATTTTTCAAAGGTCCGATAGTCGTGTGATTTTTCGACTTTCTTTTTACAAAATTATAGAAGTACTTTGAGTTAACCTTTATCGCTTCTACAGCGTCTTCTTCTTCTCTTTCTCTATGCTTCTCAATTAGGTCCTCTTTGTCGCAATCTATACTCTGCAGTTTATCATTTAATATTTTTCTGAGGTTATCTTTGCAGTTACTTAATTTTGCGGTCATTCTCTTTCTCTTTCAGAACACTGACCTCTTCTCTCTCTCGAACCTGCTTCTCTTTCCTCTTTGTTGCATTTTTGGGACATGCACAATTTTTTCGCACAATTTCTAGCGTCTTCTCCTCTAAGGTCATTAGCATCTCTTCCGTTGTTTTGGCCTTGAAGATGGTTTCCCAATCTATTGCTTCCATGCTGGATGGAACACCCTCCGAGTTTATAGCTTTGGAGTAAAAATTGAAAATTTCGAATTTGCTTCTTTCAAAAGTGCGTGTTGTTTCCTTTCCTGTTGCTTTGATTTTGGTTGTTATTTCAATAATGTTGTGATCAGATATTATAGTTGGGGATATTTCTATGTTATCAATTAGGTTGCTGTTGTTTATGAACACCAAATCTAGGCACTTGTTTTTTCTTGTGTTTTCTGTTATTTCTTGTGTTAACATAAATTCATCTGCTATAGCTATTAGCATTTTTGCCTGTTCCTGGTCTTCCCTTGTGCCCCTCTTGTCCTGGTTTATACATGTTACTTACTTACTTTGTGTTACTTTGTGCGAGTTCGAACGACGGTTCAGGATCGAACTGCGGTCGACTCCTCTGCAGCATCCCTCCTCATTTGCAATATTTGGTGAAGGAGGGAATTTCTGTCTGATCTCCTCCTGCCCTCGTAGCCAGCTACGAGGGCCAGGTACCCCCGGCTCATTAGAGATTGTTCTGAGCCAGGCGTCTAATCTTCTTTTGAAGATGTCCACTGCAACACCATTCGTGTTCCTTAGGTCTTTGGGAAGCTGATTAAACAGTTTTGGTCCTCTCACAACGAAAGTATTTTCTTTCAGGGTTAAGGATGTTCCCTGTCTCGCCTTTAATTTGGGAACACGACACAGGCTTCCTTTTCTACTTTCCACTGTTGTTTGAGGAGTTACAGGGTTCAGAATAAGATTAGGGACTAGTTTCTCCAGTATTTTCCAAGTGTAAATAATGGTGTGTGTGTGTCTTCTCCTTTCCAGTGAATATAGGTTTAGTTCGCGTAACCTTTCCCAGTAATTTAGTTCTTTGCACCCATTGATCTTGGCTGTGAAGCTTCTCTGAATCCCTTCTAGCTGACTAATGTCTTCTTTTTTATATGGGGATGTTAGAACCAAGCATTATTCCAATTTGGGTATGATCAGTGTTTTCAGTAGAGGAATCATTATATTCCTATCCCTTCGTTTAAAGGTTCTCAGTAGAGGAATCATTATATTTCTATCCCTTCGTTTAAAGGTTCTCAGTAGAGGAATCACTATATTTCTATCCCTTCGTTTAAAGGTTCTCAGTATCTGCCAAATTATTCTCTTTGCTCTGTTTACTGCTATCTTATTTTGTGTTTCAAATTTCGCATCATCAGTCATTACAACCCCTAAATCTTTTGCTCTAGAATCTCTCTGAGTTTCCTGTCCATTTGGGATATAATATTCCATGGATTTTAAGTCTTTTCTTTTTCCGTACCTTAACAGCTGAAATTTCTCAGTGTTAAACTTCATATTGTTGTCTTCCGTCCACTTGTAGATTCTGTTATATATATATATATATATATATATGTGTGTGTGTGTGTGTGTGTGTGTGTGTGTGTGTGTGTGTGTGTGTGTGTGTGTGTGTAAGTTTAAAATATTTGAATATGCCATTCTCATGGTGTTTTTTAAGAAAAGGAACATTTTATTTCTGGATTATACTTTCCAGCAGAGAAACCATAATATTCTCATTTATTCTTCAAAGTGACACTCTTGCCTTTATCCCGCTGGATCTGGACACTTCCCGAAGAGTTACTTTGATTTCCCAGATAAAGTGAGGAACTTCTAAATCCACGAACAACCATGGGTTGGATTCTTTATTTGTGTGAAAAAGACTCGAGCCAACTCCATCTATTGCTTGTGCAGAAAAAAACTTGTTAGCGCTGTGAATAAAATAGAGTGAATTAGCATAAAAAATTAAAATTTTATTTACACACTTTACTGTGGACAAATTAAATAAATAAATAATAGATAATTTTATATGCTCTCTTTTCATACTTTTGTATTTACTTTTATTCTAGAGATTCGTTTTTTTTATCACCATTTAAAGATATGACGTCGCAACAAAGTTCCCAAATTAACACTAACGAGTAAATACGGTAATTCATTAGTTCTATAATTATCTTTATGTGCTCAACCTCAATTTTACATCTTATTTTCTCGCGCATCTATTTACTATCTATTTAATTATACGCTTCAATCATAAAGTCTGACATTTGTCTCAGCTTTACGAAAGTAAGTTATAAACCAGAAGATAAAATGTTTTTATAAAAGTTCATCTCTCCCTTTAAAACACATGATGATGAAAATCCAAACCCAATTTTTAGAAAAACATAAATATTATTCAAATATTTTGAATTTACTGAAACTTACTGAATTGAAGACCCTTTTGATGGTTTCCTCAGGAAGACATTACAACTGATTCGTTGGAGATAGTGAACGAGTGGCTTCTGTCTATGATCTTTGCAAATTTCGTCTAGGGAAGAAACAAAATTTTTTTTAATACAATTTTATGATTGTTTGCTTTGAATATTCTAAAAATAAAATCATGTTGTAACTATATATATATATATATTGTTACATATGGGAATATGAAAAGGAAATTTAGCCTATAAATAAATTGTCTATGAAAAAAAAGTGAACGAGACGAAATGGCGGCTCCGTCTTTTTTTTTTTGTTTGTGGAAGGACGATTTATAAATTCTTAAGTATATGAAATTAAAAAACACTTGCATGTTAAATACTCATGTAATCTAGGGAAAAAGACATGAATTCGATTGTCTATTTAATTCTGAATAAGTTCAGATAAAAGTATCATAATCAGGTTACCCAAAAACTAGGAAAATAAGTAATGTAAAAATTACATTTAAAACAAAAGCGTAGCCATGAGGATTTGACTCTGTTCGAGAAGACGTTCAAAAAATGAGACTTTGAACATAACTTATACTTTTGTCTAAAATGGGAAATCTCCATTAGAGTTAGATTGGTATTTCATTTACAAGTTTAATGACATGTTAAAATTACACCTCATGAAAGGATAATAATTCTTAAAAATAGGATGAATCAATTTAAGAGGATCTTATTAGGAGAATCGAAGTGAATCTTACGCCTGGCAGCCTGGCGCGACAACAGGATATCATAGGCCGAAAAGAGAATTTATCGTATAAAAATTAAATCGGATTGAAGCAGTAAACGAGAATAAAATTTATATGAATTTACTCTTTATCTATTGCCGAATAACGTAGCATAAAATTGTTACTTGAAAGATAGGATTAATGTGTTTATTAAAAAATAACATTCGAAGCAGAAAGGTAGTGCTTTTCTGGAAGTGAAACTATAAAGTCATAGAAAGACTCCGTGTGAAAGTTTGAAGTAAAAGTCACAAATTAGTTCACCCTACAATTTAACAAAGAAAATGTGTGATTCACAAAATTGAATAAGCTCAAATAGGTTTTCCCCTGCAAGAGTATAGAGAACGGACTTAACTCGAATAACTCAAAGCGAAACGTCTCCCCTTAAAGTTCATTTTAGAAAACGCGAAAGGATTCAATTTAAAAACCTTTGTTCCTTACGCGTCAAATAATGTAGTTAAGAGCGAGAAGGTGGATCGAATATAATTACAAGAAATTAATCCCATCTAAGGAGGGAGTCTACGGCTGTACGGATAAGTAGCTGAATACTTGTAATTATTAAAATTATATCATACATTCATCTTTTATTCTAGTAGCTTATACATTCTACAATTTCATTTAATTCTCTTGCATTAATTTTGAATTTAAAATTCTAAAGGTAACAGTCAGTTGTCTCAAATATCTTTTCTTTAACAGAAGAAATTGATGTAAAATTTAATTTTTCATTGTAATTGGTTTAATGTCAAAAGTAATGGTAAACGAATACATTATTTTTGTAAAAGGTTTTCCAATTATTCCCCTAATAGAAAAATAGAGAAACATAGGGTTAAATTTATATAAGGTGGTTTAAAGGAATACGAGCTTAAATAAAAAATATACAGGGTGTTCATAAATTATTCACCCCATTATAAGCCTTAATAAATTCGTTATTATAGGAGCTATCTTAAAACGGTTTGCGGCAATTAATAACACAACTCAAGAATTTTTTTTCTTTATTTCGCAGAACATCCACTCGGGTCACAATGGCGACAGTGAATGAGAAAGCAATGTGTGCTGTGGATGTGGGAAACCAAATCTCCAATTACTGTACAGAAAGGAGCTGGAAGGCCTAGTGTCTGAAGATAAGATAGCAGGAATTCAGGAGGCGTTTATCCGAAGTCCTACAAAATCCATCCGCCGAGCAAGCCGAGAACTGTAAATACCGCGTTCAACAGTGCATAAAGTGGTTCACAAGAGGTTGAAACTTTATGCCTACAAATTGCAAACCTTGCAGAAACTTCTACCAAATGACAAACCCAAACGGGTTCAGTTTGCTGTTGACATTCTTGACCGTATTGATGAAGATGAGCATGTTTTGAACAATGTCGTTTTCAGTGATGAAGCGACATTCCATCTGTTTGGTAAAGTCAACAGACACAATTGCCGAATATGGGGATCAGAAAATCCGCATGAATTTATTGAACACGAACGCAACAGTCCCAAGATAAACGTTTGGTGTGCTCTCTCTGGATTTCTTTTTATGGGGCTACATAAAGGACAGAGTGTATGCAAAGAAGGTTAATAACATCACAGAATTAAGACACCGGATTGAAGAGACATTAGCTTCCATCACGCAAGACATGCTTCTTAATGTTTGGAACGAAATCATCTATCGCCTTGATGTTCTGCGTGCTACCAATGGGGCTCACGTGGAGGTTTACTGAATTAAAACAAAAGTTTCTTGAGTTGTTATTAATTGCCGCAAACCGTTTTAAGATAGCTCCTATAATAACGAATTTATTAAGGCTTATAATGGGGTGAATAATTTATGGACACTCTGTAGATTATAAAGTAAACATAATATAAAATAGCACTTTATATAATAATATACACTCAATCTATGTGATATCGCGGATTTGAGTATCGTGTTTCGGAGTATCGCAGACATAGTCAATTTGGACATATCACCGACGTAGTAATTCGGTTAGAACCCTCAAGTCTCCCGAAAATATGTAAAACGTTCACAAGTATCGCGGAGTAAGATCGCGAAAACGGGAAAAATACAAGAGAAAAAAAAAGAAAATTGTAATTTTTCTATATTTAGCAGATACAGGCTATACAGTACCGTATTAACTATTAATAACGAGTCGGAACTAGGGTTTCTCAACCGGGATCCCGGGCGGAAAATGATAACTTTAAATCCCGGGACAAGCGCAGCAAATCCTGGATTTCCTGGGTTTTACGTTAATATACTACTGTATTTAGAAAATAAAAACATAAAGACTGTGATGACAGATTTATAATAGCACGAATCACGTTGCGTTGTACAACTCGAAACTGAATAATGCCTGTAATATGCTCTGTACGAAGTTGTGCATGTGCAATATAACTGGTATTTTTGATGATTAACTCGGATTGAAAGCCAGTCATTTGATTTCCCTGAATCGAAGATTTTGTGTTTTAGTGGATTTTAATATCGGTTATTACTTTCAGTTCAGTGGCACACCTTTTCCTGTTGATATTTTTTTTTACTAAAAATTGTTAGAAGTATATAAACGGTGCTTGTTCGTATAAATTACACTATAATATAATTTATTTTGTTGAAGTGCAAAGCTACAAATTAGCATTGTGGGACAGCCGCCCACTGGGCTATATACCGTACAGTATTTATGTTTCTGCAGTGTTTGAAACTTGGCCTAGCTATATCTTTTATTAAATTTATCATCATTGTGTTGAAATATTTATATGTTTATATTTAATATTAACTAACTTAACTTAATATTAACAATTTATCTAGTGCTTAAACATTTTAAGATTTTATTATCATTATTTTTTATAAACCGGGAAATCCGGTTTCCGATTTTGTCACGGAAAACTGGGATAGTGAAAACCCCTAAAAACGAGAAACTCTAGTTGCTACTCATTTCCTACCAGTTTCTCCCGCGCGTTTTTTCTACTGTGTGAGCTTTTATTATTTGCTTATGGTTTATTAATGTCTTAATATGCTTTTTATGAATGTTTATGTGCGTGTATTATTTAAGTAAATAATTTTGACTAATAATTACGTAGAAATAATTCCTAAATGCCTCGTATAAAGAAGAACGAACGAATTCTTATGAAATAAATAACGTGCTACGTGCTAATGAAAACGGGTGCGTGCCGAGCATGGGCGTAACCAGGATTTTTTATTAGGTAGGAGACATCAAATATAGGGTCGATTAAAATAACATTTATTCAGTCCACTTAAGTTTTATCTAAGACTGATCGATGATAAATGCACATAATACATACAATATACATAATTACGATAAGTATATATACTTATATGTAATTATATATATGTATGCAGTAGTATACTCGTGTGTATATATACAGGGCGTCCCAAAAAAATGTATACACACTTTAACAGCTGATAGCTCAATTGATGTTTCTTTCTTTCCAAGTTAAACCCATTAGAATTAATAATGGCAGTCAGACTAAGCTTTGAACAAAGGAAATTCATTCTAAAATGCTACTGGAAGTGTGAAAACGCAGTTGAAGTGCAAAGACAGTTTAGGATGGAGTTTCAAACAGATCCACCAACGCGACTTACCATCACTCGAATTAGAGATAAGTTTGAAGCCGATGGAACTGTTCAGAATGTCCACAAGAAGCGTTCCGGAAGACCACGGACATCGACAAGCCCCACAAAGCAAGAAAGAGTACTGGAAACGTATCACCAAAGTCCAAGAAAATCTGTGCGGCAAACGAGTCGTGAGGTAGGAATTTCAGAATCGTCTGTCCAACGCATTTTGAAGCGCTGTCAATGGAAAAGTTACATTCCAAGATTAGTCCATGCTATTAATGAAGATGATCCGGACCGAAGAGTGGAGTATTGCGAGTGGTACTTGGCACGATGTGGATGTGGATTGGACGAAGGGGTTTCGTAGAATACCCTCCGCGTTCACCAGACCTCACACCACTAGACTTTTTTTATGGGGATACTTAAAAGACAAAGTCTACGCTATAAAACCTGCAACAGTCGCTGAATTGAGAGCAGCCATTGAACGAGAATGCACACAAATACCAAACGAAATGTTTCGTGATGTTTGCGATTTCATTGCTTCGCGTTATCAGCAGTGCCTGGACCAGAACGGACGTCAGTTTGAAAACAGGCGTTGACAAAACAATTAAATAATGTCTGTAGATTCTATTACATTTTGAAAATGAAATGTATTTTAATAAACACTGCGTTTATAATTATTTAAAGTGTGTATACATTTTTTGGGACGCCCTATAATATATATATATAATAATAATATATATATATATATATATATATATATATACAGGGTGGGCCGTAAGTTTCCATACATAGGAAAATTTAAACGTTTGTTTTTATGTTTCAGATACCCTAAGAATATGCGTTTGACGAAAGAGCAACGAATTGAAATCATACTGATGGCTGGGTCGGGAAGCAGTCGCATGGTTGCAATGAACTTTAACAGACAACATGGAACGAACATCACACACGACACTGTGGCAAAACTTATTAACAAGTTTCAGAAAACTGGAAATGTTGCAGATCAACCGCGAAGTGGTCCAAGACGTACAGCCACTGATGAAGACACAACAGCTACGATACTTACAGCGCTTACACGGAGTCCCAGAAAAAGTACACGACGGTTGTCTGCAGAAAGTGGTGTCAGCAGATCGAGTATCAGGCGCATTTTGAAAGCAAACAAATGGCATCCATACAAATTGCATATGGCACAGCATTTGAGTGAAGACGACCCGGATAGACGGATGGAATTCTGTGAATGGGCATTAACCAAAGTGAACGAGGATGCAAACTTTTCAACTAAGATCTTGTTTACTGATGAAGCAAATTTTTACGTCAATGGAGAGGTTAATCGGCAAAACATACGTTATTGGAGTAATGCTAACCCTAACTGGCTGAGTCCGACGAAGATGCAAGGTGCCGGTAAAGTGATGGTGTGGGCCGGGATATGGGGTGACAGAATTATTGGACCAATTTTTGTCAGTGGAAATCTTAATGCCGAAAGGTATCTTAACATGTTGCAAGAAGAGATTTTCCCATCCCTGCTAAACGAGGAAGGTAACTTCCCAGTTTACTTCCAGCAAGATGGAGCTCCACCTCATTATGGTCTTCACGTGCGTCGGTATTTGGATCAGCAGTTTCCGGATGCTTGGATTGGTCGGCGTGGTCCTGTGGAGTGGCCTCCCAGATCCCCAGATCTCACCCTCCTTGATTTCTATCTTTGGGGGCACTTGAAGGCCATGGTGTATCAGGAAAATATACGAGACATAAATCATCTAAAGGAACGTATCACCAACGCCATTACAAGCATAACGTCAACTGTGCTAATGCGTGTTCATCAACAGTGGGGAACACGTATTGAAATGTGTTTTCAAAACAATGGCAACCATGTAGAGCATATTATATAAATAAAAATGGTTGTCCATAAAAAATGTTTATTTTTCCTATGTATGGAAACTTACGGCCCACCCTGTATATATATGTATTTATATATATATATATATATATATATTATATATAATAACAAGAAGTATGAGAAATGAAAGATTAATGGAAAATATTAGGGCCCTGCGAAGCTTCGAGATTCGATTTGATTTCAAATCGGGAGAGAGGATTCGATTTGATTCGTTAGCTTGGGCTTCGATTCGATATTTTCGAATCTCCATTAAGTCTGGTAAACAACATCAGTGATGTTGTTTTGAAGAACACTTTCGTAAATAAACACTTTTCTTTTTACTTAGATTATAATTCAATCTATATACTGAGACCAATCACTTGTGCAATAACACTTTTATCATACTTCAATACCATTGTTCCTCCTTATCATCAAATACTTAATACATTTTTTTAGAAGGATTTACTGTCCTTTGTTTTCAAGAAGATTTAATTAATTTTATGCTTATTACTAATTGTGTGTAGAAACACTCTAATCTATATGTGTACAGTTGATTCGATTCGATTTGAATTGTTTGGGATGATTTGATTCGAGATTCGATTCGAAAAAAAATTATAAAGGAAAAATGGAACAATTCATGGGGGATAAGAATTGATTAATATATAATTATTGAGTGTCTGAGCACAAAATTAAAATACTCGTAATTAGTAGTATGAAAAAAATATAGAAATAAAATGTTTTGTTACCAATATAATGTATCTTATAGTTACAAATTAAATTGGAGTCGGCGAACTGAGGTTGTGGCGAATTTGTCAATCGCAGCGTCAATTGATGGTGGTTGTGCGCATCCTGTGAACTTGCAGCAGAACTAGTGCCTCCAAACGGTCCATCTCCATAGTGGACCTGATTACGGTAAGTGTTCGCTCGAGTTTTGAGAACAAGCGTTCTGTCTCGGCGGCCATTACTGGCACTGTAGAAAGTAGCTGAAGCAGTGTGGGAACGTTCGGGAAAAAGCTGTCACACTAATCTAGTGCATATATTGCAGTGGTCGGCCGTTTGTCAGTCGCGACATTCTCCTCTTATTTTTCCACAACTCGAACTCGCTTTTGAAAACTGTTTTCGGTTCTGCAAGAAGATCCGAGTACAGGTTTACCAGTTTTTTGTCGGATCAATCATGCAGTTTTCAGTTTTCTCCCTTTCAGGTTTTATGACTTCTCAGTACTTTTTATGATTTCATGACCTTGTGTAAAAGTGAACAATGAACAATTCCTATACAATAATTATATGGATTCATTGTCTTCATAGAGTGCTTATGTAAACTTAAAACCTGGGCTTTCCCTATGTACACGCACATCCAAAAACGGGATTGAGTTGTCTTGTTCCACTTCTAAAGTAAACTTAATGGAGGGGACTTGATCATTTAACTGAGGGAGGAAGTCATCCAGGTCACGATTCATGGGCCAGATACACAAAATATCGTCGACGTACCGCAACCATGGGATGCCAACCCCAAGGATTCTCGGAATGTAAGTAATTTCAAAAAACTCCATATAAATATTGGAGAGGAGGGGCGACAAGTGGTTGCCCATGGCCATCCCGAAAACCTCTTGATAATACTCGCTATTGAAAGTGAATTTACAGTCTCTGATGCAAAGCTTAATAAGTTCCAAAACGATGTGTGCAGGTAGTGGCAGGTTGTACTTATGTAATTCTCGGGAGAGAAAGTCAAGCATATCGTCAATCGGCACTTTTGTAAACAAAGAACAAACGTCAAAACTGATCAATCTATCGTTGGTTTCAGTGCGTACATTATTCAATTTATCAGTAAGATCCACGGAATTTTTTACATTTGAATCAGAGATAGTTCCGAGAATGGGGGACAAGACTTTGACAAGCCATTTGGAGAGTTTATAGGTAATAGGACCCACCAAACTAATAATAGGGCGCATAGGGTTGCCAGGTTTGTGGGTTTTAATAAGACCGTCAAGGTAGGGAAGAGAAGGTGAAGTGGACATGAAAAGCGGAATTAAGTCCTTATGATCTTTGAGAATGCGTTTCAAGCCACTATTGAATGATTTGATGACGTCATCCTGCTGGTTCTTCCTAAGTTTTCTGTATGTGACGGGGTCAAGGAGCAGCTCGTTCATCTTTCTAATGTAGTCCACTTTGTCCATAATAACTATGGTGTTAGCCTTGTCTGCGTTAGTAATATGGAGCTATATATAGTCTTGAACTCTTTATTTACTTCAGTGTTCCTGAGGATGTCATTAGACGAAAGCGCTTCAGCACCACTCTGTGTTTCCTTTCCTTCGTGGTTTTATTCATCATAAATATTTTTCACGTGTTACTTTCGTGAAATAATTTTCATATATATATATATATATATATATATATATATATACATATGCCGAAAAAATCACGATGGAAATAGACAATAATTGAAAACATATGCCGAAATAACCCCAAAGGAAACAGAGAATAATTAAAAATATTTTTCGAAACGCGTTTATTGCGGCCTTTTATAAATTAATACCTGTTGAAACATTATATATTGACCGAGAATAAACACAAACTATTTTTCAAAACAATTATTGTGGCACTTATAAGTTAACACTGAATGAACCGCAGAATATAATCACTTACATTTTAATATCGTCTTCATTGAACGGTTCTTGCATTTTGTCACAATTTTCCGTAACAATCTGCGTAGATAAAAGTTCATTCCGATCTGCAGCGCTGAAAAGGTGGAGCGCAGCTGATGGTTAGAAATCTTGATCCTCAAACAAATCAGGAGAATTGTAGAGTGATAACTGACTCATAGTGTATATTTGAATAGCACTAAGCGAAAAAACACACGAACTGAGGCTCTGAGATGAACTGCTCCCTTTTATAAAGGGGGCTTGTCACCAGCTTCCTATTGGCTATCAGTGAATTTTGGGCGGAGCTTGACGCGTAGGCCTGCATAGCGGCCAAACAGAGGTCCTAGGCTCCGCCCACAGGGCTGTGATTGGTTGCCCCGTGAAATCTGGGGCGTGTGGATAGAATTCAATCTTCTACGTTTTTAAATGTTTTTGTAACAATACGCTGTATTAGAATTCGAATGTTCAAGGCCGTGTTTAATTCGTTAAGTGCACTGAAGAAAATTTAATTTCATATGTCCCAAAAGCTGGTTTAAAATTACAATAAATATAATGCAGTAAATCATGTTAAATCCAATTATTGAATTGTAGAAGGTGCAATTATATGAGTTCTGCCATAAATTCCATTTTCTTTTATAAATACGTTTAGAAAACGATATTTATTGGGGTAAGCCAGCTGAAACTTAAAAACTAGTTATATTATTGGGTTTTTTCATCAAAGTTTAAGATACTTCGAACAGTCTATACCTTTTAAAATAATTTTGCCTTTCAGGATATCTTCAACAGTAAGATTTAATATGATCGTGAATCCTGGTTTTAATTATATTAAAAAATAATGCAGCATTGTCGCGGCAGGGCAGCAAGTAAATGAGGAAAAATGAATAAGTTACCCCGAGACAGAATCTTTTTTGTTTTTAAAATCATATTAATATTTTTTGTAATAAGGCTTAAAGATATAGTGGTGTCTTAAAGATAAATTTATACTGAAACAAAATAATTGACCAAAAGAGGAAAAATGAATAAGTTACCCCGAAATCGAATCTATTTTGTTTTAAAAATCATATTAATGCTTTTAAGTTATAGTTTAAGGATAAAATTGTGTCTTAAAGATAAATTTATATTGAAGCAAAATAATTTCCAAAAGAGGAAAAATGAATAAGTTACCCCGAAATAGAATCTATTTTGCTTTAAAAATCATATTAATATTTTTTGTAATAAGGTTTAAGGATAAAATTGTGTCTTAAAGATAAATTTATATTGAAACAAAACAATTGACCAAAAGAGGAAAAATGAATAAGTTACCCCGAAATAGAACCTACTTTGTTTTAAAAATCATATTAATTTTTTTGTAATAAGGCTTAAAGATACCTATATTGGTGTCTTAAAGATAAATTTATATTGAAACAAATTAATTGACCAAAAGAGGAAAAATGAATGTTACCCGAAATAAAATCTATTTTGTTTTAAAAATCATATTAATATTTTTTGTAATAAGGTTTAAGGATAAAATTGTCTTAAAGATAAATTTATATTGAAAAACAATAATTGGCTAAAAGAGGAAAAATTAATAAGTTACCCCAAATTTAATTTCTATTTTGTTTTAAAAATAATATTAATGCTTTTTATGTTATAGTTTAATAATAAAACTATGTCTTAAATATAAATTTATATTGAGACAATAATTGGCTAAAAGAGGAAAAATTAATAAGTTACCCCTAATTTAATTTCTATTTTGTTTTAAAAATCATATTAATGCTTTTCATGTTATAGTTTAAGGATAAAATTGCATATATGATGAAAATTTGTATTTGTATTAAACTTAGTTTATCTTATTCGAATTTTTGTTTAAAAGATCGCTCCACAAATGTTAAATAGGCCTAGTTAAACCACGAGAAGCTCAATAGAAAAACTATTGGTGTTGCTTTTTTTGATTTGGTCACATAAACGTCTTTGTTTATGTTTAGTAGCTTTGTTTGTTGGGTCGTATTCAGAGACCTTCTCGGTCTACCAGGTGTTGGGAAATAAGGCGGTGGTGGAGATAGTTGGTGGGTTGTGTAATATTTTCACTACCAATCGTCTAAGTTTGGACGCTTGGTTGTAGCTCTCATATCGGTTACATGGTGTTGATGGGATGAGCTCCTAAAAGTCTATACTGAGACGATTGTTGGTGATGTGATGCTTTTTTTGTGTGGTGGTTGTGCTCGTATATATTTTTCTATTGGGGCTTTGCATGCATCAATCAGTTTTTATATATATATATATATTATATATATATATATATATATATATATGTGTGTGTGTGTGATAATAGGGGCTTTGTGTGCGCTTTTAGTTCGTTCAAAGGTTATTAATATATACAGGCCATTTATGCCTTCTAAGAAGCCTTCTAAGCCAACTGGCGGGTTAAGCCAGAATATATGCTTTAATTAAATAAATAAGCGCAAACTGGCAACTCAGCCAGATAAGCCAACTGGCTGATTAACCCAGCTGGCTGATTATGGGCCCTATAAGACAACGGCCGCACGGCTGGTCTTAATATGCGCTTGGCTCATGCCAGGCGAACACCTCTCTTCCTTTCTCTCCTTCTCCTCTCTCTTTCTCTTGGAGGATAACTCCGCCACCAAGTTGCATAACCCGTTGTTGCTCTTGCAACATTCCCCCTCTCCTTTGTTGCATAACATCTTGCAACATTCCCCTCCCCTTGTTGCATTAAGAACTTGCAATATCCCCTCACCCCATTGTTGCATAGCATCTTGTAACATTGATCGACATTTGCAGTTGCATTGCACTCTCCTATTTTGCGCCCATACTACTTTCCCAAAGAAATGGAAGTCTAAAGGTGCTAGATCTGGGCTGTATGGAGGATGGGATAACACAGTCAAGCTCATTTTTGTGATGACCTCTCTTGTTTGCAAACTGTTGTGTGGTCTTGCGTTATCGTGCAAAAGAAGGACGTGTTCCAGTTTTCTCTCCGGTCGAACTCGCCTTGTACGTCTCTGGAGTATCTGTAGGGTAGCAATATATGCCTCCGAGTTGATTGTTCTTTCTTCATAATGTCCACCAGAATCACTCCTTTCATGTCCCAGAAGATGGTGGCCATAACCTTTCCTGCAGAGGGAGCCATTTTGAACTTTTTCTTGTGTCGGGAGTCTGTATGATGCCACTCCATGGATTGGTTTTTTGTTTCGGGTTCAAAGTGGTGTACCCAAGTCTCATCCCAAGCCACAGTTCGTGAAAGGAAATCATCCCCTTCTGTCTTGTATCGAACCAACGACTCAGAAGCAATTTCTTTTCTTTGGGCTTTGTGATCTTTAGTCAGTTGGCGAGGAACAAACCGTGAACACACTTTTGAGTATCCCAGTTGCTGAATTATCGTATTCACACTTCCTTCACTAATTCCTAGCTCCAGTGAGAGCTCCTTATATGTGACGCGCCGATTTGATCGAATGATGCTGTTAGCACGTTGCACAGTGTGAGATGTCATAGCAGATGCTGGGCGACCGCTGCGCTGTTCATCTTTGAGGCTGGCTTTCCCTCTCTCCGATGATCTCACACGTTTAGACCAGCGTCCAACTGTGCTTCGATCAACAACAGCATCCCCGTAAACGTTTTGTAGACGTTTGTGAATATTTCCAACTGTTTCCTTCTCTGCGGTTAAGAACTCGATAACAGCTCTCTGTTTACAACGCACATTACTATCAGACGCCATTTTCGAAACTGCGTTAACCATCGGTTTTATACAAGGGTGTTTAAAAGCGGTTTTATACAAGGAGGGGAGGTTGAAACTGGAAAAATCCGGTTATGTGAAGCGCAGAAAGTTTAAACTTACGGCCCAAAAGACATTCCAGCCCCATGGCCTATTCTTTAGTTGAAAAAAAACGGTAGGGCAAAATATATTGAGTGCCTCTAGTATATACGAATAGTTATAATAAATTATATGGGATTGGAGGGCATGGCCACGGTGGCTCCCCCCTGGCTACGCTGGTGGTGCCTAGTGCTTAAGACAGCGTCGGTTCATCTTCGTCCTTCAGTCTCCGTACTCTTTCCGCTATACTGGATTACTCCGCGGGAGTGTGTGATCATTTGCAATACGTTTGTGAGTGCATTATCGTATTTGTCGTGTCTGTGATGATGTCTGGAAAGAAGGTATCTGCACCTACTGGCGCTGAATCAAAAAGCTGACGGAAAGAGAAAGCTTACGAGACTGGGCTTCAAAGTCAGTGTTCTTGACCGCATTGGTGCAGGTGAGTTCGCGAGTAAGATCGCCAAGGAATATTGCTTGAATGGGTTAACTATACGGAGTTAAAGAAGTCTGAAGTAAGCCTATGGAAAACCTTCTCCAGGCCGACGACCACGAAGGAGACGAAAACGGTGAAGATGTTGAAGCATGACTGTGTGGAGAAGGCCCTCACAATTTAGATCAACGATCAGAACAACCCAGGCGTACCCATGACGGGTCTCACCATTCGTGAAAAGGCTGTGTAAATTCACCTAAAACTCTGCAAACAGAATCCTACCTACGTGCGAATTGCTACCGTTTTCTCCGTCAGTTCAGGATGATTTAACCATTTCCACAAGCGGTACAGCCTTCATTGGCAGAAGTAGCCCCAGCGTCTAGGGGTGGCAGGGTAAATGTAACACAACCCAAGTTAGCCTAAAATACATATATATAAATATATATGTATACCCACGAGGGTCGGTACGAATGTAATGCCTCTTATTTTTTGGTTCGCAAATGCAATAAGAGGCATTACTTTCGTACTGACTCTCGTGTGTAGATATATATATATATTTATACCAGGTGTCCCCAAACAATGCCCCTATTTCTAAATAAATGTTCTGAGCTAAAAACGAGGATTCTGGACACAGACAAACGCAATAGGTACGCAAAACATAGTTTGTTAACTTTAATTAAACAACATGTTCAGTGTAATCGCCATTTTTTTTATAACACAATATTCAACCTTACACAAATGTTTGACAATTTTTGGAAATAGCTCAGCTGGGATGTTGTTCATTACATCTTAGACTTTGGTCTTTAGATCTTCAACTGTCATTGGCTTGGTACAATAGATCCTGCCTTTTCTACAGTATGGTGCTCCAAAGGCAATGTTTAAAATGCATTCAGCTATTTCCTCTTCCTCCATCATCAAAACACCTTTTCATCACCAAAGAAATACAATGCATGCATGCATGCATACATCCCAAGTGTGAGGGCCTTGGCAAAATTTCTACACAAAAATTCCTTCTTTGGATTTTGATAACTGGGAAAAAGAAAATCACGGGCCCACACAGTACTCCGCGATTGTAGGAATACGAAGAGTAAACTATTTCTGCATCCAGGAGTGCTAAAGTAATACCCTCTCTCGAGTAACATCCTGACTTTGCCCGAACTCGGGGAGAGGCGTTATTACATATATATATATATATATATATTAGTGATGTAGGTCACATCCGCATCCGCATCCGCGGAACATCCGCACATTTTCTCGCATCCGCATCAGCACCCGCATCCGCACCTTGGACTGCGGATGTCGTGCGGATGTGGACCGTTGAGATAAAACGTCATTAATAAGCGGAAATTATCAAATTCTACTATATTAATAGAACTAGTTCATTGTGCGCAAAAGTGATGCAAGCGACAAGACGAGAGGCTGTTCTTGTATGAAGTTACTCTCTTGCAACCTACTTAGATCCACGTTACAAAACTAAGTTATTTTCACCTAGTACATTAGAACGAGTTAAATCATCACTTGGCAAAGCAGTTGAAGAGTTTCAATCTCTTGAATCTGTCGCTTCGCCACCCACCAAAAGAATAAAAGTTTCAGTGACAGAACCAACACCTTCAACAAGCAAATCTATCACAGAATCTGTCTCTCAGTTTCTTGAGTCAAGCAGCAATGACGAGACCTACGCGATGTCAAAAGATGTAGTAAAAATGATCGAGAGCTATCACCAAGAAAAACGTCTGGTTGCATGTGACAATCCTATTAGTTGGTAGAAAAATACGCAGAATATCTATCCATACTTGAGTAAACTTGCAAGGAAACATTTAGCCTGTCCTCCAACAAACGTATCAAGCGAGAGATTATTTAGCAGTGCTGGATTAATATATGATGAAAAGAGAAACAGACTGGCAGCAGAAAAGGCAGAAAAATTAATGTTCCTTAAGCATAACCTTCCTATAATTAAGTTTGAACATTAAACGATGAACATCTTAGTTTACTTTATTTTAATTACTCATTTATAAATATGCCTAATAAAACTTTAAACTTAATATAAATAGTTATCAAGCTAATTAAAGATCTCTTTCTATAAGGGTGGAGGTTGGGGAAAGAGGACGGTGGGGTGCATTTGAGTTGGGTTCACGTCCCGCATCCTGGTAACACAATTATGGTTTCTAATTGTGGCTGAAACTCAAAAAATATAACGAATTTATTTGCAGACGAATTCACTAATTGATTTCTATATTAGTTAGATGCTTGATATTATTTTATATGTTCAGAGAAAAGTACAGCAATTATTGTACAATTAATCAATTATACTACATTATAGCTACAGCTCTCTCTATACAATAACTTATTATATACGTTAAACACAACAAATCTCGAATATATCCTAAAAAATAACGAAAATGTAGACATCCGCATCCGCATCCGCATCCGCGGATGCTGAAATCAAACATCCTCATCCGCATCCGCATCCGCGGATGTGAAAAACATGACATCCGCTACATCACTAATATATATATATATATACACTTTGTAAAACAATACAATTATTAAAATCCCCAAAGCTAAAACAACTAAAATAAATAACACTAAAAACCACGAAGCTTTTCGAAGGAGACTACCTTATTCTTTTGGATGGTAAGGGAAACTAAAAATAAAAGTGAAGATGAAAAAGATAAAAGATTTATTTAAAAAAAAAAAAGTTATGCCATAGGCAATTCAAAACGTCATAGAATATTCTGAAAAACTGGTGATCTTGACAAACAAAAATTGGTGATGAAGTCCAGCTGATATATCTCAATTTTCATATGGAACTTAAAAGTATTCTTCATAATGAAGGATTCGGTAAGTTTTCTTTTATCATTCTTATTATTAATATTTAAAGGTAGCTGAAAATTGTTAATATCTATATTAACGTATGGTCTACCGTATTCAGACTGTACTTATGTTGCTACACACGTCTTTCGCAATCACTAATTTCACCGATGTAACTCTTAGAACAGCTGCTACATGAGACTCGATATATTCTAGAGTTGGAAGAACAATTTGATAGTTAATTTTCCCTGAAGGGGCTGCGAGTGTAATAGGGATGTATTTTAGTTCTTTAACTTTGGGTAGTTTAATAATTTTAATCAATTTATATATATATATATATATATATATATAACGTAAAGAACGACGCTTGTATAGGAGATATTCCGCGCAAGACGAGAGAGAGAGAACGAAACAAATGAAAAAATGAGGTAACCACCCGGGAATCGAACCGGGGATCTTCCGATTGCCGGTCAGATGCGATAACCATTACACCATGGGCCTCACTCTTCCAAATGCCGTAATTCTTCTACATACTCGCAGAAACCAATGCCCCAAGGGGGCACCTTCCGCATGCCGTAACATTATATACATTTAACTGCAAACACGCAGTATAATTAACGTAAAGAACGACGCTTGTATAGGAGATATTTCGCGCAAGACGAGAGAGAGAGAGAACGAAACAAATGAAAAAATGAGGTAACCACCCTGGAATCGAACCCGGGATCTTCCGATTGCCGGTCAGATGCGATAACCATTACACCATGGGCCTCACTCTTCCAAATGCCGTAATTCTTCTACATACTCGCAGAAACCAATGCCCCAAGGGGGCACCTTCCGCATGCCGTAACATTATATACATTTAACTGCAAACACTCATACTTATACATTAATTATACTGTGTCGTTTGCAGTTAAAATATATATATTTCATTCTGACCATCATCCCTCGATTAAATCTATTTTCTCTGCTATGTTTCTTAGAGTATTGAGAGTTGTCAGTCCTGAATTTTTAGATTGCGAGTTATACAATATCATGAATATTGGTACTAAATTATGTTATCCTATTTCATTTTTAGACAACTGCCTTAGGAAAGCCAAGAATAGGTATTATAATAGTGCAACTGTAAAGGAATTTGAGCGTAAAAAAAAAAATTATATCCTTAGCCTACCTTATCATGTAAATTTCCAACATCTTCCGACTTTACTTAAAGCAATTGGTATCAATGTAGTCTTTAAGTATAATAATACTGTTAAATCTCGCCTAATAAAGAATAGCCCTGATAATGTAGTTGGTTGTGTGTATTCGATCGGATGTACACAATGTGATTCAGTATATATAGGCCAAACGGGTAAAACGTTCGAGATGAGGGTAAAACAGCATAAATATGCGTGTAGAACAGCAAATAATTCTAATGCATTGCTTAACCATATGTATAGATATAATCATAGTATCAAGTGGTATAGTTCTAAAGCGCTCGTTAAAATCAGATATAATTGAAAGGAATATTCTAGAATGTGCATTTATCCATTTTAAAAATAATTTCAATAACAGTGCAGGAATGTATAAAATTGACAATATCCTGTTAAAATAATTTTTGCCTCTAATCAACTCTTGTTAATCATGTGCTAATCTTTTTGTTTTTCTGTCCCGTTGTATATATTTTTGTCATCTCGCCTTCTCCCTTCATTCCTTGACGAAGTGTACTTCTGAATATACAAAAGACCTTGGAATCATTTTCCTTTTCTTTGTGAGTTTGCATCATTCATTCATTTCACGTGTTTAATTGTGAAATTCATCCCATATATATATATATATATATATATTATATATATATATGTACAGGGTGATTCAAAAGTCAGGTTACATAGGGCTTTTCTGTTTCTTTGTAGGTAAATGAGTTATGAGATGTTATCGAAGGAGGAGCGCATTGATGTGATATTCCTAGCTGGCTGCACAAGTGCATTGCCGTTAACGGTGGCCATATCGAACATGTGATGTGACTATTCCCCTGTATCAATACATAATACTGTATTTCCCTATGTAACCTGACTTTTGAATCACCCTGTATAAGCTTTTCTACAGAAACTACCTTTATTATACAGGCAGCAATGTAAAACTACAGTAAAAGCCCAAACTTAAAAAGTACAGTATAGTGTGCATACTATAAACATCATGTTTCAGACATCTCGAACCGGTGAAAAATTATCTGAAAGACAGGGACTTTAAGAGACAAAAATTAGTCATAAACTAAAATAAAGTTTCGTCTTCTGAAAGAGAAAACTCATTGACGGTCTCTGAACAAGTTTTGTTTATTTTAAGTTATCCTCAACTGTAACTAATGCAAACAAATAAAGAAATCATTACTTATGCAACAATAAATAGTTCATTTATGACCTTATTTACAATTAAAAGATGAGAGATATCAAAATTTTGTTATTAAACGTTCTAAATTCAAAGTTAATATATACCAAATAAATGGTGCTACTATAGTATGCGGTCTACATACGATTGGTTTGGTTTAGTCATGATATATTCGTTAAAACTAATGAAAATATCATGACAAACCTAACCATTCATCAAGGGCGATTGACATTGGGATGTAAACAAAAAATTAGTAAACAAGATAAGAAGCTATAATTAAAAGGTAGAACGCCGAATCGTAGCTAGACCGCATACTATAGCAGCACCAAATAACTTTTAGCTACATAATACCTTGGCTTTACTGATGTTATAGCCATTAAAATCCGACTTTAGTCATCCCTACAAACCTGTTTCAGTTTGAAGTTCTTCTTCAGAAGAAATATAATTTGAATGTCGAATTCTTTTTTCCAACTCTTTTGTTCTTGATTTCTCTTTTTCAAAGGAGCTCTGCAGACCTTCAACTTCTGAACGAAGCTCAGAAATCAACGCAATTATATTTCCTGAAAGAAATTTACAGTGATTATAAAAAGCAACATAAAACAAATACATAAACAAATATATATAGATGATGTAAACCCAATAATGTAGCGATCGTCACATGGCCCTTGCCGTTACGAAGGGGGGTTAGACAAACCTGAACATTATTATTGGAATGAAATAAAGTTTTAAGGAATTACATTTTCATTGTGGATTTAATACTCGTATTTAGTGGAACCTATACACACCTTCCAAAGTAACAGAAAGACTAATCTTACAAATCACCAACCCACACATACTACCACTATCGCCTACTCAACATGGATTCAGACCTCACCACTCAACCACGACATTACTCACTAACCTCACGCAGCACATCATGGATGGCATCAACTCCACACGACCAGCTCAACGTACACTATTAGCAACAATAGACATTAGTAAAGCATTTGATGCTATCCCACGCGTCCCTCTCATGAACAAAATACTCAACACAAACATGCACAATACCACCAAAAGGTGGCTGAACAACTATCTTTCAGGAAGATACTCACATGTCACCTTCAATGGCAAGTCATCCAAAAACAAGCTTTTTCCGAACGGGGTCCCTGAAGGCACTGTCCTCTCACCAACACTGTTCAACTTATACATGCATGACATTCCAACACCCATAGATAACAAGCTTACCTTATCATCATATGCAGATGACATCACTCTAACATCCACCAGCAACAATATCGACACCGCTACAAATAACCAGCAAACTTACATAAACAGTATGCAAGACTGGCTCACATACAATAGACTCAAGTAGCGCCCACAAAATCAACCATCACCTTGCTTACAAACAACACAAAAGAACACCAGATAACACCACAGATTACACTAAACACCAACATTCCACACACTCATAGGACCAAAATACTTGGAGTCACATACAACACATCATTATCTTTTCCAAACCACATTCAGGACATTAAAAACAAATGTACGTACAGGCACAAACTTTGGACACCAGCAGGAAACAACATCACTCATATACAAACAATATATTCGCTCAGTTATGGACTATGCTAGCACATGCTGGGCACCCATTATCTCAAACACACACATAAACACCTTACAGACAATACAAAACAACGCACTTCGTATCATTACAGGATGCACTCAAACAACACCAACAGAACACCTGCACACAGAAAAAAAAATACTGAAAGATAGGGAACATTTAGACATGAGGGGAACACAATTCATGGCAGCAGCGACAAGTAACCCACAACACCCTTGCCACTACATGTACAATCATGCACCGACACCTCGCTCGCACCATTAAGGTAACACCAGAGACACATTATAACCAAATACTCCATTCCATACCACGCCCCACAAACATCACACAGTACAGAAAACATATATACACACACCTAACCCAGAAAGCACTGACACGACTCGGTCTAAATGCGGTCCTAGGTGCGAAGCCGCCACCCATTAACAAATCAGAGATCAGCCTGAGCAGATCGGATCAAGTTAACTTAGCACGATTCCGATGTGGACATCACCCCAACTTACAGACATATAAACACAGACTAGACAACTCCACAGACGACACCTGCCACCTGTGCCAGGACACACCACAAACAATTGAACACATTATGATAGACTGTACTCTGGTCCACTCCGGAGAGGGCGATCGGTTACCTGCGTGCCTCCGGCTTGCTCGATCAGGGTGGGCTGATCGGTTAAACAACAACAACAACATCAATGATTGTTTTCATCCTGTTCCGCATGGACATGATAAGGTTCCGGCACAATTCCAGGGCCACTCGAACAACCAAAATTTTTCCATGTCAAAAGAGGAACTTTGCAGGATCCCGGCATATTTTTAGGAACTTTCACATTTAGAAGTTTTCACAGGTTTGAGGTCAAGAAGAATTACGAGGCCATTCCAGAGTTGGACTGTGGGTTTACGCAAACGATTACTTTACAACTTTATTCTGTGTGGGAAGGTGTCCCACCCTGCTGAAACGACGAATATCAACCCTCCTCCATTGTTCTCGGAGCATCTTGTTTGAGGATGTTTCAGTGGATAAGGAATTCGCGGTTTCAGCGAAAGTGTTTCCTTTTGGCATGAACGTAAAAACATCCCAAACCATGACTTGTGTAAGGCGATTCATAGTGATTTTACAGTATTTGGGATAATGCACAATGCGCAAATCGCATGATCTGGTCTTCGTTGCTCTACAAAATCCTAGCCATTTATGAGCGATTAAATTAAAGTTTTTTACCACAAAGGGATAAGGTGTTTCTTTTTAATTTAAGAGTGGTTTTCGCTGTTCTTCTTGCGGTTGAATTAGCCTCAGTCTGAAGCCTCCGTTGGCTGGTTCTTCCGCTGACTGGAGTAGAGAGCTTTTTCTACATCTGGAGAATAAAGTGGTTAACCTTTGTGTTTTTTCTGATTTCATTATCAGTGAGTTGATTCGTCATTGTATTGTTGTATACTTCATCCTCGAGAATGCTAATTTTCATCTTACATACTGAAATATTTTAAGTCCGGAGGTTACTCGCCTTCCTTTTTCTGTACTTCCATGCCCCTGACTCCAGTCATCTGAGGTAATACACAGTAGTTAAAGGAATAATTATGAAGTTACAGTCGTTTCTGGAGATAAAACAGCAAAAGTAATGTTAAAATCGTTGCGGCATCAATAGAAAACTGATTACACTGGGCAACACGTATTTTATTGAATGATATCTGACACTTGATTCTAGGTAATTTGGGTGCGCTGAATACGAATTTCAACTCGGTTTGGCTCTATCAGGTCCTGATTCTTGTCGACAGCCTATGTGCCATTTTCCAGATTTTTCAAATTAGGACTAAAAAATTAAGTCATGTGTTAAATTTTTTTTTCAAGTTTCATGAATACAAGCAGTTCAAACTACAGTAAAATTACATTATAACGATAGAAATGACTTAAAATAAAAAAACAAACAGATATGAAGCTTTCACTGTGGCAAAAATTTTCTTTTGTAAGACTTTCTAGCGTATTTGCTTGTTGATGGCAGGTCTCTTTTCAAGCACCAGCAGTAATCAGCCATCATGTGGGAATCCCAGCGGCCTTGGTACGTTCCTCCATAATTTTGATATCTTGGTGGAATCTCTCCCCTTGTTCGTCACTTACATCACCTAAATTACTTGGAAATTGGTCAAGATGGCTATTCAAAAAATGCATTTTTATGCTCATATTGCAACCTAACTCTTTGTAGTCCCTTAAAAGTTTTTTTACGATTTCTTCGTAGTTATCTGCCCTATAATTGCCTAAAAAGTTTTCTATCAAGTCCACGAATGAGAACCAGCCATTTTTTTCGCGTTCATTCATGACATTAGGAAAATTGCTGTCTTTAATCATTGTTCTTATTTGTGGACCGTCGAAAATTCCCGCCTTGATTTTTTCATAACTTAAACTTGGAAATTTTGAAGTTATGTATTTGAAACACTCGCCGTTCGTATCTAAAGCTTTTACATATTGTTTAATGAGGCCTAGTTTTATATGCAGAGGAGGAAATATGATTTTATCTCTGCTCACTAAAGGTGGATTAATTACGTTTTTTTCTCCGACAGTAAGTGATGTTCGTGCTGGCCAGATTTGTTTGAAATAATGTTCTTCCTTGGCTCTGCTGTCCCATAAGCAAAGGAAGCAGGGATATTTAGTATACCCTCCTTGTTGTCCTAGCAGAAAATTAACCATTTTTAAGTCAACACATATGATCCACTCGTGCTCCCTATATTTGATAAGATTTAAAACCTTTTCTATATGTTCATACTTTCTTTTAATTTTGTTGAGTGCCCAATCGGTATCGAGCCGTATAGATTGCCATTATGCAACAACACACACTTAAGACTTCTTTTCGAACTGTCTAAAAACAAGCGCCAATCATTTGCATCGTAAGACTCAACCCCCATCTTCTTTAACAAACCAACTATGTCACAGCAATATACTAAACTATCCTCTGTTCTAAAATATTTAACAAGTTCTTCTTCTTTTTTTCTGTAAAATGAAATGTATGTGTTTGAAGTAAGCAAGTTTTTCTCTTTAAGTCTTGAAGCTAAAATTTCCGCAGCCTTTTTTGGCAAATTTAGATCCTTACAAGATCATTCAACTCGGCCTGGTTAAACTTTTGCGGATCGTTTTGACTTTCAAATACGCTGGGGTCAAAATCGGTGTCTGACTCCTCAAAGTGCATAACAATATTTTCAGGAACATCTTCAACTAATTCTTGAGTTGGCAGACCTTAAATTTTGGAATGGGGATCTCATTTGAATGTAGCACAGGTCGTATCGCGGTGTCGAAATTTGGGTACTCGATACAATGTTTATTTTTCTTAGTGAAGCCCGAAGTCTTGACAAAGCAAAGGTAGCAATCGGTCTCGTGGTTAGTAGGCTCTCGCCACACCTGATATGGAAAAAAAATTGTAAAGCGTTAACAAAAGCGACGAGAGACTTGTTTTTATGAATTTTATCAAAAGTTATCACCCAAACATTTAACATTTCTATGTGTTTCAACCTTATGCAATATTTGAGATTCTTATAAACATTTTCTGTAAATTTTTGTTTATGTACCTAAGTTACAATTACATTTAGGTAAGTTACAGTATACTAGTGATTAAATTACGTAGTTTTATGAAATCATAAACTTACCATCGGAACTCCAAAAGGTATTTTTGAATCCGAACCCTTCGTCCAATGTCGCAGTCTTTCAATGCATATAGTGCAGGCTTTATGTGGAGCCCACGATTTATCTTGGTCCCCCAGTTTTATGCCAAAATAAGCTAAGTAAGCTCTTTTTACGAAGTCAGTTATATTTGCTCGTTGATGTGGAAGTGTAAAATTTCCACATATATAACAGAAGGAATCAGGGTTGTTTTTGCATTTGAACTTTCTAGTGCTTGATGACATATTGCTTGATGTTCTGCCAATTTGTAAAGGTATTTAAAGCCCTTAATTCATATAAATTTAAGAAAATCTGAAATATAAACACAAAAATTAGTTTAAATAGGTACTTATTATGAAATAGGTACTTACAATCTATGAAATTAAACTAGAAACACGGATGAGTAGGTACAATATAAATTACGTCTAATTAAATCAACTATATTAAATCACGATGACAAAATTACTCACTAAATCATATGCCAATTCAAAATTATGTTAATGCCCAAACTTAATTAACTAACTCAACTGACTGACTGACTGACTGACTGACTGATTGAATTGACTGATTAACTCTGGAAACGAGTCGCTTTTATATATTTTAGTTGTCCATCTAGAATACTCTACAGAGAACAGGAACGCTCGAGAAAATTTTAGAATTCTATGATATTTTTAGCTTAATTTACTAATATTAAAATGGGTTAAAAATGACAAAATTAAAATATTTTTAGGGTGTTACATATAAAAATATACATAATACAACAATACCATAACAATAGGTACAAATACCTAGATAAAAACCTAGTTGCATAATGTGTAACTGCAAAAAGACTAAGCGAGTATTGAGAAAAAAACCTTTTTATGAATACGACGAAAGAGGAGGGGTGTTGAGCAAAATCAGGACCTGATAGAGCAAAACCGAGTAAAAATTCGTGCTCAGCGCACCCAAATTACCTAGCACTAACTGTCAAATCTAATTCAATAGACAAAAAGTTGAAATTTGTTCCCCAGTGTTATTAATATAAATTCGCATTTCATAACAAGTGTTATTTTCAAACTTAAAACCATATTAAATATGAAATTGTAACACGAAAAGAACATATTCCAGGAAGTTATGCGTGACTCTTGAATTTTATATATATATATATATATATATATATATATATATAATATATATATAGATATATATATAGTGTTTTGCTGGTGTGTGACGGTTACACGTGTTTCGATCGAAGGCCGAATAAAAGCGGTATTACAGTAAAAATCTTGCAGTTAATCAGTTTTAAATGGTGCCGATATTGTGAGTTAATTCATAGTGCATAGTGGTATTTCTTTATAAAAAATAAAAATCGCGGCATGTATGAAAAAAAGTAAATAAAAACGAAGCGAATTAATCTATACAGCATTTTTTCGAGTGTTTCTTTGTGAAGAAAATTAGCTGCCTATCGAAATTCCTACAAATACCCTCTTTTTATCACCCGCAGCCACAGTCGCGAGCACCAATCAGTGAGAAGTACAGCGTGCCACATCCCCCATCCCCCGGAGTAACGGAGAATATTTCTTCACTTAGCTTGAGTCAACCCCCACCCAATACTTCCCATAATACCCTTTTTGAGTCAATTTTGTGCACCAGCTGCTACCCTCTATCGGTAACATGGAAATAGTAAATAAATTCCTGCAACTCTGTGGAATCTGCAATGATGTAACAGATGAGACAAAGGCGATGAGGTGCGATCTTTGTCAGCTGCTTTTTGATTTTAGATGCCTAGAATGGGAAGGTGAAAAAATCTCCCCTATAACGAACACGAAGCAACTTAATGGGACAAAATTTTTCTGCGAAAACTGCATGACCGAAATCAACTCTTTTACAGTATTTAAAGCAGAAAGAGACTACGAGAAGAAACTGAAAGAGAAAAGTGGGAATAAAGAAGAGAGGAAAACAGAAGAAACGAAGAAAGGCGAAGTAGAAAAAACTCAAATTCCGTCATACAACGAGGCCGAAACCATGCAGGCGAAAGAGAGTATAAAGACAACAGATAGTATAATGAAAGGAAGGATATTAACACAAATAGTACAAGTAGGAAAAGACAAGAGGACACTAAAAAGAACGGAGTGAAACTGTCCCCCAATAATGAGCAAAAAACAAAGGCCACGAGTAAATATGAGGAAGGAATTATATGTAGATATTATATAAAAGATAATTGCAGATTTAAAAGAGGACAATGTATATATGAACATCCCCCAATATGCAATTTCTTCTATAATAATGGTCATTGTAAATTTGGAGACAGATGCAAATTCTACCACCCAGACATCTGAAGGACTTACGCAAAATATGGAACCTGCAAATACGGGAAAAAATGATATCAACATCTCCCGACGGACCTAAACAACAGAGGACAAAGTTTAAATGATAATAGGAGTAACAATAACAATAGGAATAACAATAGGAATACAATAAGCGAACAAAAAATTTTTTTCAACATCGCAGACACGATACGGCTGCTAAATGTTATCCAATACATGCAGTTAACACACCTGGAAACTACCGAGCCAAACCGCTTCCGGACCGAAGGAAAGCGAACTTAAAATGCGCAAGGGTCAACAAAAAACAAAGATCATAAATATTGTCCTGGCTAATATTCAAGGACTAAGATCAACCCAATCACTCAACAAAGTTTCGTACCTGAAAGGATTTATGGACGAAAAAAGCGCGGACATCGCATGCCTCACAGAAACTCATCTTAAGGATTGCCAAGGAAATTGTGAAAACTGCGAACATTGTACTGATAAGAAAGAGATAAATATAGAGGGCTTCAACTTACAAAGAACGGACAGAACAACGAGACGTAAAGGTGGTTGTACTATATATGAACATGAAGGTCATATAACAGAGACGATAATAAGTAAATCAAACAGCTTTGTGGAACTTCGAGCAGTGAAAATAGAAAAACTAAACGTGATACTAATAGTCATCTATAGACCTCTAAACACCCCAACCGAAAAATTCTCGGAGGCCATTGATGACATCAGAAAGCTAATAAATGCCATAAACCCACCATCCCCCAATGTAATGATCTGCGGAGACTTTAACTTCCCATTTATAAAATACAAAAAGACAAAAAGGTGGATAGGAATAAATATATACCACGACAAAGGGGGCACAAGAGAAGACCAGGAGCAAGCAAAAATGTTGATGGCTCTCACAAATGAGTTTATGCTGACCCAAGAGATAACAGAATATACCATAAAAAATAACTGCCTAGATCTGGTATTCACGAATAACACGAACTTGATTGCTGATATAAAAATAACTCCAACCATTATCTCAGACCTCAACTTAATCGAGATATCAACAAATATGACGAAACACTAAAAGACAATGCAATTAGGGTGGAGCGAAAAATACTTTTTTTCTAGTATGAAGTTCTAATAGTGATTAAAAGTTGCATTTAGTGGACGATATATACCTGCCAAAATATGAGTTCATTTGTTTAATATTTTCAGCTGCCACCAGGGGCTAAAGTTAACACAATTTTGGGTAAAAAGGAAAAAAATGCATCTATTTTAGGTTTATCAAACTATTATAAAATTTTATCTTAGAATTATCTAATAGTTTGATTAAGATTCTTAAATGATAAGAATTCGTTTTGTAAAAATGCCTTTTCATATGCTTAATATCTTCAGCTGCCACAAGAGGGCTGAATTAACTTAAAAATGACAATTAAGTATGATTCTGATTTACTTGAAAAAGGGAACAGTAATAAATTAGGATGTCTCTCCTCCTTTATACTGGCTTGAGACAGTTAAGAAACGTTATTTCGTGCCTTAGCGGAGTTACCACCCTTTCCCCAACCAACCTCCCTCTAGAAAGGGTTCTTGCTGAAGGCTATTTAGTAATTTGCTTTTGTGTCAAATTTTGGCTGTTTTTTCCTTGATTCTAATGTAGCACGAATCCAACCGTCTCTGTTTGTAGGTCCGCAGACTGATCCAGCAGCGTCTGTAACGAGCTTGACGCATCTCTCTACGGCTTGTGTATGACATGGAAACTGAAATAATTCTGAATGAAGAGTAGTACCATGTTTGATGCATGATTCAATATCATCAAGAGAAACTCCTTTGGTTATCGGTGGTTCTGCTATCTGAAAATCTTGCCACGTAATGAGATCTGTATAGTCTTTGGCATAAAAATTTATTTCTGGCACCTTAAAATACCTGATAACATCTGTTTCTTGAATGCATGCCCTTGCTTTTATGATACGCCTAAATCCAAACTTACGCACATGCTCCCTTTCATCAGCTATCATTGCAATGAGAATGTTTTCTTGATTTGCGTAATATGCATTTCGCTGAATGACTGAGTCATGTACTCTCCTAAGCTCTTCACGGAGATACCGGCTTCTTGCAATCATATGCCACATATGTTTAGCACCATATTGGCATAATGGTTTACGCTTTATCTGAAACCACATTGGTGCGTATACCCTAACAATGAAAGTAGCTAATTCTTGTAAATTGCCTGAAGGATTCTCTGTGCTTGCATATAACCGCAGAGTCCTGTTTGCTGTGGTGAGCCACCTTGAATGTGATATATTGCCTGGACTCTTATGACTAAGACTCTTTGAGAATGTTCCACTTGATATAGCCTTGTGAATTTCAAGAAGGTATTTCTGGTCAGTACTTATGTCATCTACATCAACTTCACACATGTCCTCTTGAATTTCAATGGGTTTGAAGTTAACTATGGGAAGCTTTTCACAGTCTGAAAGTGCTCAGCCAATTTCTCCTGAAAATGCTCTTGGTCCAGTAGTGGTACCATCCAAGTGATGAAACAGATGGCGCAATGGAAGTTCATTAAGGTGTAAAAGGCATATCAGCCACTGCAATGGCTTATTAAAGGCTTCTTCCAGTAATCTTATTGTGCCTCCAATACTACCAGTGTTAACCACTGTCGAATCACAGCCAACTGCAACGATGTTCCCTATATCAACATTCCTTTCTTTCAAGCAATTCACTAGCGCTGTGCAAATGTATTTAGCTTTGTCACTGGAAGGTGTCACATGTGCAAAGTACAGAGAGTGTGGTTCAGATATTATGCTGATATGCTCTTCGCGTTTGGTTCTTTGGTGGTTAGAGCTCTCCTGGACTTGAATCATTGTTTTATCCTTTCTGCCATCAAAGTATAATCCCCGCATGGTTTTTGGCTCTCCTATCTGTTGTAGTTCCTTTCTCTGTTTTTGTCTTTCACGTCTTAGCTTACTTCTGTCTATAATATTCCCTTTGTCTTCGGGAGTAACAATTTTAAGATCTGCCAATACTGCAGAAGCAATAGCAGCCCCAGCTCTGTCCGACATTTTAAATCTATCACAAGTAATTGCTAATGAAGGCAGTGGCTCACGCATCTGTTGTTCTGATATTACATATTGAGTCGAGGTTGTATCTTCCTCATTATCTTCAGATATCTCTTCTAGTTGTTGAAGTTCACTTGTCTCTGTTTCGATTTGTAAGTTGGACGTATTGGTTATAGCAGCACTATAAGTTGGTAGTTGCATATCACTCATCTCACAAGGTACTTCAAATATGGCACACTTCATATGTTCTCTAGTGAAATGTTTATATTTAGTATTTGATGCCATAATATTTTTAAGAAAAATTCACAATCACAAAATATCCTGTAACATCAAAACAATATAATTAATATATATAATAATATAAGTATATATAATATATTATATAAATATATAATATATTATATAAATAAACTAAAATTATATAATACATTATAACAAGCATTTTATAATAAAATCAATATTATCTCTATATAAATCACTTTAAAATAAAGTTTTATAATATTCCGATCATATTAAAAACTCTCCGATCAACTAAGCGACTAGGCCTACTACCTAAGAAGACAAGTGTTAACACACTGTTCTAATGACTCACAGAAAGAAATTCCTTCACACCAAAACCCTCCTCCACAACCCTCCCCAAACCCTTCCCCACAACATTCAGTGTAGTCTCAACATGACTCAGTTACTCTAAATTGTGTTAACTTCAGCTCTCTTGTGGCAGCTGAAGATATTAAGCATATGAAAGGCATTTTTACAAAACGAATTCCTATCATTTAAGAATCTTAATCAAACTATAGATAATTCTAAGATAAAAGTTTATAATAGTTTGACAAACCTAAAATAGAAGCATTTTTTTCCTTTTATACAAAATTGTGTTAACTTTAGCCCCCTGGTGGCAGCTGAAAATTTTAAACAAATGAACTCATATTTTGGCAGGCATATTTCCTCCGCTAAATGCAACTTTTAATCACTATTCGAACTTCATACTAGAAAAAAAGTATTTTTCGCTCCACCCTAATGCACATATTGAGGAAAGAAGCAAATTTGGGACCTTTAACTTAAACTCCAAAACTATAATTTGGGAAGCAATCAGATCGCCCATGGCCCAAATAGAGTGGAGAACAGTTTTAGAGAATAAAACAACGAAAGAAATGCTTACAACCTTGGAAGAAAAAACGCTGAGAATTTTAGAAAAATATGCTCCGAAATCACAGCCAAAAGGAAAGAGGAGCTGGCTAGAGAGGCAAAAGAGAAGCATATTCCTCAAAAGAAAGAGAGTGGAGGCGAAGTTAGCCAACTGCGGCGATAATGCCAGGAAAGTAATACAAGAAAAACTGGAGGGTATCGATAGGGAAATACAAGCCCTGATTAAGGACCAAACAGAGAGGGAAGAGGAAAAGGCGGTAGAAGCAATAAAGGAAAATCCAAAATAATTCAGCTCTGCGAAAAGGAAAAAACGTGCGCCGCTATTGGACACTTAAGGAAGAGAAATAATGAACTAACCGACGATCTAAAAGAAATATCTGAAACATTGAGAGCCCAGTATGAATCAGTTTTTAGTACCCCAAAAAGTGACAAAGCGATACCTGATATAGATGCATTCTTTGAAGAGAAATTGCAAGGAGAGTGTATAACAGACTTTGATTTTACCCTAGAAGATGTAGCGAGAGCTATAGGACAAATGAAACCACATTCAGCTGCAGGTCCGGACAACTGGAACGCATTATTGATTAAAAACTGTTAAAATGAAATAGCTGCACCTTTATACTGGATATGGAGAAGATACCTAGACACTGGGGAAATACCGAGCTTCTTGAAAAGAGCAAACATTGTCCCTGTATATAAAGGAAGGGACAGATCTCAAGCAAAGAACTATAAACCAGTGTCATTGACGTCCCACCTCACCAAAGTATTTGAAAGAATAGTTAGAGGAAAAATCAATAACAACTATGATGTCATATACACAGATTTTGCTAAAACTTTCGACAAATGTGATCACGGTATAATAGCACATAAAATGATACATATGAGAATAACAGGCAAAGTGGAAAAATGGATCTACAACTTCCTCAGAGAACGTCTACAGGTCGTCAAAATTCAAGGTATATCATCATCAGAATTGGATATACGCAGCTCAGTACCACAAGGGACAGTACTGGCCCCACTCCTGCTCATTATCATGAAAACAGACATAGACAGTGGAGTAAACAGCAAGAGTATAGTAAGATCCTTTGCAGACGATACAAAGACCAGCAGAAAAATCAGCGATGTAAATAAAGTGTAGGCCTTGCAGATATTTAACACCGAGATATTTCAGTTCTTGAGATATGGTAGAAAAGAGGAACTTAAACAGACTGCATATTATGCTCCAGATAGAGAGGAAATTCAGAGAAGCACGAAAGCGATCGATATGGGGGTAATAATGACCAATGATGCGAAATTCGAAACACAAAATCAGATAGCGATAAATAAAGAAATAGGAGTCGCGGGACAGGTACTAAGAACGTTGAGAAGAAGGGACAGGACAGTAATGATTTCCCTGCTGAAAACACTGATCATACCAAAACTTGAAACCTGCTCAGTTTTGACGTCCCCATATAAAAAGGAAGAAACTAATAAACTAGAAGAAACACAGACATTTCACAGCCAAGATTGATGGCTGGAAAGTGCTCAACTACTCGGAAAGACTATGTAAACTAAATCTGTACTCCCTGGGAAGAAGAAGAGAGAAGTACACCTTAATCTACATATGGAAAATGATCGAAAAACTGGTGCCAAACCTCAAACTAAACCCAATTACCATTCAAACAACACTGGAAAATAGGAAAGGCAGAATGTGTAGTGTTCCCAAATTAAAGGCCCGGTGAGGGACCTCTTCAACACTGAAGGAAAATAGCTTGGTTGTCAGGGGCCAAGACTTTGAAACCAGCTTCCAAAGAACCTCAGAAACGTTACAGGGGTCAAAGTTGAAGTCTTCAAAAGAAGACTAGATGCCTGGCTGAGGACGGTACCAGATAAGCCGGGTGTATCTGCCTATGTGCGCTGGAGTGCGCAAGAAAAAACTCGCTCCTCCACCAAGCCAGACGTAGAAGCGGGGCCACCAGCTTGACCTTCGTGAAGAGGGACCAACGCACGGAACAGCAACAAGGTTAACAAGGTTATATATATATATCTACGAGGACCACTCAATATATTTTGCCCCATCTTTTTTTTCTTTCCAAGTTTTCCTGCAAGTTCCAGAAATTTTGTACACAAGTAGTTCCATACCTTTTTTACAAGATTTTATTTTTCCACATAGTCTCCATCCTTTTCTACGGCTTTCCTCCACCTCGAAACAAGGGCCTTTATTCTTTGCTAGTAAAAGTCCGCTGGGTTCCACTGGAGCCACCTCTTAACTTCCTCAACAACCTCATCGTCACTCTGAAACTTTCTTCCACGAATAGCATCCTTCATTGGCCCAAACAAATGGAAGTCTGAAGGTGCCAGATCCGGGCTGTATGAAGGGTGGGATAACACAGTCAAGCACATTTTTGTGATGGCCTCTCTTGTTTGCAAACTGTTGTATGGTCTTGCGTTATCATGCAAAAGAAGGGCGTGTTCCAGTTTTCTCTCCGGTCGAACTCGCTTTATACGTCTCTGGAGTATCTGAAGGTAGCAGTATATGCCTCCGAGTTGATTGTTTGCCCTTTCTTTATAATGTCCTCCAGAATCACTCCTTTCATGTCCCAGAAGATGGTGGTCATAACCTTTCCTGCAGAGGGAGCCATTTCGAAATTTTTCTTGTGTGGGGAGTCTGCGTGATGCCACGCCATGGATTGGTGTTTTGTTTCAGGTTCAAAGTGGTGCACCCAAGTCTCATCCCAAATCACAGTTCGTGAAAGGAAGTCATCCCCTTCTGTCTCGTATCGAACCAACGACTCAGAAGCAATTTCTTTTCTTCGGGATTTGTGATCTTTAGTCAGTTGGCAGGAGCAAACCGTGAACACACTTTTGAGTATCCCAGTTGCTGACTTATCGTATTCACACTTCCTTCACTAATTCCTAGGTCCAGTGATAGCTCCTTGTATGTGACGCGCCGATTTGATCAAATGATGCTGTTTGCACGTTGCACAGTGTAAGATGTCATAGTCGATGCCGGGCGACCTCTGCTCATCACCGAGGCTGGCTCTCCCTCTCTTCGATGATCACACACGTTTAGACCAGCGTCCAACTGTGCTTCGATCAAAAACAGCATTTCTGTAAACGTTTTGTAGACATTTGTGAGTATTTCTAACTGTTTCCTTCTCTGCGGTTAAGAACTCGATAACAGCTCTCTGTTTACAACGCACATTACTATCAGACGCCATTTTCAAAACTGCGTTAACCATCGGTTTTATATAAGGGTGTTTAAAAGCAGTTTTATACAAGGATGGAAGGTTCAAACTCGAAAAATCCGGTTATGTAAAGCGCAGAAAGTTCAAGCTTGCGCCCCAAAAGACATTTCAGCCCCATGGCCTATTATTTAGCTAAGAAAAAAAGGTGGGGCAAAATATATTGAGTGCACCTTGTATTTTTATATTCACATAATTTTTATATTCATATATATTTATATTCATATAATACTTATATTCATACATATATATATATATATATATTTGTATATATATATATATATATATATATATATATATATATTCCCAGGTGGTTACTTCATTTTTTCATTTGTTCCGTTTTTCTCTCTCGTCTTGCGCGGAATATCTCCTATACAAGCGTCGTTCTTTACGTTATTTATACTGCGTGTTCTTTGCAGTTGAATGTATATAATGTTACGGCATGCGGGAGGTGCCCCTTGGGGCATTGGTTTCTGCGAGTATGTAGAGGAATTACGGCATTTGGAAGAGTGAAGTCCATGGTGTAATGGTATCGCGTCTGACCGGCAATCGGAAGATCCCGGGTTCGATTCCCAGGTGGTTACTTCATTTTTTCATTTGTTCCGTTTTCTCTCTCTCGTCTTGCGCGGAATATCTCCTATACAAGCGTCGTTCTTTACGTTATTTATACTGCGTGTTCTTTGCAGTTGAATGTATATATATATTATATATATATATACAGGGTGGGCCGTAAGTTTCCATACATAGGAAAATTTAAACGTTTGTTTTTATGTTTCAGATACCCTAAGAATATGCGTTTGACGAAAGAGCAACGAATTGAAATCATACTGATGGCTGGGTCGGGAAGCAGTCGCATGGTTGCAATGAACTTTAACAGACAACATGGAACGAACATCACACACGACACTGTGGCAAAACTTATTAACAAGTTTCAGAAAACTGGAAATGTTGCAGATCAACCGCGAAGTGGTCCAAGACGTACAGCCACTGATGAAGACACAACAGCTACGATACTTACAGCGCTTACACGGAGTCCCAGAAAAAGTAAAAGTACACGACGGTTGTCTGCAGAAAATGGTGTCAGCAGATCGAGTATCAGGCGCATTTTGAAAGCAAACAAATGGCATCCATACAAATTGCATATGGCACAGCATTTGAGTGAAGACGACCCGGATAGACGGATGGAATTCTGTGAATGGGCATTAACCAAAGTGAACGAGGATGCAAACTTTTCAACTAAGATCTTGTTTACTGATGAAGCAAATTTTTACGTCAATGGAGAGGTTAATCGGCAAAACATACGTTATTGGAGTAATGCTAACCCTAACTGGCTGAGTCCGACGAAGATGCAAGGTGCCGGTAAAGTGATGGTGTGGGCCGGGATATGGGGTGACAGAATTATTGGACCAATTTTTGTCAGTGGAAATCTTAATGCCGAAAGGTATCTTAACATGTTGCAAGAAGAGATTTTCCCATCCCTGCTAAACGAGGAAGGTAACTTCCCAGTTTACTTCCAGCAAGATGGAGCTCCACCTCATTATGGTCTTCACGTGCGTCGGTATTTGGATCAGCAGTTTCCGGATGCTTGGATTGGTCTGCGTGGTCCTGTGGAGTGGCCTCCCAGATCCCCAGATCTCACCCCTCTTGATTTCTATCTTTGGGGGCACTTGAAGGCCATGGTGTATCAGGAAAAGATACGAGACATAAATCATCTAAAGGAACGTATCACCAACGCCATTACAAGCATAACGTCAACTGTGCTAATGCGTGTTCATCAACAGTGGGGAACACGTATTGAAATGTGTTTTCAAAACAATGGCAACCATGTAGAGCATACTATATAAATAAAAATGGTTGTCCATAAAAAAATGTTTATTTTCCTATGTATGGAAACTTACGGCCCACCCTGTATATATATGTATATATATATATATATATATATATATATATATATATATATATATAAATGCTCCCATATGATGAGGAATGGAAGATGCAAATACGGACAAAACTGCCTCTTTTCCCATCCTTCTATGTGCAGACAGTCACTGACAGAGAGAAAATGCTTAAATATAGACTGCCCATATTTTCACATAAAGGGTACCCAAAGAAGAGAACGGGGAAGAATAGACCTTATCCGTATTAGAAGTAACAACAGGAGCAAGGAAACATATTTTTTAGAGGAAATGAAAACTATAAAAGCACAGCTTGCCCTGCTAACAAGAAAGGACAGGACTCCGCAGGAATATTCCCCACACTATTACATACACCACCCCTCTATCCAGCACCACCCACCGATATTACAACCACAGTGGTATCAAGTGCCGCAACCACAATTCTCCCAAATGCAGCGGCCAAACCAGTAACACCAAACAGAAACACCAAAGTGGACCACTATATAGGAAAACTGAACACGGAAATTAGAAACCCAATAAATGTTTTATACACAAATATTCAAGGCCTCTACATGGACCATGCAGCCTGCAAATTACAATACTTACAGAATTTAACTACAGAATCCAGCATAGATATATACCTAACGGAAACACACTTGCATAAATGCGAAAAAGGCTGTGAAAACTGTATCGAGGATACTGAATTAGCATTGCTGGACTACAGCATATACATAGCAGATAGAGTGGCTAGACGAGTGGGTGGGTGTTGCATCTACGTGAAAAACACATACACATGTGAAGTGACGGTAAACAAATCAAACAGCACAGGTGAAGTAATTATATTAGAAGCAAAAGAACTAAACCTAACCATTATGAACATCTACAGACCACCAAACACCACAAAGAGTGAATTTCAATTTGCTACAAATGAAATAGAAAACATATTAAAATTATTTGAAACTCCAGCAACAAATATTTTAATTTTGGGAGATTTAATTACCCATTCATATCATGGAAGAAAAATGACGAGTTAGTTATATATGTCAAGAAGTTTCATGGCAACATTACTAACGATGATAGAACCCAAGCAACAATCCTATTAGATATTAAAGAACATTACGCCCTTACCTAGGAAATCTGTGAAGCCACGAGAAAAGAGGACGTTTTGGATTTAATCTTGACAAATAACAACGAGATAATAATAAATAAAAATTAACGCACACAAAGTTCTGCGACCATAACTTCATCGATATACAATTGAAGTTAGCACCTAGGGTTTCTGAATACGCATTCTAGAGAGGCAGATGGAATATTTGAACGCTGAAACATAAATTCAAAGAAAGTAAATTGGGAAAACATAAATAAAGATTTAAAGGGGGTAAATTGGGCATTGCTATTTCACGAAAAGACTCCACAATAAATACTGTGTATAATAGAGACTGAAACCAAACCTATAATACTGAAACGTATTCCAGAGAGACAGGAAAGAAAACGTAGCAAGCTCAAAAGGAAAATCAGGACACTATTCAGGCAACGAAGACAAACCGTAAAACATCTCCACAGATGCAGAATTGATGCAAAGAGACTCAAACTAGAGAGGAAACTTGGCGAGATAGAAATGGACCTAAAGTAAACAGTCATACATAAGACAAACGAGGAGGAAAACAAGGGAGCAGAAAACATATAAAATAACCCAAAATACTTCTACACGTTTGCGAAAAGGAAAATGCAGTGTAAAGAGAGTATTAATCCGTTGGTAGACGAGGAGGCTGAATACACAAATAACTCGAAAGAAATAAGCGAACTGCTTAGGAAAAAATTTAACTCTGTGTTTAGCACCCCTAAGTCCGAGATGGAAGTGGAAAACCCAGACGAATATTTCGACATAGATACAAATCAACCAAAAACAAATTCCGGCACAAACCTATTAATGAACTTCGAGTTCACGGAGGAAGATGTAATTACGGCCTTATCACAGATACGAAACAATTCAGCGCCAGGACCAGACACATGGAGTGCCACGTTTTTGAAGAAATGCAAAGAGAGTATTGCCAAACCGCTATACTTACTATGGAAAAAATCACTCGACACATGACAAATTCCACTCCCCTTAGACAACGCGAGCATTGCCCCTCTATTTAAAGGTGGTAAGAGAGTAATGCCCAAGAATTATCGGCCAGTGGCTCTCACCTCACACCTTTATAAAGTGTTTTGAACGTATAATTAGAGGCAAAACTACCTACTACCTACAAGAAAAAGACTTATACAACCCAAATCAACATGGCTTCAGGGCTGGAAGATCATACCTATCACAGCTACTAGACCACCAGGAGAAAATATTAGAAACATTGAGTCCAGGACAAAACATAGATGTAAAAAATATGGACTTTGCTAAAGCCTTCGATAAATGTGACCATTGAATCAGCACACAAACTTAAGAATACAGGAATTACTGGAAAGCTAGGAAGGTGGATATTTAATTTCTTGACGCAAAGAACACAAAGAGTGGTGATACTGTAAACGGAGTTAAATCGAAAGTCTCGGAAGTCGTGAGCTCTGTCCCACAAGGGACAGTATTAGCTCCCTTGCTGTTCATAATAATGATTGCAGATATTGATGCATATATTAAGGACAGTACTACAGGGCTATTTAAAATTATTCACCTGATTTCAAATGAGAATATTTTTTAATGTTACAAATACAGTGTGATTTGTGATACATCAACCAAAAGAAAAACTGTCCAAATTTTGTCTCTCACCTCATAAATGCTCTATGTGACTTCCCCTAGTTACACGAGCAACGTCGACACGATAGTCCAATTCCTCCCATACTCGCTCCAGCATGTCCGTTGTCACTGACTACGACAGTAACAATGCGAGTTCGGAGCTCATCCAAAGATGTGGGCAACGGTGGCACGTACACAGTATCCTTAACGTACCCCCAAAGGAAGAAGTCGCACGGTGTAAGATCCGGCGACCTAGGGGGCCCGAAAACTGCAACACGCAAAACGCCTTCTGCTGTGCGGACTCCATTTTCACACTGACTTTTTGTTGCTAGGCTAGGCCACGGCGTGACTTTGGAGCCCTCTCCCGGTGATTTTGTAAAACTTGGAGATTTCCTCTTTCATGTGGTGTATGCCCAGTTGATGCACGGTTGATAGGTACGGAAGTATTCTCAGTTGAAAACGGATGAATCATTTTTAAATAGCCCTGTATATCATGCTTCGCAGATGACACAAAGATATGTAAGGAAATATTGAACGAAGGTGACATACGAAAATTACAAAACGACATAGAAACATTATTCCAGTGGGCAGAAGACAACAGTATGAAGTTAAACAAAGAAAAATTCCAACTTCTAAGATATGGTAATAACAAGGAGCTATAGAAAAAAAGGGTAAAAACTCTGCAAGCCAAACAGATAACACCAAACCCACAGGTCAGGGATCTTGGAGTAATAATGTCGTCTGATGCAGAATTCAGGGAGCACTATAATATCAAAATTACAATGACTAGAAAAATAATGGGAATCATCTGGAGGAGCTTCCGCAGCAGAAAAGCAAACATCATGGTCAAATTATGGAAGAGCCTAGTCCTACCAATAATTGAGTATTGCTCAGTACTCACAAGCCCATACAGAAAACGAGACCTTGCGAACATTGAAGCTATACAAAGGATTTTTCCGTCTAAGCTAGAGGAAACGGAAGGTGAAGACTACTGGTCTCGACTACAATGCCTGAAACTCTACTCTCTCGAAAAGGCGCGAGCGGTACACAATAATATACATATGGAAAATACTTGAGGGCTCTGTCCCTAACCTTAGAAATGAAATAGAAACAAACTGGAATGAGAAACGAGGCAGATTTTGTACGGTCCCAGCTGCGGTGGGACAAGGGGCCATGAAAACGAGGATGGAAAATACCCTCAGAATACGGGGCCCAAAGCTTTTCAATGTCCTACCAAAAGAAGTGAGGAATCTCCAGCACACCGACCTGAATAACTTCAAGAACCAGCTGGACAGATTCCTTTGCAAAGTCCCTGACCAGCCATGCGTGGCTGGCTACGAGGGCAGGAGGAGATCAGACAGCAATTCCCTCCTTCACCAAATCTCGCAAATGAGGCAGGATGCTGCAGAGAGTTCGACCACAGGTCGATCCTGAACCGTCGATCAAACTCACCTAACATAATTAAGTATATACGAGTATATAAAAGAGAGAAAAGTGTATCCGAAAAGCTTCTCCCTAACCGTTAATAATTACACTGAACTTTGTAACCTGAAGGGAAATACATCCAGTTATTAAGGAATCTCATAAATGTTCAACATATTCAACATTTCAAAAGACATTAATTTAATTAATTAACTAATTATTGTAATTCCGAAAGGATAGACTTTTCGGACACCATACATACTGTATATATATATATATATATAACCTTTGGTTAGCTTCCGCCCGAATTGTTCATTCTGACGAAGGTCAAGCTTTTCACTCCACCTTAGACCTACAGTTTAACGTGGAATCCGAACCACGCCCCATCAGCAGCCCAGCGTCTTAACCACTAGGCCACCTAGGGTACCCATTTATCTACCAACCACTCTTTATTGTGTGGAAGGATGAACAGCTGGGTTTTGCTGCGCGCCGGCTGCCGTCGGGTCTCGAACCCGGGGCCGATGGATTCGTAGTCAGCGACGCTAACCACTACACCACTATATATATATATATATATGATGGAAACCTACAAGGAAAAAGAAAAATGGTTCCAAGGCCTTTCGTATATTGAGAAGTACACCTCGTCAAGGAATGACGAGGTGTACTTCTCAATACACGAAAGGCCTTGGAATCATTTTTCTTTTTCCTTTTGGTTTGCATCATTCATTCATATCACGTGTTTAATTGTGAAATTCATCCCATATACTATATATAAATGTCTTGAAAATAGGAACAAAAGTGGAAGCTTACATATCAAAATATATGTATTAGAGAAAGTGGACTTTACACTCAGAAAGTTAAGATAGCAAGTTACCAGATGCTGCCATTGGCTAAATGGAGAAAGTATGAAATTACTTTCTTAAATATTTTATTTATATATTTTCTGATCGTTGACGGTTACTTTTTTCTAATCTTTTAAGAAAGAAACTTTTTCAATCTTCAGTAAAACTGCATTTTCACTAAAAACTGCAAAAGATAAAATGAAAATTTAGGAATTATTGGCGGTGGGACCATTTGTAAGACAAAATATTTGAATGACGAACAAAGTCCTCAGATTATCGAGAAACTGTCTCGAATGAAAAATTTCTTGAAAACAATATTTGGACCTTCATTTACAAAAAAAGCGAAATATAAAATGTATTTCGATAATATCTTATAGATTCAAAGTATCGCACCTTTCACGATGAAACAAAAACTTCCGCGCTTAATTCTGAATGAGTGTTTTTTATTGTAATTCTACTAACAAACCTTCATCGTCCTTAAACCTCCTCAAAATGTCCCAAAATTGCCATTATATGTTAAGCTCCATACATTAGAATACAGTCTCATAAAATGATATCTTTACTGAAATTTTCCCTCGTTCCATTGTAATTTCCAATTTATAGCTACCAATACATCGTCAATTCAATCGATTGTAAAATACAAAGAAGCCCTCCCAAAGCATCTCAAGTCCTCTGTTGAGTATCTCTTTCAATGTGTTGGCTGTAATGTAGACAAAACTCCCCTACATCTGGAGCAGAGGGTTTGCGAACAGAGGTGTTTCTCGTGGAACATATAGAACAGTATGTAAACCAGAGTTTTCATCTATCAAAAACCATTCTGAACAATATTCCTATCTTATTACTTTAGGTAATTTAAAAATTGTAACATCTTCATTTCAGACAAACGATCTTACAATTTTGGAGTCCTTTTACATATATAAACTCAAGCCCTCACTTACTGAACATTCTCCCTCCAACCAACATTTTCGTTTCACCGTTTTCTTGTCATTGTTTCTCATTTGTAGTTTAATATCGAGGCCCTCATTCTGTTGGTCACACTGGTAGCTTTGTATTTGTAAATACTTTTAATTTTTAACTGTAATTTTTAATAGTAATTTTAATCGTAAGTTTTACTTTTTGTATTAGCTACAGAAGATGGAAATCGATTTTTCCGAAAAGTCTAGCGTTATTATTAATTAAATAAATGTATATTTATGTGGTGGTTCTTCTATTCCCTTCTAGACTGAAATTTTATGTGTGAATGTATATATATATATATATATATATATATATAATATATATATATATATATATATATATATATATATATATATATACACTGCATGTATTAGGGTGGTCCACGATTACAGAGCAATTTTTTTTTAATCTTTGGGGTCTTACCACATGTTATTGTTCTCCGTGCTAAAAAAACATACCAGATTTTACCTCAATCAGATAGTTGTAAGACGTGTCACATGGAGCCTGAAGATTTATCCAATAAGCTCATAATAGCGAAAATTGTAAATTTTAATTTTTTCCAGGCTTACTTTATAATTGATAGTTATCGTTCGTGAGGCCACAACAGATACCCCTCAAGTAGTAAATACGTTTGAATTATTTTAGAGATTGATGAGTGAGTATTATCCCCTTGATGAAGAGGTGGGGGGGGTCTCATGGGGTCTCATCGCTCACTCTTTGTTGCCTGGTTTTCAATCCATGCGTCACCATTACCTTCCGGGCATCCAAAAACTGCCGCCGGTGCACCTCCACTACCTGTAGTAGGTATTGCTTCTGGTCTTGGTGAGTACAGTATTGAAGTCCTGTATTAGTGCCACAGTGCCACTCATCGCTTGGCAAACTCGTTAGCGACCTTCATGGACCACACGAACTGCGAGACAGCCTGGTAGTATGCCTGGCTTTTCCAATCCCATGGGTCGACTTCCAGGAGGCTCAACACTTCTAAGAAGCGACGCGATGACCGGGTGACGAATTCGACCATTGTCTCCCCTTGAGAGCCGACACGATCATCTCCAAGTTGATCCGTTTTGCAGGATCTTCCGAGCCCTCCTTATCCAAGGCCTTAACCATCTCTCTCTTGACTACCAGGAATCGGAAGAGACCGGAAGAGGTTGATTTTGATGGCGTAGATGTCGCGAGCCATCCATCTGGCGCGGTGGAGGGCTGCGGGTTGGAGGAATCGGACTACCCGTGGAAGAATGCCATCAAGGTGGTTAATGGTGGACTCAAACAGCTCCGGGTAGTCGTTGCACGGTTGTGGCGGTCAGCTGCCGCTTGAAAAAGCTGATCACCTCGTCCCAGTCAGCCATGACGTCCTCGAAGCGCTCCTTGTCGATGATGTTCCATTTCTGTTGGAAAAGTTTGAACAGGAGGATGTTGGGACCAGAGGAGGAACAGTGGCATGTAGTGAAGAAGTTTTCCGCTGCAATCTCGAAGACGTGGTGGCGGCACGCGAGCTTCAGGAGGCCTCTCCCAAGCTTTCGCTCGATGAGAGTACAAGCCCCGATTCTGTAGCCGGTGTTGCTTGCATTGGTGTTGAAGGATATCCCTTGTACATGATCCTTGATACCCAAGTCTTCCAAGGAGTCCACTACTGCCTTCTTCCAAAGGGGAGCATCGGAATACCAAGAACGAGATACTAGACACCAATCTCCAAGGGGGACGTTAGACAGAAGATAGGGAGTGCTGAAACTCCCGTTTCTCCTGTCACTGACCTCCTTAGCTGATCTTTGTCCGTGTCTCATCTACCCTGTGAGCAGTCGAGCATGCTCTCAAACACACACTTCTCTCCCTATTCCTCACTACATACACATGCATCTTACACACTACATAATCTTTTCAAATTAAAAAAAATGGCATAAATTTCAAGAGTCTCGGAGTCCCCTAGGGAAGGGACCATAAATGTTCCCATTTCTGGTTCCTCCATGCCGATACCGGGAAGGCAGACCAGCTAGCGGGGCTGGATCTGGTACCGCCCATTCGAGATGTCCTGGGTCTCAGTCTGATTCACGTTTCTTAAACTTCTGCAACATTCCTGGCCTTTACTTAAATTTTCAATCTGATGAACACCACCTCTCCTCTAAACCTCATCTTTTCCTCACTGAAACTCAGGTGTCTGGGACAACTGACAGCAACCCCTTTTCTGTACCCTTTTACCTTCTCTTTACTCACTTTCATTCCAAAGGTGAATGTTGCGTATATGTACACAATACCCTAACTTGTTCTCCTATTCCCAAACTCGAATCTTCCGAATTCTATACCCTCTAGCTACGGCTTACTTGTCAATCTCAAACTAAATACATCTGCGCTGTTTACCTTTCCTCTAATTCTACTGACTATCCAAAATTCTTTAACTACCTCACTTCCAAAGTGGAATACATTCTTTCCCATTCTCCCTTTCCTAAAATCTCCATTTTAGGAAATTTCAATGTTCACCACCACCTTTGGCATTCCTCCCATTTCACTGACATCCCTTGTAAACAAGCCTACAACTTTTCTATCCTAAATGACCTAGAGCAGATTGTACAGCACCCTACTCGTATTCCCGATCGCCTTGAACACTGGACCAACATTCTGGATTTATTTCTTACCTCTCACCCTTCTTCTTACTCTGTGAAACTGCTTTCTCCTTCGACCACAATCTTATATGTTTCCTGTCCTATCCCTCTAATCCGGCCTTTGGATTCTCCCAAGAGGAGGCGCCCTTGGCACTTTGGTGCCGCTGATTGGGAGGCCCTTTGGCAGTACTTCTGTGATTTTCCATGGAATCATTACTGTTTCTGTGCCCAGGTACCTTCCGAGTGTGCTGAGCGCATCACGGAGGTGATTCTCTCGGGTATGGAGGCGTACACTCCATATTCTGTTCATACTACTAATGCAAAAAACCTTGGTTTAACTTTACTTGTTCTAATGCTATCCGTAGCAGAGAGGAGTCTTTCAGAAGGTACCGTCACCATCTAACTCCTGACTCTCACTCAACTTATTTTTCTGGCCGGAAGTGATTTCTTGCCTTTCTAAAGTTTTTGAATCTATCCTTAATAGGAAGATTTTCAACCACCTCTCTTTTCAAAATCTTTCAGATCGTCAATACCGGTTCCGCAAGGGATGCTCTACTGGCGATCTTCTTGCATATATCTCTCACTCTTGATCATCCTCCTTTCGGGATTTTGGCGAAACTTTTGCTATTGCGCTAGACATATCAAAAGCTTTTGATAGAGTCTGGCACAAATCTTTAATTTCCAAACTCCTTCGGTTTCTATCTTTCTCTCTGTGCTCATCTATAATTTCCTTTCTGGCCGATCTATAGCTGCGGTTGTAGATGGTCACTGTTTTTTTCCTAAAGCTATCAACAGTGGTATTCCTCATAGTTCTGTCCCACTCTTTCCCTTTCATTTATTAATGATTTTTTTAATTCGCACTTCCTGTCCTATTCACTCCTATGCAGTGGCGGATTATCATTGAGGCAATTGAGGCTGAAGCCTCAGGCCCCCATGCTTGAGGGGGGCCCCCAATCAACTGAGTTTCGATGATATAATTCGAGATTCCGCAAACTTCTTTGATTAAATATGACAGAGTACACAAACTGACAAATTCCCCGTTATATTTTATGTTTTATAGGCCCTGAAGTAAATTTTCTTTAATACTGTTTTGTTTTAGCAAACGGCAAAATACACTGTGTTAAGGTTCTTTTAAGTTTGTTTCTCAATTAGCCTAAGCTCCGTACATATAATTCGTGTAAATGTACTATGTACTGTACATGTACGTGTACTGTTAATAAAAATCTATAGAAAGTGGCCCCCAAAATAAAATTAGCCTCAGGCTCCAAGTACAGTTAATCCGCCCCTGCTCCTATGCCGATGATTCCACTCTTCACTTCTCCACCTGTTTTCTAAAGCGTCCCTCAAAGCAGTCACTCCATGATTCGCATAGGACGGCTATGGGACACCTGATATCTGATCTTTCTGCTATATCTGATTGGGGCAGAGAAAAAACCTTGTGGCTCTCATTGCCTCAAAAACTTAGTTCCTCCATCTGTCTCTTCGTCACAATCTTCCACACGACTATCCCCTTACCTTCAACAATGCACAACTCAATCTTTCCTCTTCTCTTAACATTCTTGGCGTTTCCTTTTCTTGCGATCTTTCCTGAAAAGATCACATATACTCTTTCCAAAACAGCTTCTAAGAGGTAAGGTGTGCTGCACCGCCTCCGCGGTTTCTTCACCCCCACTCACTTGCTGTCTCTGTACAGGGGTCTTCTTCGCCCCTTTATGGAGTATGCTTCTTATGTGTAGGGTGGTTCAACCCACACAGCCGTCCTTGATCGGGTGGAATCAAAGGCTTTTTGTCTCATCAATTCCCCGCTTCTTACTCACCGTCTTCAATCTCTCTCTCTTCGCCGCACTGTTGCCTCAGTCTCTCTTTACTATCGCTATCAGAACGGACATTGCTCTTCTGAACTTTCTAACTGCATGCCTCCTCTTTAAGGAGAGCACTCATCACCAGACTTTCTACACTGTCTCGTTCCTTTTCTGCCCAACTATCTAACACAAGGGTTAACTGGTATTTTCAATCTTTCATCTACGCAACCGGTGAAGTTTGTAACAATCTTCCTTCAATCCATCTTTCCTCTGTCCATAACCTCCCATCTTTCAAGCACTGAGTGTCTAGACATCTCAAAAACCCTGGACCTTGATTTTGGCTCTCTTCTTCCTCTATCGGGGGGCGCTTTTGCAAACATTCGCCGTTGGCCCCCCTTCCTGCATAAAAAAAGGAACTTCGATCTTCCTTCCCCAGAGACAAGGACAGATAGACGATCAACATGCACTTATTTTCAAGTGAGATCGGGAAGAATTTTCTCATCCCAGTGGAGGATGAGGGGAATGTCGGGGGCGAAGGACTCCTTGATCGTGGCAGCGTTGTGCTCGTGCATGGAGATCCTCTTTCGGCGTATGGTGCTTTTGCTGATCGAGAGGTCCGAGACGTTATGCCCAAGACTGGAGGCCGCCGATAAAAGAACATAGACCGCCTCTCGATCGCTCACGAGGGTACGGTCCACCGAAGCAGACACATCCGGCGGTGTAACAATGTTGCACCTCTGAGTAAACCTTTTTTCTTCTTCGATGGAGACGGTTTTGCCAGTTCTGCATCTTCCGCCAATTCTACCATAAATACCCTCTTCCTCCTCTCCTGGTCTCGTTAAAGAAAAAGTTCGTTCGCTTGCTTTCTCTGCTGCTGGCGGGCCTCCCGAGCTGCCAACTACTACTCCACACTGGCAACTCCAATTGGAGTTGGAGAGTGTCGGCGTCGCTACCTTTCAGGCGCCAGTGATCGTACTCCTTCTTCACCTTCGGGGTGGCGTTGTAGTCAGCCATGTCGGATTCGGGCAATCTCCCTAAACTCCTTCACTTCCTCAGTACGAAGCTCGAGGACTCCTTCATGATTTTCTTCTGCATCTTCATGAGAAAGAATAAGCACCTAACAACAACTCCCTTCGATGGAAGCTTCCTACTACAAATTTGGGTAACTGGTTGACCAATGAGCCAAACTTCGATCACTTTGCGTGTCACTGCTTTTGAATTACTAGCCATTGTACTGAAACTTACCTGTGAACAAGAAAATTATTCAGAACGTCAAGTCCTTCTGCCAAGGTTATCTCTGGGCAACTGAGGCTGCCATCGGACACTTTTGCTGAGCTAATTGGAGTTGCTATTGACATATGGCATTTATTATTCCTACCACTAGAAAATAGCGGGCTACTCAAATTGGAGCGAGAAATTTGAAAGTTACGACTTTCGCTATTATAGGTTTATAGGTTCCATGTGACATGTCTTGAAATTAAAATTTTATGGGCTAAAATTTGGTGTATGATGTTTTTTCAACACGGTAAACAATATCAGCGGGTAAGACATTCAACTTTACAACGTTTGATTTTATGGACTACGCTAATATAGGGATATATATATATATATATATATATATATATATATATATATATATATATATATATTACACACAGACCGTACATGGAACACAAACTCTTATGGAGTATTGAATCCATATAGTTTGAATAAGTAGTGGTAAATGGCCAATACTGAAGTTTTTCTTTTTCACGATGGACGCCCAACTTGGGAAACGGGTTCGGTTAGTTTAAACCGTAGAACTTGTCCCAAAGCTGGGTCCTATCTGCTTAACATATTTGCTAAGCAGATCGCTGTTGAGGGAAGCTATAATTTCGGGCCTCTTTGCTGGTAACTCATTGCCCACGTTGGGCTTCCATCAAGAAAAAGAAAAACTTCAGTATTTGCCATTTACCACTACTTATTAGAATTATAGTGGATTTAATATCCCAGAAGAGTTCCTTTTTCCATGCACGGTCTGTGTGTAACATAAAAGTATTTCAGGGTGCCGTTCTGATTTGTAGCATATATAACCTACTGTGTATATATATATATATATATATATATATATATATATATAATATACATATATATATACACACATTTTAACTGCAAACACGCAGTATAATTAACGTAAAGAACGACGCTTGTATAGGAGAATATCCGCGCAAGATGAGGAGGGAGAACGAAACAAATGAAAAAATGAGGTAACCACCCGGGAATCGAACCCGGGATCTTCCGATTGCCGGTCAGATATGATAACCATTACACCATGGGCTTCACTAGATCAAATGCCGTAATTCTCCTACATACGCGCAGAAACCAATGCGCATTGGTTTCTGCGTGTATGTAGGAGAATTACGGCATTTGCTCTAGTGAGGCCCATGGTGTAATGGTTATCATATCTGACCGGCATCCCGCCTCATTTGCGGGACTTGGTGAAGGATGGAATTGCTCTCTGATCGCCTCCTGCCCTCGTAGCCACGCATGGCTGGTCAGGGACTTTGCACAAGAGTCTGTGCAGCTGGCTCTTGAAGTTATTCAGGTTGGTGTGCTGGAGATTCCTCACTTCTTTTGGAAGGACATTGAAAAGCTTTGGCCCCCCCCCCGTATTCTGAGGGTATTTTCCATCCTCGTTTTCATGTGTATATATATATATATATATATACACACACACACACACACACACATATATATATATATATATATATATATATATATATATATATATATATATAAATTATATATCCATGTCCAAGCCACAGCGTTGTTCGAAATGATCACTGAGTCTGGCTGGAAGCTTTATGTTTAGTCTATAAAGACTAAATAGACTTTTTCTCTAAATGATAGAAAACATAGTTATGTATACATAGGTTTAGTGTATACTGTACGTATAGGACTGTAATTTATTATTGTGGTATCTTGGTTCTAACTATTTCTAACTACTGTATTTCTAAGTATAATTCTTATGATCCTTAAAATATTGGAAAAGAGCTGTACAGAATACAGTAAACATGAAAGTATACAAAGAAACTGCGAGTTCGCTTTGGAAGTAGTATTTATATCCTAAGGGTCATAAGCAGAAAAACTGTATGTCGAAAGATATCTGTCTGGCTGGTTCTGGATTTCCGATGGTTCTACAGTCCTGCACTGTATTGTACAGAACTTTAGCGCTATGTTCTGTTGTGTCTATAAATCAGATCGGAGTATGAATCTCTTTGATGTAGGACAATTATAAGCTGCATTTATAAAAACTTAATACAATGAGCATAAATGCGGACCATGAACGGCAACTTAGTTTGTACTTTTTTCGTTTTGTTATTAGAAAATTTAATTGATTTTTTGTGGAATTTATGCTGAGACCTTTAAACATTTTATGAGGCAGGCTTATATAATAAACACAATACTAATTCATTAACATTGTTATGCTAATTATTTCAGGTTTATTAACTTCCACCTCATGTTATTCATGATGTTAATTAAATAATCTTCAATTAAATTAATAAGTTTGTGTTTAATTTTATTTATTGTAAACTCACATCGCAACAAATTTTAATGTCAAAAGTTTTTATAAAACTCAATTCATTTTTGAGTTTGGTCAGTTCCTATTTTGTGTTTCATATTTAATTTTACATTTTTCTTAATATTAATACTAAAATGAAAACTAGTTTGTTTACATTGGCTTATAATACTCGTAATTAAAGAAGTCTTACCTTAGTTTAATTTTAAATGTATTACGTATACTTTATAACAGATTTATCAATTCATTATTTATTTATTTATTTATTTATACAGTGCTTTTTTTTTAAAGAAAGGTTCCGGAACTCTGCTATAAATTTCTTACAACTTTTGATATTTGTAACCCAACTCCTTCACTATTCCAATTCCAAAAAACTCCCCTTCACATTACTGAAATTTTGTAATGTAACAAAATAAACAAATAAAAAATAAATAAATCGGAATGAAAATAAAAACATCGAACTTTCTTGTTTTGGTTCAAAATAAAAGGTACCGAAACGCTGTAACGGCGCGTTCTGCCAGAAAAAAAAGCCCTGTCTGTATATATGTACACACACACGCACACACACTCGTGTGTATATATATATATATATCATGAATGAATTTCACAATTAAACACGTTCCAACAGGTTTAAACACGATTCCAAAATCTTTCGTGTGTTCAACCTCGTCAGGGAGAGGATAGGTCTGAAACAAAGAACTATAGATCAGTGTCAAAATATTTTAAAGAAGAGTTATGGATAAAATATATGACTTTTTGGAGACAGGAAATATTCATTGAGAACCAGCACGGATTACGATTAGGAAGGTCGTATCACAACTAAAAGAGCATTATAACAATGTCATAAATACACTTTAAAACAATGAAAACTGCGATGTAATAGTAGTATGATAGAAAAAGGGCCGAGGGATTTGGGGCGCTTTGAAGCTTGCCCCTGGAAGGGCCCATGGAGGCCTTCGCCTCCGTTATAAGGGGGCCCCTTCCTTAAGTTCATCACCCCACTTATGTGGCCTCATCGTCCTTAATGAGGGACATTAGGGGGTTTGCTTCTTGAGGGCCAATTGCGGGGGTCCGTCCTCCTTGTGAAAAAAAAATTATAAAATTGAAAAGGATTCATCCTCGCCTTCCTTCACATGGTCTTTCATGAGAAAAAAAATCCTCCTCACCTTCCTTCATGGTCTTTCATGAGACGAAAACAGACAAAAACAAACAAAAACAAACAAAAACAAATACTCCTGGGGTTCCTTCACGGTCTTTCGAAACAAACAAACAAACAAACAAACAAACATTCGAGTAGGAAAAAAGACACTTTTTATCCAGTGTTCCGGCGCGTTCTATCGTGGGTTCCTGCTAGTTTTATCTTTCTGGAAGCGTTCGTGCAAAAGATGCATTTCTGGATCACCAGGCTTCTGCTGATATATATATACTAGTAAATTAAACCAACGTATATATTACTAGTCTTATTTCAACTTCTCCTGGTTCTTTACCTTTAAAATAAGCACTATATGTTTTAAGAGTGTAAGGTGGTATATAAAGAAGCAAAGAAACAGGCAAAGAGAGCAGTGGCGAGAGCAAAGGCGGAGGCATATCGGCAGATGTATGAGGATTTAGAGGATCGTGAAGGACAAAAGAAGATATACAGATTGGCTAAGAGCAGAAATAGAGCGACAAAAGACTTTACACAGGTAAAACAAATTAAGGGAAGGGAGGGGGCGGTGCTGCAAAGAGATGAAGAGATAAAGGATAGATGGAAGGAATATTTTGAGGAATTATTAAATAAAGAAAACCCAAGATCTTTCTATGAGGATGGATTACCAAATGTAGCTATGACAGAACAAGTGGGGAGGATGGAAGTGAGTCGTGCTCTGAATAGGATGAAAAATAACAAAGCGACTGACCCAGACGAGATACCAGCCGAGGCATGGAAGGCACTGGGAGATGAGGGGGTGGATCTGGTGTGGGATCTAATGCAGAAGTTGTTTGACCAGGAGGTGATTCCGGATGAGTGGCGGACCAGCATCATAGTGCCTATATTCAAAGAGAAGGGAGATGTACAAGATTGCACGAATTATAGAGGGATCAAGCTAATATCACATGCAATGAAGATATGGGAGCGAATAGTGGAGAGTAGGTTGAGAGACGAAGCGGAAGTGTCAGTGGAAGAGTTTGGATTTATGCCGGGAAGGAGAACGACAGATGCAGTTTTTGCATTGAAACAGTTGGCAGAGAGGTACAGAGAGGGGCAGAAGGCGTTGCACATGGTTTTTATTGACTTGGAGAAGGCATATGATAGGATACCACGGCAGGAAGTTTGGAGATGCTTAAGGGAAAAGATGGTACCGGAGAAGTATGTTAAACTGATCAAGGGGATGTACAGGGGAGTAACAACTAAGGTGAGGAGTAGCGTGGGTGTGTCAGAGAGCTTTGAGGTTGGAAGTTGGTCTGCACCAAGGATCAGCTTTGAGCCTCTTCCTTTTCAATGTGGTATTCGATGTGTTGACGGACAGGATTAGAGGGGAGGCGCCGTGGTGCATGATGTATGCAGACGATGTTGTGTTGAGTGGGGAAACGAAAGAGGAGGTGGAGCAACAGTTGGAAAATTAGAGAGAGGCGTTGGAAAGTAGGGGAATGAGAATTAGCCGAAAGAATACCGAATATATGAGATGTGATGTGCAGCAGGACCGAGGAGGGGAAGTAACATTGAGTGGAGAGCGTGTTAAGACGGTGGAGTATTTTAAATACTTGGGATCAACAGTGGATGCAGAAGGGGGAGCAGAGAGAGAGATAAAATGTAGAATACAGTCGGGGTGGAAGAACTGGAGAGACGTATCAGGGGTGCTCTGTGATAAGAGGGTCCCAGTGAAACTGAAGGGAAAGGTATTCAAAACAGTGGTGAGGCCGGCAATGTTGTATGGAATGCAGACTGTGCCAATGAAGAAGAGCAATGAAAGAAAAATCGATGTGGCTGAAATGAAAATGTTGAGATGGATGTGTGGAGTGACGAGGAGGGATAGGGTCAGAAATGAGCATATAAGAGGAACAGTGAAGGTGGCGGAAGCATCTAAGAAGGTGCAGGAGGCCAGGCTGAGGTGGTATGGACACGTCAGGAGAAGAGAGGAGGAGTATGTGGGGCGCAGAGTGCTGGAGATGGAGTTGCCGGGATGGAGAAGAAGAGGAAGACCGAAGACGAGATGGAGGGACTGTGTGGTGGCGGACATCAGGGAGAAGGACTTGGAGGAGGACGTGGTATACGACAGAGGAGAGTGGAGAAGACGAACCAAAAACAGCGACCCCATGTAAAGATGGGATAATAAGCTGCGGAAGAAGAAGAAGAAGAAGAAGACTGTGGTTTGTTTTAACCAACTTCTGCATTAAGAATTATTATTAATACTATAATAGTATTATTAATTTCTTGTGTGTAATCTAGTATTAAAAACACATTTCTTGGGAATGTTCAGTTCTTATCTCTCATATATAATATTGGTTTCTTTGTATGGTATTGGTATAGGGCCTTCAATGGTGACCTTGTATTTGTCATGTCAGTAGTGATAATTTAAGATGAATACATGTTTTAACTATTAGTAATACTTATTTACTTATTTATTTATTTATTTATTATTAATTAATAACAACTAGCTGTTTATTTTTTATAAGAGCCCAGTAAAGCCTAAAGCTTAAGAGCCAAACTAAAGGTACCTACGTATTAACGGGGGGCCACCACATGTTGATGATTGGTTAGGTTAAGTTGTAATATTTTCGTTAGTTGAAAATTTCTAATACATCATATTTTTTAAATAGCAATATTTTTTATAATATTTTTTGGTACTTACGTATTAACGTAAATGTTGTTTCTAATGTTTCTAATGTGTAACATGTATTAATGATTGTAAATATTTGAAATATAAATCATTGTAAATATTTTAAAAAATATTGCTATTTAAAAAATATGATGTATTAGAAATTTTCAACTAACGAAAATATTACAACTTAACCTAACCAATCATCAATATGTGGTGGCCCCCCGTTAATACGTAAGTACCAAATTAAATACAATAAAATAGTCGAGCTTCATAATTATTCATGTCATTGTAAATTGTCTTATATTATGTATATAAAAACTGGAGTGTCTGGCAAATAGCAAAGATTGCTTTAACGCCATCTGTGGCCTTAAGGCAACATGAGCTTGGAAAACGAGCCTTGGAATGTGAATGATTATTTCGGTTTAAATAGAAAAAACGTTAAATAAATAACTCAGGTAGAAAAGATTAATAATTACCGAAAGCAAGCCTATTTTAATTGACCTATTCGAAGACATGCAAGGTCTCAAAAAAATGAAGAAGAAAGCCTTAAAAATATTTTTCATCATTTCGGTTTAATATATTAATAATGATACCATACAAAATAAAATTAGAATAAATACAGTTAATTCATAAACAAATTTTGTTTTGTTATAATATTGGTATTACGAAATAGGTCCAGAAACTATTAACGAAATTAATTCTAATTACATTTATCTAATCAAGGGGAAGCTAACATATTTCAATCCATTCGTATAGCAATCATCATGAACAGCAAATATTATCATTTTTATCCTAGCTATAGATATATATATATATATATATATATATATATATATATATATATATATATATATATATATTATATATATATATCAGCCCTTTTAAAAAAGGCAAGGATGAACACGCGAATACATGCAATTTATATTTCATAAATTCAAATATCGATGTCTTCCTTCATTGCCATATAGTTCATCCAGTTAACCTATAACTTCTGTTCTAAGCTATGTATCTGTAAGATAAATTTAAAGAAATGCCAGCACTAATTCATCCATTTATATCGCTAGTTACGTCAAGTTGTGTAATGCGCAAAGAAAATTCGACCTAGCCATGCATATTCGGATAGATTCAAATACGGAATCATCAAATCTGTCTGTAAACATCCATTAAACATTATTATTATTATTATATATGTACAAGATTATTTAAATTAAACATTTGATTTCCTTCAAAACAGTTAGCAACTCAATCTTTTAACGTGTCCTATTAGGCTTATTAACAGCAACATACCGTTAACAATATATAATGCACATATATATATATATATATATAATATATATATATATATATATCAGGGATGGGAAACTGATAAATTTTTAAGTCCAGTTTTGGATTTCAGTTCAAGTTTGCAAAATATCGATTTCAGTTTCGATTTAAGTTTTTAATATTTTTTCGATTTGAGTTTATTTTTTGATTCAAGTTTTATATTTTTCCGTTCGATTCAATTAAATTTCGATTCCAGTTTTTTTCCAGATTTCTTTAAGAATTTTTTTTTACTATTTATATTAATTTTTTGGGGGCACCCAATTAACAAATTCAGATTTAATTCTATATTTGCATTTACACTCGATTTCTGTTTTTCAAAGAGAGAATTTGCATTAGTAACTATTTTTACTTTTATATGATTAAACCTGTAAGTATCTATAGCCAACTGAATCAGCACGAAACATCAATCTTTTTTTTTTTTACTTATTCGCTTCATTTATTTCATATAAAGTTTTATTTACCAAAAATTTTCAATTCGAAATGTTTTATTAATTGGTACACTTTTTAAATTTTAAAGCACACGACATGTATAAAATATATAAATAATAGTATTAGAAAGGGGAATAAAACAATTAGATGCACCTCTGTTTATTATATACAAAACAAAAATACCTTGTAAACTTACATGTTAAAATTAGAAAGAACAATTAAAATATTGTCAGTGTTTTTGGGCAACAAATTGTTTTTTTTGAGGACTTAAAATCAATCTGAAAAGAGAAAAAAGCCGTTCCACACTAACGGAAATAAAAGCCGTTCCACATCGAATTAAAAGATAAATGAATATTTTAAATCCATACAAATGTTAAGTTGCAGAGAAAAGGAAAATAATTCACATTGTTTATATTTCTTTGCAATCCAAATGCTCCACAAAACTGAAATATACAGTATATAACTATTACTTGCAAAACTGTTACTTTTAGTCTATTCGAATTCAGGTTTCAGTTTTTGATTGTTTTTTAATTTCAGTTCGAATTTTGATTTTAGTTGTCAGAATTTTTTTGAGTTCAAGTTTTTTTCGATTTCAGTTCATAAAATAATATCGGTTTTATCAGTTTATCGATTCCAGTTCGATTCAGTTTCCCATCCCTGATGTACCATATATATATATATAAAACACAATAACCAAATAAATAGAGTTGCGACAAAAAAAAACTTTCTTAATATATGCAATTAAGAGAAAAGGGCTAGCGAGTTTTACGGGGGATACACGGATATTTCTATGATATGCGTTCTAAACAAAACCTCTCCCCCCAGCTCGTACTCAAGTCATAATTTTCTTTGATTTATGAACACACACAACTCTAAAATACTTTGTCAAAAGCTACAAGTTTAACACAATTATATTTTGCATTACCGGCAAAGATTAATTTATTTATCCTCGTATTAGCTGTACAAAAACAACAAAGAAAACAAAACAACTTCATTGCGGATCACTTACAATCCATAGTCACTTAACCTAACATACAAGCACAATCGTACGTAATATACATTGAACGTAATACAAAATAAGGCCAACATAGCCACTTAACTTAACATACGAGTACAAAGATAAGGCCAGCATAGCCATTTACACCAACATACAAATACAATCTTATTATAACACAACTTAATATGCATATATAATCTTTGCTACATTACAAAATAAAGTATTGTAAACCAGCAGCTCTCTGAACCAAAAATGCCGTATAGGTAAGAGGTACACAGTATTTGAAGTGAAGACAGGACATTGCCCAATAACACATTAGAGCTGTTTCGGACCCTACGAATGAAATTCTATATATTCTTCCGGATTAACACTTGGCTGGTGGGTGGGTTACGCGTAGTAAACATAAAACTGGCACGAAGGATAGATATTATCGTTGTGCGATAGTACAGCTTTCAAACTCAACTTTGATGAATCGATAAAAAGACTCCATTCCTTAGGATTGTGCTTCTCCGCACTTATCTTCGTTGAACAGAAGTATCAATAGTGTAGTGTAGTGTATATAGTGTAGTGTCACCAAATTAAGGGAGAGGCAGTGGCTCTTTTCATCACTGAATGAAAATAGCTTGGTTGTCAGGAAGCCAAGACTTTTTAAACAGCTTGCAAAGAATTTCAGGAGCGCCACAGCAGGCAAAGTTAAAGTCTTCAAAAGAAGACTAGATGCTTGCCCCAGTACGGTATCAGATGAGCCCGGTGTACCTGGCTATACATGGCCGAGAGTGCAAGAGAGCAATTCGCTCATTCACCACGCCTAGAGCCAAGGTCTCCAAGCATTGTCTATGTGCGAAGACAGACCAATGCACGGAGCTGCAACGAGGTTGCGAGGAATATATATATATATATATATATATATATATATATATATATATATACATATAAGAGTGTCCCAAAACCATGTATACATTTTTTAAAAACTTATAACAGGCGAACCCACTAACGGATTCAGATGATTTTTATTTCTTTTTATAGGTAAAATATACAACATCGAAATAATAGATAGTTTAATTTGTTTTAAACACGTAAGTGTTCGAAATGTCGACCATTGACATCAATGCACCACTGCGCTCTTTGATTCACTGATTGGCAGACTTCAACAAAAACGTTTGTAGGGCCATTTCTACACGCTTCTTTAACTGTGCTCTTTAGTTGTTCAAGTGATGTAGGTCTTCTACCGTATACTTCATTTTTCAAATGACCCCAAAAAAAAGTCAAGTGGGTTCAAATCTGGTGAACGTGGTGGATACTCGATACTACCTCGTCGTCCGATCCACCGATAATGAAATGTTTCATGAAGGTAGTTCCTGACATCCTGATGGTAATGAGGAGGTGCTCCATCTTGTTGAAAGTAAATGTCCTCATCTCCGTATAACTGTCGAATTGCAGGAAAACCTTTTCCCCGAAGCATGTTGAGGTAGCTGTGACCGGTAACTGTACCATCGAAAAAGAATGGACCAACCAAACCTTTGGAAGAAAAACCACACCAGACAGTTATACCCGGTAAATTTACATGTCGTTCCACATAAATGTGTGGATTTTTTTGTGACCAGTATGTGCAATTATGACGATTAATTATACCATTCAACTTAAATGTAGCCTCATCAGACCACACAATTTTGTCCGCAAATGGCCATCTGTGGGTTTTACTCGAAACCATTCGCAAAACTGGATTCTGTGATCCGGATCATCCTCATTCAAGGCATGTAATAATCTCGGGATGTAAGAGTTCCATTTAGCATTCTTCAGATTCTGTGGACACTTGTCTTACTTTTTCCCTGTTCACGAACACATTGTCTCACAGATTTTCTTGGTGATCGGTTGAATACCTGTAGCACTTCATCAGAAGTGTTAGCATCTGTTGATGTCTTTGGACGCCCAGTCGCTTGCTTGTACACATCATGCACAGTACCGTATACTTCAAATTTCTCACAGATACGTGAAATGGTAAGTCGAGTTGGAGGACTAGTTCCAAAATTGTCTCTCCACTGTTGTTGAACCTTTGATATCTTCTCAACTTTAAAATACGACTTTAGTATCCATTTTCGTTGCTCAAATGATAAGCGCACACTTCCATTTTCCATGTTTACTGTAGGCAGGCAAGGCTATTACTAATTTCGATTTTGTATCTCCTTAGGCTAGGCAAGGCTGTTAACAATTTCGCTGTTGTATCTCCTTAGGCTATAGGCTATAAAAAGAAATAAAAATCATCTGAATCTGTTAGTGGGTTCGCCTGTTATAAGTTTTTTAAAAATGTATACATGGTTTTGGGACACTCTGTATATACAAGCAATAAAGGGAAAACCAAATTACTTCTATAGCTATGAGAAAAGGGAAACAAAAACAAGCGACGCTATCGGGCCTTTAAGGAAGAGAAATAATGGACTAACTGACGATCTAAAAGAAATATCTGAAACATTGAAAGCCCACTATGAATCAGTTTTCAGTACCCCAAAAAGTGACAAAGCGTTGCCTGGCATAGATGCATTCTTCGAAGAGAAATTGCAAGGAAAGTGTATAACAGCCTTTGATTTTACCCCAGAAGAGTTAGCGACAGCTATAGGACAAATGAAACTGCATTTAGCGGCAAGTCCCGACAATTAGACCGCATTATTAATTAAAAATTGTAAAAATGAAATAGCTACACCTTCATACTGGATATGGAGAACATCCCTAGACACTAGGGAAATATCGATTATCTTGAAAAGAACAAACATTGCCCCTATATATAAAGGAGGGGGATAGATCTCAAGCAAAAACCAGTGTCATTGACGTCCCACCTCACCAAAGTATTTGAAAAAATATTTAGAGAGAAAATCTACGATTTCTTAGAGGCACTGGAAAGATTCATCGAAAATCAGCACAGATGCCGATCAGGTAGATCATGCCTATCACAACTAATACAGCACTATAACAATATCCTAGATGCACTGGAAAGCAATGATAACTACGATGTCATATACACGGATTTTGCTAAAGATTTCGACAAATGTGATCATGGTATAATAGCACATAAAATGAAATATATGGGAATAACAGGCAAAATGAGAAAATGGATCGACAACTTCCTCAGAGAACGTTTACGTTTAGTCAAAATTCACGGTGTATCATCATCAGAATCGATGTACGAAGCTCAGTACCACAATGTACAGTACTGGGTCCCACTCCTGTTCATTATCATGCTAACAGATATAGACAGTGAAGTAAACAGCAGCAGTATAGTAACATCCTTCGTAACATCATTCGTCAGCCAGACTCCTTACTGAGCGGACGCATTCCCTGGGCTCTCTGATATTTTTTCGACTTTTGGATCTTGTCGATAAATTTACTTTAGGAAAGTTCTGAATTTTATATACTTGCGTTTATATTCACATTGTTATAGTTAAGTAACTGAATATTACTGGTTTTTAGCGATTTATAAGTTTTCATAGTGTGCCAGCTTAATTTAACTAAAATTTGTGACGGTTATAAACGTCAAATATCTTAACTTGCGCGATGCCGTCACAGAAAGCGTCGTGTGCTAGGTGTGGGGTTAGTCGGTGGTATACAGATTTTAAAGATTACAACGGCGGTCCTATGGCGATTGCCGAGAGATCGATTTGTTTCTTTTGTAAGTTAAGGGAAGAGATAGTTGATATGAAACGTAGTGTACGCGAGGTGACTGAAAGATTTGCAACGCTTGATGAGGGCAGGGGTAGACATACAGTTGACGAAGGCCGAACCTATACTAACGTTGAAGACGTTAGTAATTTGAAGGGTGAGGTGAGGAACCTAGTTTCTTGTATAGGTAGCTTATCGGGAAGGTTAGACAGAGTTGAGGAAGTGGTTAAGGTTGGTCCGAGATTAGTAGACGGGGAGAGATTTAGAGTAGTTAAGGGTGGAGCGAGGCCACGTAAGGTGATAGGAATCCCCTCCCTATCGAGGTTTCGAACCCTTTTGCCCAGTTGGATAGGGATGTGAACGAGGGGGAAACTATTTTAATTGGGGACTCCTTAGTGCGCTAGATGGATAAGGATTTCGTTGAACGGAATCCAACCAAGAGGAGCAGGGTCTGTCCACCAGGGGCAAGCGTTGACAGAATTAGAGACGAAGTAGATAGGATTGATGTTGCCTCCCGTCACTTGATGTTGGTGACGATGGTAGGAGGCAACGACTCGTCTAGGCCCGATACGAGAGTACCTGACCTTTTGGAGAGATACAGGGGGTTAATTAATTCCCTGAAGGCAAGGTCAGACAGGTCTTTAGTTCTAGGTATTACCCCTCGACACGGTTTAGGTCTTAGGATATATAAAAAACAATATTTTTGAACACTAAACTAGAAGAGATTTGTGCTCAGGAAAATGTACCCTTCGTAAAGCTGTGGTTAGAATGTAGTGATCCTAGTCTTTTTATAAAAGATCGGGTGCATTTCAATGAAATAGGGAATGCTAGGCTAGGTAGGTTAATCGATGAGAACGTTCGAAAGCTGTATAGGTCGAAGCCTTCTTTAAAATTTGTGGGTCCGGGAAACGCCGGCCCGACGTGATAAATGGTTTAAACGCCGATCCGTGGTAAAAAATAATTTAAACGTCTTTTATTGTAACACGCGTAGTATTAGAAATAAATTGAACAAATTTAAGGCGCTAATTTATTCTGAGAACTACGATATAGTTGCTATAACGAATGTGGTTAAATACGGTAACTCGGGACTTGTTCAGGGAACTTGATATAGGGGGTTTTAAACTTTTTACTAATGATAGGTTACATAGGTTTGGTGGCGGCGTTTTGGTGTACATTCGTAATTCCATTAGGGCTATCGAGGTTAAGATAGATTTTCCGGTAGCAATTAATGCGATATGCGTTGAAGTTAGGGCGCGTAGTGTTAGCTTTAATTTCGTTGTTGTTTATAGACCTCCCGTTCAACCCCTCGATACCGATACTAGATTTTAAATACTTCTTGGTAACTTTATTAATATTCGAGATTGTATAATTGTCGGAGACTTTAACTGCCCTAACGTTAATTACGAGACTTTTACTGGTAATGATGAGGGTTTGAGACTGATTGAGTTCATGGAAGATATTTTTTTACGGCAGATGCTTACCGAAACAACGCGCGGTAACAATACTTTAGACGTGGTGATGACAAACGACGAAAATATAGTCGAAGGTTTAGAAGTAGGTGAGAGTTTGGGATGTAGTAATCACCAAATTATTAGGTTTAAGCTATTGATAGAAAACAGTAAGGATAGTAACGTAATAGAAGTCCCTGATTTTCGTAGAGCTAATTTTGATAGTTTTGCGGACAGGATGAAAGTAGTGGACTGGGAAAATTTATTTGTGGATAATGACGCAAACTTTCATTTTGAGGCGTTTAAAGAAAGTTTTTTAAATATCAAAAGGGAGTTTATTCCTCGTAGGCCCAAGTGGTGGACTAGGGAAATAGGTGAGTTCATAAACGAGCGTAACAGAGCGTATAGACTTAATAAGCGCAATGGCACAGTAGCTAACTTTAATAGATATATAGATATATAGAAATATAGAAATGCTAAGCGTAGTTTAGAGATAGGCTACTTATAGCTGTGGATAGTAAACATAATGTGAAAAAGTTTTTTTGACTACGTCAGTAATCGTAAGCCGATAAAAGATAACATAGGCCCTATAGAGGACGTTAATGGCGCTTTGGCTTCCGACGCTCAGGTAATGGTGGGTATTTTTAACAACTTTTTGCGAGAGTTTTTGCCGTAGAAGAAGTAAATAATGTCCCCGACGTGGACGATATCGTTCCATTTAGTAGCGAGACTATTTTGAATGAAATAACTGTTTACGAGGGTGAGATTGCCCATTATATCTATGAGCTAAAAGTTAGCAAGGCTCCAGGCTCTGACGCGCTTTATCCTAGACATTTGAAAGATTTTAAAAACGTTATCGGAGACCCCTTAACAAAAATTTTTAATAAGTCACTGGAAGCGGGGATTATTCCTGAAGACTTCAAATTAGCTAACATTACTCCCATTTTTAAAAAAGGCGACCGCACAGTACCTACCAATTATAGGCCTATTAGTTTAACGTCAATTGTCGGTAAAGTTTTGGGATCCGTAGTTAGGGTTCGTATCGTCGTAGAAAGTCGCGATTTGATTAATAGTAGTTAGCATGGGTTTCGACGCCATAAATCTTGTTTAACTAATTTGTTAGAGTTTTATAACGAAATAGTGCGCGAATACGATAGGCATAGAGCGGCTGGCGTTATTTATTTAGATTTTAAAAACGCGTTCGATACAGTTCCGCATATAAGATTAATTGCGAAGGTTAAATCGCACGGTATACGCGGTCAGGTTGCTAACTGGTTAGAAGAATGGCTTCGTGCAAGGAAACAGAGGGTCGTTGTTTATGGTAGGGAATCGGGCTGGTTGGATTTAGGTAGCGGTGTCCCTCAGGGTTCAGTGTTAGGCCCATTGTTATTTGTAATCTACATTAACGACATGGATGTAGGCTTGACCAGTAACGTGTCAAAATTCGCGGACGATACTAAAATAGGCGGTAAAGTTCTTAACGTGGACGATAGAAATAGGCTCCAAGACGATGTAAATAGGATTATGGAGTGGACGGATAAGTGGCAGATGCAGTTTAACGTAGACAAATGTAAAGTTTTGCATATAGGTTCTCGTAACACTAATTACACGTACACGATGGACGATAGACAGTTAGCGAGCGTTGACGAGGAAGTAGATTTAGGCGTACGCGTATCTGAGGATTTAAAAGTTAGGAACCAGTGCCTGGCGTCTTGCGCAAAAGCTAATAGGATGTTAGGCTTCATAGCGCGTAATTTCGAATTTAACTCGAAGGATATTATATTGCCCCTTTACAAGTCCCTAGTCAGGCCTCACTTAGAATATGCTGTTCAGTTCTGGTGCCTGTATTTGCGTGAGGATATTGATAGGTTGGAAAGGGTTCAGCGTCGAGCCACGAAACTAATTCCGTTATTACGCAACAAGTTTTACGAAAATAGGATTAAGGGGGAAGCTTATTGAAGTTTTCAAAATCGTTAATAAAATCGATAACGTAAATTTTGACATTGTTCATTTTTGATAATATCAATACTCGTAATAACAGATTTAAATTACGTGGCAAACGTTTCATTACTAACATCGCTAAAAAAAATTTTACGTTTAAAGTAATTGATCAATGGAATAAGCCTTCCGCTTCCGTCGTGAACTTTACCATCGTTAATATCTTTAAAAACCGTTTAGATGGGCATTTTAAAAATATTAACGTTGTTCAAGATAATAAAACAATTAGCAACATGAGATCGTTGACGATTAATATCAGTTTGTGACATGCCAGCGTGTGATATGCCAGCAATAAAATTATATAAAAAAAATTAGACTAACACGAACTTCGATGTAGCTCGTAGCGTAAACTAACCCACTTTTTGTTATACTCTTAATACTTTTTTTCCTCTTTTCTTATCCTCTCTTTACTTGCATGTCTGTAGTTTGCATGGTATGAGTGTTTGAATTAAGACTGTGTTTGCATGGTTTGTAAGCGTTCTTATTTTACTTCTTTTCGTCTTTCACCCCTTTCCTATTCTCTTCGACTATTTTTCCGACTTGTCGGCAGTGGCCGGCGGATGATGATGGTGAGTCTTTTTCTCGCTTTCTGAATGAATGTTAACCCACGAATGATAAGTTTTGCTACTTACTTAACCCCTTATTCTCTTCTTTTAACCCTCCTACTCTCTCCTTTCTCTCGGGCTAACCTTAAAGTGGATCTTAAGGTCTTTGTTAGCCTTAGCTTCTGTAGATCTGTAGATCCTTTGCAAACGATACAAAGATCAGCAGAAAAATCAGCGATGTAAATGAAGTGGAGGCCTTGCAGATGGATACGAACAAAATATGCAAATGGCGACAGAAGACAACACCATGACACTTAACACCGAGAAATTTCAACTCTTGAAATATAGTAGAAATAAGAAGCTTAAGCAGACTACATACTATGCCCCAGATAGACGGGGAAATTCAGAGAAGCACGAAAGCGTTCGATCTGGGTAATAATGAACGATGATGTGAAATTCGAAACACAAAATCAGATAGCGATAAATAAAGCAAAAAGATTGGCAGGACAGGTAGTAAGAACGTTCAAAAGAAGGGGTGGAGATTAATGATTCCCCTGCTAAAAACACTGATTATAGCAGAACTTGAATACTGCTGTCTTGACGTACCCGTATAAAAAGGAAGAAACTAATAGACTAGAAGAAACTCAGAGACATTTCACAGCAAAGATTGATGGCTACAAAGAGCTCAATTACTGGGAAAGACTACGTAAACTAAATCTGTACTCCCTGGAATGAAGAAGAGAGAGGTATATCATAAGCTACATATGGAAAATGATCGAAAAACTGGTACCAAATCTCAAACTAAACCCAATTACCATTCAAACAACACTGGAAAATAGGAAAGACAGGATGTGTAGTGTCCCCAATTAAAGACATGAGAAGGGACCTCTTCAACACCGAAGGAAAATAGCTTGGTTGTCAGGGGCCAAGACTTTTTAAACAGGTTTCAAAGAATCTCAGAAATGTTGTAGGAGTCAAAGTTGAAGTCTTCAAGAGAAGACTAGATACTTGCCCCAGTACGGTACCAGATGAGCCGGGTGTACCTGGCTATGTACGGTGGAGAGCGCAAGAAAGCAGCTCGCTCCTCCACCAAGCCAGGCCTAGAGGCTGCACTACCAGCTTGACCTTCGTGTAAATAGAGACCATCACACTGAACATCAACGAGGTGAACGAGGAGTACATATGTATATACAGTGCCCGCGAAAAGTATCCGATCACTCAAGAAAATACAATATTTTCCCTTAATATTCAGAGACACGTAATTCACTTTCTATTTGTTCTAGCGACATCTGGTAACTTTGAGGTTGCTCGCTGATATGAGAGCTATCCAACGCATTCTCAAATTAGTGTTCTGGTAGCCTTCGTTGCAGGTGGCTGTGTCTCAAATTTGTCAGATTTCACTGTGTGTGTAAATTTCTTGATATTTTTTTTTTTTTTACAGAAAGTGGTGTAAATAAAATTTATATATAATGTGTGCTAAAAAACAACTTAAGAGTGATTGTCGAGGTGCTTTTGTTGCTTTGCATGCATGTGGGAAATCACAGAGACAGATAGCTAAGGAATTAAACATATCCCAAAGTACCGTTAATTTATGGGTTTCACGGGCTAAGAACAATGGTGGCCTAACCACGCCAGTCCCTAAAAAACGATCTGGCAGACCGAGAAAAACAAATTCGCGAACAGACAAACTTATGAAACGTTTAGTATTGAAAAACCCAACAATAACTGCGAAAGAAATAAAATTTAATATGAATAATTTGTTATCTGGTGTTTCTGAACGAACTATCCAGGAGCGGCTCCAAAAAAAAACTCGGATTACCATCTCGCCATGCTGCTAAGAAAACCGTTCATTAATGAAAAAATGCGTAAAAAACGTGTCGCATTTTGTAAAAAATACATTCATTGGACTGTTGATGACTGGAAGAAGGTTTTATTTAGCGATGAGTCGACATTTTTGACATTCAGAAGTTGTCCAAAAAAAGGTTCGCCGGCCTATTGGCTCAAATAGGATGGACCCTAAATACACCCTAAAGACAATGAAACACCCTCCAAGTGTGATGGTTTGGGGTTGTTTCGGTTACTATGGGCGTGGAAACTTATATTTTCTTCCGAAGAACACAACTATGAATGGTGCACGGTATTTAGCAATGCTACAGGATAAACTTCCAATGGCAATGGCAATCCAAAGGACAAAAACATACATGCATGATGGTGCACCATGTCACAGGGCCAAAATAGTGACAAAATGGATTACTGACAATAAATTTGATATTTTGGATTGGCCTGGTAATAGTCCAGATCTCAATCCGATAGAAAATCTGTGGCTAATAATAAAAAATAAGGTTGAATGCCACGACACTGGCTCAGTCGAAAAATTACAAGAGGCCATCAAAAAGGTATGGTGCAAGGAAATATCAGTGGAAGTTTGTCAAAACTTGATTAAATCCATGCCAAAATGTCTAGAACAAGTCATCCAAACCAAAGGACAGATGACAAAATACTAATATAAGGTTAGTATACATTTAAACATTGTTTTTTATGTAAAAAATACAAATTTCAAGGGTGATCGGATACTTTTCGCGGGCACTGTATATATATATATATATATATATATATATATATATATATATATATATATATGTGTGTGTGTGTGGTGTGTGTGTGTGTGTGTGTGTGTATACACACAGAGTGTTTCATAACATGAGAGACGCACTTTCAGGATGGATTCAGTACATGAAAACCAATGAAAAAAGTTTATATGAACATATGCCCAAACTCGCTTTGTTTCTGAATTACAGCCCGTTTTGTGTTCCAGTAATTTTTTCCGCAAACTGTTTACAAACACTGCTTGCCGACAATGTTTGTGAGTGTGCACGAGACTTATTTCATGTATGGCCTTGCCGATTGTAATGTTTCGTACAGTCTATGACATGTTTCAATATCGTTGAGTGTAGAGCCATCAGTCAGTCAGAGGTGCATCCTGGTGTTTCACTGTTCGTATTTGTAACTTCTTACCGTGAATAAGTGCAGTCTTGTGAAAAAAAAACTTTAAAAGTTTTTGTGCTATTCACTGATAGTGTGCATTTCAAGTGAGAATGGAGGCTTATTCAAACAGAGACATGGCACAAATGCATCTGATGTTTGGACTTGCCGAGTGTAATACGGCCGCAGCAAGACGTATGTATGCGAAAAGGTTTTCAAATTGCCGCCTGCCAGAAAAGAAGACCTTTCAGAGAATAGACGAGCGTCTTGGTGATACAGGATCATTCAACAAGCGAGTATCAGATGGTGGTAGACCAATCAGCGCCAGAACTGTTGAGTTGGGGAGCGAGTCCTGAATCGCGTGGAGGAACATCCTGGTGTCAGCAACCGAAGGATAGCAGCAGCAGGGGGTGTAAGATACACAATTGCGTGGAGAATTTTACGGGAACAACAGCTTTACCCATATCACATTCAGAGAGTACAAGGCCTTACTGAAGCTAATTTCCCACCACGAGAGGCTTTTTGTTGTACTTGGTTCCTTCAACAGTGTGCTCACGATCCTCTTTTTCTATCCTCCGTGTCGTTTTCTAATGAGGCTGCCTTCACAAGAAGTGGCGTGATCAATTTTCACAACACTCATCACTGTGCCGAAGAGAATCCGCATGCCATCATCCAGTCAAGGCACCAACAACAATTTAGTATTAATGTATGGGCAGAACTTATTGCCGACAACTTAATCGGTCCTTTTGTTTTGACAGGAACATTAACAGGAGAATCCTATTCCAATTTTTTAAGGAATGATTTAAGCGATTTATTAGATGACGTTCCTCTTGGTGTCCGACGTTGTGTGTGGTTTATACATGACGGCGCTTCGCCTCATTTTAGTCGAGTAGCCAAAGACTATTTGGATGACCATTTCCCTGATAAATGAATAGGCCGTGGAGGACCCATTGCCCATTGCGTGGCCTGCTCGCTCCCGGGACCTGCATCCATTCGATTTTTATCTGTGGGTTCATCTGAAATCATCGTCTGCGTGACGCCCATTGACAACGATGAAATGTTTCGTCAACATGTAGAAAAAGGATGCCAGAGAAACCGAGCAATACCTGGAATGTTTCAACGCGTCAGGCAGTCTATGACGAGGCGTGTTCAGGCGTGTCTTCAAGCGCAAGGCCGTCATTTTGAGCACTTCCTTTAAAAGTAAGGCTGATACTTGCTGGAACACATAACGGGCTGTACCTCGGAAACAAAGCGATTTCGGGCATATGTTTATATAAACTTTTTTCATTGTTTTTTGAGGTCCTGAATCCATCCTGAAGGTGCGTCCCACATGTTATAAAACACCCTATATATATATATATATAATATATATATATATATATATATATATATTAAGGACGTACCGATTCCACAATTTTGGCCGATACCAATACTCGTTTTTCCAACGACACCGATACTCCGATACTCAAAATAGGCCTATATTTTGCCGATACCGATACTTTATTTTAAAAATCAATAAAAGCATATTTTATCAATAATTATTTATACCGTAATAGTCGTACGTACTGTAGCACATTCAATGTATAAATATAACGTACTGAAATAAATTTAGTCACAAGAGAGTAGACACTATTTATAACTATGTATGCCACTATATAGTTACTAATTACTACATTACTCTAGTCCAACTCGGGGCCCGAGGTGCGTTGCATAAGTATACCTCCAGATATAAGTCCTCCCTAGGCGTTAATGTTTAATTCTAGTGAAAAATTGATGTAATAACCTCGTGATACGCAATAGGTTTCAAATTGTAGCAGTTTAAAAAATAAGAGGAAGAAATGAAAAATGATGAAACTTCATATGTATTCATAACAACACTAAACCACTCCACAGATACATCCAGGCTATACAAGACTATAAACAGCATTACCCACTCTAACAGCGGCATTCACACCTCACACGCGGCTATCTGTTGCAGCCAAAATAATATCCCAACATATACACAACAAGCTAACATTCTGGTTAATCACTACGCAAAGATAAGTCACTTAAACAGAGAAAACAACCAGAAACACGCAGACAGACAAACAGCCAGACACAAGAAAACCTACAGACTCGACACCCACATCATCAAAAACATTAAGAATTCGAAGGCTACTGGACCAGACAACATATCTAACATACACCTTAAACACTTGGGTCCACAGGGAATACTAGCTCTCACAAATATCAGCACATATTCATACCAACACTGTATTATTCCTGACATATGGAAACAAGGTAAAATTATTAAACTACTCAAACCAAACAAAAATCCAACAGAACCAGCTTCCTATAGACCCATTACTTTGCTATGCACACCTTCCAAAGTAACAGAAAGACTAATTTTACAAATCACCAACCAACACATACCACTATCGCCTACTCAACATGGATTCAGACCTCACCACTCAACCACGACATTACTCACTAACATCACGCAGCACATCATGGATGGCATCAACTATCACTATTAGCAACAATAGACAAAAGTAAAGCATTTGATGCTATTCCACGCTTCCCTCTCATAAACAAAATACTCAACACAAACATGCACAATAACACCAAAAGGTGGCTGAGCAACTATCTTTCAGGAAGATAACTCACATGTCACATTTAATGGCAAGTCATTCAAAAACAAGCTTTTTCCGAACGGGGTCCCTCAAGGCTCTGTTCTCTCACCAACACTCTTCAACTTATACATGCATGACATTCCAACACCCATAGATAACAAGCTTACCTTATCATCATATGCAGATGACATCACTCTAACATCCACCCACAACAATATCGACACCGCTACAAATAACGTACAAACAGACATAAACAGTAATCAAGATTAGCTCATACACAATAGACTCAAAGTAGCGCCCACAAAATCAACCATCACCTTGCTTATAAGCAACACAAAAGAACACCAGATAACTCCACAGATTACACTAAAGAACACCAACATTCCACACACTCACAGGACCAAAATACTTGGGGTCACATACAACACATCATTATCTTTTGCAAACCACATTCAGGACATTAAAAACAATTGTACGTCAAGACTTAACACGCTTAGGGTACTAACAGGCACAAACTTCGGACACCAGCAGGAAACAACATCACTCATATACATACAATATATTCGTTCAGTTATGGACTATGCTAGCTCATGCTGGGCACCCATTATCTCAAACACACACATAAACACCTTCAGACAATACAAATCAACGCACTTCGTATCATTACAGGATGCACTCAAACAACACCAATAGAACACCTGCACACAGAAACAAAAATACTGAAAGTTTGGGAACATTTAAACATGAGGGGAACACAATTCATGGCAACAGCGACAAGTAACCCACAACACCCTTGCCACTACATGTACAATCATGCACCGACACCTCGCACCATTAAGGTAACACCAGCGAGACATTATAACGAAATACTCTATTCCATACCACGCCCCACAGACATCACTCAGTACAGAAAACACATGCACACACACCTAACCCACAAAGCACTGGCCCGAGTCGGTCCAAATGCAATCCTAGGTGCGAAGCCGCCACCCATTAACAGGTCAGAGACCAGCCTGAGCAGATCGGATCGAGTTAATTTAGCACGATTCCGATGTGGACATCACCCCAACTTACAGACACAGACTAGACAACTCCACAGACGACACCTGTCACCTGTGCCAGGACACACCACAAACAATTGAACACATTATGATAAACTGTACCACTTTAGCACAACATAGAACACCACACAACATCACTAGTGCGCTGAACCTCTGGTCCACTCCGGAGATGGCGATCGGTTACCTGCGTGCCTCCGGCTTGCTCGATCAGGGTGGGCTGATCGGCTAACCAACAAGAAGAAGTCTATTCAAATGAAAATTTATTGAATTGCATTTTACAAATAATTAAATATTAATTTTAAAATGATAACTTGGAAAAGTATCGGCATTATCGGTCGATACTGATACCGATACTCTAAACACAGGCCGATACTGCCGATACCATACCGATACTACGGTACATACCTAACATATTATATATATTATATATATATATATATATAATATATATATATATTATATATATATATACCTACTTTATGTGAGTTCGAACAATGGTTCAGGGTCGACCTACGGACGACCCCTCTGCAGCACCCTGCCTCATTTATATATACACACACACACACACACATATATATATATATATACATACAACAAAGAAAGAACTTAGCAAAGCAAAGAAAATAGAAATAGTAATACTTTATGAATGCAATTTTCGCATACAGCAACTCATTCTTCACAAGCCGACTAGGGGCTGATAAGGGTTGGGAATGTTAGAATTTGAATACACACGCATATGATCGTGTAACGGCATAGAATGAGTCTTAACAAACAATCGTACGACGCTAGAAGAATAAATAAATAGATAACTGAAAATAAAAATGTAGATGGAAACGGAACGACTTGAGAATCTCCCCATCAAGACCCACTCAGTAATTTGTGAGTTATACAACTATTAGAGTTTCTGGTAGAATGTCGGCTTCATGCTCTTTTACAGTGTATATTTGAAAATAAATGGGAATCATTCTGTCTAAATGCCAAAAACCGCACAACAGAGATCACCCCTACAAACAGATGACACGTTTGTAGTGTTCTAAATTACATGAACAAACAGGAACCGGAAATAAAAGTTCACATACTTCACGCTCGTAGAACCATCTAGTTTTTATAATGCTAATATATGAATGATATTTTAACAGCCTATTTTCGCGATTCTTTCTGTTTTTTCCTAAACTCATCCACGTGACAAACTTTTCAATGCGGACAACCTATCGCAGAGTGCACGGAAAACGCAAATTCGTTCACTTTTCACATATCTCTGTTGCACTATTACCGGCTGTTAGTGCGAGAGCACTATGCATCTCCAAAATCCTATTGACAGAATTTATATATGAACATAAGAACAAATAAATTCCATACAGGCTACTACTGATCAAAATAATAATCAAAACACTACAAATACATTATGTTGTGTAACCTATAATACAATAATTTTACAAAATAGCTGCTAATTATAAGCCATGAAAAATTCAATAAAATTAAACATGTGCGAAATACTCTCAAACTTTGAGTTTTTAAACATTGTGCTTCATGGCATCATGAAGACACACACAGACACACTCATTAGCTTTCTAAGTCTGATTCGGGGTCTGTGAACCTCACCAAAGGTACACCTTTTTTAATGCACAAATGACATATTCGTACTGAATATACTCTGGTATAGGATTTATATTATTCTTATAAAATGAAGTTGATTCATTTCCTAACTACAGTCTATAGATATCCACTCAAAATTATATTTTCTTACATTCTGTCTCAGAGTTAGATAAGTGAGCTCAGCAGCAGCTAGGTGTTAGTCAAGTTATTTATATGTTAATGAACTTCCTAATGATTAGATAATCTGTATTGTATATTTTGTACAAAAATATAAATTTTCCCTATCTTATCTATCTGAGCTTGGCCGATAACGGGGTTTGTTGAAACCTTTATATCAGATTTTTGTTCGTGATTAGAAGTGAAGTAATAATACCTGTAGCTAAAAGTAAAAAACCTGAAAAATATTTGTGAAGAGTCTTCATAGCAAATTTCGATATTGTTATGTCAAACGCAAGATCATACTACCTGAAGGCGAAACTGACAGTTCTGGCATTTGTTGGTGCTCTCTCTCTCTCTCTCTCTCTCTCTTTATATATATATATATATATATATATATATATATTCTTCCCTTTCATCCTTTTGAACGTTCTGTGCGATGATTCCGCATTTCACGAACACCAAACTTGTCATCCATCCTCCCGAGATGGCCGGTGAAGTTGAGAGTTAGTTTTTTATAAACTCCACCTCACATAACCAGGTATCCCCGGCTCATCTGGATTTGTTCTGAGCTAGGTGTCTAATCTTCTTTTGAATATGTCTGTCGCAACACCAGTCATCTGGCTAAATAGTTTTGGTCCTCTCGCAACAAGACTATTTTCCTTCAGGACTGGGGATGTTCCCTGACTAGCCTTTAATTTGGGAAACGACACAGTCTTCCTTTTCTACTTTCCACTGTTGTTTGGTGGGTTATAGGCAGGGACGCTGAGAGGGCGGGGAAGCCGGGTTATATCCCCGGGGCCAGGACCTCTAGTGGACCTGGAAAGAGGGGGGATAAAATCTAAAAACATTAATAAAGCAATTGATTAAATAAAAGAGGATATGTTTGCTCTTTTCAAGATAATCGATATTTCCCTAGTGTCTAGGGATGTTCTCCATATCCAGTATCAAGGTGTAGCTATTTAATTTTTACGATTTTTAATTAATAATGCAGTCTAATTGTCTGGACTTGCCGCTGAATGCGGTTTCATGTATCCTATAGCTGTCGGTACATCTTCTGGGGTAAAATCAAAGGCTGTTATACACTCTCCTTGCAATTTCTCCTCAAAGAATGCATCTATGCCAGGTATGATGGTATCGCTTTGTCCCTTTTTGGGGTACTGAAAACTGATTCATAGCGGGCTTTCAATGTTTCAGATATTTCTTTTAGATCGTCAGTTAGTCCATTATTTCTCTTCCTTAAAGGCCCGATAGCGTCGCTTGTTTTTGTTTCCCTTTTCACATAGCTATATAAATAATTTGGTTTTCCCTTTATTGCTTATATATATATATATATACAGTATATACACCTTTGGTTAGCTTCCGCCCGAATTGTTCATTCTGACGAAGGTCAAGCTTTTCACCCCACCTTAGACCTACAGTTTAACGTGGAATCCAAACCACGTCCCCATCAGCAGCCCAGTGTCTTAACCACTAGGCCACCTAGGGTACCCATTTATCTACCAACCACTTTCTTTATTGTGTGGAAGGATGAACAGCTGGGTTTTGCTGTGCGCCGGCTGCCGTCGGGTCTCGAACCCGGGACCGATGAATTCGTAGTCAGCGACGCTAACCACTACACCACCGAGGAGCATATATATATATATGCTGCAAACTCACAAGGAAAAAGAAAAATGATTCCAAGCTCTTTCGTGTATTCAGAGCTACACCTCGTCAGGGTTAACGGTATGTTGTTGTTAATATGCCTAATAGGACACGTTAAAAAATTGAGTTGCTAACTGTTGTGAAGGAAATCAGATGTTTAATTTAAATGATCTTGTACATATATATAATAATAATAATAATAATAATGTTTAAGTGGATGTTTACAGACAGATTTGATGATTCCGTATTTGAATCTATCCGAATATGCATGGCTAGGTCGAATTTTCTTTCGCATTACACAACTTGACGTAACTAGTGATATAAATGGATGAATTAGTGCAGGCATTTCTTTAAATTTATCTTACAGATACATCGCTTAGAACAGAAGTTATAGGTTAACTGGATGAACTATATGGCAGTGAAGGAAGACATCGATAGTTGAATTTATGAAATATAAATTACATGTATTCGCGTGTTCATCCAAGTCTTTTTTAAAAGGGCTGATATATATATATATATATATATATATATATATATATATATATATAGCTATGATAATGATAATATTTGCTGTTCATGATGATTGTTACCACGTTGCTATACGAATGGATTGAACTATATTAGCTTCCTCTTGATTAGATAAATGTAATTATAATTAATTTAGTTAATAGTTTCTGGACCTATTTCGTAATACCAATATTAGAACAAAACAAAATTTGTTTATGAATTAACTGCATTTATTCTAATTTTATTTTGTATCGTATCGTTATTAATATATTAAGCTGAAATGATGAAAATTATTTTTATGGTTTTCTGCTCTATTTTTTTTGAGTTCTTACACGTCTTCGAATAGGTCAATTAGAATAGAATTCACATTGCAAGGCTCGTTTATCAATCTCATGTTGCCATAAGGCCACGGATGGCGTTAAGGAAATCTTTGCTATTTGCCAGACACTACAGTTCTTATATACATAATATATACGTTGGTTTCATTTACTAGTATATATATATATATATATATATATATATATATATATATATATATATATATGAACAATGAAAATTCCAATATTCTTAAATAATTCCTATATTTGTATAAATCCTTATGTTCATATAGTCCTTGTATTTATATAATTTTTATATTCTGATATTCATTTTTACATAACGACCAAAATCACATAACGCGAGTTTGGATAATATTTTGATTTGCTTTCTATTTTTCCCAAATAATTGGTGAATTGTTTCTTTTTAAATTACTTTTTTAGATTTAGCTTAATAATGAAACCTGATGAAATTTTGCAATGTCCATTTTCTGTATACATTCTCTCTTCGTTATAAAAGATGAAGTCATGTCTTGCCTAACGTTTAATTTTAACACTTAAGCATTTAATTTTTGCTAATATGCATGTTTAAGTGTAAAAATGTATATTTCAATTTCCATTTTTAATTAACTCGGCAGATCATGATAACATCAGATCTGTCAATATGCGGTTTAAGATAAAAATATGGTTTCATCTTCAAATATCTTGTTTATCTGTTTAGACGTTGCCACAGCTAAAAAATTTACCTTGTCTTCAAATATTGTGCAAAAATAATGCAGCCTATAGAGAATAGAAACTAAACAAGTCAACATTAAATACTAATGATGCCCACAAAATTTGGGTATATAAACCCATGTAAATTTTCAAATTGCATTCTGACTAGACGGATCTAACTTAGAGGCTGAGCATTACTTGTAACACTTTAGCAGTAAATTACCAGATGAGAAAGTGTTTATCTTCTTCGAGCCTTGCTCTCTTCAGAGAACTTAGCTTTAAATAGAGAAAAATAATTTCCCGATCCGTTACAAGAAGATTCGGGGAACCTTCAGAGAATTTAATCAGCTTCACAGAGTCCTCCGATCCACTGCAAGAACAAATCGGAGAGTAGTATAGAAGAAAACTATTGCGATTCCCTATACGGTACCAGTTACTTCAGAGTAACAAATCCGTTGCTGCCACCTAACCAGAACCCCCGTCAACTTCGAATCGACCAAAGCCATAGACGGAGGGGTTAACATGTGTATATATATATATATATATATATATATATATATATATCAGCAGAAACCTGGTACTCCAGAAATGCATCTTCTGCACGAACGCTGTCAGAAAGATAAAACTAGCGGGGGCCCACGACGGAACGCGCCGGAACGCTGGGTAAAAGTGCCTTTTTTCCTACTCGAATGTTGGTTTGTTTGTTTGTTTGCTTCGAAAGACTGTAAAGGAACCCCAGGAGGATTTTTTTTGTTTTTGTTTTTGTTTGTTTTTGTCTGTTTTTGTCTAATGAAAGACCATGAAGGAGCGTGAGGAGGATTTTTTTTCGTGAAAGACCATGAAGGAAGACGAGGATGAATCCTTTTTAATTTAAAATTTTCTTTTTCTCAAGGAGGAGGGAGCCCCGCAAGGGGCCCTCACCGGGCAAAACCCTTAATGCCCCTTATTAAGGACAGTGAAAGGGAAATTTTCAAATTGATCCAATTTCCTCTCCCCAAACGCGGCTATACTACTGTAATACTGTAATATACACGGATTTTACTAAAGGATTCGACAAGTGTGATTATGGTATAATAACACGAGGATGAATTCTTTTTAATTTAAAATTTTCTTTTTCTCAAGGAGGAGGGAGCCCCGCAAAGGGCCCTCACCGGGCAAAACCCTTAATGCCCCTTATTAAGGACAGTGAAGGGGAAATTTTCAAATTGATCCAATTTCCTCTCTCCAAACGCGGCTATACTACTGTAATACTGTAATATACACGGATTTTGCTAAAGGATTCGACAAGTGTGATTATGGTATAATAACACATAAAATGAAGCAAATGAGAATAACGGGAAAAGTGAGAAAATGAATCTATAATTTTCCCAAAGGACGTCAGCAAGTCGTAAAATCCAAACTATATCATAATCAGAATCGGAAGTACGCAGCTCAGTTCCAGAAGCAACATTGTTAGCCCCACTCCTATTCATTATCATACTAACAGACAGAGACAGTTAAGTAACCAACAACAGTATAGTAACATCCTTTGCTGATGATACAAAAGTCTGCAGAAAAATTAGAAATGCAGAAGAGATGGAACCCCCAACAGACGGACACAAACAGAATATAGAGATGGTGAGAAGACAATAACATGAAATTTAACAGTGAAAATTTTCAACTCTTCAATATGGAGGAAATGAGAAACTAAGCACATTATGCCATAGATAGAGAGGAAACTCAGAGAAGCACGAATGCAAAAGATTTAAGAGTTATAATAACCGATGATGCGAATTTTGAAACACAAAGTAAGATAGCGACAGACAAAGCACAAAGAATTACGGGACAATTACTGAGAACCTTTAAAAGAAGGGACAAGAAAGCAGTAATTCCCCATGCAGAAAACACTGAATATACCAAAACTTGAATACTGCTCAGTCTTGACGTCCCCATATAAAAAGGAACAAATTAATAAACAAGAAGAAATTCAAAGAAATTTCACAGCTAAAATTGATGACTACAAAGAACTCAACTACTTCGTACACTGAAGTTATATTCGCTGGAAAGAAGAAGAGAAAGATACACAATATACGAATGGAAAATAATGGAAAACTAGTATCTAATCTAAAACTGATACATAATCTTAAACTGAACCAGGTGACCTTCCAAGCAACACTGGAAAATATGTAAATTGCAATGTGTAGTGTTCCCAAACTAAAGGTCAGAAAAGAAAAATCCTCAAGAGGGCAAAGACTGTTTAACGAGCTGCCCAGAGACATTAGGAACATTACTTGTGTCACCAACTTGACCTTTGTGTGAAGGGGACCGACGCATGGAACAACTACAAGGTTACAAGGTATCTCTCTCTCTCTCTCTCTCTCTATATATATATATATATACACACATACACACATATATATACATATATATACACACCTTTCGTTAGCTTCCGACCGAATTGTTCATTCTGACGACGGTCAAGCTTTTCACTCCACCTTAGACCTACACTTTAACGTGGAATCCGAACCACGCCCCACCAGCAGCCCAGCATCTTAACCACTAGGCCACCGAGAGTACTCATTTATCTACCAACCACTTTCTTATTGTATGGAAGGATGAACAGCTGGGTTTTGCTGCGCGCCGGCTGCCGTCACCGGGTCTCGATCCCGGGGCCAATGGATTCGTAGTCAGCGACGCTAATCACTACACCACCGAGGCGCCTATATATATATATATATATATATATATATATATATATAGTTTTTAAAAGGAGAGATCTTTTACAAAGATAAATGACATTAAGACTGTGTGATCGGAGAAAAAAAGAAGTGAAAATGCTTCTGAATGGGAAAACATGTAATTTGTAATAATAATATGTTTATACACATGGCCTGAGCCATAGAAACTCGATAGAAGTTGAGTTTGGCATTATAATGAAGAGCAATCCTTTAAAAAGAGGAAGACTTGACTTGATTTTATGCGTAAATTTTTTAAGGGAACTGACTAGAAATATACGTAAGTGACATAGGAACAAGTTGTAAAATATAACTGAAAAATAGAGACCCTTGGTCTCACCTGATGTATCATTCTAATGCAAAAACATGGTTTTATATTGTTTTGATGCATGAAAGCTCATTTAATGCTGGAAGTTTAGGACAGGACTGATATGATAGCATTTCTGAAGTGAAAGTAATCTTACCTGATGGCACATTTGTTGTCAACAGTGAAGCTGATGATTTCAAAGAATCTATTTCGTTTTCTGATGGGACATGAAAATATATTAATGTTAAAGATTGTATTTCAAAGGCTTCTACTTTCTACTTCGTTTTACAGTAAATCATTCGCGTGAAATCAATTACTCTCATTACTACTGTATGCAGTAAGTTATGATAACTTTCAATATATAAGGTACACCTACCCATTTCAATCACTCTTGAACTTAAAGAACAAATAAGACCTTCCGTCTTCGGCTCGAATCCAAAATTGTTTGAGTTTTTGTTTTCAGATGCGGTCAAAAGCAAGTCTAGTTTAGAATGCGCGTCTGTCATCTTGTTAGACACAATTTCCAGCAACGATTTTGAATTAACTGGAATACAACATCTGGATTTCATACAACAGAAATGTAAAATATATATAAACATTTTGTGATTTAAAAGAAAAATTGTCTTCTTATTTGAGTGTTTTTTACATTCTAGACTAAGAACTCTGAATCTCAAACGCGTTTAAGTCACTATGAAAGTAAGCAGTTCAAAGTTGATCTGAGTTTTAAAAATAAATTAGTGTAATTGAATGTAATTAGATTTGTCCATTAAAAGTAAAATTTCTTATGACAACAGCAAGTGATACTAACAACACTAACTATTATGTATACAATTACCTGTCATTGAGTTTTCATTGCTTTCGACAGTTGTGATGACAAACATCAAAAAGACCACCACAAAAATCACTTGAAATGAAAGTGAAAGATTGTAAAGTTGCATTTTAAAGTATTAAATAACTATCATTAAAAGTTTATTATCAATAATTAGAGGAAACACTTTACAATTAAGGACACAAATGTCAAACTTAAATATAAAAACTTCCCAGTTTTTTCTTGTATGAAGTGAAGCAAATCAAAATATAAACTCACAAGTAAGAACAGTCTCTCGTGACTCTTTATATTGCCTTTATATTCCCCCTCAAACCCCATCCCTTATTTCCGGCCTCTAATACTCCTCTGACGTATGCATGAGAGCAGATGAACGTATAATCAGTTTAGAGGAAAGTCAAGGACAAAACTTTTGCCCTTGACCAGAAAAATGGGAAGTTGAACATTTCAGATCACGTATTTACCTTTTGGCTTTTGGTTCTTTTAAACCTTTAAAATGACGCAGAGATTTGATGTTTCAAATCTACAAGAATAATATTCTAAATGTACTCGTATGCACTTGATTTCCTTTAAAATGGAAAACATCTGTTGTGAGTGAATTTTGAAGTTATTTATGACTGAATATTCAGTAAACGTTAATTAATAGACGTATGTCTATACTCAATTTATAAATAAAATTTGTGCATTATTTACTATATTTGGGGTAAACATTTATTTATACAGTGGCGCTCATTAGTATTCATACAGAGAAATATTTTACTTCTTGGTATGAAAAGTTTACCGTTCGTTTGGGAAAATTTAACAAATAAAAAATTAGTTTAATTTCAACATATAATGTACAACAAAGAATTTGAAGAAAATAAAAATAAGGTTGAAATGCAAAAGTTTTCGTACATTTATTTTCAAAATTATTTCATACTTTGTGTGTCCACCTTTTGTAATGGTTCGTATTGGGTATTTTTCTACAGGTTTCGACATCTCAGTAATTTCAGCCCATTCTTACTTTGTTACTTTATTTTACTTTATGAAGGTTCGAACGACTGTTCAGGATCGACCTGCGGTCAACTCCTCTGCAGCATCCCGCCTCATTTGCGAGATTTGGTGAAGGAGGGAATTGCTTTCCGATCTCCTTCTGTCCTCGTAGCCAGCCACGCATGGCTGGTCAGGGACTTTGCACAGGAATCTGTCCAGCTGGTTCTTGAAATTATTGAGGTCCGTGTGCTGGAGGTTCCTCACTTCTTTTGGTAGGATATTAAAAAGCTTTGGGCCTCGTATTCTGAGGGTATTTTCCATCCTCGTTTTCATGGCCCCATGTCCCACCGAAGCTAGGACAGTACAAAATCTGCCTCTTCTCTCATTCCAGTTTGTTTCCATTTCACTTCTAAGGTTAAGGACAAAACTGTCGAGTATTTTCCATATGTATATTATTGTGTACCGCTCGCTTCTTTCGAGAGAGGAGAGTTTCAGGGATTGTGATCAAGACCAGTTGTCTTCACCTTTCGTTTCCTCTATCTTGGATGTAAAAGTCTTTTGTCTGGATTCAATGTTCGCAATGTCTCGTTTTCTGTATGGGCTTGTGAGTACTGAGCAATACTGAATTGTCGGTAGGACTAGACTCTTCAAAATTGAGCATGATGTTTGCTTTTCTGCTGTGGAAGCTCCTCCAGATGATTCCCATTATTTTTCTAGCTGTTGTAATTTTAATGTTGTGTTCTCTGAATTCTGCATCCGATGCCATTATTTCTCCAAGATCCCTGAGTGTGGGTTTGGTGTTATATGTTTGACAAGCAGTTTTGTACCTCTTATTCTGTAGCACCTTTTGTTAGCTTCCGCCCGAATTGTTCATTCTGACGAAGGTCAAGCTTTTCAGTCCACCTTAGACCTTCAGTTTAACGTGGAATCCGAACCACGCCCCATCAGCAGCCCAGCGTCTTAACCACTAGGCCACGTAGGGTACCCATTTACCTATCAACCACTTTTTTTTATTGTGTGGAAGGATGAACAGCTGGGTTTTTGCTGCGCGCCGGCTGCCGTCGGGTCTCGAACCCGGGGCCGATGGATTCGTAGTCAGCGACGCTAACCACTACACCACCGAGGCGCATTCACCAGGCGCAGGCACCTCATTATTATTATATCTTAGAAGCTGGAATGTTTTCTCATTGAACTTCATATTGTTTTCTTCTACCCACTTGAATAACACTATGTAACAAAATTTTGGAAAATTTGTGTTTATCTTATTTTTTTGTGTTTCTTTATGGTTTTGGGTGGGCTGAATTAAAAAATCGCATTAGTTTTCTCGTGAAAACACTAGTTTTTTCTGAAAACCATGATCTATTTTTTGTACCTAGTGGCTTATCAGAGAGAAAAATCACAATGAAGAAAAGGAAGGAAAAATAAATATATTTCATATTTAAAGATATATAATGTGTATATATAATGTATATAATGTATATATAATGCGTATATAATGTGTATATATCATATAATGCGTATGTAATGTATATATAATGCACCCAAATCTAAGCGGATAATGCTTAAAAATGTACATTTGAGCGACTTTTTCTCTTGTAGTCCCGTGAATTATATATCTCGTATTAAACACCAGATATAGTTGCCCATCATAGCTTCGTCCCATTTTCCTAAGATATCCTCTCCATGGTTTGGATATCTTGGTGAAAACGTTCACCATGTTCTTCACTTACGTCACCCAAATTTGGTCTGAAGAATTCTAAATGAGAGTCCAGATAGTGTAATTTCAGGGACATTCTACAACCTAACCTTTGAAAGTGTTTGAGTAGATTTTCTACTAGCTCTTTGTAGATGTCGTTCTTCTTGTTACCTAAAAATCCATGGACTACAAGCCGAAATGACTGCCGAGCATTTTTTTCAAAAGCTGTCATTTTTTCTTCTAACTCTTTAGATGCTAACATGCGTCTCCCTTGATTTTAGCTTCAGAAAGTTTGGGAAACATTGAACGTATATGATAAAGAGCATCACTTTCAGCATCCAAAGCTTTGATGAATTGCTTAATAAGACCAAGCTTGATATGCAGCCGAGGTAGAAAAATTTTGTTTGCTGGAACAAGGGCTTCGTTAAGAACATTGTGTTTGCCTGGATTAAGCTCATTTCTCACGGGCCGTTCCTTTCTGACAAAGTGCTCATCATCTGCTCTGCTGTCCCAAAGGCAGAAGAAACACGAATATTTAGTGTAACCGCCCTGTAGTCTAAGCAGGAATCCTAGCATTTTGAAGTCTCCACACACATCCCATCTATGTTCACTGTAGTTTATTTTGTCTAGCAACTGCTTTACATTTTCATATTCTTCCTTCAGCTCAACCGAATGAGCCACAGGAGTAGATGGAAACATGTTTCCATTATGTAGTAGGACGCCTTTTAAACTTCTAGTTGAACTGTCAATAAACAAACGCCAATCAGCATGGCTGTATTCAATTCCTATCTCAGCAAAAAGGCCATTCACATCACAGCAGTAGCAAAGAGAGCTCGATGCAAAACAGGAGTAGAAAGAAGCGTATAGCAAATGCTTATTCCTGTAGAAAGAGATCTTGACACTTAGGTTCAAAAGATTCCACTCTTTCAGGCGAGATGTCATAATTTTTGCACTGGTTTTCGTAAGGTTCATATCCCCGACTAGGTCGTCTATGTCTTTCTAGTTGAGGAAATAAGGGTGACGTATTGGAGCTTGCCTCGAAGTCAACTTCTTCATCTTCATCGGAGGATATTAAAGACGTTTTTTCTATTTCCTCCATGGTGGGTGGGCATGGAACGGGTAAATCTTCATTATAGAGGACCGGGGCAATAGAGGACCTTTACCTCTCTTGTAGAGTGAAATGTCTAACATGCAGAAATAGCAATCATCGTGGTGATTGGTTTGCTTCCTCCAAATGCGAGGAATAGCAAATGGCATGCCTTTTCTTGTATCTCGCAGCCATCCTTCTAAAGTGGAACGGCAGCTTCCACAGCAAAAGTGAGATGCCCATGATTTATTTTGATCGCCCATGGGCATGCCAAAGTAAGCGTGATATGCTGTAAAAAACTTCGTTCCTGTGTCAGTTTTGTGCTTTACTTGCTTTCGATTGATGTAATGACCGCAAACATAGCAAAATGAATCTGCAGAGTGTCTGCAGGGCCTACTGGTAGCCATCACCATATAATTCTAATTCAAATATCTGAAAAATAAAAAAAAACATTTTATAAACAGAAATAAGAAACCAAATGTGTACAGATATTTAATAATGGGCCTTAACCAATAAAAACATTACTAATAAACCCCATGTTTGGGGACATTTTGAATTTTGCACTTGAAATTACTTTGGTAGCTCAGAAAAATGCCTTAAAAATGGCGCAAAAGTAAGATTTCTAAATTTGATCATATCATAAAAATTATAGTTTTCCGAGCAAAACCTATGCCAAATCTGTAATCAGCGTGGCCGAAACATAGAAAAGATCGAAAAATCAACATAAACAAAAAATTGTTGCACAGTGTAATGTTTCAATGTCATTTTGTAATTTTGTAATATTTCTATGTTACGACTTTCAATATTTACTTGCATATCTTTGTGTCATCCGGGAAACATAATACAATACTGTTAGTAACATCCGCATCAATGTTTGCAATTATTATTAGAAACAGCAAGGGAGCTAATACTGCACCTTGTGGAACAAAACTCACGACTTCTGAGACTTCAGATTTAACTCCATTTACTACTGTTCTTTGCGTTCTTTGAGTCAGAAAATTAAATATCCTTCTTCCTAGCTTTCCAGTAATTCCTGTATTCTTAAGTTTGTGTGCTATAATTCCAGGGTCACATCTATCGAAGGCTTTAGCAAAGTCAGTATGTATTACATCTATGTTTTGTCCTCGACACAAAGTTTCTAATATTTTCTCCTGGTGGTCTAATAGCTGTGATAGACATGATCTTCCAGCCCTGAAGCCATGTTGATATGGGTTATTTAACTTCTCTTCTTGTAGGTAGTAAGTAGGTTTTGCCTCTAATTATACGTTCGAAGCACTTTATAAGGTGGGGGGGGGGGGTGAGAGCTACTGGCCGATAATTCTAAGGCATTCCTTTGTTACCACTTTTAAATAAAGGAAGCAATGTCAATGGAAGTAGAATTTGTCCTGTTTCGAGTGATTTTCTCCATTATAAGTATAGTGGTTGGCAATACTCTCTTTACATTTCTTCAGAAATGTGGCACTCCATTTGTCTCGTCCTGGTGCAGAATTTTCTTGCATCTGTGGTAGAGCCCCAACTACATCTTCCGAGAACTCGAAAAATTGTGCTGAGTTTTCTACTTTCTTCTCAGACTTAGGGATGCTAAACATAAGAGTTAAATTGTTCCTTAAACAGTTCGCACATTTTTTCTGGTCATTTGTGTATTCGGCCACCCCGTCTATCAACGGACCAATACTCACTTTACACTGCATTTTTCTTTTCCCAAACGTCATTTTGGATATTTTTTATGTTTACTGCTACTTCTTTTTCCTCCTCGTTTGTCTTATGTATGAATGTTTGTTTTAGGTCCATTTCTATTTCGCATAGTTGTTTCTTTAGTTTGAGTCTTCTTGCTTCAGTTTTGCATTTGTGAAGATTTTTTTAATGTTTGTTTCCGTTGTCTAAATAGTGTCATGATTTTTCTCTCGAGCTTGCTACGTTTTCTTTTTTGTCTTTGTGGAACATGTTTCAGTAATATCGGTTTACTGCAGTCTTCTCGAGAAATAGCAATTCCCAATTTACTTTCCTTAAATCCTTATTTACATTTTCTCAATCTACTTTCCTTGAAATTATATTTAAACCTTCAAATATTCCTCCTGACTCTCTGGCCCCTGGAATGCGTTTTTGGACCTCTGGTTGCTAACTTTAATTACATGTCGGTTAGGTTATGGTTGGAGAAATTTGTGTGTGTTACCTTTTTATTTTATCATCTCATTGTTATTTGTCCAAATTAAATCCAAAATTGTTGCAATTCATTCAGTTTGCAAGGGTTTCTCTTGCGGACAGCTTTTTTCAAATCAAACCATAAATTCTCGATTAAATTGAGATCTGAGTTTTGACTGGGCCACTTGAGAAGTTTGAAAGTCTTTGTTGAAGCCATTTCATTGTGCTCTTACTTTTATATTATGGATCATTATTTTGTTGTAGTACCCAAGTGCAACCCATTCGAAACTCCCCAAATGGAGGTAACATATTTTCTTCCAGAATTTCCTGATATTTCTTGGAATTCAAGATTCCATTGATGACAACAAACTTTCCTGCACCAGAAGCAATAAAGCATACCAAAAGAAGCAAACTACCCTCACTATGTTTAACGTGAGGAAGGATGGTATTTTCCTCGAATGCTGTAGTTGATTTTCACCAAACATACCGTTGCTAGTTGTTCCCGAATAATTCAGTTTTGGTCTCGTCTGTTCAAAAAAAAACTTCCAAAATGCAAATTCATGATGTTGGTGATCCTTGGCGTATTTTAAACGAGCTTTTTTTTGTGCGTTTTTCGAAGCAGATGTTTTCTTTGTGCAACTCTTCCATGCAGACCATTCTTTCTCAATGTGCGACGCACAGTAGAGTGATGGTCATCGATCTTAGACAGTCTTAATATTTGGCAAATATCACCTGCAGTCACTCGTGGATTCACAGTAGTCATTCTTTCAATCCGTCCAGCTGTACATTTTGAAATCTTGCAAGGTCGTCCGTCCACACCTTGGTAGAGTCTTCATTGTTCCAAAGCCTTTTCGCATCTTTATTACAGCAGCAACTGTCGTAAATGGGATTCGAAATTGTTCCCCTATCTTCCTGTAACTCTTTCCAGATTCCTGTGCAGCAATAACATATCTCTTAAGATCTGTAGACAGCTCTTTACCACGACGACCCATTACTTAATAATGGATTGCACAGTCATCCGTCTACCATTAAGAATTATAGAGAAAATTCTAGAATTCAGAATTGCCAACAGTCTTTAGTCACTAAACAGCCAACTACTGCTAAAAAATTTAAATTCTTCAAGCCTAAGGTGGACACACAAAATATTAAATAATTTTACGTACGAAAATTTTTGCATTTGAACTTTTTTATTTTCCTCAAATTCTTTACATTATGCTCGTACGTTTGAATTGAACTAAATTTTTTACTTGTTAATTTTTTCCAAACGATCGGTGAACTTTTCATAACTATCCAATGCATGGTACAAAAGATAAGGACGAATATAAGTGAAATATTTCTGTGTACGAGTACTGTATACTGTATAGCGTTGAATAAAGAACTGAATTAAAGATATGTGCATGTTAAATTTGTTCTTGTACAAAATATCGGGTCTTTTCCGTTTGAGGGCTATCAGCGAATTTTAATGAAAATCGGTATACTAATGTAGTTATGGTCACTAATTTCAAAAATAACTTTCTTTTTTAGGAGAAATGAAAAACAAACATGTTAGAGCACTTTAAATAATTAATATGTGTTTTAACAAGCTTAAACTAGTTACAAAGGATTGTATTAAATTTAGCCAGTCACAAACTGCTACTGTTTATGAAAAAGTGCTCTAAGTGTGGGAAAGTGTGTTCAGTTGATAAAAATACCCAGTTCTTTCGTTGCCAAAAGCGTCGGTCAAACGGTAAAACGTGCAACTTTACGAAGAATACGTTTTTTGAAGGATCCCGGCAGATCTGTAAAAGTAGGAGAAAAAAATCAAGGATTAATGCCCAGTTAGGTCAATTGAATGCCGGGTTAGGTCAACTGTACGTCCTTGACGATTGGTTAGGTTAAGTCATGATAGTTTCGTTAAAAACACATTAATTATTTAAAGTGCTCTAACATGTTTGTTTTTCATTTCTCCAAAAAAAAGAGTTATTTTTTAAATCAGTGACCAAAACTACATTAGTATACCGATTTTCATTAAAATTCGCTGCTAGCCCCCAAACGGAAAAGATCCAAAATATCTATTACATAATTAATATTGTCGTTATTCAATGAGAACTGTTGATTTGAATATTATAAACTAGAATTCATTCGTCTTTGTAGGACAAACCATCACCCAGAAAACTGCCCTGTTTTATACTTGGAAATCCGATCGTATAATTGACATGCAGTGAATATTGTTATGTTCCCTCCTGTATTTGTATATACATGTATATACGAGGGTTGTTCAAAGTTTACAAGGTGTTTTGAAGAAACTGTTTTTGTTACAAGGCAAGTAATTATTACAAGTATTTCAACAACTTATTACTACTTTTCTACATAATCACCAAACAGATTCAAGCATCTGTTGTAGCGTGGGACAAACTTTCCGATGCTGATCGAATAAAATGTAGGGTTCTTAGTTTTTAAGCAGTTTCGTTCGGCCGTTTCTGCATCAGGATCGTTTTGAAATTGTTTACCTTCTGAGTGTTCCTTTACGGCTGGAAACAAATGGAAGTCGCTTGGTACAAGGTCAGGACTTCTCAGTAGAACGATTTCAAAAGTTAGCGTGTTTGATGTGCAGTGTGACGGCGTGCATTGTCATACAAGAATCTGTATTAAGCAACCTGGAACATTTTTTTCTGACAGCTGGTGCGGAGTCGGTGTAAAGTTTCACGTCCAGATCTTGCGTCCTCATGAACAGATCCTGTTCTTTTAAATTTAGTGACCAGCTCGCGAATTACTTCCCGTGTAGGTCCCGGTTTGTGGAATCTTTCGAATTTTTCTCAAATTTCTTTGCAATTCTTCCCTTGGATACATAGTGTTACTACTATCACACGTTCTTCTATAGCCATCATCATCTATGGCCTGTAGAAAATAAATGGTATTCTTTTATTTTTGTTTGTTCGACACAATCTTAACTTCTATAAGATGTTTACGGCCAAGCCTTCAAAATACATTAATTTGTCCGTCTGGTTTCTGCTGCCTTTGTTTTTACCGAAGGAAGAAGGAAGCCTTGTTTTTTTTCATAAATACACTAACACCGTTTGTACCTAGCATTGATTTTATATCAATTTATTCTGAAGTTTTCAAGGGTTATTTTGATTCAACATTTATTTTATTTTGACTGCATTAATCTAATTCAATTTATAGTACGATATCAGTTCGGCCTATAACGTCCTATTCTGCCAGGCGCATGATATCCTGATTAATTATTAGTTTAAATATATTTTATTCTATGATTTCAGTGTTTTAATCACTACCAACGTTTTAGAAAGATGTAATTTAACAGTTTAACAATCCAATAATAATGGAATTTCCCTTTTTATGAACGTTTATAATGCGTACCACCATCGTTCTTTGTTTGGGCACAAAAAGGAGAGCAGAATGGTGGTTTCCTATTCTTTATATACTATATAATCTAATTTATTTTTTCTCACCTAGTCTACTGCTGGTGTAGCCAGTATTTTTTGTAAATGTTATTTGAAATTATTCAGAATTTAACATGCAGTTTAGTTCTCTACCTTACTGCTAAAATAAATGGGTATTCAGTTTGCATGAGCAAATCTGTCTCCTGGTTAATTTGTATTAACCATTCATAACCGCATTACATTCCCCATACATCACAATATATACTCGAAACCTGAAAGTACTTGACGAGTATTTAGAAAGTATTGGAGCTCTAAATGAACACTTTATCTCCGAAAGGAAAACTGACATGAAATCTACTGTCGGAACCTTTATAGAACTGGAAGTACCTGAAAAGTATGGTTAATTTTTGTACTGATAACAAGACAAAAAAAGAAAACATTGTAAAGCTGAAATGTTTATTGAAAAGTTAAATACAAACAATTTCTAAGTAAATAAATTTATTATTTTAAAATAAAATAACTATTATATATTTGTTATACACGGAAGTGTCGTGAATCCTCTTTTGGGAGACTCCCTCTCTGGTGGAAGAACACGGAAGTGTCGTGACTCCTCTTTTGGGAGGAACCCTCTCTGGAAGGTCAAACGAAGAAAGAAGCTATGATTAAGGTCATTACCGAGGGAAGGTCATGGCTTGAAGAAGAAGACAAAGAGAACAAAGAGGAATATGAAGTTATGGAGTACGAAAAGCAAGAACGCACCCATGAAAATGCGGATGTAGAAGCGCACCCATGAGAACTCGAATGGAGACATTGAGAATCGCCTTTGTTTCGCATGCGAACATTTCCATGCTAGTGACGCAAAACTTCGTATCCGGTCCCCAGTATATAAGGAAGGACCCTAAGCTTTCTCATCAGATTCTGGCTACGCGGTTGTATCGAAGGGTCTCCGGATTGAGATTGTTCAATGGCCAGTCCATTTAGGATAATTAAAGTAGAATCGGTATAGAAGTCGAGTATTGACTATCCTACAGTTTGGCTATCCTACAGTTTGCCTATCCTACAGTTTGGCTGGAGGATAGGCAGCAAACTTAGGTCAATAGACTCACAGACATTGTAATCTAAGGACTAGAATTAAGAAGCTTTATTGATTCCATAAAATTATTAACGTAGTGAACTATAAGTATTTTGAATCTGCACTTCATTAAAATTAAAGTAAATTTCCGCTGACGAGTTTCTTTGACCAACGGACTCTTAAATTTTGCGCACTCAATCAATCTTTGTAGAAAAATAATACATTGAGACGATCTTTCTAACCACGAAAATTGCGAGAGTACAAATTGTTATACTCTTCCTGGTGACGGCATCGAAGCAGCCAGGGATATAACAATTTATGGTGTCAGGTGTGGGGTGAAGTTAGGTTTTCCCCCCATTTCCTTATAGACACCCGTCGAAGAAAAACGCCGGCAAGAACGCGTACACGAGAGCCACTTATACGAGAGAGCAGACGAATTAACGCTCAACTAGAACTACAAGGTCGAGAACAGCTGCCCAGATTATATACAAAAGATTATATACAGGAGATTATAGAATATTATATATGAGATTGTAGATACCAATCAATCAGGAAAGTACTCCGGGGAGGATGTTTGGAAGGAGACAGGGAGTGCTGAAACTCCTGTTTCTCCTGTCACCTTCCACTTTAGCTGATCGTTTTCCGTGTCTCATCTCTCTTATGAACAATCCAGCATAATCTCAAACATACACTTCTCCTTCTAAAGATGCTGATAAAAATACAGTATTTAAGTCTGGGGAACTAATACAGAAATAGAAGCGGCTTATGCGCACTCTAAAGGAAAGGAGTAATAAATTAATTTTTTTAGAAATTCTCCCTATATCAGCAGGATCCGAAGACCTTTTCAGCAGAGCTACCCACATGAACAATATTCTAAAGTCCCTTTGCTAACAGGAAAATGTTGAATTCGTCGATTTGTGGAGTCTTTTTTTTCTTATAAAAAGGATTTATTTTTGCGTGATGGTCTTCATCTTGATGTTGTGTTGTGGGAGCAGCTCTTCTTGGTAGACTATTACATAACTCTGCGATGACTTTTCAGGCAAAACACCGCGAAACTACTAGGTAAATGACCAGCTTAACATAAATTTTCCTTACAGTGAGCGACTGCCTCCACGAGGAATCTTGAGATTCTAACGCTCGAAGTTTATTATTTAAAATTAATGAATTATTAAGTATTGTCCTTGACTAAAACTTTGAAGTTGTAGCAATTACTAAATCCCGGTTAAATACAAATAGTGGAAATTCTCTCGGGGAATATAATATTCCTGGTTATGAGGTATTTGACAATGATAGAATAATGTACTATGCGTTCAAGTATACTTAAAACCTGTAATTCAAAAAACAAAAGGACTTGATAATGTACAGTAACTGCGACATCCCTTGAAATTAAAGACATCTCAAGAAAGAAATTAATTATAGGTTTAGTATATAGACCTCCCTCTCAGACTGTCGATAGTGATAATAGACTTCAGGCACTAATTACACTGTTCAACAACATTTTTTTTTTCTCAGATGATAGTAGTTGTTTCCTTCGCATTTTTCATCTTTGATTACAAAAATGATAACGAAATTTTGCTGTCACGTCAGGTTTTCGAGAAATTTGGGGCTCAATTCTTCACCAAATTTGTATATAGATGATAAATTGAACAAATTATTGAAACTTCATCTACCCCAAAGTTGAGAGTATCCCAGCAGAAAATGTTTTAGCTAGTGTAAAATGATGTACTGCAAGTTCTGCTCCTGACACGTTCAAACTTATCGTAATACAGTATATCAATTTTCCTTCTGTGTTATCTGCGAGGTTGTCTCAATTGGACCCGACCCAGTTGTTCCCAGTGGGTTTTTACAGGAAAACACACCTAAAAAAACATAAAACCAACGCAACTGGATTTTTTTCGGGTTTTTTTCAAAAATAAATCAATAAGTCACTAATAAAATAATGTAACAGATTAATTCTTGCACAGTACTCATTACTGAAATACTGAAATACACTGAAATATGAAATATTGATCAATTAAAGACCACATTCGCACAACTTGATTGAGATATTACAAACATTAATTATTTGAGCATTTTATTTTCAAGCAAAACATATACCTAGCTGCCCAATGAAAAAACAACTTGTGGTAAATAGTTATTTTTGTAATAATCTCAGTTATTTAGCCCTATTCTTATACTGATTTGGTCACTGAAAATATGAAAAAGCCCGAAAAAGCCCGATTAAGCCAGAAAAAGGAAAAGCCCGAAAAAACCCAGGCGGGTTGGGTTTTTCGGATCACCTGAAGATCCGTAACCCCAGCCTTTTGTAGTTAACTTTATAAGGCTAACTAACGAAAATATCACGACCTAACCAAACCAATCGTCAAGGGCGTACAGTTGACCTAACAATTGGTTAGGTTAAGTCGTGATATTTTCGTTAGTTAGCCTATAAAGCTAACTAAAAAAGGCTGGGGTGACGGAGCTTCAGGTGATCCAGTTTTTCCAATAAAACTCGGGGTTTTGCCAACCCTGGTTATCTGTCACAGAAGGCTACTTGCATTTATGAGTTATTCAGTCTGCCGCAAGCTGTTTCGTGGTGCGGGTCTGTTCATGTGCAGTGAAGTTTGCTGTAATAATTTTTTTTCATTTACCTAATCATTTAATTGTGCAAGTGTTACACAAAATAGCGCATTGAAGGAGGAAAGGATAATTTAAAATGTCGCGTAAATGTGTGAACAATCTTAACAGTCTCTCATGTGTGCGGTGATTACGTGATACAAGATCACAAAAGAAACATTACTCCCTTAATTAAAAAGGCTTATGAGTTCTACTTCGGCTGCAAAATCGGGGATCAAGGTAAAGTTTGGGCTTCCCATATATGCTGTGCGCGTTGTGCTCTGACCATCAGGGTTGGTTAAAAGGTGCGAGTACCCCTATGCCATTTACAGTCCCCATGATTTGGAGATGGCAAAAAGATCACTTCAGTAGGATGACCGCAAAATAGACGAGTGCAAATCAATTGCAATACATGATGATCAATGTTGCAAGGGGATGCGGGGTTGGCACCGTAGGAAGGAGAGAAGAGATCTTTTCACTGGCATGTCTGAACGCATTCTGAAGTTCTTGACTTCTTCAGCTGGCTTAGAAGGTGTAATCTGGCTTAGAAGGCGTAATTGGCTTAGAAGGCTTAATCAGCTACTTGACTTAAAAGGAGTGTATATATATATATTAATGGATAGGAGAGTATGCAAGAATTTAGAACTAGCCATCTACCAGCCAGTTGGCTTGTTTAGAAGAGAATATATATATAATATATATATATATATATATATATATTATATATATATATATACAGGGTGTTTCAGGAGGAAAGGTCAATACTTCGGGAGGTGATAGTGTCGGTCATTGTGAGAAAAAAAGTTCATATGAATATGTGTCTAATTCTGAATGGTTACGGAGAGAGAGAAACCAATTACTGTTTCTAACATTTAATGTTTAAACATTGGCATTTTGAATGGTATCAGATAGAGAAATGACAAATTTGTTACAGTTTACAATACGTTTTCGAAAATCCTACCGTCAACCTCAATGCAACTTGCAACTCGTGTGCGAAGATCGCGTGTTGTTCGTCTGAGTTGATCTTGACGTTCCTTTATGCGGGCAGCAGCATCCAAAATGCGCGCGAGCAATTCGTCTCGTGTATCCACCTTTCTTTTGTAAACTTGACTTTTCATCCACCTCCACAAACAATAATCTAACGGAGAGAGGTCTGGAGACCTTGGTGGCCATTGAATGGGACCACCGCGGCCGATCCATCGACCAGGAAAAGTTTGATTTAGGTATTGCATCACCAGACGGATAGAATGTGGAGGAGCTCCGTCATGCTGGAAGTACATACCAGCAAATGTAGCCAAAGGAACATCCTCCAATAGTTGGCAATTCATTTGCAGAAATTCTAGGCAACTTTGTCCTGTAAGACGATTCTCTAAAGTAACACGGCCAATCAGCTGATCATCGATGATACCGCACCACACATTGGCAGAGAAACGATGTTGAAAATTTGTTTCCACAGTGGCATTTGGATTTTCGTCTGACCACCGATGAGAGTTACGAGTGTTGTTGATACCGTCACGGGTGAAAGTAGCTTCATCAGTGAACAGTATTAATCGAAGCAATCGGCGATTAGCATTTACCCAATGACAAAATTCCAGTCGCATGGCAGCGTCTCCTGGTTGAAGGTGTTGTACATGCTGTACATGATATGGATGCAAGCCTTCCTCACGTAATGTTCGACATACTCTTGTGTGGTACACCGAGACGTGTAGAAATTCTTCGTGAGCTAGTAGTAGGAGTACGCTCTACCAACTGAAGAATGTTTTCCACTTCATCCACATCTTGTTGACCTTCACGTTCAGATGAAACATGAACGCTGGGAAGTGTACCAATCTCACGCAATGTGTTGAAAACCTGGTGAACACTCTTCGATACGGAATTCTGCGGTTCTGAAACAGTCGACGGTATTCTGCAACAGCAGCTGTTGCACTTTAATCGCAAAAACCGTAGACATACACCATATCTGCATATTTGGCATGTGTGAAGGTGTGTGGCATTCTTAACACTGCTTCAAACACCAAACAATGTCACTCACAACAGTCAGCTGTCGATTGGCTTATGTTACATGCTTACATTACAGCTTACATGGTTCAAGGTTATAGGGGAGGGAAGGGGGAGGAAGAGCTGCGCGCGCATCAGATTCAAACAGCTCTATCTCTGTAACCATTCAGAATTAGACACATGTTCATATGAACTTTTTCTCACAATGACCGATACTATCACCTCCCGAAGTATTGACCTTTCCCCCTGAAACACCCTGTGTATATATGTGTGTGTATATATATATATATATATTTGTTTATCCGAGTTAAAAGCACACACACACACACACACACACACACTTCGTATATAACTTAATCAGATGCATGTAAAGAAGAATTAACAGAATTCTATCCCAATAGCAAAATATGTACGAGCATGCCTTCATTAGACTAACGCACAGCCCCCATCTCGAAACTAACAAAACACATACAAGCATGCCATCCTTAGACTACCTCACAATCGCATAACCCCACATTCATTAGCAGTATTACAGCACCACCACCATTAGACCGGTAAGGTCTCAAAAAATTACCCAAATAATAGACAAAGCTATTAAGCATAAACGTATTAAGATACATTTATGAGGCCATAGTAGACCGATAAGGTCTCATAAAAACGGCACAGCCAATAGTTAAATCTATTGAACTGCTCGTAGCAGAAAACCACCATGAGGCTATTGTGTTGTCGGCTAGGAGCTCTTTTAAACAAAAGCTCAAATATGATAAACCAAATTTAATGCAAAAACAAAGTTTTTGTCTTAAGATAAAATATATCTTTTAACCTTATTACAAAAAATATTAATATAACTTTATAATAAAACCCGATTTTAATTTTAGGGCTAACGTATTAATTTTTATTAAAAAAAATATCCTATTTTAAGCGGATCCTATGTTTCTATAAGTCAACGAGCATTTAATTTAAGAAACAAATACACGGATATGTATAAGACAAATATATATGGGGAATATATATATATATATATATATATATATATACACAAAAATACACATTCTTTAGTAGGTGTCAACACGATTGCAAGAACAGAATAAAAAATGAGCAATCTGTTGCCAGACATATATGGCAACTATCTCCACCAGCTAGCGCAAAAGTTGACAGCGAGGTCTTTAAATCAATACTGATGTTCTAAACGTATTTTACTAATCAGAATATGTTAATTAATTTATTTTTCGTCTTTTATCCCCATATTAAAGAATTATCTGAAACAAATCCCATATATATATTATATATTATATAATATATACATATATATATATATATATATATATATACACAACTATTACTTATATAGATATATCAGCTGCGGAAAGTTGTCACATGCATTAATACACAGTACCCATCTAACAACTTTATTTATTATGTAGTTATTTACACATACAAATTTCACCAGATGATTACCTTTATTTTTGTGACAAAGTGTATTCAATACTGAAACTTCAACAAATCGTTTGCAAGATGTTCTTCTACAATGAATCCAGTAAACTGCTTCTTTGACAGAGTTCTGCCAGATTACCGGGTTTGTCACAATCCATTTATTTTAACAACCATGAAATAAAAATCCAAACGAAACTTGTTTGGGCAACCCATTAGATGATTTGCATAAGAAAATAACCTACCTTTATAACAATGTACAATTGTTTTAGACTAACTTAATTGGAATTACCTGATTGACAAAGACTTCATGGCACCTTAGACGAACTAATTACTGGACAATTATATGCGACGGATATCCTCTTTGTGGCGAACCAGACGTTTTACTATATAAAAAGCCGACGAGCAGCAGCCAATTAATTTCATAAATTAATACACGGATATATATATATATATATATATATATATATATATATAAAAGGCAAATATATACCGGGAAAATATATAAATACATTGTTTAGTAGGTATCAACACGAATGCAAGAGCAGAATAATTGTCGGCATTCTTTTGCCGGGGGTATCTGGCAACTGTTTCCACCGGCTATCGCAAAAGTTGAACCCGACGCCTTAAAGACAGCAATATCATTGGCTAAACTTTCTTCATAAAGACACGGAAATTTATTTATATGCCTCTGAATTTATGTAAATCAATTTAAATACAGGGGATGGCTATAATTTACCTATTTACTGTAGGTTTAATGTCAAGGCTCGCAAGATAATCACAACATTCATATGCTTCATACATATTTTGTTTAAAATATAAACCTAAAAGTGATTAAGTAATGTAAAAAAAACCTTCTTTTGACATATTTTAGGATCATATTAAATCTTACTATTGAAGATACAAGATGTCCAAGAGCAGAATATTAGCCGTCATTCTTTTGCAGGTATATCTGGCAACTATCTCCATCAGCTAGCGCAAAAGTTGCCAGTACCCATCTAACAACTTTATTTATTATGTACAGTTGTTTACACGTACCAAATCCTTTTAACAGCTCCCCAACAGCTGGCGGAAAAGTTGTCAAATGCATCGATGCCCAGTACCCATCTAACAACTTTATTTATTTATTGTGTACAGTTAGTTACACGTAAAAATTCATTTTAGCCGCATAGGACGGTAAAATTCACTAAATTTTACCTACAGAGAGCTGTAATCATTTTATTCATCAAGCCGATGACGTGAAAGATCATTGAATAAACACACACACACACACACACACATATAATATATATATATATATATATATATATATATATATATATAGATAGTATATAAATCCATTCGATGCACAGATGCGTTCATAACGCATTGAAATAATGGAGAAATCTGGAAACTAAATGCCAATCCGACAAGAAATAGTAGGCTTAAACTGTAACTAAAGACATTTACGAAATCTATCACCCATTCCTTAATTTATTAACACGAAAAACAGGGCTCTCTTCCTCTCTTGCCTTCTACACGTCAATGGAACTATAGACCAGTGTCATTGACGTCCCACCTCACCAAAGTATTTGAAAGAATAGTTAGAGAGAAAATTTATGATTTCCTGGAGACAAGGGAAAGATTCAACGAAAATCAGCATGGATTCCGATCAGGTAGATCATGCCTATCACAACTAATAGAACACTACAACAATATCCTCGATGCATTGGAAGGCAATGACAACTACGATGTTATATATACAGATTTTGCTAAAGCTTTTGATAAATGTGACCATGGTATAATAGCACATAAAATTAAATATATGGGAATAACAGGCAAAGTGGGAAAATGGATCTACAACTTCCCTAGAGATCGTCTGCAGGTCGTCAGAATTCAAGGTATATCATCATCAGAATCGGAAGTACGCAGCTCAGTACCACAAGGGACAGTACCGGCCCCACTCCTGTTCATTATCACGCTACCAGACATAGACAGCGGAGTAAACAGCAATAGTATAGTAACATCCTTTGCAGACGATACAAAGATCAGCAGAAAAATCAGCGCTGTACATGACGTGGAGGCCTTGCAGAGGGACACGAACAAAATATACAAAAAGTCAGAAGACAACAACATGTCATTCAACGCCGAGAAATTTCAGCTCTTGAGATATGGTAGAAAAGAAGAACTTAGACTGCATATTATGCTCCAGATAGACAGGAAATTCAGAGAAGCACGAAAGCGATTGATCTCGGGATAATAATGACAGATGATGCGAAATTCGAAACACAAAATCAGATAGCGATAAATAAAGCAAAAAGAGTCGCCGGACAGGTACTAAGAACGTTCAAGAGAAGGGACAGGACAGTAATGATTCCCCTGCTAAAAACGGTTGTCAGGGGGCCAAGACTTTTCAACCAGCTTCCTAAGGACCTCAGAAACGTAACGGGGGTCAAAGTTGAAGTCTTCAAGAAAAGACTGGATGCCTGGCTGAGGACAGTACCAGATGAGCAGGGCGTGCCTGGCTATGTACGGTGGAGAGCGCAAGAAAGCAACTCGCTCCTCCACCAAGCCAGACCTAGAGACGGGGCCACCAGCTTGACCTCCGTGTGAAGAGAGACCAACGCACGAAACAACATAAGGTTCATAAGGTGCATATATATATATATATATATATATATATATATATATAAATGTAGGAACTCTTTTCAGATAGAATCGGATTCCTATTTCAGGGTTGTTTCTGGTTTAAACATTTTTTATTGATCTGGGGTTAGTTCTTAATAATTTCCGAAAATCGTTATCATTATTAACAAACCCATGCAGACATATTTCTATACTTCTTGACACCCATATTCCGTATGAAAACTAGGGAGCCTATCAAAATTTCACCAAAGTCATTTCGCTTAGAGCCTAGAATTACACAACTTGTTATTAGCCCTTCATAGGGCAGGTAATAGGGTACAAACAAACAAACGAACACTTTATTTCAGACATAACAAGCACAAACATTATACAAGAGGTCCATAGAAGATTAAGAGATAGTTGTCTGGGGCACTGAAAATCAGTGGTAATCCTGTTGTTAGGCCTACCTTAGGCTAGGACAAATATCAAACACTGCGTGCTGTTAGCAACTTTGAATATTTAAGTTCACTCTTTCACTTTAACCTTTAATATTTTTCTTCCTAATTTTCTGTTTCATAATTATGGCTGAGCCTGATAGACCTACAATCAACTTGGATAAACTAACACCCCTTAAAAGAAAAAGGGTGTCAGAAAGAGAGAGAGGGGTTGAAGACACCCAGTAAGAGACAGGGAATTGATGATATGAGATGAAAAGCCTTTGAATCCATCCAGTCAAGTAGAGCTGTGTGGAGGATGAGTAGGCAGTTGAAGGAACTACATTTTTGATGCGCTGAAAACCACAGAGATAGTAGGAAGATCAACGGGCAGATCTACCATAGTCAACCCACATAGAGGGACACTTTGTGAAGCAGATGCAAAAATGAAAAGTGTGATGAAGACAGCCAGAGGCAGGAATTTGGTTTAGCGAAAATATTGAAATCTCACTAAAACATGCTTACGATATCCATTTACTTTAAATAAATGCTAAACGGTAGAACCTAGCTCAGGCACATGAATTATATAATCTCCCCAGGTTCAATCTTAAAATTTCCGTTTTTGGTCTAAAATGTCCCTATGCACTTACATTTAAAGCAATATGTATGAATATAGATTTATTTGTGTCTCTATCGTAAGACTAAAGTATTATTTAACAATAGTGCTATTATTTTTCATCTAATACAGTGAAAATTTGTGTTTCTGAATATATAAATAGCTATAGCCACTCCTCAAAATTTCCCTATTCAGGGAATATCGGCGTTATTTGGCGACTTATTTCCATAAAACAGGGAAATCTCCCTGTCAACACTGCTCAGTGATGAATATACAGGCTGCTTCTCATCGATTACCGATTTGTGGTATGTAAAATACATCGGAACCCAGCTCAAACCTCTATTACCTCATTGACATTCATCCATTTATTAATTTTATTTTACGAATTTTAAAAGGGCATAGGTAAATTAGAGACGGAAATTTATCTAGCTATTTGTTGATCTGGCCGTATTTCAGCGTGAAAGCACATCCGTAGGGCAGCAAGTAGGATTAATGGTATAATTGGCTGACGTAGCCTCGCCTACCAGAACCGTTAGATAGACTGGCCACAAGGTAAAACTAACATTTCAGGATTGATCACGTTCTTGTTAGTATCTTTATTACTTAAAAACTTGTGAGGCTCCGGCCTGTGTGGTTAAACTTTTTCTAAAACTATGAAAAATCATTTGATTCAACGTATAAATGTGATTCTGGGGCTATATAAAGCATACATTAGCCTCTATGTGTGTAGACCTACACATTAAAGCCATCAGTAAAACGTTTGATCTGACAGCAAATTGTACTAACCTTGTATATGGAAACTTTGGAGCAAGTGTAGTTTACGTCCCCCTGACGCAATAGGGGACACAAATTACACTAGGCCAAAGTTGGGGAACGTAATCTATCCGAATATGCATGGCTAGGCTGAGTTATCGAAAATGTATTTTCAAGGTTTTAAAGTTACATTACACAACTTGACGTAACTAGTGATATAAATGGTGAGTTGGTGCTGGCATTTCTTTAAATTTATCTTACAGATACATAGCTTAGAACAGCAGTTATTGGTTAACTGGATGAACTATATGACAATGAATGAAGGCATCGATATTTGAATATATATTTATATATATATATATATATATATATATATATATATATATATATATATATATATATAATTATATGATAATGATAATATTTGCTGTTCATGATGATTATTACCACGTTACTATACAAATGGATTGAAATATATTAGCCTCCCCTGAGATTAGATAAATGAAATTAAAATTAATTTAGTTAATAGTTTCTGGCCTATTTCGTAATATAAATATTAGAATAAGACAAATTTGTTTATGAGTTAACTGTATTTATTCTAATTTTATTTTGTATGGTATCGTTATTAATATATTAAGCCGAAACGATGAGGTCACAGATGGTGTTAAAGAAGTCTGCTATTTGCCAGACACTACAGTTCTTACATACAAAATATATAGGTTGGTTGCATTTACTAGTATATACATGTGTGTATATATATATATATCAACAGAATCCTGCTGCTCCAGAAATGCATCTTCTGTACGAACGCTTCAAGAAAGATAAAACTAGCGGAGCCCCACGAACACGACGGAACGCGCCGGAACGCTGCGTAAAAAGTACTCGGATGTTCGTTTGTTTGTTTAAATTTCTCTCATGAAAGACCGTGAAGGAACCCATGGAGGAAAAATCGATCTTTTTTGTCTGTTTTTGTTTGTTTTTGTCTGTTTTTGTCTGTTTTTGTTTCATAAAAGACCATGAAGGAAGGTGAGGAGGATTTTTTTTTAATCTCTGCTTTTTTTTACATGAAAGACCATGAAAGACACCTTATCAAGGACCGACCTTTTTCACTTTCAGATCTGATCTCACCAATATCACAAGGATTCAAATGCATTTCCTGGACAAACCTTTTTGTTTATCTTTAAAGAATTGTCTTTTATGCTTTCTGTTTTTCATTTGTTGTAGTTTTGAAGTTTTCACTTTGTCCAACTTACCTATAATAATTTTTCGTTCAGTATGTTGATCAATCCAGAACTCCCCTTAATCATTCGGGATTTTCTCCGCCTTAGCGCATTTACACTCACTTCTTTTACGAGAACCGGAGGCATAGCACTTCCAGCAACATATGTGAAATAAATTTCTGAAGGAATCATATTTACTTTGATAAGTGCTAAAAGATCTTATACTCATTGGATATTTTCTAAGTTCTTGTCCCTTCTCAATTAATCTCTTTACCTTAATTACTATGCTTTTGAAGTCCATTGTTCGAATGGAAGGACGGATATATATATATATATATATATATATATATATATTATTCACTTCTTCCGCGATAATTTCAGCGTATTTCTGAATGTTAAATGTTGCAGTGATGAGCTTATGTTTAACATAAGCTTTGAATACATCCTCACAAGTTGGTAGTTGGTTGCCAGGAAGCTCTGCTGGCGATCCAAAAACAGAATGCTTCACTTTTTCTCTTGTTATACCAGAAGAGGCCATTGCAAGCTATGCTATTAATCTGAAAGAAAATAAAATAAAATGCTGAATCAGGAAACACATGATAGGTCAAGCAAATGATAGGTCACAAATACACATGTAGGCACACAAATACACGCGATAGGTTAAACACATATGGGTCTTACATTTTAAAATAAGCAAAAACAATGTTTATTAATGGTTTTCTGATAGACATTGGCATTAATTGAGTTTATTATTGCAATCCTCATACCTGTGAGGCGAAAAATTAATTTAAGGAGACATGCTAAAAGGATCTTTTGTGGCCTCTGTTCGCATTTTATTTTTTCATAGTTGCCAGCAAAGAAATTAATATTTCTAAAAGATATGACTTATTCCTTAATCAGTGACTACTCGGGCATCTTTTTCAGCATGTTTCACTAAATTAAATTTTTTCAACACATCATATGTGCATCTGTCTTTCCGTACGAATTTTTTTCCATTTTCACTCTCTTCATTTGACTTTTAACTCTCATGCCCGAATTATGTTTAAGATTAAAACAATTTTATACCTTGTGTTATTTTCCTTAAGGACTAAAATTTTGTAAACTTGTATGGTGAAACTTACAACCATGGACATGAAAGGGTAAATTTGATTTGCTTGCTCATTAAGAAATTCACTCGGTCCACGTGGCCGCCAGTTGTACTTTGAGTACCACTGGTTCTTCTGGTCACTGTATTGTCGCACTTATTTATTTTTCTATTTCCGGTTTGGAAATTAGCTTTCTTTAATTTAGATTTAATTTTTGGGTTGTATGAAGAGCTACATTGTATAGAAGAGATTAAGATGTTTTAAATATAAAAGATTTTTAATAATACCACGAGATGAGAATTATCGTTGAGGGCTTTGGCTGTTGTAATATTAATTATGATTTCGTAAAGTTAAAAGCGATGAAGAAAGTAAATAATTTTAATTAAGTACTCAATTTGAGAAATACCTATATTTTTTAGCCCTTTAACGTCTGGTATAGGTTTTTTTAAACTTAAAACTATAAGATTTATTGTTATTCAGAATTAAATATTTTAGTAACCAGTCACTTAAGTGCCGTACATATTTGGGCTCCTTTTCTAAACGACACAATATATAAACATGAAGCATTTCTAGAAACTTTGTATTGGAGTTCTATTTATATTATTATTTTCGGTAGGACTGTAGTTCTCGTTGTAGTTTTAACCATATATACTGAAGAAATATCTGTTACAGGAAGACAGCATACTTATCATATGGCACAATCTTAAAATTTAGGTCTAAATAATAAAAATATTAATAATAATAATAATAATTTTATTAATTAATGCATTCCTAAGCATATGTATAAACAATATAATACAATAGACAACATGAAAAAATATTAATAGCAACACAATAATAATACCATCATTATTACAATTTATTAATGTTTTTATGCGGGTTGATGAGCCCATCAGTTGTTACAGGAAGCATACCTACATTAAGGCACACACATATATATATGCATATGTACATGCACACATATAGACATACATAAGTAAATATGTCCATATATACACACATACTGTATACATACATGTAGACCAGTGATGCACAAACCCTGGCCCGCGGGCCAAATGTGTCCCCCACGGGTCTTTTGAATTCAATGAAAAAGTTAGAATATAAAAGTGACCCAATTTATAACTTAGATGGAAAGTAAGTAGGCTAATACATTTAGTTATTTTCTTCGCTTGGCCCTCACATCAAAAAAGTTTGTGCACTACTGATGTAGACAACACACACACATATATGCATTTAACTGCAATGACCACGCAGTATATAAATGAATAGAAACGACATAATATTAAGGAACGTTTCTGCACACGCGGAAGAGAAATAACGAATAAATGAAAAATGAGGCGAACCGCATATGTCCATACACACACACATACTGTATACATATATAGAGACACTCACTTGCTCATTATACATTCACAGAAAGAGAATGGTAACGCTTCATATATTTACATAGCAAAAAACTGCCATCAATAAGCAAATTTTATACTTTATTGGCAGAATGGAGTTGTATGGTAAATCTTGATAGCTAATGTAGAGTAGCTTTAAAGATATAGAGGCAAAGAGGGAGAAGTAAATGGAGATTATCTGCAATAAGCTTCAAACATGTTTAGAAATACATACAATTAGGCTATTCGGCTAGGATTGCACATTCACATAACTACACATAATTACATAGAGGTATTCAACTAAGATTATGCTTTCGTATTTATTTGGATATTAGACGCTGAAGTATAATTAAATGTAATTAATTTGAATATATTAATATTATTAATACCAATATCAATTTATTAACATTAATAATTAATTATTAATTCAATCAGTGTAAACATAATAAGACTAGACATCATATAATTAAATATTGTAATTAAATATTATTAATATTAATATTATAACTATCACTATCAAAATTATTAACATCAATAATTAATTATTAATATAATATAATAAGACTATACATCACATAATTATTAAATAATATACAATTAAAATGTTGAAATATTAAATACCTTGCTTATTGAGTACCTTAACAACCTTAGATACCTTGACCTTGCTCATATTTGGTTTTGTTTTACCAGTTATTATTTTTGCTTAGCTCTATAGAAATATGGAAATTAATATGGAAACAAGAGTATGTAGTTTAGTTTTGTTATTGTACAGGGGGATACGGAGATATGGCTCGTATGAGTTGATGAATTTGTCTTTCAGTTTCCTTTGGAACATTTTTAATGCCTGAAATTATTTTATAACTTGATCAAGTGAATTCCAAAGATTTGGACCAGTTGAGGATCAGGATCGAGTAGCACAATCTAGAGTATAGTTCGATTTTCTGATGTACAGTCCCCTACAATCGTCGCGCTCCACCCCTGTATAGCCCTTTCCAAGATGTGGCGGCAACGCAGTCACTTTTCTCTTCCATCTTCACTCCCTCCCTCTCCTCTTCCCCCTCTCAGGTGTTATCGTGGTAATACTTTTATTTTTGAAAACCAATGACAGAATAAATATATTGTTCACTGTAGTTGTGGTGGTAATGCTAGGACGACTATGTATTTTATTCATACATTATTCCTAAATTTAGGGAACACGGTAGTTAGGTTATTTCACAAAATGTGGGATACTTTAAAAACTTTCAATCATAGGATTTTGATGTGGCCATGTTATAGTTAAAATGTAAGATAAGTTGTAGTATCGACTTTTCCTTCAGTCAATAACATTTCTGTTTAAACTCCATGCATCATCAACAAATGATTATCCAGAAAAAGGTCTATCGATGGAGAGATAATGATAACATAATTCAATTTTTTTATTACAAAAATAAAAATGAATCAAGTAAATTTAGAGATTTTCTTAAGAACATAAAAAACATAATGTTCAAATTATAAGGAACTGACAATTGTTAAGTAAATAAATATATATTTACTACATCACACCCATAACAATATTATATACAATTACTTGATACTTGGTCCATCCTCCATTATTATTAATGACCTCTCGTAGCCTACTTGGAACAGATGCCACGTGATTGTAGATGACTTTTGGGTTCCCACTCTGCCATGGTGTGTTCCAGCAGGTGCCGAGATGTCCGCTCCTGCCCAGGCTCCCAAGCGTTAACTCCATTTGGCCACACATTTTCAATAGGGTTTAGGTCACACCCCTTGGTGGGCCATTTCAGCAGCTCGACATCTTGTTCCTGAAACCACCGTCTGATGATCGTGACAGTATGAATATGGATGGCAGTTATCCTGTAAAAAGAAATTAGCATAACTTGAGAGTTCACATTTCATCCATACTTTTTGAAGTTGCCTTAAGAGGTCGAAAATTAAATAAAAAAATAAAAATAAAGATACATTTAAAATTACATTTAAAACTATATTTACTAATGTCCTCCTTTAATGATATTACTTAAAATATACACTGCTTGACTTAATTAAGTCATTTTCTTGAAAGCATATTCTGTGTAATGAAAATAATTTAGTTGTATTACTTACCTGCATAAATATAATCCGCTCAGGATGGGGCAAAACGTATGTCCTTACGGTTGCCAGCATCACCTCCTCCAGTATCTCTAAATACTGGTCGGCTGTAAATCTCCCATTAATTTCTGCCAGCTCTCCAATGCCGTACAGGTGCACCCATCCCCACACGTTGCAGGTCATGTGCCCATTCCTTGCCAGTTCATATGTGTTGGCAGGTATACCTCGTATTGTCTGGGTTGGGCCGTCCAAGTTACGTTACTACCATATACGAGCAGTAAGTCGTTTCCCTTTTACCCTATTTTAACCCATTTCTTATGTTTAGGTATACCATAATAACTGAGATAATCGTAATTTTTTTTCTTACTAGTGCAAGAAGTGTCCCTTTCCTTTTCTGTATAAATTATAGTTGATTGCAACAATATTACTATTACATACTTTGTATAACAATCGTTAATCATATTACTCTTTTCTCTATTTAAGAATATTATCTATTTTATACGTTACATTGGAAACTGATGGAAAGCATAGGTGATAACGGTATATAGAGCAGTGTTTCAAGGATAAAAAGTAAAGTGTGAGAATATTTACACACACACACACACACACACACACACACGATATCCACCTCTCGCTCTGACCGGATGCTAGCCCTGTCCCCCTTCTGCTCCTCATATCCCCACCTCCTTTTCCTTCTGCTTCTCCCCCTTCCCACCACTGCGTCCCTCCACACCTCGGAGTAGGTGGAGCGCGACTATTGCAGGGGACTGTACGTGTCTAATTAATTGTTTCGTGTTAAAGCGGTATTGTATTTGGGAGGTTAATATTTTGTTTTCGGTGATTTCTGGTGCAATATTGTGGCCGATTTGGTACATATATGAGGCAATTTTTGGGAATATTGACAGCAACTATGTATGTGCTTATACGCAAGAAGAGACATACCGGGTGTGTATAAAGTAACGTGAATGAAGAGACAAATCCGATTTGAGTTATATTAACGCGAGTGAACATGGATAAGTAATATTTATTACATGTACTTTATAACAACTGCATATTCAATAGTAAGGTTTATAAGAGGTATTCAAAATGTCCACCATCGACCTTAGATTAGTTTAAGTCAGTTCAAATCAGATTTGTCTCTTCACTTGCGTTACTTTATACACACCCGGTAGTTCAAAATTAATAGCCAATCAGAATAGACTATTTAATACGGCAATCAAATCAATCAGAGGGAGAAATATAGCCTACAGAGGATATAAAGAAGGAAATTTAAATATCAGTATAATACATATACTAATTTGAGAAAAGTGTCTAAAAGAATAATTAAAAATGTCACAACAAAGATCTAATTCCAAACAGCAAAACGTAAAGGAAATCCAAATGTTTTACAGTTACAGCTGTGATTAACAAACTAAACAATACTTCTTCAGAGAACGTACAGTATAGTCCGGTTCACTATGTCAATAAAAACACTTTCGTTCAAAATTTATGAAGATTAGCAAACGAGTACATTTTTGGAAAGCTTATGGCATCAGGAATCTGAAAATCAATGTTTACATTTGTGCAGATGCCTGCATAGCCGTTATTTTGGATTTTCAAAATGGCCGCCATAAAATAAGAATTTCCGAATATCTCAGCTTGTAATTGACATAGAAACTTCATTCTAAATGCTAATCCTATGTTTCCAGGCCCAAGGAATCCAAAGCTTATGTCAAATTAGTGATTATGAACACCAAAAACCAAGAAAAGAAGTTTGTAAAATTATGTTTGTATTTTCATGAAAAAATGCACACTCAAATTGTTGGTAGCGACAACAGCATGCGTATAGACGTATTTCCTATCTCAGTTTGACACATCATTACACATCATCATCACTCTCAGTGTCATATTCAACATTACAGTCTGCATCGTTTTCGCATTCTGTGCCGCACAAGCATAGTTCTGTGCAAGGCAAGTTATTCCTTCTGCATGAACATCTCTGTGTAGAACAGTTGGTTTTGCAGTGGCATCTGACCAACTCGATGATGGCTTGCGGGGCAGGATGAACCTTTGTGGTGACTGGCAGTATTTGGCCACTTTTGTCCTGATAGTAACCAAATTTCAGGGGGTCAAAAGGCTGTTGCTGCATAACATTGGCTTGGCACCATACTCGGCTTTGTAACCGCACACGCTGGATGTGTTCCTCAAGTGCACCGAGTGTAGGAGGTAAGTTGTTGCTTTCAGCTAGGTGTTTACAAAACAGATACCATCTTAGATCAGGGATACTTGCAATGTGAATACCCTTGGGACAGTAGCTTGAGCACACAAATTTGGCCAATACGTCTTTCACCTCCTGTGTTAGGTCACCTTTCTCCGGTAGTTTCATCAGTGCTCTGACTAAGTGCATGTCAGCTTTCATATACTGCTGAAACCATTTTGTTTTGCCTATTCCTGAGAATTTTCCAACATTGTCTGCTCCAGTGAATGCGTGGAATACAGGTAAAGCTTGCGCCTTTTCTTTGCCCAAAGCTCTCCAGATTGGCTCTATTTCGACTGTACCTGATACCATCAAAATAGATGTCTTTTTGCAGAGCTTGTCATAGTGTGCCACAGCCAGAACCAAGACGTCAGTATCAGGAGTGAAGAATACTAGCTGTGCATCAGGACACCGCTGTGATGCCTCCGCTGCCAGGCAGATCATCAATGTGTCAGCCTCCTCGTGATTGTTGTCTTCAAAGTGCATGTTTCTGTTGCTTCTGGTGTGACCTGATGCTGATGTGATGACTGAGGTGAGTTTTTGTTGTAATCAAGGGTTGCTTTGGCGAGATAGTCTGTCAAATCTGCTTTCGTTTTTTCGTGCGATAGAAACCGTGCCAGTAGGATGTGTTTGATGTTCGTATCATCTGCAACCTGATACTGTATAGGAGCTTTTCCTTGTCGTCGTCTCTCTCTAGTTTCCTCCTTTAGTGAGTCAGGTTTGTATGTATCGAAGACCAGGATGACCTCACTGAACCCTGCTGTCAAGCTCACGAGCCTGTCATTGAAACACTGGGCTAGATCTTTGACTGTGCTGATTGTCCCTGATTTCTTTGTCATCTTCTGGACAAGCACCATTCCATCAACAATGGCGATCTTTTGATTTGATGACGACGATGGAGATGATGACAGGACCTCTGTCATCATCCTGCTCTTTGGCCGCTAGAGCTTCTGTCTGTTCCTGGGTTTCATCTGTTTTTGCCAGCTTCTCAAGGCTGTGTATCAGCTTGGACTTGTCAGTGCATGGCAGCATTGAGCCGTCTGGTGCAAATAGTGCTCTCGGAGTCAATGTGAACTCATAGTTGCCAACTGCATTCTTCTGATCGATGTCCCTGCTCGACCTGGTGAGAACCATCAGCCGACCATAGAGATCTTTGGTCTCTTTTAGGTCAACTGTCTGGTCACGGAACTTGAAAGTTTGTTTCTTGCTGCCAGACATGTACATCTTGTTGTTCTGCTTTTTGACTGGTGCCCAGAGACTAACATCTCCATTGATACGTTCAGTGACATAATCTTCATAAAGCTTCTGTCCGATGTCATCAATGTTCAAGATTTGTGGAACATACTCTTGTCGTACATATGCATGTGTGATGAAATTGTATAGCTGATCACCTTCAACAGCAAAGGGATTCCCGTGGCTCAGTATTGCAGCCTTGATTTTGTCAACAGCTTCATGTTCTTTCCTGACAGCACTGGGTCGTACATCATGGTGTTCCTCTGGCTTGTTTACTTGAAGCCCGAACTGTCCTTTAAACTCTGTTGAGAGGCACGACATCTCTGGAGAAGCCAAGAAGAACCGCTGCCTAGCATTCGCATTATTGGAAATGCCAATTAGGCCAGAATGAACCTTCATCATCTTGTTGAGATGTTCGCAGGCATGGTCTGCACCTATTGAGACGAACGGAATCTCACTCTTGGTGACAGATATGTTTCCATCTTGAAGTTCTCGCCATGTTGCTGGATGGCTTGTCTTCATTTCGTGCATGTCGGCGATGTACCTTGGCCAGAGGCGTTTGTATTTTATTCGATCCATTGCGAAAAACAGCTTGCTGAGTGCTTCTCCAGCCTCCAGATGGAGAACGAGATCAGCATTTCTGGATGCTTCAACAAAGAACAAGATGGTTTCAACCCGGTGGAGGTAATTCATCAATGACTTGAACATAGCGTTAGATGATTTCTGAGCTTCCCACTTCTTCAGCTGTTGAATGACATCTTCGTTGGTCAAGACTTGAAGCAGGTGAGTGTTAGCAATTCTGATGCATTCTGCTCCATCACTTGTCCCAGAAGCTGTGTTTGTGCAGGCTTCCTGCAATTCATTTGCTGGTTTCGAGCAGATTTCTTTTAGTTGTGGCATCTCTGTGAAGAACTGTTCTAGAGCAAGTTCATACAGAGCCATGTAAGTGTGGATGTGTGCACGGAGTGCTCTCTTGTAGTGGCCGCACTTGAGGATCTGTCTCGTTGTAGCAGGCCCATATACATCTGCCTCAATCCATGCATCATCTATGCCAGAATTTTCTATTGAGGCTCCGAGTGCCCTCAGTGCAGCCATCACAGCATGCAGCTCCCCAAGTCTCGGAACAACTTCTCTTTTCAAGTTAGGTCTTGCATCTAGCAACTGTACTGCCTTCTCGTACAGGGCCATGTCAAAGGTTATGACAGTTGGGTGGTTTTCACCAACTGCCAAGCTCTTCAACTGAGACGCTTGCAACATCACAGTCAGCATGGTAGACCACTCATGTGCGACCTCTGGAAGTAGAGGCAAGGCACCGACTTGAGTCAGTGACTGACTAGATGACACAAGTGATTTGTAGCCTGCCCAGCCTGGGATACTGCTTTGTGATTCACTGTCGGTTGATCTAGACAAAGCAGATGCAATCATCCAACCAAGATTGGTTAGTTCATAGGATTCAGCAACACCTGTGGAACACGCCTTGAATTCCTTTGCTCTCTTGACTGGCCCAGGTTTTGGTTTACTGCAAGGCTCGATGGGTACATGATAAGGGACAACCGACAGGTTTTTTGCCTCACTAACTTCCAAATTGGGTGCGATTGATTCTCCAGGCGCATCTGCCTTCTGATACACTGCGGTGATTGTGCCATGTGTGGTGCCTTTGCCATCTACAGTGTCCTCTGCAAAATCTGTATTATCAACAGCGAAGAAGACAAATGTACCTTTCTTGAGGAAAGGTGGTACATACAATCCATCAAATTGTTTTGTGTTTTCCACAACAGCATTGGCAATTGCTGTTTCTAGGAGCAAGGCACGGCTGTGTGATACGCAGTAGTTCTGTACATGGAGGAGGTCCATCAGCGCCTTGTTCCTGGTGTCATGATGTACAGTGAGTGCCAACCCTACAACCTGTGGGTTTTCTCGTGTGTGTGGTGTCCGAAATGTGTCAGTGGCTTTCTTGGGCACGTGGTGCACTTGTCTCCTGGTCTTGAAAGCATACATGATATTCTGACTTATGGTCAATGCTGACCTGTCAACTGTCCTGCTCCTCATCTCCGTTTGCAGCTCCTCCTCAGATCCCACCAAAATCCACCGTATAAGGCTGTACAGCTCGGTCGGGACATCCTCTCTTGTGCTGGATACTGTAATTGTGTGTTTCCTTCTCCTCAGCGAAATTGGCAATGCTGTTGCGTATTAGCTTAGCTGTCTTGTATATCATCATTGTCTTGTCCATTTCACTTGTGGCATCTTGCATCAAGGAAGTGTAGACCATATCTTCTTCGCAGGCTTCAGGACAGTAAAGAACAGATGGTTTTCTTCTGTCTTTCTGCCTCACTGACTTCACACTTGGTAACTCTGCAAGAATTTTGTCCTTTAGCCACTGTCGTGTCAGTGTCGGAGTGTGCTTCTGTGCCTCATCACTACCACCAAGCATAGATATGTAGGTTTTTTCGATGGCATCCATGGGTAGATGAGCCTTATTTTGGGTTTGATATTCAATGAGATTGATCAGCTCAATCAAGCATGGTACTTGCATTGGTAGGTCTGTCTTTGTAGACTTGGCCCGGTTGCTGGCATCATCCCTCAGGACATGGAACACATATCGTGTCCAGCATGGTTTGTGGTATCTTACATCTATCGCATGGGCATCACTTGGTGAGAGTGCATTGCTTAGTCTTGTCATCAATACTGGATCTTGGGAAATATCCACAGCTCGTCTAAGTGCCTTCCCCGCGTTTTCAGTTCGTACGGTGAAGAGACGCTGGTCATCATCTTCTTGACATAAGAAGCAGTGATCCCTTGTCAACGGTTCTGTCGCAGATCTAGTGAAAGGTGCTGAGGTGCCTGGGGTTGCTGATTGCTCCATTTCAGAGCTTGTTCTTTTATGCCCACGTTTTTTCACAGCATAGGTTCCTGTAGACATGGCATGCTGCAAGCGGTCTCTCGCTCGCTGTATGGATATTTGATTTGTGGCATCAGAATAACAACTGCGATGCCACATGGGTTTCCTTTCAATCAATATTTCTTTGGTAAAGTCTTTGAGGCGTCTTTGGATGTCAACATATTTTCCATCCTGTAAGCTGGCTCTTTCTTCCACTACATCGAGTAGTTTCTGGTATGATTCTGTTCTGGGATATTGAACAAGTGTTCCTTTGCTGGCAGTGGACTCCTGACAAAGAATGCACTGCTTCCAGTCTACTGTGTCCATGGACGACTTGACCGAACTCAACTTGCTGGTTCCCGGGTCTTCACTCATGATGACTCAGGCACTGAAAAGAAAGAGAGCCACCACTATATTAACCAACACCAAGATAATTGTGTACTAGTTGTGTTAACATAAATTTTTACAGTATAAAATTAAATATTGCAACACTACTGCAAAAATACTGCAAAATTATTGAAGCATCAGGATTTATAAACATTGTCGCAACTTCCGCCAAAATGGCCGCCAAGCAGGCATCTGCGCAAATGTAAACATTACTTTTCATATTCCTGATGCCATAAGCTTCTCAAAAATGTACTGGTTTGCTAATCTCCATAAAATTTGAAAAAAAATATCATACATAGTGACCCTGACTAGTAGATGAGTTTTCTCTTTACAGTTAATGCTTTTTCGTTGGTAGATTATTATGCATTCTTTTCTTCAGTATTTATATTGAGCACAGAGTTTTTTAAAGTAAACGTTTCAGCCACAGGGGTACACCCGGGGAAGAGGAACCGTCGGCTTTTTCAGTCTTGAGAAACGTTATAAGCAGAATCACTCAAGCATCACTGGTTTTTAGATATTACCAAATATTATTGTTTGACACTTATTTTAGGCTACATTGATGTCATTCTCTTTATGAAATATATCATTTAACCTTAATAAATATTCACCATAGATTTGTTAAAAACTAAAATTGTTTAAACACTAAATTCACTATTTTAATTAAATGAATGATTCTAGCTTAATACAAAAGCCATAATTTAACTAACTGAGGTTGATTAATTTTAATAATTTTTATAGAATTGCAATTGTTTTTGTAATGTACAGTTGCCCGCATATGTAATGTTCCTCGCCTCACTGGCGACTCCGTACATGTGGCAACGCCGCAGCGAGAGTCAAGGTACCCAAACTCGGGGAAGGTGAGGTGGAGCGGGGACAACCGAGTCCAACAACATATAACATTGACATAGAGGTGTTAACCCCTCCGTCTATGGCCTGGGTTAGTTCGAAGTCGACGGGGCTTCTGGTTAGATGGCAGCAACGGATTTGTTACTTGCAGTAGTTTCTTCTATACTACTCTCCGAGTTCTTCTATAGTGGTTTGGAGGATTCTGGGAGGCGTACTAAATTCTCTGAAGGTTCCCTGATTCTTCTTGTAACGTATCGGGAGATTTTAATGACTAAATACTCTGAAGAGAGCAAGGCTCGAAGGAGAAGATGAAGACTCTTTCTTAGTGTAATTTACTGCTAAAATGTACAGGTAGTGCTCAGCCTCGAAGTCTAATTCTGAATGAACATGGAAGAAATTTTGTTAGTTTATATACCCATAATTTGCAAACATCATTATTATTAAATGTTGAAAAGGCTGCATTATTTTTGCACAATATTTGAAAATAAAGTAAATTTTTTTGTTGTGACAATGCTTAAACAGATAAACAGGATATTCGAAGATGAAGCCATATTTTTATCTTAAACCACATAGTTTTAGATCTGATGTTTTCTTGATCTACCGAGTTAATTAGAAGTGGAAATTGAGCTAGGCCTCTTTATACTAAGATATGTATATGAGCAAAAATTAAAGGTTTAAGACTTATAATTAAATGCCGAGGCAAGGCATGACCTCCTTGTTTTATAACGACGAGAGAATGTATACAAAGCATGAACATTGCAAAATTTAATTAGGATTCATTATTAGGCTGACTCTAAAAAAAATTATTAAGAAATTTTAAAAAGAACAAGTCACCAATTATTTGGTAAATAGGAAGTCAACCAAAAATTTATCCCAACGAAAAAATAATAAAAAAATAATAACAAAATCGCCGAGTATACATTCCTAAATGGCGACATAATGTCGGGTCGTACATTGAGTGCAACCAAAGTACATCACTGAGTACATTGTAATTTCGGCTTACTATAACTATGATTATAGTTAGTAATTAATTCACATTCACTTATTATCGTTAATTACAGTTGCATTAAAGTACATTAATTGCATCATATTAAATCATTACATTAATTACAATTGACCACAGTTAACTAAAGTTTACAGTGTTTCATATTTATATTACGATAACTATTATTTTGAGATTTAACACAAAGTACATGGGCACATATATATCACATAACACGCATAATATATAACGATATATAACATAATCATGTTTTTGGACTAGAAGTAAGCAAGAGAGGAGATTTCGTATTTAGATGCCCGCCTCGCCTTTGGTGTTATCATCGGAATTCGAACACTTGCGTCAGCATGAACGAGTATCTTGCGAGGAATTAAATAAATAAAAAAAATACGAAGAATACATGTGAACGTACTTACATGTAAGGTAATTATGTACGTCCTCAGTGGACATGTACGAATGCATAAAGTATTGTACACATATTGGTAGTCACACAATAGGTAGACAATACGAAGCTGAATGAATAATTAACAAAAGATAAAGGTCAAGAAAGGACATGGACGTATGAATTGAACAACATATAACTTGCGTTATGCGAGTTTGGTCTTTATGTAAAAATGAATATTTGAATATAAAGATTATATAGGAATTATTCATTGTTCATTTTTACAGAGGTAAGGCGCCGTTCAAAAATTACAGAACGCTATTTTTGCTAAAACCTGACCCCCCACGCTCTGTAACTTTCCGGTTATTATTGAATGTTTCACCAACACTGAAATTAATATCCAAAATACATTTTTGTAATGTATTTTGGTGTGTTCTGTTCAAATATGACCTTCATATCTTGCGCAAATGAACCAAAACAAAGTTATAAAACATTAAAGTTTTCCTATGTTTTGGTTCATTTTCGCTAGATATTAACAAAAACCAAACGGGCTGGGAACATATATATATATATATATTATATATATATATATATATATATATGTAAACCTAACCTAACCTAACCTAAACCCGTGTGCTCTCCGATTGCGCGTGCTAACTGGGGAGGCCAAGCCCCCCATACCCCCCCATGATTATATATACGTACTAAACTTGGTAATTATTGAATGTTTAGGTCACTGTTGGTGAAACATTCAATAATAACCACTTTCCGTAACGTGTGAGGTGTGAGGGTGGGGGAATTGTTACATAACATCTTAGGGGTGCCTGGTCTAGCGTTACAGAACGTTCTTGGGGGATCCGGGGTGTCAAATTTTAGCAAAAATAGCGTTACGTAATTTTTGAACGGCCCCAAATTATAATGTAATATCGGAGTTCCACGCTGTTTACGATCATATTAATCGTTTATCTTTATGAACACAATGTTTACTAGCCTTATACAGTAATAAGGTTCCATTATGATTACTGCAAGTCTATATGAACAGATACCACAATACAACTTTTTATATAATAGTCAATTTAAACCAAAAATAGACATTACACAAATTTGCGTTGGGTGGCGTTTAAAGAAAGTTTTAGGAATATTGAAAGGGAGTTTATTCCTCGCAGGCCCAAGCGCGCTAGAAATCATGGTAGGCCCAAGTGGTGGACTAGGGAAATAGGCGAGTTCATAAACGAGCGTAATGGAGCGTATAGACTTAATAAGCGCAATGGCACGGCAGCTAACTTTAATAGATATATCGAGCTTAGGCGTCAGGTTAAAAGATCAGTTAGGAATGCCAAGCGTAATTTAGAGATACTTATAGCTGCGGATAGTAAACATAATCGTAAAAAGCTTTTTGAATAAGTAAATAATCGTAAGCCGATAAAAGATAACATAGGCCCTCTATGGATGTTAATGGCGCTTTGGCTTCTGACGCTCAGGCGATGGCGGGTATTTTCAATAACTTTTTTGCGACAGTTTTTACCGTAGAAAACGTAAATAATGTCCCCGACGTGGACGATATCGTTCCACTTAGTAGCGAGACTATTTTGGATGAAACAACTGTTTACGAGGCTGAGATTGCCCATTATATCGATTGACTAAAAGTTAGCAAGGCTCCAGGCCCTGACGCTTTTTATCCCAGACATTTAAAAGATTTGAAAGACGTTATCGTAGGCCCCTTAACAAAGATTTGTAATCAGTCACTCGAAACGGGGATTATTCCTGAAGACTTCAAATTAGCTAACGTCACGCATATTTTTTAAAAAGGCGACCACGCAGTAGCTAGCAATTATAGGCCCTTTAGCTTAACGTCAATTGTCGGTAAACTTTTGGAATCCGTAGTTAGGGATCGTATCATCGATCACTTAGAAAGTAGAGATTTGATTAATAGTAGTCAGCATGGGTTTCGACGCCATAGGTCTTGTTTAACTAATTTGTTAGAATTTTATAACGAAATAGTGTATGAATACGATAGGCATAGAGCAGCTGACGTTATTTATTTAGATTTTAAAAAGGCGTTCGATACAGTTCCGCATAGGAGACTAATTGCGAAGGTTAAAGCGCACGGTATACGCGGTCAGGTAGCTAACTGGTTAGAAGAATGGCTTCGTGCTAGGAGTCAGAGGGTCGTAGTTAATGGTAGTGAATCGGGGTGGTTAGATGTAGGTAGCGGTGTCCCACAGGGTTCAGTGTTAGGCCCATTGCTATTCGTAATTTACATTAACGACATAAATGTAGGATTGACTAGTAACGTGTCAAAATTCGCGGACGATACTAAAAGAGGCGGTAAGGTTGTTAACGAGGACGATAGTAATAGGCTCCAAGACGATGTAAATACGATTATGGAGTGGACAGATAAGTGGCAGATGCAATTTAACGTAGACAAATGTAAAGTTTTGCATATAGGTTCTCGCAACAATAATTACACGTACACGATGGTTGATAGGGAGTTAGCGAGCGTTGACGAGGAAGTAGATTTGTAGATTTAGGCGTACGCCTATCTAATGATTTAAAGGTTAGGAACCAGTGCCTGGAGTCTTGCGCAAAAGCTAATAGGATGTTAGGCTTCATAGCTCGTAATTTCGAATTTAAATCGAAGGATATTATATTGCCCCTTTGCAAGTCCCTAGTCAGGCCTCATTTAGAATATGCCGTTCAGTTTTGGTGCCCGTACTTGCGTGAGGATATTGATAGGTTAGAAAGGGTTCAACGTCGTGCCACGAAACTAATTCCGTCATTGCGCAACAAGCCTTATGAAGAGAGAATTAAAGAGTTAGACCTGTATTCACTCGAAACTAGGAGATTAAGGGGGGAGCTTATTGTAGTTTTCAAAATCGTTAATAACATCGATAATGTAAATTTTGACAAATTGTTCACTTTCGATAATAGTAATACTCGTAATAACGGATTTAAGTTGCGTGGCAGACGTTTCATTACTAATATCGCTAAAAACGTCTTTACGTTTAAAGTAATTGATAAATGGAATAATCTTCCCGCGTCAGTCGTTCATTCTACCAGCGTTAATATGTTTAAGAACCGTTTAGATAGGCATTTTAAAAATATTAACGTTGTTTAAAATAAAAAAAAAATTAGTCACAGGAGCGCTGGGGGTGCTGGTCGAGGATGAGTCTGTTGACGATTAATGCCAGCTTGTGACATGCCAGCGTGTGATGCCAGCAATTAAAAAAAAAAAAAAATTAGACTAACATGAACGTAGATGTAGCTCGTAGAGTAAACTAACACACTTTTTGTTTAACTTTACCTACTTTTTTTTCTTATCCTCTCCTTACTTTGCATGTCTGTAACTCTCTTGCATGTTTGTAGTTTGCATGGTATGACAGTGAGTTAAGACTGTGTTACATGGTTTGTAAGCGTTCTTATTTTACTTCTTTTCATCTTTCACCCCTCTCCTATTTTCCCCGACTATTTTTCTGACTTGTCGGCAGTGGCCGGCGGATGATGATGGTGAGTCTTTTTTCTCTTTTTCTGAATGAATGTTAACCCACGAGTAATAGGTGTTCCTCCTTACTTAACCCCTTATTCTCTTCTCTTAACCCCCTACTCTTTCCTTTCTCTCGGGCTAACCTTAGAGTGGATCTTAGGGTCTTTGTTAGCCTTAGCTTCTGCAGATCTGTAGATCCTCCACATTCCCTCATTCCCCTTCCCCACCCACCAGTCTCGTGTATATTAAATCATTATGTAACAATACTAATAAAGCTATTTGTGGAGTCCGTGTGCAGCTTTAAACTTTTACTAACTTACGAATCTACACTTATATATATATATATATATATAATATATATATATATATACAGGATGGGCTGTAAGTTTCCATACATAGGAAAATTTAAATACGTGCGTCGGTATTTGGATCAGCATTTTCCGGATGCTTGGATTGGTCGGCGTGGTCCTGTGGAGTGGCCTCCCAGATCCCAGATCTCACCCCCCTTGATTTCTATCTTTGGGGGCACTTGAAGGCCATGGTGTATCAAGAAAAGATACGAGACATAAATCATCTAAAGGAACGTATCACCAACGCCATTACAAGCATAACGTCAACTGTGCTAATGCGTGTTCATCAACAGTGGGAACACGTATTGAAATGTGTTTTCAAAACAATGGCAACCATGTAGAGCATATTATATAAATAAAAATGGTTGTCCATAAAAAAGTTTATTTTTCCTATGTATGGAAACTTACGGCCCACCCTGTATATATATATATATATAATATATAATATATATATATATATATGTATTGACATTGAGCGAGAAAAAGATTGAGGACAGTGTGAGAGAGAGCAAGGTAGAGGGGCAGAGAGAGTTAGTAGAAAATGACTTATCGATTGTTAAACAAAGAACTTCTTAACAGTTTCGAGCTGAATAACAGTAACTGATGATAAAAATCACATAAGAATAATCCACGATTATATGAGCATAAACATATTTATTTATATATATGTACTTATAAATTCATACAATATTATACTAATGTTTGTGAAATGATGTGATGGGCCAAACCGTGGTGTGTTGACATGGTTATTTGCTGTCGCCGTCCAGGAGAGACTACATATGGGCGTGTCAGTGGAAACCGGATGGCGACTGCGTTGTTGATAGGATCATTCTGCACTTCGTTAATTATTCTCCAGTCTTCTTCTGGGTGGTCTTTCTTGGTGCCCCACACTTATGACGGTCTAGCAGATTCCCAGTCTCCTGCCACTTCTGTACCCAGCGTCGAACAGTAGGCTTCGAAATTCCCAGTTCTATGGCTATGTCAGCTACAGAGAGGCCTGCTTCCCGCATACAAATTATCCGGCCTTGCTGTGCAATTTTATCTTGAGCTGGATTCATTTCAGAGTCGGTGTTTGTCATACGGTGTAGAAATATGGTATGAACATAGATCATGCCAGTAACCATGTCAACACTCGGTTTGACCCATCAACGTCATTTCACAAACATTAGTAAAATATTGCATGAGTTTATAAGTATATACATTGTAAACCAGGTTAATTCCGCGGCAGCAAATTTTCGCTTTTCATATCCTTGGACGAGTTCGCGGCATCATAATTTCGCGGTCAAGAGTTGCTAGTTATAAGCTTTCGGATTAAAGTTATGTCATGAATGACGACATTTATTGTGGACTGTGATTGGTCGAGGTTGAGGTCGTATATCAAGGCAAGTTTTACCTCTTGGTATGCAGATAAAGTTTCAGCAGCACTCAACGTAAATGAATCTCTCGGTAAGATAGATTTGAAGCTCACCGCACTGAAACGTATCCATGCTAAATGGATTGTCTCTGCATGTGATAACCTACACAAATGAGGGAGACCATTCGGAAGGGTTGGGAAATTGACGGCATTCATGACATTCTTCTTATACAGTAATAATAGAGTATAATTTAAAATGTTTTTATGCTTTTACTTTACAATGTTTTATTACAATATACTGAATTTACTTTTCAAATAAAAGTATTTTAATGATCTAAGTTCTCTTTTCTTACTATCTTCCAAAGATTAGTTTAAATTGTCAAATTTTCGCCTGCTGGATATTTTCGCGTAAACTATAGCCTACGTGAAAAACGCGAAAATTTCCTGCACGCGAACATTTCGTATCACTAATATATAAAAAGTTCTATTGTAGTAGCTGTTCATATAGATTTGCAGTAATCATAATGGAACCGCATTACTGTATAAGACTAGTAAACTACATGGAGCTCAACGCTGTTCACGATCATATTAATTGTTTATCTTTATGAACACAGACTTGGTCTCGGTTGTTCCCCTCCACCCGACCTTCCCCAAGTTGGAGTACCTTGACTAACACTGTGGCGTTGCCACATGTACGGAGTCGCCTGTGAGGCGAGAAACATTATTTGCAGGCAACTGTACATTAAGTGTCACACTTTTATATGAATGCTTTCTTCAATTCATACTTTAGATAACACGTCTTATAATTTAAATGAATACTAATAAATGTCTCAAAGCTGCCATTAATATAACCAGTAAGTTAATATAATTAACTTAATTATATATATATATATATACAAACAAAGAACCACAGGGAAAAAGAAAAGGAAACACGAAGTCCGAGCGCTTTCGTGATAATTCATCTTCAGGGACAAAAAGAAATATACAGAATTTACAACGTAAATGAGATAAATACACAAGCGAAAAAAAATTCCCCAATAGGCAACTCAATTTAAATACCTTAAAACAATCTAACACTTCCCCAATAGATAACGTAATCTAACGTCTACTAAATTATTGAAAAATTTTTTTTTAAATTTAAAAAAACAATATAAAGGAAATTAGACAATTAACATGTACACGAAAAATGATAACAGTTATTAGAAATAGTGTTTAATTAAAACAGGCGAATAGGAGGCAAGAATCTGAGGAAAACAAAAGACATGGTGCAATTGTCGGGCACGTGGTGCTACTTCCAGAACACTCCGTTTCCTATTGGGGAAGCAAAAAACATTCCCAATAGGCAACTCAATCTAAAACAATCCAAAAATTTTTTCCCAATAGATAACCTACTCTAAAGTCTACTAAACTATCGAGTACATAAAGACTATATAAAAAAGAAATAATACATTAAAATGTACACATAAAAATGGTAACAGTTATAAATAATATTTATTTAATTAAAGCAAACAGTTAAGTGGCAAGAATGTGGTCAAAATAATCCACCACCTTTCTAACAATGTACGCGTCTAATTTGTAAAGCCCAGGACTAATATTAACACTATAATCTGCATTATTCTTGATCACACTCGATTCAATTATGTTTCTACTAACAGTAGATTTACTAAAACTTAATTTGGAGGCATTTTTCCAATCAATGGGATAATTAGTGTCTTTTACGTGAATGAAAATGACGTTACATTCCTGGCCGGTTCTTATACTGTATTTATGCTGCTTAATAAGTAACTCTCGGGTCTTGCCAGTTTGACCAATGTAAAATTTATTATATATTGTGCATGGAATTTTATATACACAACTCTGTTCACTTAAAGGGGAGGTTTAATTAATGAATTCGTAATTATATCTAAATTTATGAACGCGATATTTACGTTAAAAGTCCTCAGCAGTTTCGGCAGATCAAGAAAATTTTCTTTAAATGGTAATGCTAAGCCGTTTTTTGTGGTATAAGGAGTCTTGTCTTTTACCTCGTAGAAAGTTTTCTTTGCCATTTTTAAAGATTTATCTATGCAGTTCTTTGGATATTTTAAATCAAACGCAATTTATATATTTTACTAATTTCATCATCAATGAACTCTGGGCTACAAATTCGTAAGCATCTTAGGAACAAAGTAGAAAAAACGGTTCGTTTTACGTTAATGTGGTGAGCCGAATAATAATGTATATAGGAACAATTATTAATGAGTTTTCTGTAAATATTGTACTTAATTAAACATTTTTTCGGACTTATATATTAAAACATCTAAAAATGGGATCGATGAGTCTTTTTCTATTTCAACTGTAAAATTGATAGAGGGAGTTAAATTATTAAGCTTGGGTAAGAATTCATTGAGATTTAAAGTTTCTGGTCGAAGACAAAGAACATCATCTACATATCTAAACCACGGAACGTAATTTGGCAGAAGCTTTCTTAATAATTTGCTTTGAAAAATCTTCATATATAAGTTACTTAAAATGGAAGATAGGGTTTTCCATAGCCATACCAAATTTCTGCCTAAAATATTCATTATTAAACACAAATTTCGAGTCTACTACGCACAGCTTAATTAATTCTATAATGGTAGTCACAGGTAATGGCAAATTATGTTTAACCAATTCTTCCGAAAGAAAAACTAATAGATCCTCTACCGGGACTCTTTTAAACAAAGAGGTAACATCAAAGCTTAACAAAATAAAATTGTAATTGACATTGATACTATTTAATTTTTCTACAAGGGCAACATTATTATTTATGTGTGATTGTGAAATTGTGCCCAGGAGAGGATTAAGAATGGATACAAGCCATTTGGACAGCTTATGTGAGATAGATCCTATAGCGCTAACAATAGGCCTTGCAGGATTATTCGGCTTATGAGTTTTAATCAGACCATACATATAGGGTAAGGACGGCGAAGTACTCAAAAAGTGTTTAAGTATATTTCTTTACCTTTTAAAAGTTGCTTAATTTTCTTGTTAAATGCACTGTTCACCGTTTCAAGGGGATTGTTTCTTAATTTCACGTCAGTGTCCGAGTCATTCAAAAGATCATACATTTTTTCGAGGGTAAACTTCTTATTGAGAATCACTAAGGCATTTGATTTATCGGCTTTGGTTATATGTAAAGTCTAATCTTTTCTTAAGGACTCATAAGAATCGAAAACCTTTTAAAAGTTGCTTAATTTTCTTGTTAAATGCACTGTTCACCGTTTCAAGGGGATTGTTTCTTAATTTATCGGCTTTGGTTATATGTAAAGTCTGATCTTTCTTAAGGACTCATAAGAATCGAAAAACCTTTTAAAAGTTGCTTAATTTTCTTGTTAAATGTACTGTTCACCGTTTCAAGGGGATTGTTTCTTAATTTCACGTCAGTGTCCGAGTCATTCAAAAGATCATACATTTTTTCGAAGTAAACTTCTTTATTGAGAATCACTAAGGCATTTGATTTATCGGCTTTGGTTATATGTAAAGTCTGATCTTTTCTTAGGGACTCATAAGAATCGAAAAACCTCTGTGGACAATTTGGAATAGAGGGTTTAGACATGGCACCATATACTAGAACTAGATCTTTAAAAAATTCACATCCTCTATAGGTAAATCACCATATTTTTCCAAGTTGCAGAAAGCCTTAGCTATTTCTACATATTCCACATCCTTTTTAGCTGCTGAAAAATTTATTCCGTATCCAAGAGCCGTAACTGTATTTTTATTTAACACTTTATCTGATAGATTTATCACAAATCCGGGGTTAGCAGCTTTTGTTCAATCCCTTTTTTCAATTAGAATTTGTAATTTAATATCCAGTTTTCTTTCCACAACACTACACTCTCGTCTAAGTTTGTTGTAACAATAGTCCAACAATTCCTGTTTCCATTTAGGTGGAATTGCCCTGTGAAAACTATATCTTCTAGCCCTGGTGACTTTAAAAGTTTCTTCGACTTCAATCTTAATAATTTCTATATGCTTCTGCAACACTATTCTCTGAAATTCAGAAGTCTATTAGGGATTAAAGAGGTGTGGAGAATTTGCACACTTAGACATCTTCTTAGAAATATCAGGTGAACCTTTCGCTTGTGCGACGTAAGTAAAGCCGAACAAAAGGTAGAAACAAACAGTGCTAGGCCAGGGAAGAAAGAAGAGAAGGTCTCGAAGTGGCGCGTGGTATCCATTATGCAATAAAATCACAGAACAACACGTGATCTTTTAATAAGCAAAGAATCACAGGGAAAAGAAAAGGAAACAAACAGTGCTAGGCCAGGGAAGAAAGAAGAGAAGGTCTCGAAGTCGCGCGTGGTATCCATTATGCAATAAAATCACAGAACAACACGTGATCTTTTTAATAAGCAAAGAATCACAGGGAAAAAGAAAAGGAAACAAACAGTGCTAGGCCAGGGAAGAAAGAAGAGAAGGTCTCGAAGTGGCGCGTGGTATCCATTATGCAATAAAATCACAGAACAACACGTGATCTTTTTAATAAGCAAAGAATCACAGGGAAAAAGAAAGCAAACAAACAGTGCTAGGCCAGGGAAGAAAGAAGAGAAGGTCTCGAAGTGGCGCGTGGTATCCATTATGCAATAAAATCACAGAACAACACGTGATCTTTTTAATAAGCAAAGAATCACAGGGAAAAAGAAAAGGAAACAAACAGTGCTAGGCCAGGGAAGAAAGAAGAGAAGGTCTCGAACACGTGATCTTTTTAATAAGCAAAGAATCACAGGGAAAAAGAAAAGGAAACAAACAGTGCTAGGCCAGGGAAGAAAGAAGAGAAGGTCTCGAAGTGGCGCGTGGTATCCATGTGTTACATGGTTTGTAAGCGTTCTTATTTTACTTCTTTTCATCTTTCACCCCTCTCCTATTTTCTCCGACTATTTTTCTGACTTGTCGGCAGTGGCCGGCGGATGATGATGGTGAGTCTTTTTTCTCTTTTTCTGAATGAATGTTAACCCACGAGTAATAGGTGTTCCTCCTTACTTAACCCCTTATTCTCTTCTCTTCTCTTAACCCCCTACTCTTTCCTTTCTCTCGGGCTAACCTTAGAGTGGATCTTAGGGTCTTTGTTAGCCTTAGCTTCTGCAGATCTGTAGATCCTCCACATTCCCTCATTCCCCTTCCCCACCCACCAGTCTCGTGTATATTAAATCATTATGTAACAATACTAATAAAGCTATTTGTGGAGTCCGTGTGCAGCTTTAAACTTTTACTAACTTACGAATCTACACTTATATATATATATATATATATATATATATATATATATATATATATATATATACAGGATGGGCTGTAAGTTTCCATACATAGGAAAATTTAAATACGTGCGTCGGTATTTGGATCAGCATTTTCCGGATGCTTGGATTGGTCGGCGTGGTCCTGTGGAGTGGCCTCCCAGATCCCCAGATCTCACCCCCCTTGATTTCTATCTTTGGGGGCACTTGAAGGCCATGGTGTATCAAGAAAAGATACGAGACATAAATCATCTAAAGGAACGTATCACCAACGCCATTACAAGCATAACGTCAACTGTGCTAATGCGTGTTCATCAACAGTGGGGAACACGTATTGAAATGTGTTTTCAAAACAATGGCAACCATGTAGAGCATATTATATAAATAAAAATGGTTGTCCATAAAAAAAGTTTATTTTTCCTATGTATGGAAACTTACGGCCCACCCTGTATATATATATATATATATATATATATATATATGTATTGACATTGAGCGAGAAAAAGATTGAGACAGTGTGAGAGAGAGCAAGGTAGAGGGGCAGAGAGAGTTAGTAGAAAATGACTTATCGATTGTTAAACAAAGAACTTCTTAACAGTTTCGAGCTGAATAACAGTAACTGATGATAAAATCACATAAGAATAATCCACGATTATATGAGCATAAACATATTTATTTATATATATGTACTTATAAATTCATACAATATTATACTAATGTTTGTGATATGATTTGATGGGCCAAACCGTGGTGTTGACATGGTTATTTGCTGTCGCCGTCCAGGAGAGACTACATATGGGCGTGTCAGTGGAAACCGGATGGCGACTGCGTTGTTGATAGGATCATTCTGCACTTCGTTAATTATTCTCCAGTCTTCTTCTGGGGTGGTCTTTCTTGGTGCCCCACACTTATGACGGTCTAGCAGATTCCCAGTCTCCTGCCACTTCTGTACCCAGCGTCGAACAGTAGGCTTCGAAATTCCCAGTTCTATGGCTATGTCAGCTACAGAGAGGCCTGCTTCCCGCATAAATTATCCGGCCTTGCTGTGCAATTTTATCTTGAGCTGGATTCATTTTCAGAGTCGGTGTTTGTCATACGGTGTAGAAATATGGTATGAACATAGATCATGCCAGTAACCATGTCAACACCTCGGTTTGACCCATCAACGTCATTTCACAAACATTAGTAAAATATTGTATGAGTTTATAAGTATATACATTGTAAACCAGGTTAATTCCGCGGCAGCAAATTTTCGCTTTTTCATATCCTTGGACGAGTTCGCGGCATCATAATTTCGCGGTCAAGAGTTGCTAGTTATAAGCTTTCGGATTAAAGTTATGTCATGAATGACGACATTTATTGTGGACTGTGATTGGTCGAGGTTGAGGTCGTATATCAAGGCAAGTTTTACCTCTTGGTATGCAGATAAAGTTTCAGCAGCACTCAACGTAAATGAATCTCTCGGTAAGATAGATTTGAAGCTCACCGCACTGAAACGTATCCATGCTAAATGGATTGTCTCTGCATGTGATAACCTACACAAAATGAGGGAGACCATTCGGAAGGGTTGGGAAATTGACGGCATTCATGACATTCTTCTTATACAGTAATAATAGAGTATAATTTAAAATGTTTTTACTGCTTTTACTTTACAATGTTTTATTACAATATACTGAATTTACTTTTCAAATAAAGTATTTTAATGATCTAAGTTCTCTTTTCTTACTATCTTCAAAGATTAGTTTAAATTGTCAAATTTTCGCCTGCTGGATATTTTCGCGTAAACTATAGCCTACGTGAAAAACGCGAAAATTTCCTGCACGCGAACATTTCGTATTCACTAATATATAAAAAGTTCTATTGTAGTAGCTGTTCATATAGATTTGCAGTAATCATAATGGAACCGCATTACTGTATAAGACTAGTAAACTACATGGAGCTCAACGCTGTTCACGATCATATTAATTGTTTATCTTTATGAACACAGACTTGGTCTCGGTTGTTCCCCTCCACCCGACCTTCCCAAGTTGGAGTACCTTGACTAACACTGTGGCGTTGCCACATGTACGGAGTCGCCTGTGAGGCGAGAAACATTATTTGCAGGCAACTGTACATTAAGTGTCACACTTTTATATGAATGCTTTCTTCAATTCATACTTTAGATAACACGTCTTATAATTTAAATGAATACTAATAAATGTCTCAAAGCTGCCATTAATATAACCAGTAAGTTAATATAATTAACTTAATTATATATATATATATATATATACAAACAAAGACCCACAGGGAAAAAGAAAAGGAAACACGAAGTCCGAGCGCTTTCGTGATATATTCACATCTTCAGGGACAAGAAAGAAATATACAGAATTTACAACGTAAATGAGATAAATACACAAGCGAAAAAAAATTCCCCAATAGGCAACTCAATTTAAATACCTTAAAACAATCTAACACTTCCCCAATAGATAACGTAATCTAACGTCTACTAAATTATTGAATAAATTTTTTTTTTTTAATTATAAAAAAACAATATAAAGGAAATTAGACAATTAACATGTACACGAAAAATGATAACAGTTATTAGAAATAGTGTTTAATTAAAACAGGCGAATAGGAGGCAAGAATCTGAGGAAAACAAAAGACATGGAGCAATTGTCGGGCACGTGGTGCTACTTCCAGAACACTCCGTTTCCTATTGGGGAAGCAAAAAACATTCCCCAATAGGTAACTCAATCTAAAAACAATCCAAAATTTTTTTCCCAATAGATAACCTACTCTAAAGTCTACTAAACTATCGAGTACATAAAGACTATATAAAAAGAAATAATACAATTAAATGTACACATAAAAATGGTAACAGTTATAAATAATATTTATTTAATTAAAGCAAACAGTTAAGTGGCAAGAATGTGGTCAAAATAATCCACCACCTTTCTAACAATGTACGCGTCTAATTTGTAAAGCCCAGGACTAATATTAACACTATAATCTGCATTATTCTTGATCACACTCGATTCAATTATGTTTCTACTAACAGTAGATTTACTAAAACTTAATTTGGAGGCATTTTTCCAATCAATGGGATAATTAGTGTCTTTTACGTGAATGAAAATGACGTTACATTCCTGGCCGGTTCTTATACTGTATTTATGCTGCTTAATAAGTAACTCTCGGGTCTTGCCAGTTTGACCAATGTAAAATTTATTATATATTGTGCATGGAATTTTATATACACAACTCTGTTCACTTAAAGGGGAGTTTTTAATTAATGAATTCGTAATTATATCTAAATTTATGAACGCGATATTTACGTTAAAAGTCCTCAGCAGTTTCGGCAGATCAAGAAAATTTTCTTTAAATGGTAATGCTAAGCCGTTTTTTGTGGTATAAGGAGTCTTGTCTTTTACCTCGTAGAAAGTTTTCTTTGCCATTTTTAAAGATTTATCTATGCAGTTCTTTGGATATTTTAAATCAAACGCAATTTTATATATTTTACTAATTTCATCATCAATGAACTCTGGGCTACAAATTCGTAAGCATCTTAGGAACAAAGTAGAAAAAACGGTTCGTTTTACGTTAATGTGGTGAGCCGAATAATAATGTATATAGGAACAATTATTAATGAGTTTTCTGTAAATATTGTACTTAATTAAACATTTTTTCGGACTTATATATTAAAACATCTAAAAATGGGATCGATGAGTCTTTTTCTATTTCAACTGTAAAATTGATAGAGGGAGTTAAATTATTAAGCTTGGGTAAGAATTCATTGAGATTTAAAGTTTCTGGTCGAAGACAAAGAACATCATCTACATATCTAAACCACGGAACGTAATTTGGCAGAAGCTTTCTTAATAATTTGCTTTGAAAAATCTTCATATATAAGTTACTTAAAATGGAAGATAGGGTTTTCCATAGCCATACCAAATTTCTGCCTAAAATATTCATTATTAAACACAAATTTCGAGTCTACTACGCACAGCTTAATTAATTCTATAATGGTAGTCACAGGTAATGGCAAATTATGTTTAACCAATTCTTCCGAAAGAAAAACTAATAGATCCTCTACCGGGACTCTTTTAAACAAAGAGGTAACATCAAAGCTTAACAAAATAAAATTGTAATTGACATTGATACTATTTAATTTTTCTACAAGGTCAACATTATTATTTATGTGTGATTGTGAAATTGTGCCCAGGAGAGGATTAAGAATGGATACAAGCCATTTGGACAGCTTATATGAGATAGATCCTATAGCGCTAACAATAGGCCTTGCAGGATTATTCGGCTTATGAGTTTTAATCAGACCATACATATAGGGTAAGGACGGCGAAGTACTCAAAAAGTGTTTAAGTAATATTTCTTTACCTTTTAAAAGTTGCTTAATTTTCTTGTTAAATGCACTGTTCACCGTTTCAAGGGGATTGTTTCTTAATTTCACGTCAGTGTCCGAGTCATTCAAAAGATCATACATTTTTTCGAGGTAAACTTCTTTATTGAGAATCACTAAGGCATTTGACTTATCGGCTTTGGTTATATGTAAAGTCTAATCTTTTCTTAAGGACTCATAAGAATCGAAAAACCTTTTAAAAGTTCTTAATTTTCTTGTTAAATGCACTGTTCACCGTTTCAAGGGGATTGTTTCTTAATTTATCGGCTTTGGTTATATGTAAAGTCTGATCTTTTCTTAAGGACTCATAAGAATCGAAAAACCTTTTAAAAGTTGCTTAATTTTCTTGTTAAATGTACTGTTCACCGTTTCAAGGGGATTGTTTCTTAATTTCACGTCAGTGTCCGAGTCATTCAAAAGATCATACATTTTTTCGAGGTAAACTTCTTTATTGAGAATCACTAAGGTATTTGATTTATCGGCTTTGGTTATATGTAAAGTCTGATCTTTTCTTAGGGACTCATAAGAATCGAAAAACCTCTGTGGACAATTTGGAATAGAGGGTTTAGACATGGCACCATATACTAGAACTAGATCTTTAAAAAATTCACATCCTCTATAGGTAAATCACCATATTTTTCCAAGTTGCAGAAATCCTTAGCTATTTCTACATATTCCACATCCTTTTTAGCTGCTGAAAAATTTATTCCGTATCCAAGAGCCGTAACTGTATTTTTATTTAACACTTTATCTGATAGATTATCAAAATCCGGGGTTAGCAGCTTTTGTTCAAATCACTTTTTCAATTAGAATTTGTAATTTAATATCCAGTTTTCTTTCCACAGCACTACACTCTCGTCTAAGTTGTTGTAACAACAGTCCACAATTCCTGTTTCCATTAGGTGGAATTGCCGTGTGAAAATATATCTTCTAGCCCTGGTGACTTTAAAAGTTTCTTCGACTTCAATCTTAATAATTTCTATGCTTCTGCAACACTATTCTCTGAATTAATCGAAGGGCGATCTTTCAAATTCAGAAGTCTATTAGGGATTAAAGAGGTGTGGAGAACTTGCACACTTAGACATCTTAGAAATATCAGGTGAACCTTTCGCTTGTGCGACGTAAGTAAAGCGAACAAAAGGTAGAAACAAACAGTGCTAGGCCAGGGAAGAAAGAAGAGAAGGTCTCGAAGTGGCGCGTGGTATCCATTATGCAATAAAATCACAGAACAACACGTGATCTTTTTAATAAGCAAAGAATCACAGGGAAAAAGAAAGGAACAAACAGTGCTAGGCCAGGGGAAGAAAGAAAGAGAAGGCTCGAAGTGGCGCGTGTATCCATTATGCAATAAAATCAGAGAACAACACGTGATCTTTTAATAAGCAAAGAATCACAGGGAAAAAGAAAAGGAAACAAACAGTGCTAGGCCAGGGAAGAAAGAAGAGAAGGTCTCGAAGTGGCGCGTGGTATCCATTATGCAATAAAATCACAGAACAACACGTGATCTTTTTAATAAGCAAGAATCACAGGGAAAAAGAAAAGGAAACAAACAGTGCTAGGCCAGGGAAGAAAGAAGAGAAGGTCTCGAAGTGCGCGTGGTATCCATTATGCAATAAAATCACAGAACAACACGTGATCTTTTTAATAAGCAAAGAATCACAGGGAAAAAGAAAAGGAAACAAACAGTGCTAGGCCAGGGAAGAAAGAAGAGAAGGTCTCGAAGTGGCGCGTGGTATCCATTATGCAATAAAATCACAGAACAACACGTGATCTTTTTAATAAGCAAAGAATCACAGGGAAAAGAAAAGGAAACAAACAGTGCTAGGCCAGGGAAGAAAGAAGAGAAGGTCTCGAACACGTGATCTTTTTAATAAGCAAAGAATCACAGGGAAAAAGAAAAGGAAACAAACAGTGCTAGGCCAGGGAAGAAAGAAGAGAAGGTCTCGAACACGTGATCTTTTTAATAAGCAAAGAATCACAGGGAAAAAGAAAAGGAAACAAACAGTGCTAGGCCAGGGAAGAAAGAGAGAAGGTCTCGAAGTGGCGCGTGGTATCCATGTGTTACATGGTTTGTAAGCGTTCTTATTTTACTTCTTTTCATCTTTCACCCCTCTCCTATTTTCTCCGACTATTTTTCTGACTTGTCGGCAGTGGCCGGCGGATGATGATGGTGAGTCTTTTTTCTCTTTTTCTGAATGAATGTTAACCCACGAGTAATAGGTGTTCCTCCTTACTTAACCCCTTATTCTCTTCTCTTCTCTTAACCCCCTACTCTTTCCTTTCTCTCGGGCTAACCTTAGAGTGGATCTTAGGGTCTTTGTTAGCCTTAGCTTCTGCAGATCTGTAGATCCTCCACATTCCCTCATTCCCCTTCCCCACCCACCAGTCTCGTGTATATTAAATCATTATGTAACAATACTAATAAAGCTATTTGTGGAGTCCGTGTGCAGCTTTAAACTTTTACTAACTTACGAATCTACACTTATATATATATATATATATATATATATATAGGATGGGCCGTAAGTTTCCATACATAGGAAAATTTAAATACGTGCGTCGGTATTTGGATCAGCATTTTCCGGATGCTTGGATTGGTCGGCGTGGTCCTGTGGAGTGGCCTCCCAGATCCCCAGATCTCACCCCCCTTGATTTCTATCTTTGGGGGCACTTGAAGGCCATGGTGTATCAAGAAAAGATACGAGACATAAATCATCTAAAGGAACGTATCACCAACGCCATTACAAGCATAACGTCAACTGTGCTAATGCGTGTTCATCAACAGTGGGGAACACGTATTGAAATGTGTTTTCAAAACAATGGCAACCATGTAGAGCATATTATATAAATAAAAATGGTTGTCCATAAAAAAAGTTTATTTTTCCTATGTATGGAAACTTACGGCCCACCCTGTATATATATATATATATATATATATATATATATATATATATATGTATTGACATTGAGCGAGAAAAAGATTGAGACAGTGTGAGAGAGAGCAAGGTAGAGGGGCAGAGAGAGTTAGTAGAAAATGACTTATCGATTGTTAAACAAAGAACTTCTTAACAGTTTCGAGCTGAATAACAGTAACTGATGATAAAAATCACATAAGAATAATCCACGATTATATGAGCATAAACATATTTATTTATATATATGTACTTATAAATTCATACAATATTATACTAATGTTTGTGAAATGATGTTGATGGGCCAAACCGTGGTGTTGACATGGTTATTTGCTGTCGCCGTCCAGGAGAGACTACATATGGGCGTGTCAGTGGAAACCGGATGGCGACTGCGTTGTTGATAGGATCATTCTGCACTTCGTTAATTATTCTCCAGTCTTCTTCTGGGGTGGTCTTTCTTGGTGCCCCACACTTATGACGGTCTAGCAGATTCCCAGTCTCCTGCCACTTCTGTACCCAGCGTCGAACAGTAGGCTTCGAAATTCCCAGTTCTATGGCTATGTCAGCTACAGAGAGGCCTGCTTCCCGCATACAAATTATCCGGCCTTGCTGTGCAATTTTATCTTGAGCTGGATTCATTTTCAGAGTCGGTGTTTGTCATACGGTGTAGAAATATGGTATGAACATAGATCATGCCAGTAACCATGTCAACACCTCGGTTTGACCCATCAACGTCATTTCACAAACATTAGTAAAATATTGCATGAGTTTATAAGTATATACATTGTAAACCAGGTTAATTCCGCGGCAGCAAATTTTCGCTTTTTCATATCCTTGGACGAGTTCGCGGCATCATAATTTCGCGGTCAAGAGTTGCTAGTTATAAGCTTTCGGATTAAAGTTATGTCATGAATGACGACATTTATTGTGGACTGTGATTGGTCGAGGTTGAGGTCGTATATCAAGGCAAGTTTTACCTCTTGGTATGCAGATAAAGTTTCAGCAGCACTCAACGTAAATGAATCTCTCGGTAAGATAGATTTGAAGCTCACCGCACTGAAACGTATCCATGCTAAATGGATTGTCTCTGCATGTGATAACCTACACAAAATGAGGGAGACCATTCGGAAGGTTGGGAAATTGACGGCATTCATGACATTCTTCTTATACAGTAATAATAGAGTATAATTTAAAATGTTTTTACTGCTTTTACTTTACAATGTTTTATTACAATATACTGAATTTACTTTTCAAATAAAGTATTTTAATGATCTAAGTTCTCTTTTCTTACTATCTTCCAAAGATTAGTTTAAATTGTCAAATTTTCGCCTGCTGGATATTTTCGCGTAAACTATAGCCTACGTGAAAAACGCGAAAATTTCCTGCACGCGAACATTTCGTATTCACTAATATATAAAAAGTTCTATTGTAGTAGCTGTTCATATAGATTTGCAGTAATCATAATGGAACCGCATTACTGTATAAGACTAGTAAACTACATGGAGCTCAACGCTGTTCACGATCATATTAATTGTTTATCTTTATGAACACAGACTTGGTCTCGGTTGTTCCCCTCCACCCGACCTTCCCCAAGTTGGAGTACCTTGACTAACACTGTGGCGTTGCCACATGTACGGAGTCGCCTGTGAGGCGAGAAACATTATTTGCAGGCAACTGTACATTAAGTGTCACACTTTTATATGAATGCTTTCTTCAATTCATACTTTAGATAACACGTCTTATAATTTAAATGAATACTAATAAATGTCTCAAAGCTGCCATTAATATAACCAGTATTAATATAATTAACTTATATATATATATATATATATACAAACAAAGACCCACAGGGAAAAAGAAAAGGAAACACGAAGTCCGAGCGCTTTCGTGATATATTCACATCTTCAGGGACAAGAAAGAAATATACAGAATTTACAACGTAAATGAGATAAATACACAAGCGAAAAAAAATTCCCCAATAGGCAACTCAATTTAAATACCTTAAAACAATCTAACACTTCCCCAATAGATAACGTAATCTAACGTCTACTAAATTATTGAATAAATTTTTTTTTTTAAATTATAAAAAAACAATATAAAGGAAATTAGACAATTAACATGTACACGAAAAATGATAACAGTTATTAGAAAGAGTGTTTAATTAAAACAGGCGAATAGGAGGCAAGAATCTGAGGAAAACAAAAGACATGGTGCAATTGTCGGGCACGTGGTGCTACTTCCAGAACACTCCGTTTCCTATTGGGGAAGCAAAAAACATTCCCCAATAGGCAACTCAATCTAAAAACAATCCAAAAATTTTTTCCCAATAGATAACCTACTCTAAAGTCTACTAAACTATCGAGTACATAAAGACTATATAAAAAAGAAATAATACAATTAAAATGTACACATAAAAATGGTAACAGTTATAAATAATATTTATTTAATTAAAGCAAACAGTTAAGTGGCAAGAATGTGGTCAAAATAATCCACCACCTTTCTAACAATGTACGCGTCTAATTTGTAAAGCCCAGGACTAATATTAACACTATAATCTGCATTATTCTTGATCACACTCGATTCAATTATGTTTCTACTAACAGTAGATTTACTAAAACTTAATTTGGAGGCATTTTTCCAATCAATGGGATAATTAATGTCTTTTACGTGAATGAAAATGACGTTACATTCCTGGCCGGTTCTTATACTGTATTTATGCTGCTTAATAAGTAACTCTAGGGTCTTGCCAGTTTGACCAATGTAAAATTTATTATATATTGTGCATGGAATTTTATATACACAACTCTGTTCACTTAAAGGGGAGGTTTAATTAATGAATTCGTAATTATATCTAAATTTATGAACGCGATATTTACGTTAAAAGTCCTCAGCAGTTTCGGCAGATCAAGAAAATTTTCTTTAAATGGTAATGCTAAGCCGTTTTTTGTGGTATAAGGAGTCTTGTCTTTTACCTCGTAGAAAGTTTTCTTTGCCATTTTTAAAGATTTATCTATGCAGTTCTTTGGATATTTTAAATCAAACGCAATTTTATATATTTTACTAATTTCATCATCAATGAACTCTGGGCTACAAATTCGTAAGCATCTTAGGAACAAAGTAGAAAAAACGGTTCGTTTTACGTTAATGTGGTGAGCCGAATAATAATGTATATAGGAACAATTATTAATGAGTTTTCTGTAAATATTGTACTTAATTAAACATTTTTTCGGACTTATATATTAAAACATCTAAAAATGGGATCGATGAGTCTTTTTCTATTTCAACTGTAAAATTGATAGAGGGAGTTAAATTATTAAGCTTGGGTAAGAATTCATTGAGATTTAAAGTTTCTGGTCGAAGACAAAGAACATCATCTACATATCTAAACCACGGAACGTAATTTGGCAGAAGCTTTCTTAATAATTTGCTTTGAAAAATCTTCATATATAGTTACTTAAAATGGAAGATAGGGTTTTCCATAGCCATACCAAATTTCTGCCTAAAATATTCATTATTAAACCAAAATTTCGAGTCTACTACGCACAGCTTAATTAATTCTATAATGGTAGTCACAGGTAATGGCAAATTATGTTTAACCAATTCTTCCGAAAGAAAAACTAATAGATCCTCTACCGGGACTCTTTTAAACAAAGAGGTAACATCAAAGCTTAACAAAATAAAATTGTAATTGACATTGATACTATTTAATTTTTCTACAAGGTCAACATTATTATTTATGTGTGATTGTGAAATTGTGCCCAGGAGAGGATTAAGAATGGATACAAGCCATTTGGACAGCTTATATGAGATAGATCCTATAGCGCTAACAATAGGCCTTGCAGGATTATTCGGCTTATGAGTTTTAATCAGACCATACATATAGGGTAAGGACGGCGAAGTACTCAAAAAGTGTTTAAGTAATATTTCTTTACCTTTTAAAAGTTGCTTAATTTTCTTGTTAAATGCACTGTTCACCGTTTCAAGGGGATTGTTTCTTAATTTCACGTCAGTGTCCGAGTCATTCAAAAGATCATACATTTTTTCGAGGTAAACTTCTTTATTGAGAATCACTAAGGCATTTGATTTATCGGCTTTGGTTATATGTAAAGTCTAATCTTTTCTTAAGGACTCATAAGAATCGAAAAACCTTTTAAAAGTTGCTTAATTTTCTTGTTAAATGCACTGTTCACCGTTTCAAGGGGATTGTTTCTTAATTTATCGGCTTTGGTTATATGTAAAGTCTGATCTTTTCTTAAGGACTCATAAGAATCGAAAAACCTTTTAAAAGTTGCTTAATTTTCTTGTTAAATGTACTGTTCACCGTTTCAAGGGGATTGTTTCTTAATTTCACGTCAGTGTCCGAGTCATTCAAAAGATCATACATTTTTTCGAGGTAACCTTCTTTATTGAGAATCACTAAGGCATTTGATTTATCGGCTTTGGTTATATGTAAAGTCTGATCTTTTCTTACGGACTCATAAGAATCGAAAAACCTCTGTGGACAATTTGGAATAGAGGGTTTAGACATGGCACCATATACTAGAACTAGATCTTTAAAAAATTCACATCCTCTATAGGTAAATCACCATATTTTTCCAAGTTGCAGAAAGCCTTAGCTATTTCTACATATTCCACATCCTTTTTAGCTGCTGAAAAATTTATTCGGTATCCAAGAGCCGTAACTGTATTTTTATTTAGCACTTTATCTGATAGATTTATCACAAATCCGGGGTTAGCAGCTTTTGTTCAATCACTTTTTTCAATTAGAATTTGTAATTTAATATCCAGTTTTCTTTCCACAACACTACACTCTCGTCTAAATTTGTTGTAACAATAGTCCAACAATTCCTGTTTCCATTTAGGTGGAATTGCCCTGTGAAAACTATATCTTCTAGCCCTGGTGACTTTAAAAGTTTCTTCGACTTCAATCTTAATAATTTCTATATGCTTCTGCAACACTATTCTCTGGAATTAATCGAAGGGGCGATCTTTCAAATTCAGAAGTCTATTAGGGATTAAAGAGGTGTGGAGAACTTGCACACTTAGACATCTTCTTAGAAATATCAGGTGAACCTTTCGCTTGTGCGACGTAAGTAAAGCCGAACAAAAGGTAGAAACAAACAGTGCTAGGCCAGGGAAGAAAGAAGAGAAGGTCTCGAAGTGGCGCGTGGTATCCATTATGCAATAAAATCACAGAACAACACGTGATCTTTTTAATAAGCAAAGAATCACAGGGAAAAAGAAAAGGAAACAAACAGTGCTAGGCCAGGGAAGAAAGAAGAGAAGGTCTCGAAGTGGCGCGTGGTATCCATTATGCAATAAAATCACAGAACAACACGTGATCTTTTTAATAAGCAAAGAATCACAGGGAAAAAGAAAAGGAAACAAAGTGCTAGGCCAGGGAAGAAAGAAGAGAAGGTCTCGAAGTGGCGCGTGGTATCCATTATGCAATAAAATCACAGAACAACACGTGATCTTTTTAATAAGCAAAGAATCACAGGGAAAAGAAAAGGAAACAAACAGTGCTAGGCCAGGGAAGAAAGAAGAGAAGGTCTCGAAGTGGCGCGTGGTATCCATTATGCAATAAAATCACAGAACAACACGTGATCTTTTTAATAAGCAAAGAATCACAGGGAAAAAGAAAAGGAAACAAACAGTGCTAGGCCAGGGAAGAAAGAAGAGAAGGTCTCGAACACGTGATCTTTTTAATAAGCAAAGAATCACAGGGAAAAAGAAAAGGAAACAAACAGTGCTAGGCCAGGGAAGAAAGAAGAGAAGGTCTCGAACACGTGATCTTTTTAATAAGCAAAGAATCACAGGGAAAAAGAAAAGGAAACAAACAGTGCTAGGCCAGGGAAGAAAGAAGAGAAGGTCTCGAAGTGGCGCGTGGTATCCATGTGTTACATGGTTTGTAAGCGTTCTTATTTTACTTCTTTTCATCTTTCACCCCTCTCCTATTTTCTCCGACTATTTTTCTGACTTGTCGGCAGTGGCCGGCGGATGATGATGGTGAGTCTTTTTCTCTTTTTCTGAATGAATGTTAACCCACGAGTAATAGGTTCCTCCTTACTTAACCCCTTATTCTCTTCTCTTCTCTTAACCCCCTACTCTTTCCTTTCTCTCGGGCTAACCTTAGAGTGGATCTTAGGGTCTTTGTTAGCATTAGCTTCTGCAGATCTGTAGATCCTCCACATTCCCTCATTCCCCTTCCCCACCCACCAGTCTCGTGTATATTAAATCATTATGTAACAATACTAATAAAGCTATTTGTGGAGTCCGTGTGCAGCTTTAAACTTTTACTAACTTACGAATCTACACTTATATATATATATATATATACAGGATGGGCCGTAAGTTTCCATACATAGGAAAATTTAAATACGTGCGTCGGTATATGGATCAGCATTTTCCGGATGCTTGGATTGGTCGGCGTGGTCCTGTGGAGTGGCCTCCCAGATCCCCAGATCTCACCCCCTTGATTTCTATCTTTGGGGGCACTTGAAGGCCATGGTGTATCAAGAAAAGATACGAGACATAAATCATCTAAAGGAACGTATCACCAACGCCATTACAAGCATAACGTCAACTGTGCTAATGCGTGTTCATCAACAGTGGGGAACACGTATTGAAATGTGTTTTCAAAACAATGGCAACCATGTAGAGCATATTATATAAATAAAAATGGTTGTCCATAAAAAAGTTTATTTTTCCTATGTATGGAAACTTACGGCCCACCCTGTATATATATATATATATATATATATATATATATATATATATATATATGTATTGACATTGAGCGAGAAAAAGATTGAGACAGTGTGAGAGAGAGCAAGGTAGAGGGGCAGAGAGAGTTAGTAGAAAATGACTTATCGATTGTTAAACAAAGAACTTCTTAACAGTTTCGAGCTGAATAACAGTAACTGATGATAAAAATCACATAAGAATAATCCACGATTATATGAGCATAAACATATTTATTTATATATATGTACTTATAAATTCATACAATATTATACTAATGTTTGTGAAATGATGTTGATGGGCCAAACCTTGGTGTTGACATGGTTATTTGCTGTCGCCGTCCAGGAGAGACGACATATGGGCGTGTCAGTGGAAACCGGATGGCGACTGCGTTGTTGATAGGATCATTCTGCACTTCGTTAATTATTCTCCAGTCTTCTTCTGGGGTGGTCTTTCTTGGTGCCCCACACTTATGACGGTCTAGCAGATTCCCAGTCTCCTGCCACTTCTGTACCCAGCGTCGAACAGTAGGCTTCGAAATTCCCAGTTCTATGTCTATGTCAGCTACAGAGAGGCCTGCTTCCCGCATACAAATTATCCGGCCTTGCTGTGCAATTTTATCTTGAGCTGGATTCATTTTCAGAGTCGGTGTTTGTCATACGGTGTAGAAATATGGTATGAACATCAGTGGCGACTGGCGTATAGGAGCGATGGAGCGGTCGCTCCCCCTTGCTTGAAACGATAAATATTAATTTAACAGATAAAAAATATATTAATTTTAAGATATTAAAATAATATTCTTGAAATATATTTTAAAAATTCATGTGGCATATCATGATTCATGAGGCATTTTGAGTAAGCCTTCATACAGTACATAATATTCTAAACTTATAGCATAGCTTCAAATAGCGTACCGCTGTTTGAATACAAAATAATATTGCAGCCGAATGGAGCGATAGATTTTTCGCTCAAGTAAATATAAATTATATTTTACTGTTGTAATGAAAATATAAGTACAATCGCGAATTTTTTTATAATAACTTTATTTTACTAATAGTTACTTCAGTAATAATGATATAAGCCATTTATATGAATTTTATTAAAATTATTACTTATTTGTAATTAACTAGAATTGTACGTCTGGCATTGCCGCATATGTTAATACAAGTACAGTACTCTTGTGAGCGGCAGTTGGATTCGCACTAGCCTATTGTGAGTCCGTGTTGTCGTACAGTGGTACATTATTATAGTCAAATTTATTCAACAATTATTTTTATATTTTATTAAAATATTTTTTTAATACAAATTTATGGCTTCTTTTGACATATAAGTACCGTTAGCCCTGTTCAAAAATCAACTTTTTCTTATTTTCATAGGTTTCTGTACTTTTTCCCATGCTTTTTGACCTGAAAAGGCCGAACATCACAACCATTTTGACCTAGGTTGTTGGGAAGCATTGCCGCATGGAGCTTTAAGTTTTCTGCCTTGAAATCGGCCAAAAGCACCAGTTCCGGGGTCCCTTGAATCATGTTTTGCACTATAACTTTTTATCTAAACAAGATAGAGCAACAAAATAGGCACCAAATTAAAGTGTTTTTAATCCTCTTTCTAACTTATACAATTATGATAGTCTTGGAACAAGAAATGGCACATTGGTACATACAAAGAATTCAGAAATATCACAAAATTCGTTTTCTCACACTCAACGCAGACAAGGCGCCTTATTCATGACACAAATTTGAGATTAACATTTTGTCACAAGTCTAATCGATCAAGAAGTGAAAGCATTACATGACGATTAATTTCATAATGACATTTACACAGTCAGTTGTTGAGAGTTTGTTTCTTGAAGCTGTCAAAGCGGCGTCTGTTGAACTCCACAGCTTGAAGGAGATAGTCCCTTTGCTTGGCATCTGTTGTTATGACATTTTCAAAGTCGCTCATCATCTTGACACCACGTTCAGCAATGTCATTCACCGCTTTCAGATTCTTAACATAGTCCAACGCTTTTCTGTAGTCCTCATTCTGTGGCCAAGACGTGACAGGTTCCAGAAGCCACTCGGATCCAATGTTCAGTGTGTCCAGCAGGAAATGTGATTCTGGGCCAATGAGATCAACCAGGGTGGTCTTAGCTGTGACTATCTGGAATAGAGGCTTTCCTGTTCTGAAGCTGTCTGGCTTCTCAGTGGCATGTAACTGGGCAGCAATGTCGTGCTTCAATGTGTCACTCAATCTACTGCTGAACATGGCAAATGGCACGACTTCCTGCGTCAGGTACCATTTGTGGTTTTCCATCTTATTAAGTACTGCATCAGCAAGCTCTGGGTCAGTTTTCTTGTACTTCAACATGTCCTGGATTAGACTTAGATCATTCACGGGAGCATCTGCAGCAGACATTGACATCATCCATACAGGAGTGTAGAACAGCGCAAGGAAGGTGTTGAGTCTTTCCAGCTTTGATACAGTGTCTTCGTCGTACTCAAGTTGATCTGCAAACATCAGCATTTTCATGGAGTACAGGTTTCTGGCCATCCATCTGGCCTGATGAATGGCGCCTGGTCGACTCCAGTGAATACCTCGAGGAGGCGTTCCTCCAAGAACAATGACTGTCAGTTCAGCCATTTCCCTGTAGTCGGCTCTTGGAAGCCTTTCTGCTGTTAGAATGTCTTGGAGTATTTCTTCACTGTTCTTCTTCTTTTCCTTCAGCATTTGCTGTTGATAGCCAGCATCTTTGGGTTTTCCTTGGACAAGTCCGTCCAAACATCCTTCAGATGCTCAAACCAGGGATTATCTGGCCCCTTCACCTTCCCAAACAGCTTCTCCCAAACTGCTCCTACTAGGATTTCCAGGATGTGATGTCGACAGGCCAGATAAAACACCTTTTTGTTCAGCATTTTCTCTAGCAGTTTGGCAGCTCCTCTGTGAACTCCACTGTTACTGGATGTAGTGTCAAAAACAAGGGCAGTAACATTATCCGTAAGTTCCCATGTCTCCAGTAAATCCATTGAAGCCTCAGCCTGAGCTGTGCCAGAAGAATTGTCGATGACAGGTACTCCCAATAACTTTCCTTCAGTGTATGAAGGTGGACCAGACACTAGCACAGCTAAAGTCTCTGAGGTACTTCCAGGTTCACTGCCCAAGACATCTTTGAGCAACTTTCCATCCCAGTGTAAGGCAGCGTACTGTGGGGTTTTTTCACAAAACTTGGACATGTGACTCTTGCTGATATTATACCTGGACAGCATTCTGTTGCGACGTGTTGTTGAGGTTGAGATAACGAAGTTATCCAGATCAGCCCCTCCAGCTTTCAAGGTGGCAGAAACCATGGCAGTAACTTGATTGTCTGATAAACCAAGACGATCAGCTGTATTGCAGATGACATCACATTCCATGACCTTCCTTGGAAACGTCAAAGTCACACTAGTCACAGTGTCTTGATGGTGAGAACATCCAGGACGAGGCTGATGGTAATCCATGTCCTCTGTGTTAGCGTCGTTGTCAGTTGAGTCACCCCAGGTAATGTCATCCACATGAACAACTGCCTCTTGTTCTGCAGCTGTAAAATAGTACAACATGTTAAGACAGTAATTGTTAAGTACATGCTAAATATCGCAATGGAGTAAAACTTAAAACTTTTTGTAACGTTCAAAGTAATTAGTTTTACCTTGTTCTTGTCTATGCTGCAGTCTTTCATTCCTCGCTGCTTGCTGCAGGATCTTGTCTCAAAAATCTTGTCATGACCAGACATATGACCTTTCCTCTCAGTCTTTTGGTCTTCGTAGAACCTGATATCCTCATCTTTCTTCTCTCTGGATAACAGTCTGTTGTTCTGTATTTCCTGGATTGCATCTGGAGCTCCTATATCGAACAGGCTGTCTAATTCCAGCACAAATGCTCCTCTTTTTCCTCCAGGGTTACTTGCTCTTCCTTTGCTTTTCACCAGAGCACGATGTTTCTCATGTAGTTTCATGAAGAGCTTCATTGCGTTGTACTTGGTCATTGTCTTGATCCTAGCCATCTGCCAGAATGGGATGATAGATTCAACTGTTTCATATGCAAGGTCTTGAACCATGGGCCTCCCTGCATTTTCCGGTAAATTCTGAAGATTAAGGAAATACTGGAACGCCTGTCTGTTGGAGGGAAGCTGGGAACCACTGATAAAAGCTGAAGGGTATCCAACCAGGAAAGTTTCAGTGAGAGATCTGGTAGATGGCCCAGTTGACACCTGCCTGTGGACAGTACGTGGAGGTTCTGAGATATCAACTGTGCGCCCACGGAGCTCCCTCAGCTCCTTGCTTAATGCCATTGTGAAGTTGTAACTTGTAGATGGTTTTCTAGATTCTGATTGAGTTTCTGTTGTTTCCTGAAAAATGATAGATAATTATTATTATTATTATTATTATTATTATTATTATTTATTTATTATTATTATTATTATTATTATTATTATTTATTAATTTTATGCTCTTTCATTTGATACCTAATTTGTTGCTGTATCTTGTTTAGATCAAAAGTTAAAGTGCAAAACATAATTCAAGGGACCCCGGAATTGGCGCTTTGGCCGATTTCAAGGCAGAAAATTTAAAGCTCCATGCGGCAATGCTTCCCAACATCCTAGGTCAAAATAGTTGTGATTTTCGGCTTTTTCAGGTCAAAAAGCATGGGAAAATGTACAGAAACCTGTGAAAATAAGAAAAAGTTGATTTTTGAACAGGCCTAAAGTACCGTACGGAAGCACCATGTGATTGTTTATGTACTACAATTCTAAAAATTATAAATTTTATGAAACCGCACCCCCATACATTTATACCACGAGTCGCCACTGATGAACATAGATCATGCCAGTAACCATGTCAACACCTCGGTTTGACCCATCAACGTCATTTCACAAACATTAGTAAAATATTGTATGAGTTTATAAATATATACATTGTAAACCAGGTTAATTCCGCGGCAGCAAATTTTCGCTTTTTCATATCCTTGGACGAGTTCGCGGCATCATAATTTCGCGGTCAAGAGTTGCTAGTTATAAGCTTTCGGATTAAAGTTATGTCATGAATGACGACATTTATTGTGGACTGTGATTGGTCGAGGTTGGTCGTATATCAAGGCAAGTTTTACCTCTTGGTATGCAGATAAAGTTTCAGCAGCACTCAACGTAAATGAATCTCTCGGTAAGATAGATTTGAAGCTCACCGCACTGAAACGTATCCATGCTAAATGGATTGTCTCTGCATGTGATAACCTACACAAAATGAGGGAGACCATTCGGAAGGGTTGGGAAATTGACGGCATTCATGACATTCTTCTTATACAGTAATAATAGAGTATAATTTAAAATGTTTTTACTGCTTTTACTTTACAATGTTTTATTACAATATACTGAATTTACTTTTCAAATAAAGTATTTTAATGATCTAAGTTCTCTTTTCTTACTATCTTCCAAAGATTAGTTTAAATTGTCAAATTTTCGCCTGCTGGATATTTTCGCGTAAACTATAGCCTACGTGAAAAACGCGAAAATTTCCTGCACGCGAACATTTCGTATTCACTAATATATAAAAAGTTCTATTGTAGTAGCTGTTCATATAGATTTGCAGTAATCATAATGGAACCGCATTACTGTATAAGACTAGTAAACTACATGGAGCTCAACGCTGTTCACGATCATATTAATTGTTTATCTTTATGAACACAGACTTGGTCTCGGTTGTTCCCCTCCACCCGACCTTCCCCAAGTTGGAGTACCTTGACTAACACTGTGGCGTTGCCACATGTACGGAGTCGCCTGTGAGGCGAGAAACATTATTTGCAGGCAACTGTACATTAAGTGTCACACTTTTATATGAATGCTTTCTTCAATTCATACTTTAGATAACACGTCTTATAATTTAAATGAATACTAATAAATGTCTCAAAGCTGCCATTAATATAACCAGTAAGTTAATATAATTAACTTAATTATATATATATATATATATATATATATATATATATATATATATATACAAACAAAGAACCACAGGGAAAAAGAAAAGGAAACACAAAGTCCGAGCGCTTTCGTGATATATTCACATCTTCAGGGACAAGAAAGAAATATACAGAATTTACAACGTAAATGAGATAAATACACAAGCGAAAAAAAATTCCCCAATAGGCAACTCAATTTAAATACCTTAAAACAATCTAACACTTCCCCAATAGATAACGTAATCTAACGTCTACTAAATTATTGAATAAATTTTTTTTTTTAATTATAAAAAAACAATATAAAGGAAATTAGACAATTAACATGTACACGAAAAATGATAACAGTTATTAAAAATAGTGTTTAATTAAAACAGGCGAATAGGAGGCAAGAATCTGAGGAAAACAAAAGACATGGTGCAATTGTCGGGCACGTGGTGCTACTTCCAGAACACTCCGTTTCCTATTGGGGAAGCAAAAAACATTCCCCAATAGGCAACTCAATCTAAAAACAATCCAAAAATTTTTTCCCAATAGATAACCTACTCTAAAGTCTACTAAACTATCGAGTACATAAAGACTATATAAAAAAGAAATAATACAATTAAAATGTACACATAAAAATGGTAACAGTTATAAATAATATTTATTTAATTAAAGCAAACAGTTAAGTGGCAAGAATGTGGTCAAAATAATCCACCACCTTTCTAACAATGTACGCGTCTAATTTGTAAAGCCCAGGACTAATATTAACACTATAATCTGCATTATTCTTGATCACACTCGATTCAATTATGTTTCTACTAACAGTAGATTTACTAAAACTTAATTTGGAGGCATTTTTCCAATCAATGGGATAATTAGTGTCTTTTACGTGAATGAAAATGACGTTACATTCCTGGCCGGTTCTTATACTGTATTTATGCTGCTTAATAAGTAACTCTAGGGTCTTGCCAGTTTGACCAATGTAAAATTTATTATATATTGTGCATGGAATTTTATATACACAACTCTGTTCACTTAAAGGGGAGGTTTAATTAATGAATTCGTAATTATATCTAAATTTATGAACGCGATATTTACGTTAAAAGTCCTCAGCAGTTTCGGCAGATCAAGAAAATTTTCTTTAAATGGTAATGCTAAGCCGTTTTTTGTGGTATAAGGAGTCTTGTCTTTTACCTCGTAGAAAGTTTTCTTTGCCATTTTTAAAGATTTATCTATGCAGTTCTTTGGATATTTTAAATCAAACGCAATTTTATATATTTTACTAATTTCATCATCAATGAACTCTGGGCTACAAATTCGTAAGCATCTTAGGAACAAAGTAGAAAAAACGGTTCGTTTTACGTTAATGTGGTGAGCCGAATAATAATGTATATAGGAACAATTATTAATGAGTTTTCTGTAAATATTGTACTTAATTAAACATTTTTTCGGACTTATATATTAAAACATCTAAAAATGGGATCGATGAGTCTTTTTCTATTTCAACTGTAAAATTGATAGAGGGAGTTAAATTATTAAGCTTGGGTAAGAATTCATTGAGATTTAAAGTTTCTGGTCGAAGACAAAGAACATCATCTACATATCTAAACCACGGAACGTAATTTGGCAGAAGCTTTCTTAATTTGCTTTGAAAAATCTTCATATATAAGTTACTTAAAATGGAAGATAGGGTTTTCCATAGCCATACCAAATTTCTGCCTAAAATATTCATTATTAAACACAAATTTCGAGTCTACTACGCACAGCTTAATTAATTCTATAATGGTAGTCACAGGTAATGGCAAATTATGTTTAACCAATTCTTCCGAAAGAAAAACTAATAGATCCTCTACCGGGACTCTTTTAAACAAAGAGGTAACATCAAAGCTTAACAAAATAAAATTGTAATTGACATTGATACTATTTAATTTTTCTACAAGGTCAACATTATTATTTATGTGTGATTGTGAAATTGTGCCCAGGAGAGGATTAAGAATGGATACAAGCCATTTGGACAGCTTATATGAGATAGATCCTATAGCGCTAACAATAGGCCTTGCAGGATTATTCGGCTTATGAGTTTTAATCAGACCATACATATAGGGTAAGGACGGCGAAGTACTCAAAAAGTGTTTAAGTAATATTTCTTTACCTTTTAAAAGTTGCTTAATTTTCTTGTTAAATGCACTGTTCACCGTTTCAAGGGGATTGTTTCTTAATTTCACGTCAGTGTCCGAGTCATTCAAAAGATCATACATTTTTTCGAGGTAAACTTCTTTATTGAGAATCACTAAGGCATTTGATTTATCGGCTTTGGTATATGTAAAGTCTAATCTTTTCTTAAGGACTCATAAGAATCGAAAAACCTTTTTAAAAGTTGCTTAATTTTCTTGTTAAATGCACTGTTCACCGTTTCAAGGGGATTGTTTCTTAATTTATCGGCTTTGGTTATATGTAAAGTCTGATCTTTTCTTAAGGACTCATAAGAATCGAAAAACCTTTTAAAAGTTGCTTAATTTTCTTGTTAAATGTACTGTTCACCGTTTCAAGGGGATTGTTTCTTAATTTCACGTCAGTGTCCGAGTCATTCAAAAGATCATACATTTTTTCGAGGTAAACTTCTTTATTGAGAATCACTAAGGCATTTGATTTATCGGCTTTGGTTATATGTAAAGTCTGATCTTTTCTTAGGGACTCATAAGAATCGAAAAACCTCTGTGGACAATTTGGAATAGAGGGTTTAGACATGGCACCATATACTAGAACTAGATCTTTAAAAAATTCACATCCTCTATAGGTAAATCACTATATTTTTCCAAGTTGCAGAAAGCCTTAGCTATTTCTACATATTCCACATCCTTTTTAGCTGCTGAAAAATTTATTCCGTACCCAAGAGTCGTAACTGTATTTTTATTTAACACTTTATCTGATAGATTTATCACAAATCCGGGGTTAGCAGCTTTTGTTCAATCACTTTTTTCAATTAGAATTTGTAATTTAATATCCAGTTTTCTTTCCACAACACTACACTCTCGTCTAAGTTTGTTGTAACAATAGTCCAACAATTCCTGTTTCCATTTAGGTGGAATTGCCCTGTGAAAACTATATCTTCTAGCCCTGGTGACTTTAAAAGTTTCTTCGACTTCAATCTTAATAATTTCTATATGCTTCTGCAACACTATTCTCTGGAATTAATCGAAGGGGCGATCTTTCAAATTCAGAAGTCTATTAGGGATTAAAGAGGTGTGGAGAACTTGCACACTTAGACATCTTCTTAGAAATATCAGGTGAACCTTTCGCTTGTGCGACGTAAGTAAAGCCGAACAAAAGGTAGAAACAAACAGTGCTAGGCCAGGGAAGAAAGAAGAGAAGGTCTCGAAGTGGCGCGTGGTATCCATTATGCAATAAAATCACAGAACAACACGTGATCTTTTTAATAAGCAAAGAATCACAGGGAAAAAGAAAAGGAAACACGAAGTTCGAGCGCTTTCGTGATATATTCACATCTTCAGGGACATGAAAGAAATATACAGAATTTACAAAGTAAATGAGTTAAATACCCAAGTGAAAAAATTCCCCAATAGGCAACTCAATTTAAATATCCTAAAACAATCTAAAACTTCCCCAATAGATAACTTAACCAAAAGTCTACTAAATTATTGAATAAAAAAAAAATCTATATAAAAGAAATTAGACAATTAACCACCACCAGTTAAGTGGCAAGAATGCGATCAAAATAATCCACCACCTTTCTGACAATGTACGCGTCTAATTTGTAAAGCCCATGACTAATATTAAGAACATAATCTGCATTATTCTTGATCACACTCGATTCACTTATATTTCTACTAACAATAGATTTACTAAAACTTAATTTGGAGGCATTTTTCCAATCAATGGGATAATTAGTGTCTTTTACGTGAATGAAAATGACGTTACATTCCTGGCAGGTTCTTATACTGTGAGGCCCGTGGTTTAATGGTTATCATATCTGACCGGCAATCGGAAGATCCCGGGTTCGATTCCCGGGTGGTTACCTCATTTTTTTTCATTTGTTTCGTTCTCTCTCTTTCATATTGAGCGGAATATTCTCCTATACAAGCGTCGTTCTTTACGTTATATATATATATATATATATATATATATATATATATAGGGGTCGAACGCAGGTCGATCATGAACCGTCGTTGAAATTCATCTAAAGTAATATATATATATATATATACACAAACACACACACACACACACACACGCGGGGTGATCAAAAAGTTCTCAGCCTGACCTACATATAATGCGTAGTTTGAGCTCAAATTTACACCATATCTAGTACAACTATTATTAAATATGTGTAGAAAATATAAAAAAATTTTGTTTTACAGATTGTAATGTGAAGCAATGTGATAAACTTTATGAAAATGGTCAAATTTGAAATACGCGCCGTCATTAAATACCTCTCCATGAAGAATATGACCCCCAAAAACGTTTTTGAAGATATGCAGCACACATTAGGAGACTCTGCCCTATCTTTTTCTATTGTTAAAAAGTGGTGTGCGGAATTCAAACGGGGCAACACGTCGACCAAAGATGTTGAACGGTCTGAACGGCCATCAACATCAACTTCTGAAGAAAATGTCCAAACAGTCAATGATCTTTTCATGAATAATCGCCAACTTAGTGTTCGATTTACATTCAATTTACATTCGATTTACATTCAATATTAACAGACAATTTAAAGCTTAAAAAAGTGTCTGCAAGGGAGTTGTGCTCATTGACTACCTTGATAAAGGAGCCACCATTACAGGTGATTACTATGCACGGCTAATGAGAAAACTGCGCGAAGCTATCAAGCAAATGCGACGAGGGAAACTCAGTCGAGGTGTCCTGTTTCGCCAGGACAATGCTCCTGCTCACAAGTCTGCAGTTGCGATGGCTGCCATCAGAGAAATGGGCTTCGAATTGCTTGATCACCCTCCATATTCGCCAGTCCGAGCTCCCAGTGATTTCTATCTGTTTCCCAAATTAAAAAACACCTCCGTGGACAGAGATTTTTGAACGATGATGAAGTCTTGTCAACTGTAAATGCCTGGTGAGAGGACCAAAATGAAGACTTCTTTTTGAACGGTATCCAGAAGATTAAAAAACGCTGGATCAAGTATATATCCCTAAAAGAGACTATGTAGAAAAATAATAAAAACTATTAACTTGACTAGTCTTTCATTGTCAGGCCGAGAACTTTTTCATCACCCCTCGTATATATGACGTTCTCTTATAAAAATTTGGTATTTTATTTATTTATTTCTTATATTTCCCGTTCAGGTGATCTTGCTCCGCGATACTCAGGAATTTTAAAATTTTTTTTTGAGATACTGGTGGGTTTTAGCTGCATATTTTTTACTCTTATTAATGTATGTGTGTGTGTGTGTGTGTGTGTACATATACAGTATATTGCAACTTGTAAACATTACTAAACGTTGAAAATCACCTATTATATATGCAAAATTCACACTCTTAAATTGGAAGCAATCACAAGCTATATAAATTATTCTCGTATGTTAAAAGCTTCCATTATATTACGCCATAGTTCTAATATGCCTCATTTATCTGTATTTTTGTAACTTTAAGACTGTATCATCATTTATAATTTGTAATATTAGAAATTAATTATTATCGGTATTTCAACATGTTCTGTTTACCATATTTTTTACAGTTTTTTTTTTTTATTTCTATTATCATATCGTAATTTTTATTTCTTCCTTTTCTATTATTTCAAAGATTATTTTAATTTTCAATCGTAATGACAGAGTTAACTATTTCCTTTGTAAAAATAGAATTGAATCTCAAAGATTTTTGCCTGTAAAGCTGTCATGCTTCCCAACGGCATATTCAGATAAGAATACTGTAATTAAAGTACTTGACACAAAATAAAAAATTGAACGTTCATGCTAACATTGTATAAACTTATATGGCTTTCTGAATAAAGATTATCATTATTATTATTATTATTATTATTATTATTATTATTTACACTGTCCGCAATGATCATATCCGCGAGATCGCAAAGAATGAGTATATATATAGATAATATATATATATATATATATATGATGAATAAAACCACGAAGGAAAGGAAACACAGAATGGTGCTCAAGCGCTTTCGTCTAATGACATCCTCAGGAACACTGAAGTACATAAAGAGTTACAGCCTATATATAGGCTACAGAAAAAAATAAATATATATATATATATATATATATATACAATAAACGGAAAAATAAAAATAAAAATTAAAAAATTTAAAGGATTGTGGGAGGAGCATACAAATTTGTAAGGAAAACTATCGATTTTTAGCACAAAATCAAATGAATTGTTTCCAACCAATGTTATAAAAAAAAAAAACTACCGATTTTTAGCACAAGATCAAATGAATTGTTTCCAACCAATGTTATAAAACAAAAAAAAATACAAATTTATACTGGAAATCTGCCCGGGTTTTAGCACTCTACCCTTCTTGTTTAAGGTTCGATGTATATAAAAATAAATTGAAAAATAAAAGTTATTAGAGTACCATACAAGTTCACCAAAGATTTACCGTTCTACCCTTCTTATCTAAATCTGTTCTGAAGGAATTCAAAACAACAGGATCGAGTTGAAAAAGACCTTTGCTTATGTTGAAGTTATTTGTAAGTTGGATAATGGCAGACTCAAGAATATTTCTATTAACAATGTTGCTTGAGTGAAATAAAACTGAAGCATTATTCCAATCAATACAGTGGGATAACTCTGACAAATGGACAAAAAGGGCACTGGACGACTGTCCTGTTCTAACGGAATATTGATGCTGTTTTATACGTGTGTGCAAATCCTTTCCCGTCTGACCTATGTAAAAGGAATCACATTGTTTACAACCAATTTTATAGATAATGCCTGAATTATTGGTAGGGTTATTTTTTACTGATATTTTTCACAATATTGTTATATGAAAATACTACATTAATATCCAAAAGTTTAAGTACATTAGCAATGCCTAAAAAGCCCGGGAAAAATGGAAGTACTAAAATATTTTTTGACAAAGTACGAGTGTTATTATTGACACGATAGAAAGTTCGTTTTGCCTTGTTGAGACAAGATTCCATAAACGCAGATGGATAACACAGATCACTTCCAATACCATTGATTTTTTCTAATTCGGCATCGATGTATTCCTTTCCTTCGTGGTTTTATTCATCATAAATATTTTTCACGTGTTACTTTCGTGAAATAATTTTCATATATATATATATATGTGTGTGTGTGTAGTGGTTAGCGTCGCTGACTACAACTCCATTGGCCCCGGGTTCGAGACCCGACGGCAGCCGGCGCACAGCAAAACCCAGCTGTTCATCCTTCCACACAATAAAGAAAGTGGTTGGTAGATAAATGGGTACCCTAGGTGGCCTAGTGGTTAAGACGCTGGGCTGCTGATGGGGCGTGGTTCGGATTCCACGTTAAACTGTAGGTCTAAGGTGGAGTGAAAAGCTTGACCTTCGTCAGAATGAACAATTCGGGCGGAAGCTAACCAAAGGTTATATAGATATATATAGTTCAAACAGTTTCCTGTTTTTTGGATATTTAAGGCAGACAACCATAAAATTGGATTCAGCAATTTTGTTTTCTTCCCAAGACGGCACTTTCAAAGATATAGATTTCGACATCAAAGATTATGGACGGAAACCACTCGTTCACTATCTCCATCGAATCAATTGTAATGTTTTCCTGAGCAAACCATCAAATGCGTCTTCCCTTCTGTAAGTCTAAGTAAATTGAAAATACTTGAATGATATTTATGTTTTTCTAAAAACAGGGCTTGGATTTTCACTATTATGTTTTCATCACTTCATGTTTTAAAAGGAGAAATTAATTTTTTAAAGACTTTTTCATTTTATGTTTTATAAGTGAAGATATGAGAAGAGATATTTTGGTTTAAAAATCTCCGCGTAAAGTTAATATCCAAGAATTGAAATAAACATAAAAACAGCTGATTATTAGAACGTGAAGGAGAACAATTCAATAACTTTAATAAGAGAGACTCTTCATAATTCTTTATCTAAAAATAACTTGTGAAGAATAAAATTATTTTTAATAGAAATTATGATGCGGATTTGTTTTACTTTAACCAAAGTAATACTAATTATCTAATAAAGACGTCAATCTCTGTAAACAAGTTATAGTTACTGAAGGAAAGTGACCATGAAAGGGAGATGTACAGGGTGTGCCACAAAAATGTACCCGATTTCAAAATGAAACTCCAGGATAACCATTCAGGATAGGATAGTATAATAAAATGCGTTGAACAAGCAAAATTCAAGGATTTTTATGTAAAAATTCTTTTTCTGTTGCGGGTTACGGGTTACAGGTTCAAAATGCCTGAACTAAATTTAGAGCAACCTATCTTTTGCTGCGCTCCTCAAAGATAATGATTCTTTGTTTTAAACTTAATCGAAGCATTTTCAACCACCTGTAACCTTCAATCTGTAATCTGTGACCAAAAAAAGGTCGGGTATTATTTAGTAAAAATTTTGTCTTTTGGCTGCTCAATGCATTTTATTAGTCATTCCTATGTTGTATGGTTATCCTGTTGTTTCAATTTGAAATCGGGCATATTTTTGTGCCGCATCCTATATATACAATCATCAAAGTGTAATAATTATTAAAGGAAAACACATCTTAGAATCTGAAGCTGAGACAAATGTCAAACTTTATGATTGAAGCGTATAAGTAAATAAATAGTAAAGAGATGCGTGAGAAAATAAGATGTAAAGTTGAGGTTGAACACAAAAAGATAATTATAAGAATAATTAATTATTTATTCGTTAGCGTTAACTTGGGATCGTTGTTGTGACATCATATTTTTGAATGGTGACATAAAATAAATGAATCTCCAGAATAGAATTAAATACAAAAATATGAAAAGAGAGCATATAAGATTATCTTTTATTTATATACTTAATTTTTCCCTAGGAAAGTGTGTAAATAAAATTAAAATTTTTCATGTTAATTCACTCTATTTTATTCACAGCGCAAACAAGTATAGTTTGGCACAAGCAGTGAATGGAGTTACCACTAGTCTTTTTCACACAAAACAAGAATATCTCGTATGATGGTTCCTTTCACGAAAAACATCATCCTGAAATAAAATGTTCTTTTCCTTAAAATACATTACGAAAATGGCACATTCAAATATATATATATATATATATATATATATATATATATATATATATATATATATGATGCAAACCCACACGGAAAAAGAAAAATGATTCCAAGGCCTTTCGTGTATTCAGAAGTATACCTCGTCAGGGAATGTACTTCTGAATAAACGAAAGGCGTTGGAATCACTTTTCTTTTTCTTGTGGGTTTCATCATTCATTCATTTCACGTGTTTAGTTGTGAAATTTATCCCATATATATATGTTGTATGTTTCGGTCTGTTTTGGTTTCGCTGGGAGAAGTTGCCACTTACAACAGATTATACGCCCGATGTTGATGACCTGAAGAAGTCGTCGCTATGTCTTGTTTCCTCAGATGTGCTCAGGGGAGTGCGAATTAAAGGCTCGCGGGGAACAAGGAAACTTTTTGCAAAGTTTTTCTTTTACTTTACTTGAATTAGAGTGCCTTTACAGTTGAAATTAAATTTATCGAATGTCAAGTCGTTATTGGATCGACTTTAAATCAAAGTTACTTTACTACTCAGTTATAATTTATCCCAAGACTTCTTAACGCGACTCGAGCCATCTCTCAACCGGAGGCTAGTCTGGCGTGGCTTAATCTAAGGTCGTCTATTCGCTTCTCCTCTACGAAGTGGGCCTTGCTGCCGCAACCCGGACTCCGGGGGGCCCTGGTTCAGGACATCCGAATGGGGCCCATCGACATAAAAATTAAATAATTTTCAAAGCAGGCTATTTATTGATTCGTCCAAAAAAGAAGCGCATACAGGCGCACAGAAAATTGCATAAACAATTGCACAGTAAACATGCAGTAGTTATTTGAAGCTCACTTTGCGAACTTTTGCATTCGCAAATTTGTTCACGATATCAGAGATGTCCAACCGCTTAGCGCTTTCAGATTCGATCGATATCACTGCCAAATTTCATAATCTTTGCCGAGAAATTGTCGATCGCAAATAGTTCTTGATTATTTTCAGTTTCGAAAACGCGCGCTCACATGACGCAACCGTGATTGGCAATGTTAAAAAATATAATCTATAAAAATAAAGTTATTAATAGATTTAAATAAAAATTGTTATGTATTTATATAATATAAACTGCTGATGTTCTGGTAGCAGAGCATGTGGCATTTTGGCCCAAGATTGCTTGGGGCCCTTGAGGCTTCGGGGCCGTGGTTCCGGTGAACCACCTGAACCACGCTTGTTACGCCAATCACCCGAACCGAAATTAATCGCGCGGTGTCGGAATCTGAATTAATCTCTCTATACGGATTGGGCCTTCGCTGCCCCGATCCGGAGATCCGCGTCTAACCGGCGCGTGCAGAAATCTGATTTAAGGGAGTGGAGCGCCTTCTTTTATATTAGAAAAACCGGAACCTCCTCCGCGTCAGTCACGCAAGGTGGTGACGTCATTAGCACGAGTAGCCTACGTTATAGCTCTTTGTTGCACCTCACTTTGTGTGTGACTTTTTATTTGAAAGGAAGTACTAAAAGGATAATATTTTAGATTTCCAATGGGGCGTATCCGGGAGAAGTCAATCTCTTTTTTCGTTTTAGGAACGTATCTAGGTGCACAATGTACGTCAATTGTATAAAATTAAATAAACCCTTTGTTTGCATGGGTCGGAGCGTTGTCTGGTTTAAATGAAATAAAGCGTTTCTTGTGAACTGGAAATGGAGGGAGATAAAATTGTAGGTGAATTATTACTTGTATTACGTTATTCGATTCCCCTTCCACTACCCTTTCTGCGGTGTAAATATGAAACCAATTCAATCACTTTATTACCGTTTATAAATTTGGTCAAACACTTCCCATAACTGTAGAATTAGAAATATGGAATATGGAATTTTCCGACATTCAGGTGCCTCCTTATTCTATTTTTCTGCAAAGCTACTCGAAATTTGCAACCGCCGTTGTGAGGGGCACCAGTTCTGTAGGTACGTCTAGCCTGCATGTTCACATTGGATTTATTGAATCCAATTTATGTTCCCATTTGACGCATGGGAATTGTATCCCTAAAATTACGAAAAATGTAGAGATGCTACATGAACCGATGGAATGCAGTGTACTCGTATTTATTTTTTGTAATTAACCTCACTCGGAAGTCACTATTTAAGGATTTGACCTACAGCCAACTTACGAATATCACTCAAATAACCCAAGTCAGGACGAGAAAAAACTCATCAAATCACTTGTAGTCTCGTTTAATTAAGTCAGAATTGGAATGGAATATCGAATTCGTGACAAAAAAATTGACATACAATTCTTGTCTTTAGTCACGATTAATAAAAAAAGGGTAAAAATCTTATAAAAGAATGCCTAAAATTTAAATTGTCAGATTTAACTTCGAATTTAACAGAAGGGAATTTTTTAAAGTTTGAATTACAAAAATCAATTAAAGAACGCTAACGCAGCATTAAGCCACTGAATAAGGCTTCAGTTAGGCTGAGGTTAAGATTATTATATATATATATATATATATATATATATATATATATATATATATATATATATATATATATATATATTGTACGTTTTACTTCAAGTTCCACCGAATTTGAGTTCGTAAATTTAAGGGATCGCAATAGGGTCAAGAACAGCAGTCATCCGGAAATTACGTTAATTGATGTACGGGTTATAGTTCGAAATACGTCAATAAATCAAATGAATCAAACTAAGTACTTTAACGAAATTAATAAAGCTTCTTAATTCTAGTTTTATAATACGATATTTCTGAGTCAACGAAACCTTGTGGCCTGCCTTTCTTGCAGTCACCCCCCATATACTGTACAAGACCTTCTCAACACCAAATTTTACCATAATACAAAACCGCAAATCTATACAGATTGACCCTTAACGTCACGATCCGGAGACCCAATTAATAACCGCTTTTCAATCCTCTAAGTCGGGCTGGAATCTGCGAAGGGGGCGTAGGGCCCTTCCTTATATATCAGCGAGAATGGAAATGATGGTTGCGTCACCAGCTTGCCTCCTTTGTATTAGTTTCCTCTCTTTGTCTTATTGTATAATATATATATATATATATATATACCGGGAGGACGAAAAAAACCTGGACACTTTTGTTTTTCTTACAAATTTCAAACAAGTCAACCTAATAAACCCAAATTAGTACAAGATGTAACCAATAGTATGGTTATCATGTGCTGAAAACCTCAGTTAATTATCTTTGGCCGTTTCTTAATTATAAAAAATTTAACTTGACGAAACAAACAGCGAGATTTTGTGAAGCTGACCACGCCCTTGGTTGTGTCAGATGTTCGCTACAAAACAAGCAGTTTGCGCATGCGCACCTAAGACAATGATAAGTGGCCACATGGCGAATTGATAGGATAGCAGTGTCAGATTTCTTTAAGAAGTGTTGGCTGATGGAATGTTTTTTCTTATTCTTTTTTCCTTGTGGTGTTAATTAAAATTCTATCGTAATGGTTTTAAGTAAAGAAGACTTAGGTGTTAATCTGTTATAAAGGCTTTTTTTGCCTGGAAGGGATGGAGTGCTAGAAAAATAATTAGGGAATTTCCGGGAAAAATTTGGGAAAGAAGTACAGTACAATACGTAATAAATAAAATTAGACAATCAGAATCAACTGACAGAAAACGTGGCAGCGGTCGTCCGCGTACTGCTCGGACTCGAGAAAACGAAAGTACGTTAAAGAGCATGCGTTGTCGCAGGAAAATAATTCTGGTACTCATCTTTCGCAGAGAAAAATGGCGAATAATTTAAATATTTCGCGCAACAGAACAATGTCCAAAACATAATGAAAAGTAAAGGAATCAGATCTTTTAAAAGATTCATGCCCCCAGAATAACAAAAGAAGCCATGGGTAAACGGTTAGAAAGGTATAATTCTTTGTACAGGAAATTTAATTTAGCAGACATTAAACGCATGTTTTTTCAAGATGAGTCCAACTTTGCATTAACTGTACCAACAAATCGACAAAACAACCGAGTCAATGCATTAACTTCAAAATCGGAAATCCCGCCAGACCGTCTTTCTCATCCAATTTCACGATTTTCTAAGAAATTAATGGTATCTTGTGGTGTTTCTTACAATGGAAAAACGAAATTACTCTTTACTGATCCACATAAAACAAAAATGAACTCGCAAAATTACATTGAACACCTCGGAAAACTTTTACCGGAATGACAAGACTTGTACCCGAACGAAGATTTTATTTTTGTTCAAAACCATGCACCATCTCATTCAGCCAAGGCAACCCAAGAATTTTTGATGACAAACATTCCTGAATTCATAAAAAGTGAAGAATGGCCACCAAATTCTAATGACTTAAATCCTCTGGATTACTTCGTGTGGAATGAGCTGAAGTCATTGGTGTACCATGGTCGCAGGGAACCATTTTCAAACGTGGAAGCACTTAGACAAAGAATTGAGGTTGTTTGGCTTATGGTGTCCCAAGACAAAATCAAGTCATCCATAGATCAGTGGAAAAGGAGAGTACTGACCGCAATTCAAGAAAATGGGGAGCCAATACAGTATCGATTTCAATAGGGTAAGTTTTATATGAGTTCCATTGAAATTTTTTAGCACATGATAACTATACTATTGGCTACATCTTGTACTAATTTGGGTATATTAGCTTGATTGTTGGGAAATTTGCAGGAAAAACAAAGTGTCCAGATTTCTTTCGTCCATGCGGTATATATATATATATATATATATATATGAAAAGAAGGACCAACAAAACAGCAAACATTTTCGTTTATTTTTGTTCTTCAGACGCCTTGGTGGTGTAGTGGTTAACGTCGCTGACTACGAATCCATCGGTCCCTGGTTCGAGAACCGGTGACGGCAGCCGGCGTGCAGCAAAACCCAGCTGTTCATCATTCCACACAATGAGAGAAAGTGGTTGGTAGATAATTGGGTACGTTGGGTGGCCTAGTGGTTAAGACGCTCTGCTGCTGGTGGGGCGTGGTTCGGATTCCACGTTAAACTGTAGGCCTAAGGTGGAGTGAAAGCTTAACCTTCGTCAGAATGAACAATTCGGGCGGAAGCTAACCAAAGGTTACCAAAGACGTTTCGAGAAATCTTTTGTCATCATCACTGAATTATAAACCTTAAAATCTTAAAACAAAATAAGAAAAATAATTAAAATTACATCAATACAACAATAGTTCATCTTATAAATTACAGTTTTTCCAACTAACCAATCAACCTACTTTCATCGATATATAATACCTTCCAATGTAACTGACATTCATACAGTTTTCTCTCAGGATCCGCCGAATATGGAGGTTGACGTAATTGTGTATTTACCAGTTGAGGTAATTTTAATTTAATTTAATTTAATTTTAATGATTTTAATTCCTTTTTGTATTGACGTAATTTTAATTATTTATTCTTATTTTGTTTTAAGGTTTTAAGGTTTATAATTTACTGATGATGAAAAAAAATTTGTCGAAACGTCTGAAGTACAAAAATAAACGAAAATGTTTGTTGTTGTGTTGGTCCTTCTTTTCATCTGTAAACCCCGTTTCCCTAAGGAGAAGTCAAGAGTTTTGATATATATATATATATAGTTAGTTAGTTAGTTAAGTAGTATGCCCGCAAAAGGAGAGAGTGCAGAGCAATTGCAATGTTGATCAAATGAGTGCTAGTGCCAACTCCTTTCTCCCCTTGTTGCAAAATGCCAACCCCCTCCCCCAGTGCCAGCCCCCAGGGTGCCCTCCAGAAAGGAGAATTCCCCCAGCAAACTGGGGGTGTCCACCTAACCTCTTTGGGGGAGAAGTTGACACGGTCTCACCCCTCAAAGGAGTATACCTAACCTAGAGAGAGAAGAGAGAGAGAGAGAGAGAGAGAGAGAGAGAGAGAGCGGAAGAAGAGTATCCTACACCTGGAAGATCCAGATGCATAATGGGAGCTCATTGTAGAATCACGTGGTTTAGAACTCGAAATCCGCCAGTTGGCGCACACAAACGTACATACACTCCCCGACTATACTGTATATACGCCCATAGATCCCTTATTATTACACACATATATATATATATATATATATATATATTATGCGCCTCGGTGGTGTAGTGGTTAGCGTCGCTGACTACGAATCCATCGGCCCCGGGTTCGAGACCCGACGGCAGCAAAACATAGCTGTTCATCCTTCCACAAAATAAAGTGGTTGGTAGATAAGTGGGTACCCTAGGTGGCCTAGTGGTTAAGACGCTGGGATGCTGATCGGGCGTGGTTCGGATTCCACGTTAAACTGTAGGTCTAAGGTGGCGTGAAAAGCTTGACCTTCGTCAGAATGAACAATTCGGGCAGAAGCTAACCAAAGGTTATCAAACCAAAGGTATATATATATATATATATTATAAACACATGCATGTAAAGCCCCAATAGCAAAATATATTACGAGCATAACAACCACACATAAAGAATACACAACAACGACCACAACACCACAACCACCAATCATCTAAGTATAGTTTACCATCACCTAACCCAGGGGTGGGGAACCTTTTTTCATTGGAAGGCCGCATTTCATTTAACCAAGACCCTATTAGGCCGCATGCTGAGAATTTAACATATACAGTACAACAAAATGTCATATTTTAGTTACAATCTACATATTTATTAATTTTAAATCAAACTTGATAATACGTGAGGGCTTTTATAATAAATAAAAAATTCAGCAAGTGCACATTTATATTTGTGGGGAATAATTAACAATATAACTAATATTAAGTGAAAAATGATATTAAGTGAAATGATGTTAATGTTAAGTGAAAAAGTGATAAACCATTTAATGACTTTTTTGTGACTGCTTATTGCGGGACAGGAGTCGTACATTTGGTTCCAATATCGTTGACCGTAGTTTTAGTTGGTCCTCCAGGTGAATATTCGTCATCTGAGATCTCAAGCGCGTTTTGATTTGAGTCACATATGAAAACGTGATTCACAACAGTAGGTTGTGCCGAAAGAAGGCAACATTCGACGAGCATGTTGGCGCAGACGTGGGTATTCAACGCCATTTTTCCATATTTCAACAGGATCCTTCTTAGTATCAAATAGAGACTTAAGGATATTATCTTCTAATAGCTCAATCAACTCCATCTGTAAATCTTCAGGTGCTTTGGAGACGTCAACCAGGTGTGGTTGGAAAGCTAGTTTCAGTGTGAAGTCATGTTTCTCAAAATCTTCAAATCTTTCATCGTATTCTTCAATCAGGGAGTCTAGGACAGCTGTGTATTCTTTCACATCGCATTCCCTTAATGATTTACTTGTATCTTCTTCATCAATTACCTTTGCCAGTTCAGGGAAGTGGTCAGCTGAAAGTTCCGATCGGGTAAGGATAGTTTTGAAAAAGCGCAGCTTCCTCCGAAAAGCCTGGATTTTTTGCCACATTTCATATATGGATTTAGTTTTACCTTGCAAAGAAATATTCAGGTAATTTTGCTTCACATTACGTCACACAAAAATGCAGCATTTCTGCAGAAATCCTTTTTTGACAATTCACATGGTTCATTGAGTTCCTCGGAAAATCTTGTGATTTGTTTTCGCAAAGACAAAAGTTTTTCAAAGACTTGCCCTTGTGACAACCAGCGCACTTTAGAATGATACGGAAGATCCACACTGAATGTTTTATCATCAAGCATAAGCATATTGCGAAACTGGCGATGTCGTGATGCATTTGCTCTAATGTAGTTCATAATACGTATAACTTTACTTAATATGTCACTTAAAACAGTAGATTTGGCACAGAGATTCTGTTGATGCAAAATACAGTGAAAGGAAATCAAGCTATCTGGATTTGGCAGTTCTTTTTGTAGTAGCGCAACAAATCCTGCACATTTTCCTCTCATGGAAGGTGCACCATCTGTGCATGCACTTACTAAATTACATAAATTCAGTTTCGCTTCACGGCATTTTTCTTTGAAGAGAGACAAGACGTCAATTCCACGTGTCTTCCCCGTAAGAGTACCCAAAGCCAGTAACTCCTCGTAGCATTGAAAATCTGCAGTTATAACACGAATAAAAAGTGACACTTGCGCTGAGTCAGTAATATCAGTGGACTCATCCAAGGTAATCGAATAATAAGTATTTTCGCTTTGGCATATTGTATGAAGTTGTTCAGTTGCATTGAGGGCTAATTCATGTTGCCGATCAGTTATGGTCCTTCTTGAAAGAGGTAGTTGTTTGTATTTGTTAACCTTGTCTGAATCTAAAGGGGCTACAACTTCAACAATGCATTCTTTTATGATTTCCACATCACTTACCTCTTTTTCCAAGTATATATGCTCTTTATAAGTTGCTTCAGTGATTTCAGTCCCTAGGCCTGACATCGTTTTAAATACTTGCTGTTGTTGCTGCTTTTGAAGTTTCATCTTCGTAAGTGCAAACTTTCGGGGTTCTTCTTCCAATATAGCATACCTGTGGTTCTTATGAGTTGCATAATGCTTATATGCATTGTGTTTCTTCACTGTTGCAATTATGGCGTTGCAGAGCAAACACATCATTTTATCTTTCTTAACAACTATGAAATACTGCAATTCCCATTCTTCATGGAATATTCTGTTCTCTTCCTTTAATTTTCTTTTCACAGTTTTTGACATGATTGGGGTACCAGAAGATTTTTAAATAAAAATGGTACACGAATTGATCAAAGATTTACAGTTTTAAAGGAAACAAGCGTGCGTGTCACTAACGGAGAATCGTCAGTAACTGTCATCCAGTCGAGTTGATAGGTAAGGGCGTAAGCCGTAAGGCAACTCTGCCAGTTTTAACTGGCAACGTTGCCATATTTCCTATTGTTCAAGCCATAAAGAAGGCTTGTATATGTAAGAAGCAGTGAAGCTGAAACCATGATCTAATGAAATAGCCTAAAGCCCTAAAGGGGTATCAGTTGCTGTCCATTATCGTACGGTATGAATTCTGAATGTCAAATAGGCAGAAGGCCGCAGGTTCCCCACCCCTGACCTAACCAAACCCTCCTTACTCACGGCTTTTACTTACCAGCTCCTGATAGACCGACAAGGTGTCTAAATACGACCTAATTAATAGACAAAGCTCTGGGGCCAGGGGGTTGACCGACAAGGTCTCAAAAAAAAGGGCAACGATAATAGTTTTTCTATTAAGCTTCTCATGGTGGAACACCTCGAGGCTAATTTGACGTTTGGTAGACAATCTTTTAAACAAAAAATCGAATAAGATAAACTAAGTTTAATGCCAAAACAAATTTTCACCATAATATACAGTTTTATCCTTAAACTATAACATCAAAAGCATTAATGTGATTTTTAAAACAAAATAGAAATTAAATTATGGGTAACTATTTCATTTTTCCACTCTTGGCCAATTATTTTGTTTAAGGCAAATTTATCTTTAATATGCAATATTATCCTTAAACTATAACGTAAAAAGCATTAATATGGTTTTTAAAACAAAACAGAAATTAAATTAGGGGTAACTATTTCATTTTTCCTCTCTTGGTCAATTATTTTGTTTGAATGCAAATTTATCTTTAATATACAATATTATCCTGAAACTATAACATAAACAGCATTAATATGATTTTTAAAACAAAATAGAAATTAAATTAGGGGTAACTATTTCATGTTTCCTCTCTTGGCCAATTATTTCGTTTCAATGCAAATTTATCTTTAATATGCAATATTATTCTTAAACTATAACAGAAAGCATTAATATGATTTTTAAAACAAAATAGATTCCATTTCGGGGTAACTATTTCATTTTTCCTCTTTTATTTAATTATTTGGTTTCAGTACAAATTTATCTTTAAGACAGAAATATATCTTAAAAAATATTAATATAACTTTATAATAAAAATAGGATCTATTTTGGGCGAACTTATTCATTTTTCCTCCTTTACGCAATTATTTTCTTTAAATACAAATTTATCTTTACGACACAATTATATCTTTAAACTATAACATAAAAATGTTAATATAATTTTTAAAACAAAATAGATTCTATCTGTGGAATGAATAAGTCATATTTGATAAAGACCCCCCCCCCCCCCTAGAATTCGTGGATCGTCCAGCATGAGAACGAATCCAGGATCTCTGGTTGGCGGAAAGTCTCGCGAATCGACTATTGCGGAGGGGACCAATCGGGGTCGCGTATATAAAAGGGAACATTTTCAGCTGGATCCACAACAGTGATATTATCCAAATCTAACCACACATTTTCTCATCATGGACCCTTCCAATCAGACACATCAGCTTTACTGCTTCCCGCAATTGTCTGAAGATGGGGACCTCTCTGCAGGGGCTTCGCTCCATCTTTACGCAGCGGCCGACCGGAACACCCTACTTTCAACGCAATCCATTGAAGAAATTTGTGACGGCGAGGAAGAACCAGCGGGAAAGAACCAGCGGGAACCTCCTCATTTGAAATGTGGGTAATTACGTAATAACTGAGTTTGTGATTCATTCTCTGGCTATATATATATATATACATATATATATATATATATTAGGGGTAATTAGGGGTAACTATTTCATTTTTCCACTCTTGGTCAATTATTTTGTTTCAAGGCAAATTTATCTTTAATATGCAATATTATCCTTAAACTATAACGTAAAAAGCATTAATATGGTTTTTAAAACAAAAGAGAAATTAAATTAGGGGTAACTATTTCATTTTTCCTCTCTTGGCCAATTATTTTGTTTGAATGCAAATTTATCTTTAATATACAATATTATCCTGAAAGTATAACATAAATAGCATTAATTTGATTTTTAAAACAAAATAGAAATTAAATTAGGGGTAACTATTTCATTTTTCATATATATATATATATATATATATATATATATATATCGTATCATTCAGTGCTTAATCATTGCAAGTATTAGTTAATTTATAAAAGCCATAATAAACGAAGTGAAAGGATATCTGCCCAATGGTTGGAGACTTTGCGACGGGGCTTAGTAGCCCAGCTAATCTTCCTTCCTGAGAATGTCATTTAGACAGTAAATTTTATTATGCGATGAAGGTAACCTTTGAAAGTGAAATTTTATTACGCGCTTGTTTCTCTGTAAGTGTTAATTTAAAAATTTATAGTAAGTTCTACAGGTTGGTTTTTAGAATTACTAAAACTAAAGGTGGGAAATTGCTGCGGTCCCGGGTTCACGACCAGGTGCTGACAGATGATGCGTAGCACATCCAGCTAATCTTCCTTTTGAGCTCAGTTACGCTAGTTGCTTTGTGTTTATTTGATCTCGGTACCCTATCCTGCATTTTCTCTTATTGTAACTCCATGTAACTCTCTCCTCCCATATATACATCGCAGTGTCCTAACATGTAAATGCTTGTTTACTACAGGTTACTGTGCTAGGCTTTCTGTAATTAATGTATTCTATTAAGTATTTAGAGAGTGAATTTTGTCTATCAAATAATTACGTGTTAGCATTTATGTAAAATTAGTTTGTAAAATGTTTCATTAAAATAGCATGTATCCTCAATATATATATATATATATATATATATATATATATATATATGGAACAAATTAATTTTAATTGAAAAAGTTTCAGTGTGAATGAATCGTTTAATATCTGCCAGGTGCTCGATAGTCTGTGACGGTGCTTAGTCATCCAATATGATCATTATTAGAAAAATGCTTGAGCTGTCAAAATAATTTTCTGTCTATAACTGTATCGTCTCTCCTTATAGGTCCGATGTGGAACTCGATCGTGTTATAACTACTTTTCGTGACAACTTTGAAAAAAAGCAAATAGTCGACGGCGATTTGGAGGTTTACAGCGCAGTGAACCCAGTGACCTGAATACGGAAGTCAGTCGAAGTATTGGCTCACATCCCATCCAACGATTGCCAGGTCGTCCGGGAACTAACGGAAGCTTTTATTTCTTTTGGTTAAGAACAAGAGAGCATATTTTCATCAATTTATTAAATGATAGAAATCTTGTTTTATAAATTAGTACAATTCAGCTTAAATAAGAATTAGCATCCATTAAATAAGCTGCAGAGTACAAGACTAACATTATTGGGGCATCTTATATTTTACACAATAGTTACAATTTATATATATATATATATATATATACACGCGTAAAACTTCACACAATACATCGAGTGCGCACAAATGGGATCCTTTTTTATATCTGCATGCACACCATTTCAACATTCAGCTCAGTGTCGCACAAATCAAATAATTAAAAAAAATTATAAATCCCTTCCCACGTGACATATGCAAGAGAAATGAAAGGCAGTACATGAGGCAAGTATTACTAAAATATCCTTTTAGTCGGTGAGGATTCCATTCAATTTCAGGATTTGCAACTGTTCGAGAAATTTTACAATAACAGGGTCACTCCAGGGATGAGTCTCCAGTGAATTAAAATAATACATTCTTTCCCTATTTTTAAAGTAGATGGGCAACCAATGAATCCCTTCGCCACCAACAATGTCCGTGTTGACAATAATTCCTCCCCCGCATTTTCTTGTAGTTGGTAATTTCAATGTTTCATTCTTCGCAAACACACTGATAAATTTGGAGCGTGTGATTTGGTCACTATTCAATACTCTCTGAAGTGTATTCACATCCATTTTAAAAGCCAGTGACAACGTTCCTGAAGCAGTCAATTTCTATTAGAGCTTGTGACTAATAGGACCTTCTATCGGGTTGGCGAATTCCAATCTGGCTGAGATGTTCCCACTCTGTTGTGGACTTAAGTGTGTATTTACACTAGCAGATAAGTAGGGTGTGATATCAAACGGGTAAAGGTTAAATTGATCGATGAATTCTTTCTGCGTTACCCCCAATCTGGAGCTCATCATAAGCTCCTGCAATATGGGCCAGATTACTATAAGCGCTCGCGAAAAGCGGGAACACAGTGTCTGATGAGTAGTTCGTAGCCATAGTCCCACCCAACGCAACGTCATTGACGTATAGATTATAATTTTAAGGCCGAAATTCTCGAATTTAAAGGCGTTCTTTTATATTTTCCATTCGTCGAAGCGTGATCCTGCATTCCAATTAATAACCTTTTAAGTAGAACTCCCAGAGCCACGTTTTCCAGCTGCTTCGAGGCCAACCCTGCGGGCACCGTGTATAGTTTGATCTGTACTCTTTTAATTGGGTATTTTACTGTTGCGTGTATTAAATTTTTTCAATTTCTAATTGTTTAGCAGAACTTAATTTCATTCGCTGTACGCGCAGATATGTTTCCATAATGTGAATCACAACGGGTTTTGCGCCCTCTTGTTGATCAGGCCCCCTATTTATACAGATCTCAGGATTCGTGCGAGTGAGCTTTAATTTCATTCCATCACATTCACAAGCAATTTCTCCTAGAATGTGAAGTCTGTATGCAGACGTCCAAAACACTCATATATCTTCTTTTTAGAATTTTTAAATTTATACTTTATATTACTTTCGTCTGTAGTCTGATAATAGCCCTCGGCGGTTAAAAGGGTATCTTCAATTCTTTTGTAAAGTTGAGGACATTTACCACGTAGGCTCGTAGGTGAGTAGTATGTGCGCAAAAGGAGAGAGTGCAATGCAATTGCAAATGTTGACCAATGTTGCAAACGAAATGTTGCAAGAGGTTATGCAACAAGGGGGAGGAGTTATCCCCCAAGTTGCAATGAACTCCCCCAGCAAGGTTGGGGAGGCCTCTTTGGGGAAGACGGTGGGACGGCCTCACCCCCCAAACGGGTATACATAACTTAAGAGAGAGGGAGAAGGAGAGGGGAGTGTTCGCTTGACAGCAGTCAAGCGCATATTAAGACTTCATCCCAGCGCTTGCTGTCTTATAAGCCCCTAATCAGCCAGTTCGCACAGTGTATACAACGTTTGGACAAATGCACGTACACTCCCGCTTATACGCCAATAAAATATCACACACACACAACTATATGCGCGATTATATGCGCCTCGCTCGAGACCCGGTGACGGTGCATTCTTCCATGGTTTTTAGATAAATGGGAACCCTAGTTATCCTAGTGGTTGCTGGTTAAGCTGTAGGTCTAAGGTGGAGTGTAAAGCTTGACCTTCGTCAGAATGAACAATTCGGGCTGAAGCCATCGAAACCAAAGGAGAGCCTATATATGTAGAGCTCCGGAAAAAAGTTCATCTACAAAATTTTGAAAACTATAAAAATTGGTACAAGAAGTGTGCACTAAAGATCCAAAATTTATAATTAGCAATCACGTCAAATTGCATTAATTAACTCTCTCTCTCTCTCTCTCTCTCTCTCTCCTCTCTCTCTCTCTCTCTCTCTCGGGCTAACATGAATTGGATATTAAGGTCTTTTTCATCTGTAGCTTCTGCAAATTAAAAATAAAACAGGACAAATGATACATATAGCATTAAAATGAAGGTGAAAATGTGCAGCACATATGAATAAATAGAAAGGAAATATGATAAAGTGGGTAAATGAAAAGAAGAAAGGCAAAAGCGATATAAACAAAAACCTACCGAAACAACAAATCCTAATTCGATGATGTAAATAGCTGAACAAAAGCAGGACATAAATATTTATGGAAAAAAAAAATACATATGTATAATTACATTAAACATCGTTCTGTAAACTGCGGAGTTTGACGGAAGCTGTAGATAATATCGATTTTAAAATTCTAATAAATAAACTTCTTTTGCAGGAGTTTATTTCGAGATCATAAACTTTGGGGGTTAATGAACCGCATCCACCACCCATCTCTGCTATTTTTTTAAAATTTATTTTACAGATTGTATCGTGCGATAGCGCAGGACACCATAAACTTTACAACTCCGAAAATTATTTCGAATTCATGGGTAATTGGTTTTAAAACTATCTTCCAGTTTCTGAAGAATTATTTTTCAGAGGAAATAATAAATTTTCCGAACCTATTTTAGATGGAGCAACATAAACAGATTCACAAATTTATCTTCCAACCTCTTTAAGCCCCTCATATAATTGGATGTTTATTATATGTTCGAATCTCCCTTCCCCACCCATCTCATCGGAACCCCACAATACAAGATTTATTTTCAAACAATGCGTTTCTCTCTCTACGGATATGGATCGGGCAAGATATATCTGACACGCCCCAGATTTCACGAGACAGCCAATCACAGTACAGTAGGCGGCGCATGAGAACGGCGCAGGACCTCTGGTTGGAGGCTAGGTATGCTTATACGTTAAGCCCTGACCAAATTTCACCGAGGTCCAACAGGAAACTCGCGAATCGGGTATTGTGAGATGTTCACAATTACGATTCCCGTTTATAAAAGGGGTCATTTTCATCACATGGCTCCAATTCAGTTGTTTTTATCGAACAGTGCTTTTTAAATACCTCGCCTTGAGCCAATCGCCGCAGCTCTACCTCTCTCTAGGTTTGTTTGAAGACGAGGATGCCTCATCGCTCTCTGCAATTTATCTTTTCCCTGCGACTGACCAGAATGAACTTCTTTCAACGCAAACTGTTGCAGAAATTTGTGACGGAGTGCGAGAACCAATCAATGAAAACGATATTAAAATGCAAGTAATTAATTTAATTTGTGATTATATACGTCTTTTCATTCAGTGTTAGCTAATTTATAAAAAGCCATAATAAATACTTTTTGAAAAACTTGTTTGTGATTTATTCTTGGGCTATATACATCGTGTCGTTCAGTGTTAAATAATTTATAAAAAACCGTAATAAAACGAAGTGAAAGAATATCTGACCAAAGGTCCAGGCCCGGTCTCTATTCATATATATATGTTCTCTGTGTGTATTTTGATGAAAAACAATAGGTTTTTATTTATTGCCCATTCTCTCTTTCCTTCGTGGTTATTTCGGCATATATATATATATTATATATATATATATATATATATATATATATAATGGTGTGGTTTTAATAATACATTTCTTAATAACTTAAAAAATTATAGAAGTTCTACAGTAGAATTTTAGAAATATTAAAAAAAATTAAGAAATGCCCTGCGGACCTCGGAAAAAGACCCGATGCCAGCAGACGAAGCGTAGCACACCAATCTAATCTTCCTTTTCAGCTGTAAATTTGTGTACTTGTTTTTAATTATTGCCCATTCTCTGTTTCCTTCGTGGTTTCAATAATACATTTTATGATAAAATAAAAATTTATAGAAAGTTCTACAGTAGGATTTTAGAAATATTAAAAACTTTTAAGAATTGCCTGTGGACCCGGGCTCGAAACCCGATACCGGCAGACGATATCTTAGCACTCTTACTCTTGAAAACTGTCAGGATATCTGCTTTGTGATTATAATTTGCCAGGCTCCTAATCGGCATTTTCTCTTATTGTAACTCTTTAATTAAATTTTAATTTAATTTAACTTTAAATGATTCAGTATGAACTGATCATGATAATTTCAGCTTAAAGGTCGGATGTGGAACTTGATCGTGTTATAGCTACTTTTCGTTTTGATGAAAGGGGAATAAATGATTTAGAGGCTTTACTGCACAGCCAACTCAGTGACCTGAATACCGAGGTGGAGGTAATGGCTCACATCCGGTCCAACGAACACCAGGACATCGAGGAACTAATGTAAGTTTTTTGTCTACTCCTCGCGTTTTATAGTAAATGTTTCATTAACAGGTATCCTCAATTATAGCATAGTTTGCAATAGCACTGAGCTATGATTTCTGAACACAATTCTTTTTATGAAAAAATGGACTTTAATTAAAAAGAATCAGTATGAACTACTCATGTTAATTTCTCCTTAAAGGACCGATACGGAGCTCGAATATATTATAGCAACTTTTCGTGACAGCTTTGATGAAAGGGAAATAAATGATTTGGAGGCTTTCCCGCACAGCCCGCCCATGGGCCTGAATACAGGAGTCGAAGTATTGGCTCACATCCGGTCCAACGAATGCCAGGTCATCGAGGAATTAATGTAAGTTTTTTGGGGTTAAGAACAAAACACATTGCATTTTCATTTAACTTATTAAATGGTAGAAAACATGTACAAAGCGGCTTACAGAACTAGCGTCCATTAAATAAGCCGTAAAGGAGACATTTTACAAATGCGTATACACATTTACAATATAGATACAATTATATATACACCTTTACAAAACACAATGAGTGCGAACATATGGGAACCTTTTTTCTATTTGTCTGCATACCGTTTCATCATTCATTTCAGTGTCGCACAAATCGAATAATTTAAAAAAAATTTATAAGTCCACGTGACATGTGCAGGAGAAAAGAAAGGCAATACATGCCATAATTATTACTAAAATATCCTTGGAAACGGTAAGGATTCCATACAATTTCAGGGACATGTATCTGTTCAATAAATTTTACAATAACAGGATCACTCCAGGGTTGAGTACCGAGTGAATCAAAAGAGTACATTCTTTCTCTATTTTTAAAATAAATTGCAAACCAATGAATCCCCTCACCCCCAACAATGTCGGTGTTCACGATAATCCCATACCAATCTCTCGTATTTGGCAATTTCAATATTTCATTCTTTGCAAACACACCGATAAATTTGGAGCGTGTATTTCGGTTACTTTTCATTACTCTCTGGAGTGTATTCGCATCCATTTCAAAAGTCTGTGACCACGTTCCTGAAAAGGTCAACTTCTATTAGAGTCTGTGATTCGAGGTACTCGAGTAAGCTAATAGGCGCGTCTATAGGGTTGACAAATTCCAACCTGACTGAGATGTTCCCACTCTGTTGTGGACTTAAGTGTGTTTACGCCAGCAGACAAGTCAGGGGTAATATCAAATGAATAAAAGTTAAATTCTTCAACAAATTCTTTCTGCGTTACACCAAACCCAAGCACGTCACAGGCACCGGCATTATAAGCCAGACTACTATAAGCTCTCGCGCAGAGCGGGAACACAGCGTCTGATGAGTAGTCCGTAATCATAGGCCCCCCCTAATGCGACGCCATTTAAGTATAGTTATATTTTTAAGGCCGAAATTCTCGAAATTAAAGGCGCTCTTTTTATATTTTCCATTCGTCCAAGCGTGATCCTGCATTCCAATTAATATCCTTTTAGGTAGAACTCCCAGGGCCACGTTTCCTAGCTGCTTCGAGGCCAACCCGGCGGACACCGTGTATAGTTTGATCTGTACTCTTTTAATTGGGTATTTTACTGTTGCGTGTATTAAATTTTTCTCAATTTCTACATAATTCAGCGAACTTAATTTCACTGGCCGTATACCTAAATATGTCTCCATGATGTGAATCACATGGGGTTTTGCGCCTTCTTCTTGATCAGGTCCCAGATTTATGCAGATCTCAGGACTCGTGTGATTGAGCTTTAGTTTCAGGTGGACGCCGTTCATAAGCAGTTTCTCCTGGAACGAGAAGTCTGTATGAAGACACCCAAAACACTCGTATATCTTTTGTTTTAGAATTTTTAAATTTATCCTTTATACTACTTTCATCTTTAGTCTGATAATAGCCCTCGGCTGTTAAAAAGGTGTCCTTCGCTTGTTCTGAAAAGTTGAGAACAACATTTTCCAGATAGGCTCGTAGGTGATAATAGCCCGTCCTGCCGAAATGTTAACCTGATTTAAATACACCTCACAGTGGCTGAATATGGAGTGTAGAAAGTTGGTTTCACGGTATGCAGAGTAACTATCATCGCAGTCCGTTCCATCTGAATGAGCTATACGCACTTTAGCGTACATGTGCATGCAGCTCGGGTCAAAAATGTATGGGCCTGAGCTGGGTATCACGAATTCTATAGGGGCACTCGGCGAACTAATTGTGTTTAATGGGTTAATTGTAATAAAGTCGCTCTGCTCCATAGAGACCTGAGTAGGGGGCATATCAAAGAGGGACAGTTCCGATTTACAGCATTATGAATAACACGGATGGATAAAACACGCCAAACGAGTCAGAAATAGTACCACCTCTCTCGACAACTAGTAATCAGCCTATGATTCGTGAGAGTAGTGTCCTCAGCTTACTGTATATCAGTTAAAAAAAATGATCAGCCATAGGCTTCATATACTTAGAACACTTCTTTTTTGATGTCCTCTTACGTTTAGCGCCACGTGTTCGTAACCCCTTCTTCCTGACAACCCTCTTTTCGCCACCACGCATTTTTCTCTTTTCATCTTTGATGATTTCGTCCCATGTACGTTTTAAATGGTTTTTTAGAGCTCCTTTAGGTTTAGTTCCACCCATTATGTCTTCCACCGTGTTAAAACCTGATTGTAACGCCTTCCTCCCGAGGTATCTAGCCCCCCTATTCAATAGTGGGACAGCGGTGCGTAGTATGGTTGAAAAAGTGGATCCAAGCCCACTCCCACGCTGATATTTCACCTCCTCGTTACACTGTGAAAGGCCTTCGGGTCATTATAACTGAATGCGACGAAAGTGTAGCTTCATTGTTAAGCTCCCATTGGTTTATAGATTAGTCGCAACATTCACATAATGGGGCTTGTCATATGTAATGCTCAAACTTTTCCCTCTATGGTTGGGGATGTGTGCAATGCGCAGCAGGAGCGCCTGGGTGTCCCCAAAAATTGATGCTCTTTGATATTGCTGTAAATATAGTACATGTCTGGGGATGGGCAGCTTTCACCCAATTTCTCCATCTTCAACTGATACATTAAGCTGGACAAGTCATGTTGTGCCTCGTGAAAGGTATCTCTTTGTAGAGCTGCACTACATATATCGGCCCTCAGACCCAATTGTGAACAGCTCTTTATCTTTAATATTTCTACTAAAGGTTGATTTTATCTTCAATGTGCGTGCAGGCGTGCCTATGTTTACGACTTCAAAAAGTAAATCGTTTGTCAGGTACGACTTTTCAAGACTCTTGTTTAACCCCGTCACAATGTCCATGGCGATGTCATAATTACCGATTCCTAGCGTTACATTTGTACTATAGCACTGTACCTCACCGAAAAGGACTGATCGCATAGTGTTGTCTAAGGTTTGCCGAATTTTTGACACTCATCGAATCTTCTAAGGATCAGAAATATGATCTGATTATTTTAAAGAGTTAAAAATTTGTTGGCAAACTGGAGTTCACATAAACCCACCTCATACGAATCACGCTCAATTCAATGGGTCCATGGAGTTCTGTCACAAAGTTGGCCAGGGTGTTGTTAGGATGTACAGACAGACGAAGAGGACGGGAGTGTGATATAGAAGTGGTTAGGTGCCATGTTGCATACTATTTAAGCTTCATTATTGCAGCAGCTTTTATATAGGTGTTGAAGCTTTCTCGGTAATCCTTAATGTTCTCAATTTTAAACACACTTTTTCCTAAATTAAATGTCACTTTCTGCAACTCCTCGCGGTAAAAGCCTCCAGCGATTTCTTCCCCATTCAAATCTTCAACGTAATACATCATTATCTCGCCTTTAGGTCTCATAGCACTAACTTTAAAAATCTCACGTGTCCATCCTTCCTCAAATCCATTCGCGAATTTATTTCCCGAACGTGATAGCCTTACATTACATTGATTTTAAAATGTGTAGAGTGTGGTGGCGGTGTTCCATCTCTTCTCACCTCTGGGCGCGTACCTCTTTCTAAAACTTCGTTAGGTGTTGTGCCAATCGTGAGGTGGTGTGAATAGTTGTATGACGACGCCAATGACTCCAGAATGTTTATATATCTGTATGTGTTTTTATGTGTAAAATAGCGATGCATGCGTTCCTTTATGGTACGTTGAACTCTTTCAGCTAAAGAGGCCTTATGTGTAGAACTGCTAGTGTAGTATCTCATATAAAACTCTGTCAGCATGTTCTGAAAAGCGCGGCCTATAAATTCTTTCCCCATATCCGTACAAAAATATCCAGGAACCCTTTCTTCTTTTAACATCAACGTTTTGGTAGCTTTAGCAACTGTTTTAGGCGATTTATTTTTCATTGGAATTAGCCACAGTTATCTAGAGAATACATCTATTATGAATAGGATGTAGCAGTATCCGTCATTATACACTGAATATCTTTGCATGTCTGTTAAATCCGGTTGCCAAATAGAGTCAATCGAATCCGCGGTTGTCTTGGTCTTTTTAAACCTTTTTCTCACCGGCTTATGAAGTGTATAAGCATCCTGATCCCACAGAAACCTCTCACCATCTTTTTACCCTACTCCGTAAACACCTCTGTACAGTCTATTAACGCCTCCATAGGAGGCAGGGTGGAAATGTCATAATAGCGTTTACTTAATATTTTAGCCATTTGCATATTTTAAAGACACGTGGATAATGTTGGCCATTTGTCATATGTTCTCTTCTTTCTCCTCTTCAGAGACGCTACTTCTGGGGCGATGGCGTACTCAGTTGTGACACGTGCGAGACTTGATCCAAGTCTTTTAACCTATTCAGATTACCTATCAATATTTTGGGGACATTTATCTGTTGTAGTCTTGCTTTAATATGCTTCCATCTTGTTGGTGAGGGACTCTCCCACTTTCTCACCAGATCATGAACAATATCAACGATATTGGATGCCTGTACGCTTGTTCCTTCAAAAATGACCTCGCCTCTATCGACCCACTGTATGATGGGGTCCTCACTCAATAGATTATAAAGACTTAAGCCTTTATTCCTCAATGTATGTTGGAGACTACTTTTTATACATGTTCGATGTGTTGCGTTCTGTTATTCTTTGGTTGGTCATCTCTAACGTCGGACCCGGGTTCTATGTCGCCATGCTCAGCATTGCTCGCGCTGTGCCTAATAACCACGGGGAGCTCTGTATGATTCTTATAATCTTCGTACTCATGGAGAAATTTCTGCAGACCCGCTTGGTAGAAGATCCTTTTCTTATCATGTGACTTTTCACTGTTTAATAGGGCTAACAATTCGCTTTCCATTCTTTTAAGCCTACTTTTACGGCGTTCTAGGCCATGTCTGGAATCTTTGAACTTTGCAATGAAGCATACACCTCGTGCGGAATCACTACCACTTTCTTCATTATATTTATCTAGTCAGTAAAGGACAAACAAATGCAATAAGATGGGGAGGAATGATCCCCCTCTTTGTACAATAATTCGCTTTTTCTTCAAACAGTTTGACTTTTACGACCGAGCGCACGTATTATGTTCTTGTAACAACGTAAGCCAGCCTTCTGAGGGGGTTTCATTGGCACATTACATTTTATAACGTTAAGACAGATTTCACAGATGAATTTTAAAAAGTCATAGTCGATATTTTTAAAAAATATCTGTTGCAATGCCCGGGGCAATTGCTCATAGAGTTTTATTAATTCACGATATTTCTTCAGCCTATTTGTCATTCTGGAATATACACCGTTTCAGGCTCGTTTGGGAATATTTTCGTTCTTAGAAGTACCCTAAACGTGTTTTGCGGGTGAAGGTCACAAAGCAAATATCCGTAACGCTGACTTGTGGCTTCTTCATAAACATCCAAAAACTCCTTACGCTGATTCGGGAACATTTGATTGGCTCATACCCCAATTTTTTACATCCCTATGTTGCGCGAATAAGACTAGATATTGTGTATTTAACGACACATCGCGCATGTATTTATTTTTGAAAAATAGATTCTGATTGATGAAGAATACGCTTATGTTAAGATGGTGGGAAAACACTGTAAATGTCTCGGCAAACGTTTTATCCATTTCCAACATGAAATCTTCAATTCCAATGACTATGCTCATTTCCCTTTAACAATTAACGCCATATACGCCTTTGTGGAACAAAATATCATCTTGGTACTCGTTAAACACCGATTGATCCGTCGAATAGCACCACATTACTTTATGCACAAATTTTGAGAACATCTTCCCCTTATCTTTAATGATTTTAAGCATAAACACAGTTTTACCACAACCTGTAGGGCCAGATATAATACATGTGGATGGGTTTGTGAACCTGAATTTTTCTGCACATTTCTTCTCTAACACGTCACACCCCTAAGTGGGTCATTTACAAAGTATAACAAAATTTAAGTGCTGCTCCTTATATTCTTGTTTTCTTCTTCCACAGAACCGTGAATGACGACGATGTACAGGCCCTCCCATCATTGATATCACAGATGACCCCGATGACTGTGTAGCTACAGAACCCTTCCCCGCTGACGAACCCTCACCAGCGATACCTGTAGCATGCGACAATTCAGAGCGGAAGCATGATGAAGAACCCTCCACGTCAGGTATAAAGCGTGCCAGGATTGTGCCGGTTGTTAGATCTCCAGTAATAGACCCCCAACCCTCTACTTCTTATGACACAACCCCGACAATAGTACCTTCCTGAAATATACCCCCTTATTCCCGTTCAGCTCCGGGCACTTCCTCCACAGCAGCAGCAGTAGCTTCTCATGCTGTGGAGGAAGATATAACATTCGAACTGGTGCGTACCGCTACCCCCAACCCTGCCCTGACAAGAAATCGGTACGTGGTCAGGGTTGACCCTGGATCCATGTATAGCGACGGCGTTGGACTGCGACGCGTAGTTGAACGTATTGTGGAGTTTGTCCTTCAAACCGCGACGAGCGTGAAGTCCGGACGAGGTTGTTCTTCAGGTTCGGTTCAGATGACGGGGACGTAGTTGAGTTTTGGTGGCTGTAGACATAGAATATATCTTAGGCCGTATAATGCAGGCCTCTCGAAGTAGTACAGACTTCAATATGGACAACTTCATGGTAGATATTGACAGAGTATTCCGGGTTGCGGGTCATAGTGTCACCTTATACTCTTAATTTCAATTCTCCGGTTATTTACAGCAAGCATTTAAACATCGATCGTGGTTGCGGCTTTATAGCAATAGTCTTAGCTCATATGTTCACTGTGCTAAATACAAGGACGCCAAAAATTTGGTTGCACGGTTGTGTAGGGTGCCCGTAAACTGGCTTCAGATTGTAAGCTTGAGTTTGAGTGTAATATGGGTCCTGAAGAACTGAGAAGGGTGGAGCAGGAAATGAATGCACGTATAGTCGTATTTGGAATGGTTGATCGTCGTAGGACTGTGTATGTTTTTAAAAGCTGTGTGAGAGATCATACAAGACCTCTACTTATTTTAGGATTGTCAGGAACATCATATCTTGGCACTTGCAGGAAAATGAGGATTTGTAAGTGCGGTATGTTTCACATGATGGATAACTGGGGGAATTTCAAACAAAAATGCGATGAAATTCACTGTTCTACATGTCATGAAAAATATAAGGCGGACGGAGTAAAGCATGTATGTTATATGAAAGATAGTGAGCCTAAAATTAAACCCTGTATTACCGTGTACTACGATATAGAAACTTACACAAACCCTGAAACAAAAGAGGTTATTCCACATCTACTTATAAGCCAGACTATCTGCGATGAGTGCATGGATGTCGAGTGTGATGAGTGTCACAAATGTGATAAACGGACAAACGTTTTAAAACGATCGCACAAGACAATCCTGTGAAACTCTTTGTATCCTATATTGTCAAGTTAGTGGACAAGTTAAAAAAAAATGACTGTATATTCTTGCCCATAACAGGGCAAAATTTGACACACAGTTCCTTTATGAGGAGTTGCTTGAACACGAGTCATCTGAGATATTTACAGGCGCCCCTTGAAAAGAAAAAACAAACTTATACAAATGCAAATAAGAGGTAATGTTCAGTTGAAAGATATTTTATTATTCACACCTTGTAAACTAGCCAAGCTACCCAAGGTGATGGATGAAGCCGGTGAAGTTTCAAAAGGGTATTTCCTTTACACTTTCCTCACTAGCGAAACTTTAAATTACGAAGGACTACCTCCCCAAACCAATACTTTAACTACACCAACATGAGTGATAGTGAGCATGAAGATTTTGACCGCTACTACAACAGTTTCAGTGAAGCTAATCCTTACAATATAGCTGATGAATGTGAGCGTTATTGCGTGAATGATGTGCGCGTGCTTAGGTATGCTTCCAGGCCTTTAAAAGGATGTACATAGACCGTTTCAAATGCGATCCGTTGCAAGTCACAACCACAATAGCCTCATTGTGTTTTACTGTGTTCAAGAATAATTTCATGCCTAAAGACACCTTAGCCGTCATTCACAGGAACAACCCTCACAGTTATGGACACAAGGCTATTTGCTCGCTCATACACATACAGAAGCAGACTGGAGTATACATAAAACACGCCCGCAACACGGGAGAAATACCCATTAAGGTCAACGGTCGTGTTTTTTGGGTTGATGGTCGAAGCGAAGACCATGCCACTGGTGAGAAGACTGTGTACTCCTTTAACGGTTGTTGGTAGCATGGATGCCCGCGTCCTGATTGTGGAATCGTAGGAGATACCCACGTAGATCTCCTGCTGACTGTCTTGTACGGACCCGCATCCGCGATCAACTTATAGGCACACAGTTCACTCACAAGATCTTGTGGGAGCATGAGTATGATGCACGGATGGAAACAGATGGAGAGTACCGTGAAAAAATAATCACGATCAAGCGCTCTATGGTGTTGGATCCTCTCAAATGCGGTGAGAGCTTGTTCGGAGGGCGTACAAACCCATTCAAGCTATACTTTCCGCCTACGGAAGGCGTGAAACTCCATTACTACGACTTCTGTTCTTTATATCCCTACGTGATGAAGAACAATTCGTATCCCGTAGGTGCACCTGTAAAACTGGTGAGACGTGACCTGCCCACCATCGAGGTGTTTTCAACAAATTTGACTATACTATTTTGGTCTTTCTTTCGTAGACGTCTTCCCCCTCGCGATTTATGGATGCCGATCTTACCCGTCGTTATAGATCAGAAGCTCATGTTTCGCTTGAGCGTGAAGTGCGCAGAGGAGAACATTCGGTCCTGTAATCACTCAACCAACCAACGGAAGATCAGAAGTGTATATACTGTCCTGAGCTGTCCCTAGCCGTCCGCCATGGTTACAGAATATTGAAGATAGAGAAAGTGTGGAGTTTTCAGAAGCTATCCAACCTTTTCACGCCGTATATAAATATTTTTTTGAAGGATAAAGTAGAAGCATCAGGCTACCCGCGAGGGGTTGAAAGTAAGGGTGAAAAATCAGGGTATATTCAGCGCTACCGTGACCTTGAAGGGATACAACTTGACCGGGCCCAAATTGTTAAGAACCCAGGCGATCGCTTTAGTGCAAAGTTATGCCTAAATAGTCTTTGAGGCAAGTTAACACAGAATACAGATAAGGGAAATGTTCATTTGGCCCAAAGTTATAACGAGGTGTGGGATTATGCCAATGCCCCCGATAAAGAGGTCATGGAGATCGTGAATGTTGGTAACACGTACATAATAAGCACAACATCACCGAATGGCCACAGATACCTCACGTGTTACAAACATACCTGTAGCCAGCTTCACAACGGCATACGCACGCATCAAGCTTTGGGGACTACTGCACTCTCTTGGACGGAGGGCGCTGTACGCTGACACAGATAGCGTAATATTCACAGAGAGGGAGGGTGAATATATGCCGCCTATTGGGGAATTCCTTGGAGAGTTGACTGACGAGATTAAGGATGAGTATGGTGATGGTGCATACGCTGACTCCTTTTTATCAAGAGAGCCAAAAACTTATGGGGTATGGGTGAGGGTGGGGGAAGAGCTGAATTATATCGTGAAAGCGATGGCCATCACGCTTAACCTGGCGAACAGGCGACGGGTTGTTAACTTTGACTAGTTGAAGGAGCTAGTGCGTTAGAAGATGAGGGTGACCAACCACCCCAACTGACTGTAGGGACCCACAATTTTCCGGCGCAGAAGGTGGCGTGTGTGAAGGAACTTAGGGGCACAAAGGTGTGTCGTAACACCTATAGGAAACTTTACCAGGTGCCTGGCACCTATGATACCTTACCCTTTGGATACCATAGTTTAGTACTTGAATGTTATATTATGTCTATTGTTAACGATATATTTATTTATTACGTATATTTGAATATGTAAATGTTTCAATTAGGGTTTCATTTTCTCCTGTGTGTGTGTGTGTGTGTGTGCATATGTACAAGAAAAAGTCCTAAGCTCCGCTACACTGAACCGTACGAAGCTTGAGGAACAAGATGTTCAAATACTCTATGGATATTCTGGCGAGAGCATTGCCGGATTTCGCGGCACAAACGATGTAATGGACTAAGTTGTAGGGCTAAACTGTATAACAGCGTACATATACCGTGAAGTGAAAGAAACAGCAAGTGCAGAAGAGAAACAACGGGTATAGGTAGTGAGTCTTGTTGATGAGTGGTGTGACAGGCGGTATTATATCATGCTGCATCATACCGAGTACGCGTACTCTGGGGCTGAGAATGTAAATCTCGTCATAATGGATAGTCTGAAATACTTTTACCACTACATTCATATATATCATGACGAAGTTCTCAGTGAGGTTGTGGCTAAAGGCATGTGTGAGTTTTTAACAGAATTTAGAGACGAGTATTGACTGTTAAACAAAAAGGATAAATACGGGCACATGTTTCTCTCAAATAGTGTGCCGGATTGTTAATATGTTTAGTTTGTGGAAATGAACGTGTAGTGCGCATTCCGATAAAACATTAAAACCGATATTGCCCCATGTATCGGAAAAATTGCCCGCTATAATGGGTACAAGTACTCCCATGATTCTTTCATGCTGGAACAAACCCGTACACGAAACATTAACGCTTGGTATGACTCACTCATCCACACCTGTCTCTGAGCCAAACCGTGCACCGGTTGCTGATAGTCATCTCAGAGCTTGACCCGACTGGTTGTACACTCTCACAATAGGAAACGATGGAGCTTCCTTTGAGCAGCATTTTCAATGGCGTATACTACGTGTCCGTGACGAAGTCATTGCGTGTGTTCAGACGTAAAACCGGTGCCATTAACTATATACTTGAAACGACTTGTAGACAAGCAAACTCTGGTAAACGTAATGTTGTTTAGTTAAGTGTTGAGGAGATGACTAGAGTCTTCGTGATAAGTGGAGTGAGGACCGTTATAAAATACCTGCAGGTGTAGGTACAAGAAGAGGACAAATTAGTGATACCCCCTCATATGCCATTGTTTGTATGTTGTGTATAAATAACGATCAGCCGTGCATTGATATACGACTGATGTGTAAGAATGCATCTGATAATAACGTTCTTGTCCCTACGCGAAACCGCTTCATCCTCGACAGAATGTTTGAAGTCGTTGGTTTCTGCAAACTAAAACCTACATTAGACGCACTGGTACGGATATGATTTATTTTGATACGGTTCTTGAATACGATATACCGCTCTGCTCGATGGGTTCAGCAAATGTAGGAATGAACATGGCGAGAATGGTCTAGAGCTGGATGCTTATTTAAAAGGTTTAGACCCTTCGAAATATCATAAACTTTGGTACAAAGGACTTGAGCGGTACAGGGCAGAGCTCGCCTACACTGTTCACCCTGAGGAGTTGTATCTTTATATAATGAGCAACTGTCGTTACGACTTAGAAGATTATTTCAACTGCCGCTGTGCATGTGAAGAAGAGTTCACGATTGACAGGCTCGGATCGGTAAGAAAAAACCCTCGATTGGAAATGAGTGTTTAGAAACTTGAATTTAATAATGATGTTGTGGCTAACGACGCCCTCTTTGTGCGTGCTTTTGATAGTATTCTTCCGTGTTTAATGATCTACAGATCTTCAGAAGCTAAGGCTAACAAAGACCCTGAGATCCACTTTAAGGTTAGCCCGAGAGAAAGGAAAGAGGAGGGGATTAAAAGAGGAGAATAAGGGGTTAAGTAAGGAGCAAAACCTATCATTCGTGGGTTAAAATGCATACATGAAAAGAGGAAAAAAGACTCACCATCATCATCCGCCGGCCTCTGCTGACAAGTCGGAAAAATAGTCGAAGAGTAAAGGAAAGGGGTGAAAAATGAAAAGAAGTAAAATAAGAACGCTTAAACCATGCAAACACAGTCTTAGCTCACTCTCATACCATGCAAACTACAGACATGCAAGTAAGGAGAGGATAAGAAAGAAAAAAAAAGTACGTAAAGTCAAACAAAAAGTGGGTTAGTTTACGCTACGAGCTACATCTACGTCCGTGTTATTCTATTTTTTTCTAATAATAATTTCATTGCAGGCATCACACGCTGGCATGTCACAAGCTGGCATTATCGTCAACAGACCCATCCTCGACCACCACCCCCAGAGCTCCTGTTGTTAATTGTTTTTTATTTTAAACAACGTTAATATTTTTAAAATGTCTATCTAGACAGTTCTTGAACATATTAACGCTGGTATAATTCACGACTGACGCGGAAAGATTATTCCATTTATCAATTACTTTAAACGTAAAGAAGTTTTTACAAATATTAGTAATGAAACGTCTGCCACGCAACTTAAATCCGTTATTACAAGTATTGCTATTATCGAAAGTGAACAGTTTGTTAAAATTTACGTTATCGATGCTATTAACGATTTTGAAAACTTCAATAAGTTCCCCCTTAATCTCCTAGTTTCGAGTGAATGCAAGTCTAACTCTTTAATCCTATCTTCATAAGGCTTGTTGCGCAATGACGGAATTATTTTCGTGGCACGAAGCTGAACCCTTTTTATCCTATCAATATTCTCACGCAAATACGGGCACCAAAACTGAACGGCATATTCTAAATGAGGCCTGACTAAGGACTTGTAAAGGGGCAGTATAATATTCTTCGAATTAAATTCGAAATTACGCGCTATGAAGCCTAACATCCTATTAGCTTTTGCACAAGACTCCAGGCACTGGTTCGTAACCTTTAAATCCTTAGATACGCGTACGCCTAAATCTACTTCCTCGTCAACGCTCGCTAACTCTCTATCATCCATCGTGTACGTGTAATTATTGTTACGAGAACCTATATGCAAAACTTTACATTTGTCTACGTTAAATTGCATTGCCACTTATCCGTCCACTCCATAACAACCTACCGCCTATTTTAGTATCGTCCTCAAATTTTGACACGTTAGTCGTCAATCTTACATCTATGTCGTTAATGTAGATTACGAATAGCAATGGGCCTAACACTGAACCGTGTGGGGACACTGCTACCTACATCGAACCACCCCGATTCACTGCCCTTAACAACAACCCTCTGTCTCTAAGCACGAAGCCATTCTTCTAACCAGTTAGCAACCTGACCGCGTATACCGTGCGCTTTAACCTTCGCAATTAATCTTCTATGCGGAACTGTAACGAACGCTTTTTTAAAATCTAAATGAATAACGTCAGCCGCTCTATGCCTATCGTATTCGCGTACTATTTCGTTATAAAATTCTAACAATTTAGTTAAACAAGATCTATGGCGTCGAAACCCATGCTGACTACTATTAATCAATTCGCGACCTTCTCAGTGATCGATGATACGATCCCTAACTACGTATTCCAAAACTTTACCGACAATTGACGTTAAGCTAATGGGCCTATAATTGCTAGCCACTCTGCGGTCGCCTTTTTTAAAAATGGGCGTGACGTTAGCTAATTTGAAGTCATCAGGAATAATCCCCGTTTCGAGTGACTGATTAAAATCTTCGTTAAAGGGCCTACGATAACGTCTTTCATCTTTCAGATGTCTAGGATAAAACGCGTAAGGGCCTGGAGCTTTGCTAATTTTTAGCCTATCGATATAATGCGCAATGTCACCCTCATAAACAGTTGTTTCATTCAAAATAGTCTCGCTACTAAGTGGAACGATATCGTCCACATCGGGGACATTATTGACGTGTTCTACGGTAAAAACTGTCGCAAAAAAGTTATTAAAAATACCCGTCATTGCATGAGCGTCAGAAGCCAAAGCGCCATTATTGTCCAAGAGAGGGCCATATTATCTTTTATCGGCTTACAATTATTGACGTATTCAAAAAACTTTTTTGGATTATGTTTACTATCCGCAGCTACAAGTATCTCTAAATTACGCTTAGCATTCCTAACTGATCTTTTTACCTGACGTCGAAGCTCGATATATCTATATAGTAACGTTAGCTACCGTGTCATTGCGCTTATTAAGTCTGTATGCTCTGTTACGCTCGGTTATAAACTCACCTATTTCCCTAGTTCATTACTTGGGCCTACCATGATCTCTAGCTCGCTTGGGCCTATGAGGAATAAATTCCCTTTCGATATTCAAGAAACTATCTTTAAACGCCTCCCAATGCAAATTTGTGTCATTACCCATAAATAAGTTACCCCAGACCACAACACTCATCCTACCTGCAAAACTATCAAAATTGGCCCTACGAAAATCAGGGACTTCTATTACGTTACTATCCTTAGTGTTTTCTATCAATAACTTAAACCTAATAATTTAATGATCACTACATCCTAAATTCTCGCCTACTTCTAAACCTTCGACTATATTTTCGCCGTTCGTCATCACCACGTCTAAAATATTTTCACCGCGCGTTGGTTCGGTAACCATCTGTCGTAAAAAATTATCTTCCATGAACTCAATCTCAAACCCTCATCGATACCAGTAAAAGTCTCGTAATTAACGTTAGGGCAGTTAAGGTCTCCGACAACTATACTATCCCGATTATTAATAAAGTTACCAAGAAGTGTGTAGAAACTAGTATCGGTATCGAGGGGTTGAACGGGAAGTCTATAAACAGCAACAAAATTGAAACTAAGACAACGCGCCCTAACTTCAACGCATTAATTGTTGTCGGAAAATCTATCTTAACCTCGATAGCCCTAAGGGAATTACCAATGTACAGCAAAACGCTGCCACCAATCCTATGTAACCTATCGTTAATAAAGAGTTTAAAACCCGCTATATGAAGTCCCCCCAACATGTCCCGAGTCACGGTATTTAACCACGTTTCAGTGATAGCAACTATATCGTAGTTACCGGAATAAATTATCGCCTTAAATTCGTTTAATTTATTTCTAATACTACGTGCGTTACAATAAAAGACATTTAAGTTATTTTTTACAACGGGTCGGCGTTTTAAACTATTTTTCACGTCGGGCCCGCGTTTCCCGGACCCACATCGTTTAATGAAGGCTTCGACCTATACAGCTTTCGAACGTTTTCGTCAATTAACCTACCTAGCTTAGCATTACCTATTTCATTAAAATGCACCCTATCTTTTATAAAAAGGCTAGGATCACCGAATTCTGACCACAGTTTTACGAAGGGGACATTTTCCTCAGCACAAATCTCTTCTACTTTAGTATTCAAAAATATCGTTTTTGACGTAATCCTAAGACCCAAACCGTACCTAGGGGTAATACCTAGAACTAAAGACCTATCTGGCCTCGACTTCAGGGCCTAATTAACCCCCTATATCTCTCCGAAAGGTCAGGCACTCTCGTATCAGGCCTATACGAGTCATTGCCCACTACCATCGTCACCAACATCGAGTGACGGGAGGCAACATCAGTCCTATCCACTTCCACTAACTCTGTCACTGGCCCCGGGAGACAGACCCTCCTCCTCTTGGTTGGATGCCGTTCAACGAACTCTTTATCCATATGGCGCACTAAAGAGTCCCCAATTAAAATAGTTTCCCCCTCGTTTACGTCCCTATCCAAATGGGCGAAAGGGTTCGAAACCTCGAGAGGGGGCATTCCTATCACCTAACGTACGTAGCCTAGCTCCACCCTTAATTTCTCTAAATCCCTCCCCATCTACTAATCTCGGACCAACCATAACCCCTTCCTGAACTCTATCCAACCTTCCCGATAAGCTACCTAAACTAGAAACTACGTTACGCACCTCACCCTTCAAAGTACTAACGTTTTCAACGTTAGTACTGGTTCAGCCTTCGTCAACTGTAGCCACACCCCTGCCCTCATCAAGCGTTGCAAGTCTTTTCGTTACCTCACGTACACTACGTTTTATGTCAACTATTTCTTCCCTTAACTCGCAAAAGAAACAAACCGATCTCTCGGTAATCGCCATAGGACCGCCGTTATAATCCCTAAAATCCGTGTACCACCGATTTACCCAACACCTAACACACGACGCTTTCTGCGACGGCATCGGTCAAGTTAAATTAGTTTATAACTGACACAATTTTAAATTAAATTAAGCCGGCACGCTATGAAAACTTCTAAATCGCTAAAAAATACTTATATTCAATTACTTAACTATAACAATGTGAATAGAAACGCAAGTATATAAAATTCAGAACTTTCCAAAAGTAAAGTTATTGACAATATTCAAAAGTAGAAGCAATATCAGAGAGCTCAGGAAATGCGTCCGCTCAGTACGGAGTCTACCAACTAATTGTAAGGTGTGCAAAAATAGTATTGAACGCAATGAAGGCCCTTTACATCGAGTATAGGCACCCGCACACCTTGAGTGGTGAAATAATGCTAAATCGTATTTATTGTACAGTACAAAGCAGCAATGATGTAACTGTAGACTCGATCACGTGCGAGTTTAGTATTTTAGTCAAGCGGAGTCGAACATAAGGTGTATGTATTTTGATTTTACATAAGTTTTGCTGTTTATATATATTTTATTGGGTATATAGTTTTATACTGTACTTTCATTATTTTTTAAATAAGTTTTGGTGTTTATATATATATATATATATATATATATATATATATATATATATATATATATATATAAGTGTGTATTTGCTCATACATATATTAAATGGTTATATAGTTTTATCCTGTACTAATATTATTATTTAAGAATATATATATATATATATATATATATATATCCTTCGCTTCTTAATGTGTGTATTTTTGCTGTATATTATTTTTGAATGTATATTTATTTCCTTATATTTCATGAATTATTTCCCTTAACTCGTCTAAATAAACAGAATGATGTATTGGTGTTTCATTTAATTCTTTTGGTTGTATATATAAAAGATATTAAGGAATAATTGGTGAGATGGGAATATATATATATATATTGTATATATATATATATGTATATATATCAGGGGCGGCTTCTTAATGAATGCAAGGCATGCACTGCATGCGTAAATAATATACTCAATGAATTTAAAATTATTATTTAAGTTAAAAAAATAAAGTTAAAATTATTATTAATATTATTAATATAATATTGGTTCTATCCTCGGTTACTACATAACTCATAAGAATACCATAAAAGACAAAATACAGCTTATCTAATATGTACTACACTGTAATGCATGTGACTGCATGCGTAAGTAAAATTACCACGAGCCGCCACTGATATATATATATATATGTTAATCCTTCCGTCTATGGCCTGGGTTGGTTCGAAGTCGACGGGGGTTCTAGTTAGGTGGCAGCAACGGATGTGTGACTCGTAGTAGTTTTCTTCTATATTACTCTCCAGGTTCTTCTATAGTGGCTCGGAGGACTCTGGTAGACTTACTAAATTTCTCTGAAGATTCCGGACTCTTCTTATAGCGTACCAGGAAAGTTTAATGACTAAGTTCTTCTGAAGAGAACAAGGCTCGAAGGATAAGATAAAGACTATCTTTTACTGTAATTTACTACTAAAATGTACAGGTAGTGCTCAGCCTCTGAATTAGCTTCTGAATGACAATGGAAGATTTTTACTGGGGTTTATATACCCCTAAACTGCTAACATCATTATTATTGAATGCTAAAAAGGCTGCATTATTTTTGCACAATATTCGAAAAAAAAGTAAATTTTTAGCTGTGGTAAGGCTTGAACGAGTAAACAAAATACTTGAAGATGAAACCATATTTTTATCTTAAACCGCGACTTTTCAGATCTGATGTTATCATGATCTGCCAAGTTAACTAAAAGTGGAAATCGGACTATGCATCTTTACACTAAAATATGCATATGAGTAAAATTTTAAGGTTTAAGATGTGCAATTTAAATGCTTAGGCAAGACATGATCTCATATTTTATGACCAAAGAGATAATGTATACAAAATATGAACACTGCAAAGCTTAAGCAGGATTCCTTATTAAACGAAATCTAAAAAGTGATTATGAGATTTTAAAAAAGAACAGGTCACCAATTATTTGGCAAAGTAGAAAGCAAATAAATTTTTTTATCCAAACTCGCGTTGGACGATTTTGGTCCTTAGGTAAAAATGAATACACACACATACATACATATGAATATAGGCATTATATAAAGTTAAATATATAAGAATATACAGGATTATATAAATTCATGAACCATATAAACACATGAATTTTAAAATGGATACAAGAACTATATAAATGAATACAAGAATTACATGAAGAATATGATAGTATAGGGATATGGGAATTATTTATGGTTCATTTTTACAGGGCTCTCCTCTCTAGAATTATATTAATATAATAATGTAACATCCTAACTAATGCTAACTAGATGATAACTATGGGTTTTATAATACAGATTTATATACACAACATAAGTCGGGTGGTTAAGTCTAGTTCACGTGGTCTGGGTACGCACTCTTGGTCGTGCATAAATAGTTGCATGTCGTTCGGTGTCTCTTGTTTTTCTTTGTTCCCAGAACGATCTTTTCACCACAAATATACCGAGGATAATAGCACATACAATAATGATGCTAACGGCAGATGTTGAGAAATTGTAACAGGTTGTAATATTTGTAAGAGGTTGTTTTGTTTATCATCCGAAATTTTAAACCGACTCAATTGATCATTCCATTCAGGGGCATGTAGCTGGTAGGATGATTACAGGTTTTATGGAGAGATTTAAGATCTCTATGACGGGTTTAAATTTAATTTGCGATGGGAGGGGGTATGAGTTATTAATGGTAACCTTGTACGGGTTGTATATTTGGAAGGTTTTTGAACGCAAGGAGCAACTAATTGGTAGCCGAATAACCATAGAGATTGTGATGAGGGAATAATTTGACGGACACTCGAGAGTAGCGGCAGTCCTGTTCGCGAGAGAAACCAGATGTCTGGTCCAATTCGTAGTTGGACGGTTTTAGGGGAATTAAATTTTTTAAATGAACATACCGGGGCATGCCGGTCACGAATTAAGTCGATAAAGCAAGACCTAGTAGTTGGAAGAATAACTGGTTTGAGTGGAGGTCAAACGAGTTGTTTATTTGGGTTGCGAATCGGCAATGCCGGACGTCGCTATCTGACATCATAGAATAGGCTGACAGATCTTTGGTGAGGAAAAGGTAAGGTGGTACGGTGGGTAAATACAATCGATAGATATTAGAGTTGTTTTGGTAGGGTGTTGGAAAGGGTGAAATTTATATACGTCGTAAGTGAGGACATCGAAAAATGGTATAATTATGAGGTATGTGTAGGGGCGAGGTCCATGTACAGTCCAGGTGTATTCTAGAAATTGGGGGTAATTAGTGTGGTTGAGTGGGAATATGGGTGATAATTTTATTGTGTCTGGGCGTGTGAATCAAGACTGAAGTGTTTCCCATGGTATTGTGGAAAGAGTGATTTTTCCATGGGCTAGCTGGGTTGCACGCAAAACCTTGGAATGAATCGTAGTTATTCGTTGTAAGTATTTATCGATTAGGGTTACTTGTAGTTAATTATCTCTATTAATTCTAGATATCTTTTGTGTTCTTTGTATTGAGCTAACATGGATTCAAGTATGTGAATCTGTCCGAAAGGGAGTGGAGGAAGCGATTGTTTTCGTGTAGTGCCTAATAGTTTGTTCTAACATGTGTCCATTATACTGTCGATTTCGCGCGAAGAGATTCAATTTGAATTCGATTCTTTTAATATCTTCTTCGGTTGCTAATCCGAATAAACCTTTGAACAGTTTCCCTCCTATATCTATCAGTCCCCTTTTACTTCTTTGGTTAAAGTTTTCCGAGTTTTTAGTTTCAGTTTGTATCCATGGTAAGGCTAATATTTCTGATAGGGCGCGTGCTGTAGTTTGAATATTTTCGAGGGTATTTTTCTAACAGAACGACTAATCTGATCTTTTCCTTGGAAAGAATTCTGGACTTTACTTTCAAACGTTTTTAATTGGGTTTGTATCTGAAGGAGATTGATTTTAATTCTAGCAGGGGTTGCAAATTTATATAAAGGTCTGCGTGCCCTTTCAAAAATTTACCTTCTGCAAGTTTTTCTATAACAACTCCGGTAGAAATTTTAATGCTAGGGCTACAAGAGTAAATAATTTGGAAAATTATAAGGGGGACAATTTTATTCATTTCTACGCCTTAGGTTATACGGAGCTGGGGGTGGCTGTGTGGATACTTGTGTTTGTGGGCGAAGGGGTCGGCCTCATTTTGGTGGCAATGGGGGTCGACCGTTAAGCTCGGATTCTGAGTTGGTTCGTTTCTTATGTGAAGGTTCTAGTTCACGTGGTTGATGCATTTGCGGGCGGTATGTAGGGTCTGTGCGTCGATCATCAATCGGTGAGGGTGGTGACAGAGGTGAAGGTGGAGTTGGAGGAGATGGTGGAGTTCCACTGAGTGATCCTCTCGAAGGGGTTTCTCCAGGGTCTGGGTCCGATGGGACGCTTGGCTCTGGGGCTTCCTCTTGTTCAGAGATTGGCTCGAGTACTGGTGGTATTACGAGGTACCAATCTTCGTCATGGGTAGTGGTTCCCGCGGTGACCACTTCAGTTTTTTTATCCCTGCTCGATTTGTTAATACCTTGTCCTTTTGAAGGATAGGCGGCTCGAACGCCTGGCAGCTGTTTTTTGGGAAGGTGTTGTTCGGAAGCTATCTTCAAATTGTCAGCGTGAATGATCTTTAGTTTGGAATGATCCCGGAGGTCGAGGATCTCATAACGATTTTTTCCGAGGTTTTTCATAATCCATTTCATTTTGGGTATAATTTGCGATGAGCACCTGGCGGTTTCACGCTCTTCAGATAACATCGCATACCGACGATTATAGTCCGTTGACGGGGATGACGCCTATGTTGCTCTTGCTCCATCTGTTGGTTTCTTTGGTCGAGGACATAGCGGATTATGTCAAAAATCTTGAAAAAGATCGTTCAGCTAGTTGCTGATTTGCTTCTGCCATTTCGGAAGATGTTAGAACTGCCGGGTCAATTTGGTCGGGCAAATCAAAAGGTAGACGCTTGTCGTAGTGATAGAGGACGAAATGAGGGGTGTCCCCGATGGACACATTATAGCCATTGTTGATGGCTGTTTGTACCATGGGAAGGGAATCATCCCATGTACGGGAGGATGCATCGACAACGTGGCGCAGGCTTCTAAGATCTTTCGATTGTGCCTTTCCACTAAGCCGTTTGCCTGCGGATGGTATGCCACAATGTGTGTATTTTTAATTTTACACATGTTACAGAGTGACTCGAACAGTTTGGAAGTGAAAGTAAGGGCGTTATCCGAGATTAGGATGGAAGGAGTGCTATGATTTGGATGACGCGTTCCACTAGGGTTCTTGCCACAGTTTCCGAGGTCTGGTTGGAATGGCGGCTACTTCGCTGTAACGCGAGAAGTGGTCCGTAAACACAATGATGTACTGATTTCCCTTTGATGTTTTGGGAAATGGTCCCAGTATATCCATTCCAGTTCTTTGCCAGGGCCTTTGGCATACTGGATATCGATGCATAGGAGCTGTGGATGGTACGTTGCCTTTGTTTTAAACACGATGGACATTCGATGATGTATTCGTGTACCTTTTGTTCATTTCGGGAAAATGGTATCGCTCCAAAAGACTCTTGATGGTGCGATCCGGCCCCATGTGGCCATACAAAGGTGAGTCGTGACAAAGTCCAATGGCTATATCGACGAGATCCTTTGGTATCTCCACGAGATCGTTTCCATCTTCGTTCCTGAAATGTACGAGCCCATCTTTGAGGTTGTACTGTTCTTTTACCTTCGATGGTTCCTTTTGTTCCAGGCGCGCCCGAAGGTTTTGGGTGTGTTGGTCCTGTTGTTGGAGTATTGCAGACACTCGTGGTCAAACACAGAAGAATTCCTATTTTATTCACTTGGGCGTCGGGCTTGAGCCTCAACAATCCGTCTGGAATAACTTGAAGTTTTCCTGGTTTGTATACGATTTTTGCCGCAAAGTCCTGAATCAACAGAGCCCATCTACTCAACCGTCCTTCAAGTAACTTGTCCTTGAAGAGGTACGTGAGTGGCTTATGGTCAGTCTTGATGGTTACATCGTAGCCATAGACGATATTTCGGAATTTTTTCAAAGCCCAATATACCGCTAGGGCCTCTCGGTCCGTAGTGGAATAATTCCGTTGAGGTGCAGAGAGAAGTTGACTGGCATAAGCAATGGGTAATTCCACACCATCTACGTCCTGTAATAGGACGGCTCCTAGTCCATAGGAGGAAGCATCGGTGGCTATGACGAAGGGTCTTGAGTAATCAGGATATTGTAGGATGGGCTGACAGGTTAGTTTACCAATTAAAGTTTCAAAGGCATGTTGGTGATCGGATTCCCAGTTAAATTTAGAATTTTTCTGGAACAAATTAGTAATGGGTTTAGCAATATTTGAAAATTTGGGGGATGAAATTCCGAGAATCCGACAAAACCAATAAATGCACGGCGTCGTCGATGGTTTTGGGTACAGGGTACGTTCCAGCGCTTCGGTTTGGCTGGATCAGGTTTAATTCTGTGGCCGAGAGTAGGAATCTTAGGTATACCAGGGATTCTTGTAAAAAATTGCACTTTGCAAGCTTCAGTTTAAGTTGTGCTTTTCTCAAGCGTGATAGCACATTCTGAAGGCGTTGAAAGTGTGTTTTTATGTCCGAACTGTAGACGATAATATCGTCAAGATAAACGAGAGCTTCGACACCTAATAGGTCGGAAAGGACTATATTCATCAACCTAGAGAAATTAGCAGGCCCATTTCGGACTCCGAAAGGTAAAACCTGGAATTCGTAATGGCCTCGGTTAGTGGAGAAAGCAGTCAATGCCCGAGATTCGGGACTGACCTCCATTTGCCAATAACCGGATGCTAAATCGAGGGATGAAAAAAAATTCGCTTTCCCTACGTTCAAAATTGTTTCCTGCATGTTTGGAATCGGGAAACGGTCCGGGATGGTAATGTGGTTCAGGCGTCTAAAATCTATACAAGGGCGAGATGTTCCGTCCTTTTTGGAGACAAGAATCATAGGAGCGGACCAGGGGACCAGGGACTAGCTGAAGGCTGAATGACATCCTGCTCCAACATGTCCGTGATGTGTTCCTCAACAGTGACTAATTGGGAATGTGGAACCCGATAGGGAGGAATGAAAATGGGTTTGGAATTGTGTTCCAACTTGATTTCAAAAGGGACCAAATTAGTTCGGCCCAGAGGATCTCTTTTTAGGGCAATCACATCTCTATTTCTTATCAGGAAATCGAGAAGTGATTCCATTAGTTTGAGATCCTGTAAAGCTGGTGACTCCTTAAGGGAGTGCTCCAGACATTTCTTATATTCTTCTTTTAATACTGAAGGATTTAACTCTAAGGAACTGGAAACACGATTTATCATACTGATGGGGAAATCTGAATCTACTTCTACTGTGGAAACAGTTCCTATTTTCTGATTTGAAGTTAATTCTATAGGGCTTTTTCCTTTGTTTCAACAAACAACAGGGATAGCTGAATTCTGACTCTGACTAAGGACTTGGGCAATAAGAACATCTCTTTTGAAATTAATTTTCTCTGTAATCAGAGTACGCTCTGACTCTAATAATTTTCCTTGACTGTCGACTACTTTTGCTAGGAAACAAATCTTCTCACAAGGTGCTACTGTTATGTGCTCAGTAGGGCATATGAAAAATTGTGAATCTGACTCTGGTTCGGCGACTAAAATTTGCCTTATCGGCTGAACTGAAGCTAGCTGAACTGAAACTGGCTGACTCGAAACTGGCTGACTGGGAACTGGCTGACTGGAAACTGACTGACTGGAAACTGACTGACTGGAAACTGACTGACTGGAAACTGACTGTGTTGATCCAACTGGATTCAACAACTGGAACTGATTACACTGGGGTCTGATTTCTGGAGCGGTTGTCCCTCTGGATGCAACTGGCTGACTTGAACTGCTATCAAGTGGAGGGGGTTTCCTATTTCTTTCGGAAATCTGAATAGAACTAATTCTATTAGCATTAAGCTGTCTGTGATTGTCACGGAGATGGTGTGTCCTATTTCGACACTTTACTAACTTTCCGGCTGGGTAAATCTCCCATTGATTGCGGTTAAAAAAATCCATACCTAGTAGGATATCTGTCTGAAAGGTGACGACTGTGTCCACCATACAACATTTCGCGGGGTATACCTCGTTTCCAACTTCTAAATATAACTCAATTTCTCCGTATGTAGGTATGGGTGCGCCCGTAACTCCTCTGAGTTGGAAGGATGGTGCCTTAAGTTCATATTTGTAATTTGTACTCTCTAGTAATTCATCTACACATTGTTTCTTAATTAACGTCGCGTGTGCTCCTGTATCTAGGAGAGCAGTTAAATCTTGGTTATCAGTGCTACAATTTATTATTAAATCTAGAAGGTCTGCACCTATTATCCTGATGGGGAGTTTGTGTGTGTATCTGGGTTCATTACTGTAATTTAGGAGGGAGGGGGTTGAACTGCCGCCTCCAATGTAGGGTCTAAGAAAGGGCTCGAATTGTCTTCTATGGGGGGACCTGGGTCATATTCTACGGGATTACCATTCGCTGGAGGGTGTTCTTGAAAACTGTACTCTGGGGAAAATGATTCCTCCATGGGTACTTCTACGTACCGAACTAGCTGGCCTTGCTGGTTGTACTGGGGTTTGTACATGGGGTAAGAGTGTGGTTGACCCTGTGGTCGTAATCTATTGGGTTGGTGATTCGACTGAGGCTGGGAATGGACTGGTTTCTGGGGATTGGAGGACTTTTGGGATACGTTTTGGGAACGTGGGTGGTTTGGTTTCTGAAAGTGGGGTCTATACCCTACAGGGGCTTTATCAGCACACTTTTGGCGATCGCCACGGCGATGACCATGTTCGTGACAGTGGGAGCAATAAGAGGGATAATTACACTGACTTATCATGTGCCCAAAGCTATCGCAATTAAAACACTGTGGAGGAGGGCGTGTATTCTGGGTCTGGGGGGCTTGTTTCTGGGGTGTTCCCTGCATTGGCCTCGATTTATAGGGTTGTTGTTGTTGCTGTTGGTGTTGTGGTTGCTGCTGCTGAATGTAATGTACGGGGGTTTCTCTACCCTTTCGGTAGTTCTGGTTTGCTAAATCTGGGTAATGTTCCCGTGTTTTATTTATAGCTACACTTACAGGTTTGTCAACATTTAAAACTCCTGAAAATTTTTTTTAGGTGCTCCTGGTAGGTTTTGATAAATGGTTGTTGCTAGTATTAGATTTCTTTGTTTCGAAGTGAAAGTAATGCCACACGCATTTTCAGCGGCACGGAGTGCTTCCCCGACAAGTTTATGTGTTCGTGTAATAAAATTGTCTAAATCTTCATGTTCCTCTTTCTTCCATTTAGCTTGGAAGACTGCTTCTAACGTGGCTAAGGGTTGTGCAAATGTTATTTCTTTAAAAAATTCTAATAAGTCTTGTTTAAAATTGTCCCATGTTGTAGCTTCGCTAATTGATGGGACGTAGGTGACTGTGTCATGAGCATTCCCTTCTTCAGGGTTGATAAATCTTTTTACTTCCCTAATTTTTATATCATCATCGGTGATGTTTTCGCGTAAGAAATGTTGCTCTAAAGACTCAATCCAAGGTCTTACGAGTGGTTCAACAAACTGATTATTTATGGTTCCCTTAAAAATTAAAACAGTATGGGGAAGGTTTACTAGTCTGCCTAAGTTAATGTACGCTGGGGCGGGGTTTGAGACTGAGACATATTGGCTTGTTCTGGATCTGAAGTTTGTGTGTTTGGGAGTATGTTTGAAGGGCGCGGGATAGGTGAAAAAATGGGTGTAGGGAAATTTTCGATGTCAGAAAGCGCACCGTCTGAAGTGTTCATATGTGAAGGACTTAGGGTGGCCCTTATTTTTCAACTTTTGAAATTACTTGCTCCCAACCCCTAATCTTCTTCCAATATATAAAAAGGTGCTCTTTGCAAAATTTCAGTTCAATTGGGCTATATTAAGGTGGCCCCCAAAGGCCCTAAATTTTCAAAATTCACCGATAATTGGTATTTCTAATGTAAAACCTTTATAATTCATTTGCAAACTTTGTTTGGGAAAATAATCACAAAACATAATCGAAAGTGAATTTTATTTACAACAAATAATTACGCCGCTTATATAGGCCGCAGGCGCAGAACTTTCTAGAACCTTCCAGAAGCGGTTTTTTTACGCACTTATGATACTTTTCAATTTTCGTGAATATCTCGTCCAATTTTGGTTTTAAGTAAATAATGGTTATAACTAAATTTATTGTAAATTGAATGATCATATTCTATATTTCTTTCGAATAAAACACTGTAAAGAAGATAAAAACGGTTTTATATGAAAAAATATCAATATTGTTAAAATCTGAAAAATTAGGGCTTTTGGGGGCCATCTTAATATTGTCTGATTGAGCTGAAATTTTACACAGAGCATTTTTACATGGATTAGAAAAAATTTGGAGGTTGGGAGATGAAAAATATTTCATTTCAGAAAATCACATACAACTAAGGGCCACCCTAGTGAAGGTACTATTAATATGTTTTAATTAGGTCTGCTTGACCGATCTTAATTTATGGAATGATCACAAATTAAATAAATGCACAATAATTTGCCTAACTATGGGAGAATTTGAAAAGATTGCAAACAAAAATTTAAAAATGTAAACAAGATTTCACTCGAATGTACGTGAAGGTATGGTAATACTATGTTTGGTACATTAAATAAAATTATACTGTACTAACTAGAACAGTAAAAATAACTGAAAATAACTCTGAAAATAACTCTGTGACATTAACTCTGTGACATTAACTCTGTGATATTTAATTCTGTGACAATAACTCTATGACAATTAACTTCTGTGACAATTAACTTCTGTGGCAATTACTGTTTCAGTAAAAAAAAACGTATCACTGGTGTCTGAAATGTTCACTGTGTTTTTTGTTAATTCTGGCTCAGTACTAAATATTACCTGTTAATAATACTGACTTTTCAAATGTTTAGAGATTATTTAAAAAAGAGTTTTGTACTTAACAAGATTCCTACGGCGAAATCCTTAGAGACGTGTCCAGAAGACGTGTCTTGCTGGCCACTTGTTCTTGGATGAAAACTAGGCGTGGAGAACTTGGAGTCGTGACGCACCGGTTCAAGGGTGGATGTGATGAACTAGAAGTCGTGACACGCCAGTCAACTGGATATTGGTTCTAGTTCCAGGGTCGGGAAGACTGGAAGAATCCTGGATGCAGAAGTTGTCAGTCGTGAAGATCCTAGTTATAGGGTCGCCAGTTGTTAACCCCTCTGTCTATGGCCTGGATTTGTTCGAAGTCGACGGGGGTTCTAGTTAGGTGGCAGCAACGGATGTGTGACTTGTAGTAGTTTTCTTCTATATTACTCTCCGGGTTCTTCTATAGTGGCTCGGAGGACTCTGGTAGACTTACTAAATTTCTCTGAAGATTCCGGACTCTTCTTATAGCGTACCAGGAAAGTTTAATGACTAAGTTCTTCTGAAGAGAACAAGGCTCGAAGGGTAAGATAAAGACTATCTTTTACTGTAATTTACTACTAAAATGTACAGGTAGTGCTCAGCCTCTGAATTAGCTTCTGAATGACAATGGAAGATTTTTACTGGGGTTTATATACCCCAAAACTGTTAACATCATTATTATTAAATGCTAAAGAGGCTGCATTATTTTTGCACAATATTCGAAAATAAAGTAATTTTTTTAGCTGTGGTAAGGCTTGAACGAGTAGGTAATCAAAATACTTGAAAATGAAACCATATTTTTATCTTAAACCGCGACTTTTCAGATCTGATGTTATCATGATCTGCCAAGTTAACTAAAAGTGGAAATCGGACTATGCATCCTTACACTAAAATATGCATATGAGTAAAATTTTAAGGTTTAAGATGTGCAATTTAAATGCTTAGGCAAGACATGATCTCATCTTTTATAACGAAAGAGAATGTATACAAAATATGAACATTGCAAAGCTTAAGCAGGATTCCTTATTAAGCGAAATCTAAAAAAATGATTATGACATTTTAAAAAAAGAACAGGTCACCAATTATTTGGCAAAGTAGAAAGCAAATAAATTTTTTTATCCAAACCCGCGTTGGGCGGTTTTGGTCCTTAGGTAAAAATGAATACACACACGTACATACATATGAATATAGGCATTATATAAAGTTAAATATATAAGAATATACAGGATAATATATATACATGAACCATATAAACACATGAATTTTAAAATGGATACAAGAACTATATAAATGAATACAAGAATTACATGAAGAATATGATAGTATAGGGATATGGGAATTATTTATGGTTCATTTTTACACACACACACACATATATATATAGGTAGGTACCAGGTGAACCAAAAGTAGGTGGACAGTAGGTTGAATAGGGTTTGTGTTATATTATATTATAACTATGGTGTTCATGATAACTATGGTGTTTGTGTTATATTATATTAAATATTGTAACTAAATTTATTTAAATTTAGTCTTTTTTCTTTTCAGATAGTTCAGAGAACCCATAATGGCAAATAATCTAAATACTGATGCCAGAAAATGGGTGTTAAAAGAGTATTGGAAATCTCAAAATACTGAAACTGTTAGAACAAATGGGTTGAAAACATTTGGTACTGAAGCCCCAAAGAGACAAAACCATTTACCGCATTCGTGACAAATTTGATGCCACTGGCTCAATTCTTAATGCCCCAAGAACTGGTCGACCCAAAACAGTTTGCACAGAGGACAATAAGCAACTTGTTGCCGAAGCATTTGATCACAGTCCCAAAAAGTCCACCAGAAGAGCCTCAGCAGAACTGGACATTTCACAAACCTCTATTATACGAATTCTGAAATCTATTGGGTTGAAAGCTTATCGTCCACGGCTAATTCATGGCTTATTGGAGGATGACCCAGACAGGCGGCTGCAATTTAGTGAGATCATGCTGAACGAAATTGAAGGAAATCCAATAATTTTAGATAACATTGTGTGGACCGATGAGGCTTCTTTCAAATTATCAGGTCATGTTAACCGACATAATTGTGTTTACTGGTATAGTGAGAACATGCATTTAACATTAGAGCAGCAACTGAACCAGCCTGATGTCACTGTTTGGGGTGGTATTTCAAGTTCTGGTGTTTCAGGACCAATTTTTGTTGATGGAACAGTCACAGGTGATAAGTATCTCGAAATTCTAATGAATGAAGTTCTTCCACACTTACAACAACAGCCTAATTCACATGACTTCTATTTCCAACAAGATGGGGCCCCTCCACATTATTCAAGAGCAGTCCGTGAGTATCTTGATGAAACATTTCCCGAGAAATGGATCGGCCGAAGAGGTCAAATTGAATGGCCTGCACGTTCACCTGACTTTACCCCAATGGATTTTTTCTTTTGTGGAGTACTCAAGGACAAAGTTTATAGTCGAAAACCACGAAGTGTTGGTGATTTGAAAAATTACATCAGAGATGCATTTCAAGAAATTAATGCACAAAGAAACTTATGCAAAAATGTTGTCGAAGTGTGAAAGGTAGACTTCAAAGCTGTGTAAATTGTGATGGACAGCAATTTGAGCACCTGCGTTGATAAATTTTCAGTGTTTTTGTATTGTATTGGTATAGTTAATTTTTTTTTTATTTTGTATTATAGTATACAAAAAAATTAAATATAATTGTATATGTATTCTCAAAATAAACGTTATCATTTACTGTCCACCTACTTTTGGTTCACCCGGTATATATATATATATATATATAATATATGCAGTAAAATCACAGAATGACATGATCTTATTAATAAGCAAACAACCACAGGGTTGTTTGGTTATATATATATATATATATATATATATATATATATACGAAATGGCTTGTTACGCCTTCTAAGCCGACTGACGGATTTCTGAGCTAACTGTCAAGAATATCTGAGTAGCGGAATCTGGCAACTATATATTAGGGTGCCACACTCTATAGGGGCAGTTTTTAGAATTTGGAAATTTCGAATGGCCCTTAGTCATATTGTTTGGTTGGATGAGAAAACCCTAAATATGAAGTTTGAGCCCGATCGAAGTACATTTAGAGGTTCCGCATCGACCGTTTCTGTTGTACCGTGTGTTCGAAATAATGGATTTATCTGGGAAACCTGTAACCATGGCACTATTACATATATACAGGGTTGAAAAAAACCATGGTTTTAAAAAAAAACCAAAAACCAATGGTTTTAAAAAAAAAAAAAAACTTAACTCAGATAACTCAATTAGGTACTGGTACTCAGAAATTAGAATTGCTGACTGTCTCATTTTTTAATTGGAAGATGTTAGATGTAAGAAGTGCTAACTTCACAAAAATGAAAATAAACCTAATAACAACATTTATATTTGTAGCTACATGCGTTTATAATGTAATTGATACAGGTAACTTCAATCCTTTTATGTGCAATGCCACTATTAAATAGGCCTGCTAGTGCAAGGTAGCTATATTATATACTACCGTACATACTAGGCTACCCTGAACTGATGGTTTTTAGGTCTTATCAATATAAATATAAGTTTTAGTTTTAGAGCTATTAGTTTATGAATTAAATAATTTGTGTTGTAAAAATTGAAATTATAAAAAAACAAAAAAAACAGAAAAACATGTTTTTTTTAAATGGTTTAAACCATGGTTTAAACCAATGGTTTAAACCATTTGGGTTAAACCAGCCAACCCTGCATATATATTGCTATAATTTATGCATTTCATAAATTTAAATATTTATAATTAATATTTGCTTCTCATTGTATATATTTTCACTACTTTTCAGCATTGAGATCTGGCAACAGCGCAACGCCGGGTTAGTGTGGTGAGTCACACTGTCACAGTCTTCAGTCAATCAGTCTCCTTCACGCATTCAACGCGTGATCATCTCGTGATGGCTACCGCAAGCTCACTGAGATCCAAGACCGAGATATGGCTAATCGGACACGCCAACCCAAGCCCCCTAACGGGAAACAGGTTACCTTCAAATGGTGAAGTGCTTCGCCGGTTTATACAGTTTCATAAGGTGCAAAAACAACTTCTAGCCGAGGCGGCGCGTAATGTGATCGTCGAGGTGTATACTTTCTGGGCTATGGCCAGAATCCCGACCATGACCTCCAAAAGCGCCGCGCGAAAACTGCTTAGACTTTACGACAATTGGCAGGCACTGCAGCGCAGCCGGAAGCGGTCCGGCGCCACAGGTGAGGCAGCCAGGGCGGCCTTCACCGAGGGACTCGATGACATTTTTGACGTGGCTCTCGACAACGCCCTCTCCGTCATCACCATCCAGGAGGATCGCGACTTCCTTCTTGCTCAACGCGAAAAGGGTCGCCGTGGTGTCATGTCCGGGGTGGACAAAATCCTCACTGGAATTGAGCAACGTGCATCCGCGCGTGAAGCTGCCAAAGAAAGGCAACGCCAAAAGCAATCAGAGCAATCACTGGCAACAGCAACCCTTACATCATCAAACTCGTCGTCGTCGCCTAATTGCTCGACAGAAGAGGAAACCAATCCACCTACAAAGCGCCGTCGCAAAAAGAACATTATGACTCAAGACCTAGCGTCGGCACTGGACCGGACCAAAACAAGCAACCGTGGAGCCGTTCAACTCATGAAAGCAGCTGCTTCCAGTCTGGATATTCAAGACACAGATGAACTGGCTCTCAGTCACGAGACGATTCGGCGTTGGCGATTGCGTCATCGAGGGGAAATCGCCAAAGAAGTGAAGATGACGTTCGATCCCAGTGTCCCGCTCATCGTTCACTGGGACGGGAAGATGGTCTCCGACTTCAGCGGCAAGAAGGTCGATCGCCTCGCCATAGTCGTGTCCGGCGACGGCGTCGACAAACTTCTCTCCGTGCCGAAGCTGCCTGCTGGAACTGGTCGCGCCCAAGCAGATGCTGTGCTGAACTCGTTGGATGACTGGGGAATCGCTGATCGTGTCGTCGGGCTCTCCTTTGACACGACAGCTGCCAACACGGGCGTCGTTTCGGGCGCTTGCGTCTTCATCGAGCAGGGCCTTCACCGCCAGCTGCTGAACCTGGCCTGTCGGCACCCATGCTAGAATTGGTAGCAGAGAAAGCCTTCATCGAGTGCATGGGCCCCTCCTCTGGTCCTGACATTAACTGTTCTCGCGACTGAAGGAGCGCTGGCAATCCGTCTGCACCGACCAATTCAGCGCCATCTCCAAGGAAGACCTTACTAAGCCGCTGCTCAAGGCGCGAGACGATCTGATCGCGCGTTTCAAGGGTCACATCACCAAGGGCCAGCCGCGGGACGACTACCGAGAGCTCCTGGAGCTGGCGATCATAGCGCTTGGAGGCGTCCCCCAGCGAGGTGTGCGCTTCATGCGACCGGGCGCACTCCACCGCGCCCGGTAGATGGCCAAAGTGATATACGCCATCAAGCTCCACCTCTTCCGGCAGCAGCTCCCCATCCTGCGCTTCGTAAACTTTGCGCTGCTGGTTTACATTCCGGCCTGGTTTACGGCGCCCCTTCCCGCCGCTGCCCCTCGAACTGACCTGGCGATGCTCAAGGCGCTGGTTGACTACGACAAGGTGGACAAGGACGTGTCCAAGGCTACCTCCCCTGTGTTTCGACGACATCTCTGGTACCTGAGTGAACACCTGGCCGCCCTCGCTCTCTTCGATGACGACACTCGGCTGGAGGAGAAGAGTCGAATTGCGACGGCCATCAAGGATGTCGAGGGCACCGAGGAGCCACCCAAGCGCATTGCCCTGGACGTCTGCCCGGAGGAGCTCGAGCGAAAGACAGTCGCAGACTTTTGCACGACATCCAGCACGCTTCTTTTCGAGCGGCTCGCGATCAATACTTCTTTCCTAGAGATGGAGCCGGCTACCTGGTCGAACAATGCGTCCTACCTGGCGGGGAAACGCCGTGTCTCTACGTTGAGCGTTGTCAATATCCGGGCGGAGCGAGGGGTCGCGCTGATGCAGAACTACAATCTCGCACTCACCAAGGACGAGGAGCAACGGCAGTACTTGATGCAAGTCGTTGAGAAGCACCGCAAAGAGCACCCGAGCGCCCGCAGCGGAAATCCTTAACGGGTTTGGGAGTACTTTATGGTATATTTGAATTTGCTTCATTTTTATAGGGTGTTACTCCTATTAATCCTGTATAACAATGTATAATCGTATATACAATTTATTTCTTAGTTATTATTCTGATTTATATGGCCAGTAGGCTCAGTATATTACTATGATTAATACGGAATAAAATGTTTTTATTTTAATAATATTAAGTTGTTTTGTTGCAATAAAATTGAAATTGATTTAATGATTTTGTATTATTAATAACATTACACACAGAGAATAGTATCCTGCTACCCAGGCATGGTGGGACAAGTTTATTCCAATTAATTATGAAATAATGTTGAACAATATTGTTAAGGTGTTTGCACTGTTTGCTAGTTGCGTATGTGTTGTTATAAGCTGGTTGCCGGTTGGTGTGGTTTGGATTACAAAGCATAAACGTATTAAGGTGAAACTTTGAAAAAAAACTTTTGAACCGCGACAAAATATTAATATAAAAAAAATATTGGAGATGGAATAAACTTATTAATGCTATGGAAATATAGCTGTGACTGTCCTCTATGCCATGGTATATGATAGCATTTATATTGACATTGTACATGTTACTTTACCCCTTGGAGCTGGAGCAATTTCTTGGAGAAACTCATTACTTCTGACACGTGGTACGCCAGAGATGGTCGATGCGGAACCCCTAAATATCCTTCAATTTGGCTAAAATTTCATATTCAGGCGTTTTCACCCAACCTAACAATTCCACAAAGGGCCGTCCTAAAAATCAAAAAATGATTTTTATGTGGCACCCTACTATATATATATATATATATATATATATACCTGTCTTCTAAGTCTTCTAAGCCAAGTGGCTGATTAAGCCAACTGGCGGATTCGAGTTCTAACCCAAATGATGCTTCCCTGAGCTCCCATTGTGCATCTGGATCTTCCAGGAGTAAGATGCTGTCTTCCGCTCTCTCTCTCTTATGTTAAGTATACCCCTTTGGGAGGTGAGGCCATCCCAACGTCTTCCCAAAGAGGTTAGGTGGACACCGGTTGGCAGTGGGGGAGGAGGGAGGGGTTTGGCACTGGGGGAGGGGTTGGCACCTTGCAACATTTGATCAACATTGCAATTGCTCTGCACTCTCTCCTTTTACGGGCATACTACTTGCTACTCGAAGACAAGGCTTATTAATGAGAAATTATTGATTTTAAGGGAAAGCAATGACACAGGGCCACTTAGAATTCAATCGAATCAAGCAAAGATCTGCTCGAAATGTCGCTCCTGCGCCTTATATGAGTTCGGGGTTGGAGAATTTTGATTATTAGGAGTCTAGCCCCGTGGGGTGGTTCTGTATGTCTCTGCGCCTATTTGTATGCATTTGGTCAAACATGAGCGTGAAATTACTTCACTCCGAGCTCATGATTGGCATGGAATTAAGACTAGATTTCGGAGGCTACCCAATAAAAGTCAGTTAAAATTTCATAAATTTGCAAAATAGAATAAGGAGACGCCTGAATGTCGGAAAAAAAATTCCAATTTAGAGGGACTTTTGTAAGTGTACGGTTTAGAATAAACTTTAGTCTCGATAAGGAATTCTATGGTTAGGGGAAGTGTTTTTGACAACATTTATAAAAGGAAATAAAGTGGTTTGATTGGTTTGATATTTAAACCGCAAAAAGTTTAATAGAAGGGGAGCCGATTGACGTAAGACAAGTGATAATTTACCTACAATTATGAGAGTTAAGTGGGAAACTCATTAATTTGTAATTAATCATTGACTGCCTTTATGACGAAATGCATCTTAATTAGTTGTGTCTGTATCAGTTGCTCGGAGACACTAGCACCGAACCTTCACAACTGCCATCTCAATGCTGTCGCTGCACTTAGTCAGAATTCATTGCTCTCGAATGACGTTGTAGCAGAGGGAGAAAGGGGGAAGGAATTTAGGTGATACATGGTGGGCACGTGACTATTGCTTGTCACATAAGGTGAAATAAGGTATTAGATTAGGGGTATGCACATTCGTCATGCACGAACTTACTTGGAACACATGATCGTGGAATATGTAACATATACAGTCTATATATGGGATGCACTAGTTACGACAGGCAATGCCTTTCAAGTCCTCCAACAACAGGAGTTCAAGAAATTAAATTCAGGTACTTAAAATGATGAGAATAAATAATGAACTTGAAATCATATACAAATCATTGTAAATCATGTTGTTCTAATTTTTTACTTTGCTGACATATATCAGGTTGTAACATAAATTCTGCTGGATTAGAAAACGGACGATAGATAATAGAATAACCTCAAGATAATGTGAAATAGTTTTAGAAATGGTGAAAAATACACGCGGCGACAGGTTCGCACAGGTTTTATCACGATACAGAACGATACAGAATGACTTAGGCTAGTGTAGGATTAGGCTAATGAATATTTTCTCTGGTGTTTTTCATACAGTTACAACGCCACCCCTACGATATTACAGTAATTGCAAAAACATGGAGCCCACGAAAGAGCATGCATATTCGACATGTGATGCTGTATGAGTTACATAAAGAATCTAACGCTAGTGAACCCGCAAGAAACATTCAAAGAGTTTATGAAAATGATGTTATGAGCGAATGGATGTGTAGGAGATGGTTTGAGAAGTTCAGAAATGGAGACTTCAGTCTGAAAGATTATCAACGAACAGGACGACGAAATGAGATAGATGAAGAGTTGCTGAAAGCAACAGTGGAGGAAAACCCAACGGTAACTGTAAGAGAACTTGGCCTGCAACTCGGCGTTAGCCATATGACCATTCACCGTCATTTGAAGCTGTTCGGAAAAGTAATGAAGGGTGGAAAATGGGTCCCGCATGATTTGTCTCGAGCGAATCTTCAACATCGAATCGATATTTGCACATCACTGCATTCTCGGCAACTGCAGGCACCGTTTTTTAATCGGATCGTCGCTGGGGATGAAAAATAGGTCCTCTATAACAATATTAAGGGTCGACATCAGTGGCTTAGCCGTGAAACAAAGCCTGAACCTCAGCCAAGGAATGGACCCCATCCAAAGAAAATTTTGCTATGCGTTTAGTGGGATATGGAAGGAATTATTCATTTTGAGCTTCTGCCAGATAACCAAACAATCACAGCTGAAGTCTACTGCCAACAACTCCAACGATTGAAGATGGCATTACAAGAAAAACGTCCTGCATTAATTAATCGCAGAGGTGTTCTATTCCACCATGAAAACGTGCGCCCTCACACTGCTCGAATCACCATTGCCCAATTGGAGGCATTTGGTTGTGAAAAAATGCCTCATCCACTTTATTCTCCGGACATCGCACCTTCAGACTACCATTTATTCAGAAGTCTGCAACACCACCTAGATGGGCAAAAGTTGCAATCCAGTGAAGCTATCGAAAACGAAGTGATCGCCTTTTTTAACTCGAAACCAAGGGATTTCTTCGAATGTGGCATAAAAAACTTTTCTACAGGTGGGAGAGGTTATAGAAGAAGAAAGGAATTATATTGATGATTAATTTGTCATTTTGTCATTTAAATTTTGTTGTGAATAAACTAAAAATTCGAGCAAATTTGTCTTTATAAGACATTTAATTTTTGTTCTGAATGAACTAAAAAATCGAGCAGAATATATGTTACAACCTTATATTTTCTAAAAATCCACATCTCATCCAAGATTGAACTAGGAACCAGGGACAGTCATATCAACTGCACACGCAAGGACACCTAAGGATCACCACCGGGAATAAGGTACCACCCCCAACCTCAGAGATCCAACGTTAGCTTTTATGAGAAAGTTGAGGTAGTATCTGAAGTAATTAGCAGTGTGAGAGCAGGTTCTCCATTTACATGCCTCTCACAAAGCGCAAACATTTTTTTGTTTCTTGGCACCATTGTGCCAGATTTGTACGAAATCAACATTTATTTACATATTTACTAATTACATCATTCCTTTTTTACGCAATCTTTCTATTCTTCTTACTTCGAAATTATCAACCGCTCTTTCAGTAAAAATTTAATGAGCTTAAAATCATTGAGTCCTTTGAACATTTGTAAATCAGAATAACTTTTTCTCTCATCAAAGATGTATAAACACGTTTCTAGACCAGGTTTGTACGCTGATTCCAAATCTATTTTCGGTTTTCCTCTAACACATCTAGTTATCGAAATATGACTGGTGTTAATTTCAGCACAATTTATCGTAAAAGTACAACTTTATTCATAAAAGAAAATGTACACCAACCTAAAAACGTTGCGAGTGGAGTGGGCGATCGGGATGGAAGGCTTTAAGTTCCCGTTATGCAGGAGAATCGCTTTCAAGTTTCACTGTGAGGAATCAATGAAGAGGCGCCACTCAGATGGCGTGTGTACCTGTGACAAGTTCTCGAAAAGTCCAGTGAAATCAAATCATGGCAATAGCAGAGCGGACCGTCTACTGTAAAGAATGTCGCCAAATCATGGTTTCGTTTTCGATAGGGACACACTCGAACGTTCTTCTCAAGTTAGTGTTTCTGCTTGAGTCTCAAGGAGAGAAGTTCTGATTTCTCTTTGGAGAGGGCTAGGTCTCTAATGAGGTCATTCAACTCGTTTTGGGTAAGCCTTTCCGGCTCCGATTGCTCTTCGTCAGGTGTGTAGTGAAGATCGGCCGAAGGTCACGCATCTCGCCAATCGCACCTTCGTCGGATTCCCTTTCGTCTTCTAAAGAATTGAGTCCATGCTGTGGAGGTAACGGAATCGGCATCGTGTCATCGTGAGGGATCGGTCTGGTCGCCGAGTCTACGTTCGGATAAACGATGTTAAGCTTGTTCTTCACGGAGAATCCAGTTATGTTAACATTACAAAAGTAACAATCGCCATGATAGTCTCTCTGCTCCGTCCATATCATGGGTATAGCGAACGGCATCGACTTTTTCTTTTGGTTCAACCAGTCACGTAATCTATTCGAACAAGCGGTACAGCTAACATGTGGCCCCCACGCTTTATCTTCGTCGCCTAGTGGACAGCCGAAGTATAATCGGAAAGTTTTCCGAAAATCCATCATGATTGTACGCCGTTGTGACTTAGTCGCGAACGAACCGTACACGTAAGAGAAATTGTCGGGGTGATTTTTACACTTTCGAGGCATGATGATCGATGAGTGGGTTAATGTAACTCCCCTAAAAAAATAAAATGTGTAAGTGGGCGACATAAAAAAAAACCACAATACACAACTAGACTTGTGAATGTTACGCCAAAGAATAAAAGAGTGTACATGTGCAACGTTTACAAATTTGTGGCCAGCAACTGTACTGACATAAAATAACACAAAACAACCTGCGGAAAGCCTAAGTTGAAACGACAAAATGCCATACATAAGGGTACAGAAAAGATAAAGCAAAAACCTCACATAAGCTGTAAAGATAAAATACTCCGCTACATCGTCAGCCAGACTCTGTACTGAACGGACGCATTTCCTGAGCTCTCTGATATTGCTTTTACTTTTGCATATTGCTAATAATAATTTTACTTTTGGAAAGTTTTGAATTTTATATACTTGCGTTTATATTCACATTGTTATAGTTAAGTAATTAAATATTAGTGGTTTTTAGCGATTTAGAAGTTTTCATAGCGTGCCGGCATAATTTAACTTAAACTTGTGACGGTTTAAACTAATTTTTAACTGCGCGATGCCGTCGCAGAAAGCGTCGTGTGTCAGGTGAAGGGTAAACCGGTGGTATTCGGAATTTAAAGATTATAACGGCGGTCCTATGGCGATTACCGAGAGATCAGTTTGTTTCTTTTGCGAGTTAATGGTGGAAATAGTTGACATTAAACGCAGTGTACGTGAGGTAACGGAAAGACTAGCAACGCTTGATGAGGGCAGGGGTAGGGCTACGGTTGACGAAAGCTGAACTAATACTAACGTTGAAGACGTTAGTAATTTGAAGGGTGAGGTGCGTAACCTAGTTTCTAGTTTAGGAAGCTAATCGGGAAGGTTGGATAGAGTTGAGGAAGGGGTTAAGGTTGGTCCGAGATTAGTAGATGGGGATGAATTTAGAGAAGTTAAGGGTGGAGCTAGGCCACATACGTTAGGTGATAGGAATCCCCCCCTACCGAGGTTTCGAACCCTTTCGCCCATTTCGAAAGGGACGTGAATGAGGGGGAAACTATTTTAATTGGGGACTCTTTAGTGCGCCATATGGACACAGAGTTCGATGAACAGCATCCAACCAAGAGGAGGAAGGTCTGTCTCCCAGGGGCCATGGTTGACAGAGATAGACACGAAGTGGACAGGATTAACGTTGCCTCCCGTCACTCGATGTTGGTGACGATGGTAGCGGGCAACGACTCGTATAGGCATGATACGAGAGTGCCTGACCTTTCAGAGAGATATAAGGGGTTAATTAGGTCCCTAAAAGCGAGGTCACATAGGTCTTTAATTCTAGGTATTACCCCTAGGCACGGTTTGGGTCTTAAGATTACGTCAAAAACGATATTTTTGAATACTAAATTAGAAGAGATTTGTGCTGAGGAAAATGTACTCTTCGTAAAACTGTGGTCCGAATTCAATGATCCTAGCCTTTTTATAAAAGATGGGGTGCATTTTAATGAAATAGGTAATGCTAGGCTAGGTAGGTTAATTGACGAAAACGTTCGAAAGCTGTATAGGTCGAAGCCTTCATTAAACGATGTGGGTCCGGGAAACGCGGGCCCGACGTGAAAAATAGTTTAAAACGCCGACCCGTTGTAAAAAATAACTTAAATGTCTTTTATTGTAACGCACGTAGTATTAGAAATAAATTAAACGAATTTAAGGCGATAATTTATTCCGGTAACTACGATATAGCTGCTATCACTGAAACGTGGTTAAATACCGTGACTCGGGACTTGTTGGGGGAATTTCATATACCGGGTTTTAAACTTTTTACTAATGATAGGTTACATAGGATTGATGGCGGCGTTTTGCTGTACATTGGTAATTCCCTTAGGGCTATCGAGGTTAAGATAGATATTACGGGAGCAATTAATGCGATATGCGTTGGAGTTAGGGCGCATAGTATTAGTTTTAATTTTGTTGTTGTTTATTGACCTCCCGTTCAACCCCTCGACACCGATACTAGATTGTACTCACTTCTTGGTAACTTTATTGACAATCGGAATAGTATAATTGTCGGAGACTCTAACTGCCCAAATATTAATTACCAGACTTTTACTGGTAATGAGCAGGGTTTGAGATTGATTGAGTTCATGGAAGATAATTTTTTACGACAGATGGTTACCGAACCAGCGCGCGGTGACAATATTTTAGATTTGGTGATGACGAACGGCGAAAATATAGTCGATTGTTTAGAAGTAGGCGAGAGTTTGGGATGTAGTGATCATCAAATTCTTAGGTTTAAGTTATTGATAGAAAACACTAAGGATAGTAACGTAATAGAAGTCCCTGATTTTCGTATGGTTAATTTTGATAGTTTTGCGGATAGGATGAGAGTAGTGGGCTGGGATGACTTATTTATGGGTATTGACACCAATTTGCATTGGGAGGCGTTTACAGAAAGTTTTATGAATACTGAAAGGGAGTTTATTCCTCGTAGGCCCAAGCGCGCTAGAAATCATTGTAGGCCCAACTGGTGGACTAGAGAAATAGGCGAGTTCATAAACGAGCGTAACAGAACGTATAAACTTAATAAGCGCAATGGCACGGCAGCTAACTTTAATAGCTACATCGAGCTTAGACGTCAGGTTAAAAGATCAGTTAGGAATGCTAAGCGTAATTTAGAGATACTTTTAGCTGAGGATAGTAAACATAATCCAAAAAGTTTTTTGAATACGTCAATAATCGTAAGCCGATAAAAGATAACATAGGCCCTCTTGTGGATGTTAACGGCGCTTTGGTTTCTGACGCTCAGGCGACGATGGCGGGTATTTTCAATAAATTTTTGGCAACAGTTTTTACCGTAGAATACGTAAATAATGTCCCCGACGTGGACGATATCGTTCCATTTAGTAGCGAGATTATTTTGGATGAAATAACTGTTTACGAGGCTGAGATTGCGCATTATATCGATAGGCTATAAGTTAGCAAGGCTCCAGGCCCTAACGCTTTTTATCCCAGACATTTGAAAGATTTGAAAGACGTTATCGTAGGCCCCTTAACAAAGATTTGTAATCAGTCACTCGAAACGGGGATTATTCCTGAAGACTTCAAATTAGCTAACATCACGCCTATTTTTTAAAAAAGGCGATCGCACGATAGCTAGCAATTATAGGCCCATTAGCTTAACGTCAATTGTCGGTAAACTTTTAGAATCCGGAGTTAAGGATCGTAACATCGATCACTTAGAAAGTAGAGATTTGATTAGTAGTAGTCAGCATGGGTTTCGACGCCATAGATCTTGTTTAACTAATTTGTTAGAATTTTATAACGAAATAGTGCGTGAATACGATAGGCATAGAGCGGCTGACGTCATTTATTTAGATTTTAAAAAGGCGTTCGATACAGTTCCGCATAGAAGATTAATTGCGAAGGTTAAAGCGCACGGTATACGCGGTCAGGTAGTTAACTGGTTAGAGGAATGGCTTCGTGCTAGGAGACAGAGGGTCGTTGTTAATGGTAGGATTGACTAGTAACGTGTCAAAATTCGCGAACGATACTAAAATAGGCGGCAAGGTTGTTAACGTGAACGATAGAAATAGGCTCCAAGACGATGTAAATACGATTTTGGAGTGGACGGATAAGTGGCAAGTGCAATTTAACTTAGACGAATGTAAAGTTTTGCATATAGGTTCTCGTAACAATAATTATACGTACACGATGGAGGATAGAGAGTTAGCGAGCGTTGACGAGGAAGTAGATTTAGGCGTACGCGTATCTAAGGATTTAAAAGTTAGGAACCAGTGCCTGGAGTCTTGCGCAAAAGCTAATGGGATGTTTGGCTTCATAGTGCGTAATTTCGAATTTAAATGGAAGGATATTATATTGCCCCTTTACAAGTCCCTAGTCAGGCCTCATTTAGAATGTCGTTCAGTTTTGGTGCCCGTATTTGCGTGAGGATATTGATAGGTTAGAAAGGGTTCAGCGTCGTGCCACGAAACTAATTCCGTCATTGCGCAACAAGCCTTATGAAGTTAGGATTAAAGAGTTAGACTTGCATTCACTTGAAACTAGGAGATTTAGGGGGGAGCTTATTGAAGTTTTCAAAATCGTTAATAACATCGATAATGTAAATTTTGACAAACTGTTCACTTTCGATAATAGAAATACTCGTAACAACGGATTTAAGTTGCGTGGCAGACGTTTCATTACTAATATCGCTAAAAACTTCTTTACGTTTAAAGTAATTGATAAATGGAATAATCTCTCCGCGTCAGTCGTGAACTCTACCAGCGTTAATATGTTTAAGAACCGGCTAGATAGGCATTTTAAAAGTATTAACGTTGTTTAAAATAAAAAAAACAATTAGCAACAGAAGCTCTGAGGGTGGTGATCGAGGATGAGTCTGTTGTGATATGCCAGCGTGTGATGCCAGCAATGAAATTATTATTATTAAAAAAAAATTAGACTAACACGAACGTAGATGTAGTTCGTAGCGTAAACTAACCCACTTTTTGTTTTACTTTACCTACTTTTTTTTTCTTATCCTCTCCTTACTTTCATGCAAGTAAAGAGAGTTACAGACATGTCTCTAGTTTGCATGGTATGACAGTGAGTTAAGAGTGTGTTTGCATGGTTTGTAAGTGTTCTTATTTTACTTCTTTTCATCTTTCACCCCTTTCCTATTCTCTTCGACTATTTTTCCGACTTTTCGGCAGTGGCCGGCAGATGATGATGGTGAGTCTTTTTCTCTTTTTCTGAATGAATGTTAACCCACGAATGATTGGTTTTGCTACTTACTTAACTCCTTATTCTCCTCTTTTAATCCCCTCCTCTTTCTCTCGGGCTAACCTTAGAGTGGATTTTGGGTCTTTGTTAGCCTTAGCTTCTCTAGATCTGAGATCTATAAAGAACACATATTATATATTATATATATGGTATTATATTTTATATAGTTATATGCATATTATATATATTATATATATAGTATTATATTATATATATATATATATATATATATATACATACATATATATACAGGGTGTTTGAAAACTTTCTGTACAAATTGTAATGGGGGATAGGCAACACCAAGACAAACCCTTTTCGTCTATAAGTGTATGTCCGCTGACGTCACCATTCGGCGCGAGAGGGCGCCGCTGCAATTGGCTAAAAGGTGAAGTGGGCTAGACTCGCGCTTGCCGCGGGCATTCTTAAATCGGACGTAGTACGTGTAACATGTTTATTTAAAGAAGGCATTTTTATTTAAAGAAGGTGCTGAAAGTTGCGACCGGTAGCATCAATGCATACCCGACAGCGTCGAAGCATTGACCGACGTACACGTCGAAAGATTCCCGGCATTTCGGGAACAGTTCCAGCGGCGACAGCGATTCTTGCTACGAGGTCGTCTTCTGAGTAAATGGGAGTCTCGTACACGAGGTTCTTCATGTGTCCCCACAGGAAGAAATCGAGGCATGTTAAATCGGGCGATCTCGGTGGCCAGGCTACCGGCCCACCCCGGCCTATCCATCGGTCCCCAAAAGTGGCGTTCAGATAATCCCGCACATTGTTGCTGGAGTGTGCTGGGGCCCCGTCGTGTTGAAACCACATTCGTCTACGAATAGCCACGGGAACATCTTCCAGCAGTTCCGGCAACGTTTCTTCAAGAAATATCCGATAAACCGCCCGTCGAGTCGGGCAGGCAGCAGGTACGGCCCAATCAACTTGCCATGGACGATACCCGCCCAAACATTGACGGCGAACCGTTCTTGATGAGCATGTACCCGTGTAGCATGTGGATTTGCGTGCGCCCACACGTGAGAATTGTGCATGTTAAACACACCCTCACGTGTGAAACAGGCCTCATCTGAGAACAGCACATAAGCCGGAAAATTAGGCTGCACCGCTGTCTGCTGCAGAAACCAGCGTGCGAATTCCACAGGAAGAGGGTAATCCCGAGGTTGTAATGCCTGGACTCTCTGACGATGAAACGGATGTAACTGCTGCTCGTGCAACACTCTTCAGACCAGGTCGTGGTTCACATTGAGGATACGTGCAACACCTCGCGTGCTTGCGCTTGGATTGTCCTCAAATCGCCGTAGGATTTCTTCTTCCATGTCAGGAGTGCGCACGTTTCTCTCCCGACCAGTGTCATGCATGTTTACATGGAATGTTCCAGTTTCTCGCAGTCGCCGATGCAAATGCGCAAACGTTTGGTGGTTTGGCACACGTCTGTTTGGGAAGCGCTGTCGGTACAACCTCGCAGCAGCTCTTCCGTTTCCATTGGCAGCCCCATACACCATATGCATGTCAGCCATCTCAGCAGTCGTGAAGCGCTCCATGTTACGCGTACTACGTCCTATTTAAGAATGCCCGCGGCAAGCGCGAGTCTAGCCCACTTCACCTTTTAGCCAATTGCAGCGGCGCCCTCTCGCGCCGAATGGTGACGTCAGCGGACATACACTTATAGACGAAAAGGGTTTGTCTTGGTGTTGCCTATCCCCCATTACAATTTGTACAGAAAGTTTTCAAACACCCTGATATATATATATATATATATATATATATTACATTTATTATATATATTATGCTCGGTCATATCTCAAAATCTAAACGTGATAATGGAAACGTGCTAGAGGAAAACCAAAAACAGATTTGGAATCAGCGTCCCAACAGCTGTCTAACCCACTCATAAATATATCTGATGAAAAATACTTGTTGGCCAGTGCCAAATGCCCCCCATTAAGGACGGTGAGGCCCCATGTGATGCCCCAGTGAGGAACTTAAGGAAGGAGGCCCCCCCTTATAACGAGGCGAAGGCCTCAGGGGTCCTTCCAGGGGCAAGTTTCAAAGCGCCCAATTTCCTCTCCCCAAGTGCCATCATACTACTACAATTATCAATCATGTGTTGAATTGTTAATAGTAGGTTAAACTGTGCCAATTTATATATATTGTACCTACCTGTATTCTGTCTTTCCAGATTTTTGAGTCATTCTGTCCAAAAGTTGGATCCTATCTGCTTTGCAGATAGCTGGTGAGGGAAGCTATATTTTTGCGAGTGACCCGTTGCCCACGTCGGGCTAACATCATGAAAAAGAAAAAACTATACTGTTTTTCATTTACCATTACTTATTCGGACTATAGTGGATTTTATTTTCCCAGAAGAGTTCCTTGTTCCACGCACGGTCCGTGTGTACCATGAAAGAGCCTCAGGGGACCATTTTAAGTTCAATCATATATATATATATATATATAGTATCTATATATATGACCCTAATGGGTCGCTCGAATGTGAAGACGACGATGGACTATGAATTCTGGAGGTGGTCCCCTTGGTTGGAGTCGGAGTTATATCCGAGGGATGATGGACAACGTCACTATTGGGTTACGAGAACTCAAAAAAAAACTGTTTGGAGGTGTCGTGTCTCACGTCGACACTAGAGGTGTCGCGTCTCACGTCGACACTAGTGGACGCACCAGGCTCACACGCCTTGTCGTAAAAATGTTTGTGGTATCCACTGACCACTCTTACCTCGGTTAGTTGTAAATTTTCGGAAGGTTACCTTCAAGTGCTTCCTGATTTCGTTTCACGAAAACACTGGAGAAAACACTGTATCTATGCTGAGTTTCGCGGTGAATGGAAACAATGAAGTTCACTTTAACGGGGTTTTTATTAATACACTTCGATTGCACAGTCTTTTGGTGAGAACAATTAAATTTGGTTAAGTTTAAGAAATGAAGGTTATATGATTCTCATGGTGAGGTTTAATACAAAATAAATCTTAAAATTAGTTAAGAAGCACAATGTACAATTTATGCTGCGTGGTTGGGAGTAACAAGAGAGCAAACAACCTCGTTACCGACGCTCTCAGGGTTTTCAAAACCTCGGGGTAGGCGGAGACGAGGTAAACTAAGGGTCACCCTCTTACGGGAGGAGTTTATTAGCAAGCGCCTATGATAGTTCTTGACATTCAAATTTGGCAGGAGTAAATTCAATTTACAGCCGCGATTGTGAAATTGTGACTCGGGAGAGTTCCGGGATTGAACCAATCATGATTGAAATAGTTTCTGCGGAGGTTACATTTTTCTTTTGATAATAAAGCATAATTATAGGACCTAGAGGCGCCAGGATGGCGGCGTGAAGGTAGGGTTGACCCCGTACAAAAGGGAATCGATTGGGCAGGAAGTTATAGAGCGCAAATGAATCTTATATTCGAAACGGGCGGTATATAGGTTGACACAGTTATGCTTTATCTATGGAAATGGTAAAAGATTGTAGTAAAATTGATTAATAAAAAATGAAAAGACTGATGTGTTTATAGACGCTCGCCTTGCATAGCGTGAGGCTGACAACAACGGAGGTGGGGGGGTCGAAGAATTCATGCGATGAGCATATTTTCATATACATATCGCATTCAATGATAATTTGAGATTACAGGGTGTTACACCGGATTAAACGGGGTTACTTCCGATTACATTGGGTTACTGGGGATTACATGGGGTTACTGCAGATTACGTTGGGTTACTTCGCGTATGAAAGATTGCACACTCTGTGATGTCAGAACTAAGGAATTTTGGGTTCAGTATTAGAACGCAATTCGTCAAAGACGAACTCGTTTTGAACCATAGAGTTTTACACTATGAGACACTACCTTCCCCTCTGTAGAAGTGACAAGTAACAAAAAATAATGTGATTAAGCAACTTTAAGCACAAAAAAATATAAACATACACGAGCTAACTAACTAATTAAAATTTTGGTTTCTCGGTATAATGATACCTAACAGGTGGCCGAAGATTAGGGCAGACTGTCCGGGGCTTCTTCCGAAGGTGAGGGCTCCGAAGTAGGGGAACAGCACTTCAGTCGTTCACACGGGCGGCAAGAAAAGATGATAATCAGGATTAGCATAAAAGTGGAGGCATTGGCGTAGGTGAGGGGCTGAACGTGGGATAAGACGTGAGACCTTTCTTGGAGGGTTACGTTGATACGATCCAATTGCTGATCCCAAAGGGGATAGTTGAAGGAAGGTACGAAAGTTACAGAGGAGAAAGAAAGGTTGAAGATAGGAATTTGTTGGAGGTGAGCCATAGGGTGTATAAGATTAAGCGTGTTATTAGTAGAGAGTATTCTGGAGTTTCATAATGTAAAACTAGAGGTAATGATAGAACAACCAGGGGGAATTCTGCTAACTGGATCTAAGTGTATCATACTACGGTTGTTCGGGCAGTCCAGGGTTGCTTCACGTTCTTTTTGGGAATGGACAGGAGGAATCAGAACTTATTTGTAGTTGAACGGGGATTGAAGGGTCGAATGGCTGGAACGTGCAATTTGAATGGGAAGAATTTTGTAACAGCATTAAATAACATGGTTTCCGGAAGTGTATCAAAACAAAGGGTTGGACTTGAGGGCAAATTAGGAATTTAGTAGACAGAGGGGTCCTGCAATGAGGAATGTCACGAGTAGTAAACAGGAGTGTATTGTTGGCAGGTATTAGAGAGGAAAAAGTATGGGCGTTCAGCATGCAAGATGAAACGTGTCACATTTTCCTGTACAGAGTAGACCGTGGGAAAGGAGTGAAATAAATAGCGTGTGGGGCTCGTAGGTCGAAAGTAACATCCAGGTGGCCCTTCTGAAAATGGCTATCTGGTAATGTTTCGACCACAGCACCAAGGACGATGTGATAGGTACTGCTAATTACAGGAAATAGAAGGAAGACAAGGGTAAACATACTAGACGAAGTTAACATCGTTAATAATTTTGGTATGTTAGCTGTTACTTCCGAGAAGTCTTCCAGGAAAGTAATTTAGGTCTCACCTTGGGTTTGACCGAGGGTCGGTCCGGGAGACGAAGTGGGTGAGGTGGATGTGACGTGGAAGCGGTGGCTAAGGACACGGGTATTCGCGAAGTCGGAGCATGCAAAATCGATGGCTTTTTGGGCGGTGAGGAGGGACTTTGTGTAGGCACGGGGCCGGAACTTTTTCCTAGTGTAGGGCTATGTGTGTATTCTAGTGACTCAGGTACTCGTGATCGGGATCGAGTCCAATGGCCTTGTGACGACTCATGAGGTCGGGTTCTGAACGTCACTGTAGGGTCTCGTTTACGGTCGTCCACAGGTGAGGATGGCGATGGTGAGTCGGGAGGCACCGCACTGGCTGCGGGGCTTTCAGGTAAAACTTCAAAGTCTGGAGTTTCCTCCGGGATGTCAACTTCTGGAGTGGAAGGAGCAGCAGAGAGGGGCTCCGGTTCCAGGGTTTCAGGTTCCAGGGTGGCCCCAACAGGTTGTTCGGACAGGGTGGACAGAGGTGGCCTCAGGCAATATTCCCACTCGTCCGAATCCTTGGGTTGAGTCTTAGTAATGCGAGGCTTGGCTGTTTCCACTTTAGATAGGGACGACTTCGGTTGAGGGGGATTAGGACCTTCATCGGAACCTTAATTGGTCAGCATGAACAACCTTTTTTTTAAGGTTTGTAAGTGGTGGATGTGGAAGGTATTGTGTTCCAGATCTTCGAGGACACGATATGGCAGCGCCCATTTTGGATAAATTTACCACGGTTTCCAGGTGTAATGGTCCGTTGCTTAGGTTACCGTTTTTGTTGGCATTGGGCCATTCGGTCGGTTTCATGGTTTAACAACGTCGTGTGTCGTCTAAAATGTGGAAAGAATGACGAGCCAGGTCTGCCACGTAACATTGGAATTCCTGTGGGTCAAATTCCTCTTTTGTGGAGTCGTTTGGGAGGTCGAAAGGAAATCTTGCATCGTAATGATACAGTCTGAAATGAGGAGTGTCAATGATGAGTTGACTATAGGTGTTGTTAATAGTCCACTGTACCATAGGGAGGCACTCGTCCCAATTACGTTGGTCGGTGTCTACGAAATGTCGTAGGACGTTAAGGACTCTTTCATTCTGCCTCTCAACCAGACCATTTGCTGCCGGATGGTACGGTGTTATCTGTACCTTTTTTATGTGGAGACGTTTACACAACTCTTTGAACATTGCGGAGGTGAATTCCTGAGCGTTGTCCGAGAGTAGAACGGCTGGCGTATTGTGCCGTTGGATTACTCGTTCGATTAAACATTTGGCAATGATCTCCGATGTATGGGCAGGCACAGCTACAACTTCATTATACCTAGTAAAATGGTTGGTGAAAACGACAATGTAGATTGTATTTCGGGATAACTATTTCATTTCTCGTCTTTCGCCCAAATAAAATGTTTCAATATAAATTTATCTTTAAGACACAAATATATATATATTTAAAAATGAACAATGAATAATTCCTATATAATCCTTATATGGATCCTTATATTCATTGTCTTCATACAGTACTTATAATTGTATGGTTTTTATTTTTGAATGTTCATTTTACATGAGAAACCAAAATCGCCTGAGCGAGTTTGGATAGAATTTCGATATTTTCTGCTTTCCATTTTTTTTCAGTGTCACAAACATGCAACCTACCATTTCTATGGTTGAGCAGTATTCATGTTTGTGCCATTAGAAGTTAGCTGTGAGAAGCGAATGTCCCTTAACTGTGTCTCTCTAATTCGTCTCCTTTAAATCTCCCAATAATGACTTATACGGTACGTACAAAGTAAATAACTATGACGTCATAAAAGTAACTTAATTTCCTTCACGTTTTCCATACCTTCAACAATGAATCACGCGTTTAGTATATGGACATCTTCCGTATTCAACGTATGGTAAATTCTTTAATAATAATAAAAACTTCACTCCCTATAAGTCATTATTTATATGTTGTCTCCTGTCTGGTATGACGCAATATAACTATTATTCGACCATATTCATCCATACATCCATATCTTATCTTGATCATTATCCTATATCAATTTTATTAAATATTCATTTTTACTCGTATCAGTCTATAAAATGTGTACAAAACCTTATGCATCCGTACCTGTTCGTTGAAAGTCGTGCAAATACGTTCGCATGTATTATTTTTTATTTTTATTTTTAATTATGTCGTCTCTCGCAATAAACTGGCAAATGCTTATGCAAGTGTACGCAATTCGATGATCACAGCATAAAATTACATCTGAAAACGTAAAATCTCCTCTCGCCCTGATTGGAATGTATAGAACATTATCATGCGTTATGTTATACCGTGTGTGTCATGTATATAAATATATACCGTATGGCCCATGTACTTTGTGTTGTATTAATAACCATGTATAAATATAAAAACACTGTAAGAATTGTAAGTGACTAATGTACTTAATGATGTAATTAATGTACTTAATGATGTAATGTACTTAATGACGTAGTGAATGTACTTTAATGGAACTGTAATTAACGATAATAAGTGAATGTGAATTAATTGGTAAATATAATCATAATTGTAATAAACCGAAATTACAACGTACTCAGTGATGTACTTTGATTGTACGCAATGTACTACTCCGAAATTATGTCGCCCTTTAAAAATGTGTACTCGGCGAAAATACGATTATTTTTTATTATTATTTTTAAATTTTTATTTGGAATCTTTCAAAATTTTGATCATGTGATTAAAGGGCAGAACTTAACCTTCAAACTGCACTCCCCCAAAATTTAGATTATATAAAAAGCATGTAATTGTAAAATAATGATTACTTTGATTATGACTTCTTCTCCTTCTTAGACTTCAGTCCCAGAGGAGGGGGCAGAGGCCCCTTGCCTCCTTAATTTTTTTAGATTCCGGCCTGAGCCATGGTTGAAAGAGGTCGAACCTCTACCCCTGTAAATTCAGAGTATTACCTGTACATTTTGGCACTAGATTACAGTAAAAGAAAGTTTTTTCTCTTTTCCTTCGAGCTGTGCTCTCGTCCGAGAACTCAGTCAATAAATTAGAGAAAAATAATTTCCCGATACGTTATAAGAAGCATCAGGGAATCTTCAGAGAATTTAGTAAGTTTTCACGGAATCCTCCGAACCACTACAGAAGAACTCGGAGAGTATTATAGAAGAAACTATTGTGAATAACAAATCCGTTGCTGCCTTCTAAACAGAACCTCCGTCGACTTCGAACCAACCCATGGCCATAGACGGACGGGTTATCAAGTGGCGACCCTATAGCCAGGATTTTAACAAGTGGCCACCCTTTGGCCAGGATAGAAATTACCCTGCATCAGGATAATTGTGGCGACCCTACTACCAAGATAATAAGACCCACCATTTGGCCGGCGTGTCACGACTTCCAGTTCGTCACATCCACCCTTGAACCTGTGTGTAACGACTCCAAGTTATCCACGTCTCATCTCATCTAGAAGAAGTAGCCAGCAAGACACGTCTTCAGGACACGTCTCTAAGGATTTCGCCGTAGGGTCTCGTTAAGTACAGAACTCTTTTTTTAAAGTAATCTCTAAACATTTGAAAAGTCAGTATTATTAACAGTTAATAATTAGTATGAAGCCAGAATTTACAAGAAACACAGTGAACATTTCAGACACCAGTGATACACTTTTTTAATTGAAACAGTTATTTTCACAGAAGTTTATTGTCACAGAGTTAAATGTCACAGAGTTAATGTCACAGTTATTTTCAGAGAGTTATTTTCACAGTTATTTTCACTATTATAGTTAGTATAGAATAATTTTATTTTATATACCAAACATAATATTACTGTACCTTCGCGTACATTCGAGTGAAATGTGTTTACATTTCATATTTTTGTTTACAATTTTTTTCAAATTATTGAGTTGAATTGACTTGCAAATTAAGAAAGAGAGAGTTTATAGAGAGTTTATAGATTTATTGAGATACTTGAAGCAGTTTCAAGTTCCAGTTTCAGTTTCCAGTTTCAGTTGGTTGCATCCAGAGGGACAACCGCTCCAGAGATTTATAGAAATACTTGATAGCAGTTGAAGTCAGTAGGTTGCATCCAAGAGGGACAACCGCCCCAGATTATATTAGACTTCACTTGATAGCAGTTCAAGTTCGAGTCAGTTTCAGTTTCAGTCAGTTTCAGTTGCAAATCAGTTTCAGTTTCAAGTCTCAGTCAGTTTCAAGTCTCAGTTTCAAGTCAGTTTCAAGTCAGTCAGTTAGATTCAAGTCAGTCAGTTTCAAGTCAGTTGTAGTCAGTCTCCAGTCAGTCTCCAGTCAGTTGTAGTCAGTTGCAAGTCAGTTTCAGTTCCAAATCAGTTGTAGTCAGTTTCAAGAAAGTTGTAGTCAGTTTCAAGAAAGTTGTAGTCAGTCCCAAGGAAGTTGTAGTCAGTCCCAAGACAGTTGTACTCAGTTGTAGTCAGTCCCAAGGCAGTTGTAGTCAGTCCCAAAACAGTTGTAGTCAGTCCCAAAACAGTTGTAGTCAGTCCCAAGTCAGTTGTAGTCAGTTTCAGTCAGTTGTAGTCAGTCCCCATTCAGTTGTAGTCAGTTTCAGTCAGTTTTGAAGTCAGTTTCAGTCAGTTTTGAAGTTAGTTTCAAGTCTCAGTTTCAAGTCCCAAGTCAGTTTTCAAGTTCCAAGTCATTTCAATGCAGTCAATTGAATTGAACTTTTTTTGTTGTTTAAGAGAATTTAATTCAACCTGAATTGGCAGGTTTGTGTTTTTAGTTCAACCTTCTTTTTTTCTTGTTGTAAGAAGGAAATTGACCGATTTGTCTCCTTTTTGCATGCAGTTGTTGCATGTGAAATTATATATTTTCTTCTTGTAACAAAAACAGATTTACAATTGTTTATAATGATTTTGATAATTATTGTAATGTATATGTGATGATAATAGTTGTGTAATAATTAATCGATCATGTCCCAATGACCTCCTTTTTAAATTACTAAGCTGAGGAACATGCCGTCCCTCCGTTTTGTTTTACCGCCTTTAATTTTTGTTTTAAGCAGTGTGACAATCAATGTCTTCCTAAAGAGCAAAGTGCTCACGAAAAGACGTATTGTCAATTTCAGACATATTTCCCCGCTTAGTCACTCATTTCCCCCGAATGTAGTATTCCAAACTTTGTTTTATTTATTTTATTTTAACACCCCAACCCCAGTTGAACCCAGTGTCAACCAGAGAAGTGGTTCAACCATAGTTAATTCTTCTTTGGCTCCAGTCAAACAACAGTTTAACCATCTGTTTCCTTTCACCCAGTTGGTCCAGAAACCAACCTGGAGCTTTTTTGGTACTGCGAAACATTCCTCAGTATCAAATTCCACAGTTGTGTTTTTATTTTTTTAATTGTATGGACGCTATAACTTCATATTAGTTCATTAGAGTTTATAATTGATTTCTATTTTCAATTTTTATATTTTTTATTTTTTTTTTTATTCGATTAATATTGAGTAATTGTCGTTAAATTATTATTATACCATCTGTTAAGGTATCAAACGAAAAAATTATATCCAGGTTGACACACTACTATATGGCTAGGAATGCTACTAGTCAAATTTAATTCCATGCTAAAATTTAATTTTTAATACCGTGAGATTTACTTCATTACTTGTAAGATCCTCTAAGTGCGTGTTTTTTCATTACCTTAATACGTGTAACTGATTTAATTACATAAAATCTATAATCCTAATTGAATTTTATTACTATTGACACATATTCGAATTCATTTTCCTTCCATACCACAAGTCACTTTTACATTAAAACTCAAACGCATACATCATCATTAATACTACCTGTATTAGAACTGAATAATAATTCACTTAAACTTAAAGGATTTTATAATCGTAATCCCATTTTAAATTATTATACATTATTTTTAAACTGTTAATTCGAAAACCTCCCGAATCCTTAAACACAAATACACACACGACCACAGGTCTATACATCATCCATTACGTAATTCGATTTTTACCTACACTAGTCAATAAAATTATTTTATTAACTGTACGATCATGATAACTAAATATTTGTAAAATTTAACAATATCATTGTTTGTCTAAATTAACGTATTAATCCTTTTATTCTGTTTGCAAAAAATTAAAGTATTAATCTTTGAATTTTTATATTTTATAATAACTCTCTAAACAAGTGTCATGTTAAAGATTTGATTGCTGTGCATTGTAAATCAACCACCCGAACTCACTTGTTCTGTATAAAATTTTTATTGTAAAGAAAAATTCGTCATCTAATTTGAATTCGTTAGGATGTTATCTTCCTGTATTTTCTCAATTGTATTGTATTGTTTTGTTAATATCATTTTAGAGGGGAGAGCCCTGTAAAAATGAACAATGAATAATTCATATATAATCCTTATATGGATCCTTATATTCATTGTCTTCATACAGTAATTATGTTTGTATGGGTTTTATGTTTGAATGTTCATTTTTACATGAGAAACCAAAATCGCCTGAGCGAGTTTGGATAGGATTTCGATTTTTTGTTTTCCATGTTTTTTCAGTGTCACAACCATGCGACCTACCATTTCTATGGTTGAGCAGTAATCATGTTTGTGCCATTAGAAGTTAGCTGTGAGAAGCGAATGTCCCTTAACGGTGTCTCTCTAATTCGTCTCCTTTAATTTCTCCCAATAATGACTTATACGGTACGTACAAAGTAAATAACTATGACGTCATAAAAGTAACTTAATTTCCTTCACGTTTTCCATACCTTGAACACTGAATCACGTGTTTAGTGTGTGGACATCTTCCATATTCAATGTATGGTAAATTCTTTAATACTGTAATAATAAAAACAACTTTCTATAAATCATTATTTATATGTTGTGTCCTGTCTGGTATGATGCAATATAACTATTATTCGACCATATTCATCCATACGTCCATATCTTATCTTCATCATTATCTTATATCAATTTTATTAAATATTCATTTTTACTCGTATCAGTCTATGAAATGTGTACAAAACTTTATGCATCCGTACCTGTTCGTTGAAAGTCGTGCAAATACGTTCGCATGTATTACTTTCTTTTATTTTTTATTTTTTATTATTTCGCCTCTCGCAATAAACTGGCAAATGCTTATGCAAGTGTACGCAATTCGATGATCACAGCATAAATTGACATCTGAAAACGTAAAATCTCCTCTCGCTCTGATTGGAATGTATAGAACATTATCATGCGTTATGTTATATCGTGTGTGTCATGTATATAAATATATACATATGTGCCCATGTACTTTGTGTTGTACAAATAACCATATATAAATATAAAAACACTGTAAGAATTGTAAGTGACTAATATACTTAATGATGTAATTAATGTACTTAATGATGTAATGTACTTAATGACGTAGTGAATGTACTTTAATGGAACTGTAATTAACGATAACACTGGGGAACACAACTTTTGGTGACTTAGATGTTAGACCTGTTTCTGGGTACATTGAGGTCGCTGATTCTAAAAATGACATTAGTTTTTCTCCATCAGCTCTGCTTATCAAGATATGATATATATCTATATATATTTCTATATAATGTATATAATATTATATAATTGCTGACTGGCAATCACTGTTGTTGTCAATTGAATACAAAAGTATGATGAATGTCACCAAAAATAGTGTATTAACATCAAACAAACATAAGGTACGAAAAATATTTCTTAAATTCAAACAAGCTTGAGACACGAACGGCAAAAAAAGTTCTTTCAATGAGACATCTCACATAAACCGCGTTTCTGAGATTTCTTGCGATGAGATGTGCCAGGACATTCGCGTTGGATGCTCCAGCAGTAATCTGCCATCATGTGAGTATCCTATCGTCCGCGGTACCATTCTTCCATGGTCCTTAGTTCTTGGTGAAATCGTTCACCCTGTTCCTCGCTTAGATCACCGAGGTTATCTGGGAAACGATCCAAATGACTGTGGAGGTAATGCAGTTTGATGCTCATTTTACAGCCAAGTTTACAAAAAGAAGAGAGCATATTCTCCACTAGTTCACCGTAGTTATCGGCCTTATAGTTCCTAAGGAAATTCTTCACAACCATACTAAACGATGACCACGCACGTGCCTGAATGTTGTCCACTGAATCTTGGAAACGCGGGTCTTTCTTGAGTTCCAGGATTTGTGGTCCATCGAAAATACCTGCCTTCAGCTTTTCCATGCTCAACGCAGGAAATTTTCTACATATGTAGCCAAAACACGTCCCATCTCTGTTCAAAGCCTTTATAAATTGTTCCATCAAACCTAGTTTGATGTGCAGTGGTGGCAATATGATCCTTTTTCTGTCAACCAAAGCTTCTTTGAAGGTATTTTTTTCTCGAACCACCATGTTTTCTCTCAGAGGCCACTGTCTTCTCACCCAGTGTTCATCTTTAGCTCTACTGTCCCAGAGACATATAAAGCACGGGTACTTGGTGTACCCGCTCTGCTGGCCCAGGAGAAAATTCACCATCTTTAGATCCACACAGATCACCCATTGGTGGTCTCGGTATGATATCTTTTCTAGGACTAGGGCGACTGTCCCGTGCTCTTCTCTCATACCGACTGAGTGACCAATTGGGATTGATCTGTATCTGTTGCCGTTGTGTAGAAGAACACATTTTAGGCTCCGTTTGGAGCTATCTATGAATAACCGCCATTCACTTGGTGTTTATTCCGATATGCCCATTTTCATCAGCAATACGCGCACATTGTTGCAGAAAACTAAATCGTTCTCTTTTGAGAAGAAGGGCAGTAAATCCTTTTCTCTGTCGCGATATAACGTGATTTTGGTTCCCGGCAGCAGTAAATTTTTTTCTCCCAGCCTGGAAGCTAACAATTCAGACGATTTCTTCGAAAGACTTAAGTCCCTTATGAGGTCGTTAATTCGTGTTGACTAAAACCTTCTGCAACTGATGACGGTCCTTCGAAATCACTGTCATTTTGCCCACGTATGCTTTCTTTGTCAGTAGCAGATTCATCATCTTCTTGAGGGAGCTCTGGAAGATGGCTGAATGATGGGACAGGTATCTCATCTGAATGTGAAACAGGCCGTCTAGCTGAGTCTATGTCAGGATACGTCCATTTACTCCGGTTACGTCCATTGATGCCCTTTATATTCACCAAACAAAAGTAACAGTCATCACTGTGGTTTCTCTGTTCTCTCCATACCATTGGTATACCAAATTTCAGGCACCTCCTCTTTCCGTTGGTCCATTGCCGCAGATGCTCCGTACACGTTTACACACAACATGAGGAGCCCATGGCTTATCTTGGTCCCCTAGTTGTACTTTGAAATAGGCAAAATAAGCTTTTTTCACAAAATCAGTAATAGTTTTTCTCTGTTCAATGAACGTGTACTCTCCGCAGATAACAAAACACATCTGGATGATTTAAACACTTTCTTCGTGATGAAGCCATGTCAACACCTGTAACAGGAAAGAATTCACGTTAGTACATGTACAATACACATGCAAAACAGCAACATCAGCAAAATCATAGCTACAATTTAATTATACAGATTCATTTAGATTTACGAGCAACTCATAATACCGTTCCAGAAGGGTAATAAAGTAGGTAATGACGTATGCAATATCTCAAAAACTAGAGCTGCTAGAACAAAATGGATGATATTTTCTGAATCAGTGGCATGAAAATATCCAGAATAAGGTCTAAAATCTCAGGCACCAAGAAAAATTTTTTTGTTCCCCAGTGTAACAAGTGAATGTGAATTAATTGGTAAATATAATCATAATTGTAATAAACCAAAATTACAACGTACTCAGAGATGTACTTAGATTGTACGCAATGTACTACTCCGAAATTATGTCGCCCTTTAAAAATGTGTACTCGGCGAAAATACGATTATTTTTTATTATTATTTTTTAATTTTTATTTGGAATCTTTCAAAATTTTGATCATGTGATTAAAGGGCAGAACTTAACCTTCAAACTGCACTCCCCCAAAATTTAGATTATATATAAAGCATGTAATTGTAAAATAATGATTACATCGATTATGACTTCTTCTTCTTAGACTTCAGTCCCAGAGGAGGGGGCAGAGGCCCCTTGCCTCCTTAATTTTTTTAGATTCCGGCCTGAGCCATGGTTGAAAGAGGTCAAACCTCTGCCCCTGTAAATTCAGAGTATTACCTGTACATTTTAGCAATAGATTACAGTAAAAGAAAGTTTTTCTCTCTTTTCCTTCGAGCTGTGCTCTCGTCCGAGAACTCAGTCAATAAATTAGAGAAAAATAATTTCCCGATACGTTATAAGAAGCATCAGGGAATCTTAAGAGAATTTAGTAAGTTTTCACGGAATCCTCCGAAACACTACAGAAGCACTCGGAGAGTATTATAGAAGAAACTATTGTGAATAACAAATCCGTTGCTGCCTCCTAACCAGAACCCCCGTCGACTTCGAACCAACTCAGGGCCATAGACGGAGGGGTTAATATATATATATATATATATATATATATGTATATATATAAATATATATAAAGTATTTGAAAGAATAGTTAGAGAGAAAATTTATGATTTCCTGGAGACACGGGAAAGATTCAACGAAAATCAGCATGGATTCCGATCAGGTAGATCATGCCTATCGCAACTAATAGAGCACTACAACAATATCCTAGATGCATTGGATGGCATTGACAACTACGATTTTACATTCACAGATTTTGCTAAAGCTTTCGATAAATGTGACCATGGTATAATAGCACGTAAAATTAAAGACATGGGAATAACAGGCAAAGTGGGAAAATGGATCTACAACTTCCTTAGTGATCGTCTGCAGGTCGTCAAAATTCAAGGTATATCATCATCAGAATCGGAAGTGCGCAGCTAAGTACCACAAGGGACAGTACTGGCCCCACTCCTGTTCATTATCATGCTAACAGACAAAGACAGCGGAGTAAACAGCATTAGTATAGTAACATCCTTTGCAGACGATACAAAGATCAGCAGAAAAATCAGCGATGTACATGACGTGGAGGCCTTGCAGAGGGACACGAACAAAATATACAAATGGTCAGAAGACAACATGTCATTCAACGCCGAGAAATTTCAGCTCTTGTGATATGGTAGAAAAGAAGAACTTAAACAGACTGCATATTATGCTCCAGATAGACAGGAAATTCAGAGAAGCATGAAAGCGATTGATCTCGGGATAATAATGACAGATGATGCGAAATTCGAAACACAAAATCAGATAGCGATAAATAAAGCAAAAAGAGTCGCCGGACAGGTTCTAAGAACGTTCAAGAGAAGGAACAGGACAGTAATGATTCCCCTGCTAAAAACACTGATTATACCAAAACTTGAATACTGCTCAGTTTTGACGTCCCCATATAAAAAGGAAGAAACTAATAAACTAGAAGAAACGCAAAGTCATTTCACAGCCAAGATTGATGGCTGCAAAGAACTCAACTACTGGGAAAGACTACGTAAACTAAATCTGTACTCACTGGAAAGAAGAGAGAGGTACATCATCATCTACATATGGAAAATGATCGAAAAACTGGTACCAAACCTAAAACTAAACCCAATTACCATTCAAACAACACTGGAAAATAAGAAAGGCAGAATGTGTAGTGTTCCCAAATTAAAGGCACGACAAGGGATCTCCTCAACCCTGAAGGAAAATAGCTTGGTTGTCAGGGGGCCAAGACTTTTCAACCAGCTTCCTAAGGACCTCAGAAACGTAACGTGGGTCAAAGTTGAAGCCTTCAAGAAAAGACTGGATGCCTGGCTCAGGACAGTACCAGATGAGCCGGGCGTGCCTGGCTATGTACGGTGGAGAGCGCAAGAAAGCAACTCGCTCCTCCACCAGGCCAGACCTAGAGGCGGGGCCACGAGCTTGACCTCCGTGTGAAGAGAGACCAACGCACGAAACAACATAAGGTTCATAAGGTAAGGTATAATAATACAATTGATAAATAATATTGTTTTTAGCTCGAGTAGGACGGAACGGTTCGATGGAATTTAGATTGCGGCAAATCGGTGCCTCTCTTTCTCTTTCTTTCTCTCCGAATCATTTCTGGAAGAAATCTATAGAATGGGTAAGTTATATTTGACACGCCCCAGAATCCACGGCTCAGCCAATTACAGCCCAGTGGGTGGATCCTGAGAACAGCCCAGGACCTCTGGTTGGTGAGTAGTCACGCTTACACGTTATGGCCCACCCTTATTTCACCGATAGCGAATAGGAAACTCGCGATTCTGCTATTGGGGGTGGTTACAATTAAGACCGCATATATAAAAAGGGATCTTTCCATCTAGATTCCACAACAGCTGTATTTATCAACGAGTAACTACAGAAATATATTGCCTTCATCAATCACAACAGCTTTACTGCTCCCCGCAATTGTTTGAAGACGTGGACCTCTATGCAGTAGCTACACTCCACCTTTTCGGAGCGGCTGACCGGAACGCCCTACTTTCAACATAAAGCATTGCAGAAATTTATGACGTAGAGAAAGAAACAGCCGATGAAGGGACATTGAAATGTAAATAAATAAATTAATTTGTGATTCCGTTTATGTATACATCGTTTCATTCAGTGCCAGTGTTAAATAATTTATAAAAAGCTATAATAAGTGCGGATTGGGAAACAAGTTTGTGATTTAAACGGAAGGCCGGGCTATGTATATATATCGCTTCATTCAGTGCAAGTGTTATAATTTATAAAAATTCGTAATAAATCGAGGTGAAAGGACATCTGCCGAGGGGTCGAGACCCGGTGCCGGCAGACGATGCGTAGCACACCCAGTTAATCTTCCTTCCTGATAAAGTCATTTAGACAGTGGATTTAATATACTGTACGATGAAGGTGTCCATTGAAAATGAAATTTTATTACACGCTTGTTTCTGATAACTTACAAATTTATAGAAAGTTCTACAGGTAGGGTTTTAGAATTACCAAAACTTTAAAGGATTGCCTACGGTCCCGGGTTCGAGACCCTGTGCTGGCAGATGATGCGTAGTACATCCAGCTAATCTTACTTTTGAGCCCAGTTAGGATATCTGCTTTATGATTATAATTTGCCAGGGCGCCCTAATCGGCATTTCCTCTTATTGTAACTCCCTTCCCATATACAGGGTGGGCGGAAAGTAGCTCCCTAATTTAAATTACATATAAATTATGTATAAATTGTGATTGTATTGTTATATTGTTATGGTGTGTTCTCTAAAGTGGTACAATTGTAACGGTAATCTTTTTTTCTCTAAAGTGTTCTCTTTGTGTTCTCTAAAGTGGTACAATTGTAACGTTCATTTTTTTTTTTCATTTCAGATTGAAGGGTAACATGGCTGAGCGTTTAACACTGCAGGAGCGTGCCCAGTTGGCGGCACGGTACGAAGTTTGGCAATCTGTCGTTCGAGTTCAAAGATGGTGGCGGGCCATTCACGGACCACGTGCCCAAGTGGACCCGAAAACAATCAAGAACTGCCACTCGAAGCTCATGACCACGGGGTCTGTGGCAGATGTTCGAAGATGTGGTCGCCCTTCGACATCCAGGGCCCAGGAGACGGTGCAGGCAGTTCAGGAAATGTTCGCACGGAGTCCACGAAAGTCAACTCGCCAGGCAGCTCGGGAAAGTGGACTCTCCCGCTACTCAGTGCGAACTGTGCTGAAGAAGGAGCTGAACTGGCGTGCGTGGAAGCCGCATTACTGCCAATCTCTCTCGGACGAGGACTGCGACATTCGCATGGAGTTCGGGGAAATCATGCTGGCTTGGCATGAAGACTGGCCCCATCTCTTCCGCAACATCCTCTGGAGCGACGAGGCGGTGTTCCACGTCGGAGGCTTTGTCAACCGCCACAATTGCCACTACTACTGGGCAGGAGAGGATCCCATGGTTACCGCTGAAAAAACGGCAGAATCGGTTCAGTGTAACGGTGTGGTGTGGTATGACCTCAGATCAGGTTGTGGGCCCGTTCCTTCTGCGCAACACCATGAATGCTGAGCGGTACCTTGCTATGTTGCGAAACGAGGTCTGGCTGGTTGTCAGCACATGGGAGAACATCGACGATCTGATATTTATGCAAGATGGCGCCCCTCCGCACTTCGCTCTTGTTGTCCGTGAGTGGCTGGATGTCCACTTCCCTGGGCGTTGGATGGGTCGTCGTGGTCCACATCAATGGCCAGCCAGGAGCCCCGACTTGACACCGTGCGACTTCTTTCTTTGGGGGTGGGTAAAGGAAGAAGTCTACCGCACCAAACCGAGGACATTGGAAGAACTGGAGGACCGAATTCGGGAAGTCATGTCCTCCATCCCGCCGGAGTTCCTGCTAAAGTCAGTGGACGCCATTCCTGGGCGGCTCCAGAAGCTGGTGGAAAGAGTTGGAGCCCACATTGAATTTTAGAGAAAACCTACCATATATGCCTACCTTTTCATATTATTTCTTCTGAAATAAATGGATAATATACGTATTTTTTTACCAATCCAAAATAGGGAGCTACTTTCCGCCCACCCTGTATATATATATATATATATATATATATATATATATGTGTGTGTATAGGTCTCATAGGTCTCATAGCACTAACTTTAAAAATCTCACGTGTCCATCCTTGCTCAAATCCCTTCACAAATTTATTTCCCGAAGATGATAGCCTTACATAATCATTGATTTTGAAATGTGTAGAATGTAGTGGCGGTGCTCCATCTCTTCTCACATCAGGCTCTGGGCGCGTACCTCTTTCTAAAACTTCGTTAGGTGTTGTGGCAATCGTACGGTGGTGTGAACGGTTGTATGACGACGCCAGTGAACCCAGAATGTTTGTATATCTGTACGTGTTTTTATGAGTATGTTGAACTCTTTCAGCTGAAGAGGCCGTATGTATAGAATTGCTAGTGTAGTAACTGATATTTAACTCTGCCAACATGTTCTGTAAGGCTCGACCTATAAATTCTTTCCCCATATCCGTACAAAAATAGCCTGGAATCCAGTTTTCTTTCAACATCAATGTTTTGGTAACTTTAGCAACTGTTTCAGGGATTTATTTTTCAGGGGAATTAGCCACAGATATCTAGAGAGTACATCTATTATGAATAGGATGTAGCGGTGGCTATCATTACAGTATGCATTGAATATCTTTGCATGTCTGTTATGTCCGCTTGCCAAATAGAGTCACTCGAAGCCGCTGTTGTCTTGGCCGTTTTTAACCTTTTCCTCACCGGTTTATGAAATGTGAAAGCATCCTGCTCCCAGAAAAACCTCTCAGCATCTTTTTTCCATACTCCTTCATTGTAAACACATCTGTACAGTCTATTAACACCGCCATAGGAGGCGGGGTTAGAAATGTCATAATTGCGTTTTCTTAATAGGTTAGCCATTTGCGTATTTTAGAGACACGTGGATAAATTTGGCCGTTTGGTCTCTTCTTTCTCCTCTTCAGAGATGTTACCGTTGGGCGTAATGGCGTACTCAGTTGTGACACATGCGAGACTTGCTCCAAGTTTTTTAAACTATTCAGGTTTCCTATCTATTTATTGGGGACATTTATTTATTGTAGTCTTGCTTTAATATGTTTCTATCCTGTTGATGATGGCCTGTCCCACTTTCTCACCAGATCATGTACAATGTCGACGATATTCGAGTCCTGTACCTTGATCCTTCAACAATGACCTCGCCTGTATCGGTCCACTGTATGGTGGGGTCCTCACTCAATAGATTATAAAAACTTTAGCCTTTATTCCTCAATGTATGTGGGAGACTGCTTTGTAATACATGCTCGATGTGTTGCATTCCGTTATTCTTTGGTTGGTCATCTCTAACGTCTGGCCCACGTCCTATATCGACATGCTCAGCGTTGCTCGAGCTATGCCTCAAAACCACGGGAAGCTCTGTCGGATTCTTATAATCTTCGTACTCGTGAAGAAATTTCAGCAGAGCCTCTTGGTACAAGATACTTTTCTCATCAGGTGACTTTTCACTGTTTAATTGGGCTAACAATTCGCTTTCCATTCTTTTAAGCCTGCTTTTAGGGATTCTAGGACCGTGTCTCGATTCTTTGAACTTTGCACTGAAGCATACACCTCGTGCGGAATCACTACCACTTTCTTCATCTATTAATCTAGTCAGTAAAGGTCCAAAAACTGAAAATAAGATGGGGAGGAATGATCCCCCTCGTTGTACGATAATTCACTTTTTCTTCCCCACAGTTTGAGTTTTACGAGCGAGCGCACGTATTATGTTCTTGTAACGATGTAGGCGAGCCTTCTGACGGGGTTTTATTGGCACATTACATTTTATAACATTAAGACTGATTTCACAGATGCATTTTAAAAAGTTGGAGTCGATATTTTTAATAAACATCTACTGCAATGCCCAGGGCAATCGTTGATAGATTTTTATTAATTTATGATATTTCTTCAGCCTATTTGTCATTCTGGAATATACACGTTGCAGGCTCGTTTGGGAATATATTCGTTCTTAGAAGCACGCTAAACGTGTTTCGCGGGTGAAGGTCACAAAGCAAATATCCGTAACGCTGACTTGTGGCTTCTTTATAAACCTCCAAATACTTCTTACGCTGATTCGGGAACATTTGATTGGCTAATACTCCAATTTGTGACACATCTCTACGTTGCGCGAATAAGACTAGATATTGTGTATGTAACGACACATCGCACATGTATCTATTTTTTGAAAATAGATTCTGATTGATGAAGAATACTCTTATGTTAAGATGGTGGGAGAACACTGTAAATGTCTCGGCAAACGTTTTATCTATTTCCAACATGAGATCGTCAATTACATTGACTATGCTCATTTCCCTTTAACGAATTAACGTCAAATACACCTATGTGGAGCAAAATTTCATCTTGGTACTCGTTGAACACAGTTTGATACGTCGAATAGCACCATATTATTTTATGCACAAATTTTGAGAACATCTCCCCCTTATCTTTAATGATTTTAAGCATAAACACAGTTTTACCACATCATGTAGGGCCAGATATATTACATGTGGAGGGGCTGGTGAACCTGAATTTTTCTGCAGATTCCATCTCTAACACGTCACAACCACTAAGTGGGTCATTTACAAAATATAAAATTTAAGTGCTACTCCTTATATTCTTGTTTTGCTTCTTCACAGAACCATGAATAACGACGATGTACAGCCCCCCATCATCAATATTACAGATGACCCCGATGAGCGTATAGCTACAGACTCCATCCCCGCTGACGATCCCTCCCCAGCGATACCTGTAGCATGCGACAATTTAAAGCGGAAGCATGATGAAGAACCCTCCACGTGAGGTATAAAACGTGCCAGGATTGCGTCGGTTGTTAGACCCCAAGTAATAGAGCCCCAACCCTCTACATCTTACGACACAACTCCCACAATAGTGCCTTCTTCAAATATACCCCCTTATTCCTGTTCATTTCCGGGTACTTCATCCACACCAACAGCAGCAGCAGCAGCTTCTCGTGCTAGAAATCGGTACGTGGTCAGGGTTGACCCTGGATCCCTGTATAGCAACGGTGTTGGGCAGCAACACGTAGTTGAACGTATTGTGGAGTTTGCCCTTCAGACCCGCGACGAACCTGAAGTCCGGACGAGGTTGTCCTTCAGGTTTGGTTCAGATGACGGGTATGTAGATGATTTTTGGGTAGTAATACCGTTCAGACGCTTGGCAGCTGCAGATAAAGAATATATCTTGGGCCGTATATAATGCAGGCCTCTCAAAGTAGTACAGCCTTCAATATGGACAACTTCACGGTAGATATTGACAGAGTATTCCAGGTTGCAGGTCATAGTGCCACACCTTATACGCATAATTTCAATTCTCAGGTTATTTACAGAAAACATTTAAACGTCGATCGTGGTTGCTGCTTTATAGCAATAGTCTTAGCTCATATGTTTACTGTGCTAAATACAATCGCATTTAATATCTGGCTGCCTATGGTTGTGCAACGTGCCGTAAACTGGTTTCAGATTGTAAGCTTGAGTTTGAGTTCAATATGGGTCCTGAAGAGCTGAGAAGTGTAGAGCAGGAAATGAATGTTCGTATAGTTGTATTTGGAATGGAAGACTGTGTATGTTTTTAAAAGCTGTGTGAGAGATCGTACAAGACCTCTACTAATTTTCGGATTGTCAGGAACATCGTCTCTCCCCATCCGTAATATAAGGACTCTCTACCCTAATTATGATAAAAGTCGAAAATATGGAAGGCATCATGATTTGTGTAAGGGATGTCTCGAGTTTGAGGATGATATAGTGAAACATTGTAAGGAATGCTACATGGTATGTGAGCAGTGTAAAAGCCCCAAATGTGAAAGTTGTGTAGTTAAAGCTGAAAAGAGGGACTGTAATGTGTGTAGACGGATATTTTTCAATAATAAATGTTCTGAGCTCCATATATCAATTGGCACTTGCAGAAAATGAGAATCTGTGAATGTGGTATGTTTCACATGATAGATAATTGGGGGAATCTCAAACATAAGTGCGATGAAATTCACTGTTCTACATGTCATGAAAAATGTAAGGCGAATGGAGTGAAGCATGTATGTTGTATGAAAGATGCTAAGCCTAAAAATAGCCCTTGTATAACCGTGTACTACGATATAGAAACATACACGAACGCTGAAACATTTACTCTTAAGTCAGACTATCTGTGATGAGTGCATGGATGTCAAGTGTGATGAGTGTCACAAATGTGGTAACCGGACACACGTTTTTAAAACGATTGCATTTATCTTCGGAGATATTTACAGGCGACCCCTTGAAAGGAGGCAACAAACTTATTCAAATGCAGATAAGAGGTAATGTTCAATTTAAAGACACCCTGCAGTTCACACCTTGTAAATTAGCCAAGCTACCCAAGGTCATGGGCGTAGCCGGTGAAGTTTCAAAAGGGTTTTCCCTTACACTTTCCTCACTAACGAAACTTTAAATTACGTAGGACTGCCTCCTCCCAAACATTACCTTAACTACACCAACATGAGTGATAGTGAGTGTCAAGAATTTTGACCGCTACTACAAGTTTTAATGAAACTAGTCCATACAATATAGCTGATGAATGTTTACGTTATTGCGTGAATGATGTGCGCGTGCTTAGAGTATGTTTCCAGGCCTTTAGAAGGATGTACATAGCCCGTTTCAAATGCGATCCGCTGCAAGTCGCAACCACGATCGCCTCATTTTGTTTTACGGTGTTGAAGAATAACTTCATGCCTAAAGACACCTTAGCCGTCATTCACAGAAACAATCCCCGCAGTTATGGGGACAAGGCTATTTACTGGCTCATGCACCTACAGCACCGGGGTAGGTGCAACACGGAGAAAGTAACCATTAAGGTCAATGGTCGTGTTTTTTTGGTTGATGATCTAAGTGAGGATTCAACCACTGGTGAGAAGACTGTGTACTCCTTTAACGGCTGCTGGACTCGTAACCGCGATCAATTTATAGGCTCCCAGTTCACCTTATAGGCTCCCAGTTCACTCACAAGATCGTGTGGGAGCATGAGTATGATGCACGGATGGAAACAGATGGCCAGTAACGTGAAGAAATAAGGGCCATCAAACATTCAATGATGTTGGAAACCCTCAAATGCGGCGATAGCTTGTTTGGAGGGCGTACAAACACATTCAAGCTATACTTTCCACCTACGGAGGGCGTGAAGCTCTATTACTACGACTTCTGTGCTTTATATCCCTACGTGATGAAGAACAATCTGTACCCCGTAGGTGCGCCTGAAAAATTTGTGGACCCCGCCATGCCAACCATCGAGGAGTTCTCAGCTAACTTGAGTGAGCGCTACTTTGGACTCTCTTTTGTAGACGTACTTCCCCCTCGCGATTTATGGATGCCGATCTTACCCGTCGTTATAGATCACAAGCTCATGTTTCCCCTGTGCGTGAAGTGCACAGAGACAATGGGAATTGTAATCATACAACCAACCAGCGTAAGATCAGAGGTGTATATACAAGCCCCGAGCTGGACCTAGCCATTCGCCATGGGTACAGAATATTGAAGATACATGAGGTGTGGAAGTTTCAGAAACTACCCTACCTTTTCAAGTCATATATAAACGCTTTTTTTAAGGATAAGTTAGAAGCATCGGGATATCCGCGAGGAGTTGATACCGAAGATGAAAAAACGACTTATATTCAGCGTTATCGTGCACGTGAAAGTATACGGCTTGACCGTTCCCAAATTGTTAAGAATCCTGGCAAGCGCTTTAGTGCATAGTTGTGTCTAAATAGTCTTTGGGTAAAATTTGCACAGAATACTGGCAAAGGGAACGTTCATTTGGCAAAAAGTTATAGTGAAGTCTGGGATTATGCCAACACTCCCGATAAAGAGGTTATGGAGATCGTGAATGTAGGTAATACTTACATAATAAAGTACATCACCGAACTGGCCACAGATACCTCACGGGTTACAAACATACCTGTAGCCAACTTCACAACGGCCTACGCCCCCATCAAGCTTTGGGGACTACTGCACTCTCTTGGGCGGAGGGTGCTGTACGCTGACACATCGCGTAATATTCACAGAGAGGGAGGGTGAATACATGCCTGCTATTGGGGCGCGGAGAGTTAACTGACGAGATCAAGGATGAGTATGGTGCTGGTGCATACGCTGACTCATTTGTATCAACAGGGTCAAAAACTTATGGGGTACGGGTGGGAGAGGATATGAAATATATCCTGAAGGCTAAGGGTATCACGCTTAACCATGCGAACAGACAAGTCGTTAACGGTGACTTGTTGAAGGCTTTAGTGTGCTTGGAAGATGAGGGCGACCATCCACCCCAACTGACTGTGGGGACCCACAATTTTCGGGCGAAGAATCTGGGGTGTGTGAAGGAACTTAGGGGTACGAACGTACGCCGTAACACCTATAGGAAACGTTACCAAATACCTGGTACCTATGACACCGTACCCTTTGCATTCCTTAATCCTTGATTGTTTATATATATATATATATATATATATCTGTGTATTGTTAACGATATGTTTATTTATTACGTATATTTGTTTCAGTTAGGGTTTCATTTTCTCCTCTGTGTGCGTGCGTGTGTACAATCCTAAGCTCCGCCCACTGTGAGCTCGGTCATGTGACTCCTGCTACTATCTGGGCATATCTCTAGCCCGGCGTGCTCAGTTGACCTCTGGAAACCCTTGAGCTCAGACGTGTATTTTCTCACGTAGACGAAAAAATAGTGATGGGTACTTTTGATATGGCGTGTTCGACGTTTATGAAGTGGTATTCGGTAAAGTCGGAAGATGTGGTGAATACTGAAAAAGACCTACCCGGATTTCGCGGCACAAACGACGTAATGGACTAACTTGCAGGGCTAAACTGTATAAAAGCGTAAATATACAGGAGGTGAAAGAAACAACACGTGCAGAAGAGAAACAAGGGATATGGATAATGAATCTTGTTGATGAGTGGTTGATAGGTGGTATTATGTCATGCTGCATCATACCGAGTACGCGTACCCTGCGGCTGAGAATGTAAATCTTGTCATCATGGACGCGCTAAAGTACTTTTACCACGACATTCATATATATCATGACGAGATTCGCAGTGAGGTTGTTGCTAAAGGTCTGTGTGAGTTTTTGATAGAGTTTAGAGAGGAGTATCGATTGTTAAACAAAAAGGATAAATACGGTCACATGTTTCTCTCAAATAGTGCACCGGATTGTTAATGTGTGGAGAACGTCTAGTGCGCATAAAACATTAACATTGAAATTAACCCATGTGTCGGTAAATTGCCCGGTATAATGGTTACAAGTACTCGTGTGATTGATGCTAGAACAAATCCGTACACGATTCAACAGCTTATGGTGTGACTCGCTCCCCCGTCGAGCAGATCCGCCGACCCGTGGCTCATAGTTATCTCAGAGCTTGAACCGACTGGACATGCACTCCTCGAATAAGATGGAACTTCCTTTGAGAAGCATTCTCAATGCCGCGTATGATGTGCCGTGACGAAGTCATTGCTTGTGTTCAGGCATGAAACCGGCACCATTAACTATGTACTTGAAACGATTTGTAGACAAGCAAACTCTGGTAAACTTAATGTTATTTTTTTAAGTGTTGAGGAGATGAATAGAGTCTTCGTGATAGTTGAGAAGTGGGGTGAGACCGTTATAAAATACCTGCACGTGTACGTACAAGAAGAGAACAGATTAGTGATGATCTCTCCTATGCCGATGTTTTTACGTTGTGTACAAACAACGATCAGCCATGCATTGATATATGACTGATGTGGAAGAATGCATCTGATAATAACGTTCTTGTCCCTACGCGAAACCACTTCATCCTTGACAGAATGTTTGAAATCGTCGGATTCCGCAAGCTGAAGCCTATATTAGACCTTCGTGTTACGGATATGATTTATTTTGATACGGTTCTTGAATACGCATACACCACTCTGCTCGACGGGTTTATCGAATGTAGAAATGAACAAGGCGAGAATGGTCTAGAGCTGGATGCTTGTTTAAAAGGTTTAGACTCTTCGAAATATCCCGAACTTTGATACAAAGGACTTGAGCAGTACAGGGCAGAGCTCGCCTTCACTGGTCACCCTGAAGAATTGTACCTCTATATAATAAACAGCTGTCGTTAAGACTTGGAAGATTATTTCAATTACCGCTATGCGTTGTGAAGAAGAGTTCACGATTGAAAAGCTCCGGTCGGTAAGAAAAAACCCTCGATTGGAAAGGAGTGTTTATAAGCTTGTATTTAATGATGATGTGGTGGCTAACGATACAATCTTTGTGCGTGCTTTTGAATGTACTCCAGCCGTGTTTAAAGATAACTTGCCAACCGAATGTAAAGTGGGCACAAAAATAGTATTGAACGATATGAAGGCCATTTATAATGAGTAGAGGCGCCCCCACACATTCAGCGGTGAAATAATGTTAAATCGTATTTACTGCGTAGTGCAAAGCAATAATGATATGATTGTAGACTCGATTACGTGCGAGTTTAGTTTTTAGTTAAGCGCTGTAGAACGAATGTATTTTGATGTATATTTATTTTGAATATATTTAATTATTTAATATAATTATATATATATATATATATATATATATATATATTTCCTCTACTAATATGTTGATGATTATACTCCATCGTTTTGTATATTATTTTTTGTTTTCAAAATATTTAATTATTTAATGTAACTCCTGTATTGTTATATTGATGGTTATAAACCATCGTTTTGTATTATATTATTTTTTATTTTTTGATTATATATATTCCTTCGTTCGTATTTCTTATGCTATTATTTTTTATTTTATTTTTTTTATCATAGGATTGTATATTTAGTTTCCATATATTTCGTGAAATTGATTCCAATAATTCGTCTAAATAAACAGAATGATGCAATGGTGTTTTACTTAATTATTTTGGTTGTATATATAAACGATATTATTATTTAATTATATGTATACCAAATGGCTGGTTACACCTTCTAAACCGACTGACGGATTCAAGATTATCTGAATTGTGCAATCTGGCAGCTTTAAAGTTAATTAATATATATACACCTGCCTTCTAGGTCTTCTAAGTCAACTGGCGGGTTAAGCCATCTGGCGGATTAAGCCAACTGTTGGATAATGTCAACTGGCGGAAAGCCAACTGTCAAGAAAATGTGCTTTAATTAAATAGATATCGCAATCTAGCAACTCATCCCTAATAATATACACCTGAACAAGCCATTTACGCCTTCCAAGAAGCCTTCTAAGCCAACTGGCTGGTTAGGACCTTATAAGACAGCTGGCGCTCGGATGAACTCTCATTATGCGTCTGGCAGTAGCAAGGCGAACAACCCTCTCTCCTTCTTAGGTTAGGTTTCCCTTTGGGGGGGGGAGGCCTTCCCACCTTCTCCCAAAAGACCCTCCTCCTTTCTCTCCCTCTCTTAGGTTAGGTATACCACTTTGGGGCGTGAGGCCGTCCTAGCTTCTTCCCCAAAGAGGTCAGGTGGACTCCCCTTCATTGCAGCATGGGGGATAACCCTTCCCCCTTTTGTTGCGTAACATATTGGAACATTCCCCCCCCCCCTTGCAATATTGATCACCATTTGCAATTGCATTGCACTCATTTGCAATTGCATTGCACTCTAATCTTCTGCGGTCATACTACTATATATATATATATATATATATATATATGTTACAAAGAATAACGAAAATGGGCAATATTTTTTTACTGACAGATGACAAGGAAACACCAGGAAACGCTGACACAAGCAAACACGAGACACAGGACAACGCAATACAGGAAAGCACGCTGCAGCAGGAACACGAAGCGCAGGACAACACAATACAGGAAAGCGCGCTACAGCATGCTACGATATAGGGAGATACAAAAGTAACCTCAGAGAATGAAATATCCCCTGCCAAAGAGAGAGGTAACAGGAACACAAAAGAGAAAGAGATGGATACCAGGAATACATAGGAAAAAGAGAAAGATACCAAGAACACTAATGAAAACTCGCCGAAGACAAAAAACACTGAGTAGGGAAGAAGTGGTGGCGGAACAGAAAAAAAGCAATTGAATCACAGGGGGCTCGTAAGGAGATTAAACGACGGAACATATGTGATACTATAAAACAGGGTCGTGCATATATGGACCAAACTGCAGGTACAGTCATCCAAAAAAATGCGTCGATATGATGAGGAATGGAACATGCAGATAGGGACAAAACTGCCACTTTTTTCACCCTCCTATGTGCAGACAGTCACTGACAGAGAGAAAATGCCTAAATATAGAGTGCCCATATTTTCACATAAAGGGTACCCAAAGAAGAAAACGAGGAAGAAAAGACCCTATCCGTATTTAGAAGTAACAACAAGAGCAAGGAAACAAATTTTTTAGAGGAAATGAGAACAATGAAAGCACAGCTTGCCCTGCTAACAAGAAAGGACAGGACTCCGCAGATATATTCCTCACACCATTACATACATCACCCCTCTATCCAACACCACCCACCGATAATACAAACACAGTGTATCAAGTGCCGCAACCCCAATTCTCCCGACAAGAACCGACATCGACCTAGAAACTACCACTATAGAGGAAAACGGAACACGGAAATTAAAAACCCAATAAACGTTTTATACACAAATATTCAAGGCCTCTACACGGACCATGCAGGCTGCAAATTACAATACTTACAGAATTTAGGTACCGAATCCAGCATAGATATTATATACCTAACGGAAACACACTTGCATAAATGCGAAAAAAGCTGTGAAAACTCTATCAAGGAGACTGAATTAGCATTGCTGGACTGCAACATACACAGAACAGATAGAGTGGCTAGACGAGTGGGAGGGTGTTGTATCTACGTGAAAAACACATACACATGTGAAGTGAAGGGAAATGAATCAAACAGCACAGTTGAAGTTATTATATTAGAAGTAAACGAACTGAACCTAACCATTATGAATATCTACAGACCACCAAACACAAAAAGTGAATTCCAATTTGCTACGAATTAAATCGAAAACATTTTAAAATTACTCGAAACTCCAGCAACAAATATTTAATTTTGGAGATTTTAATTTCCCATGAGCATGGAAGAAAAATGACGAACTTATATATGTCGAGAAATTTCATGGCAACATTACTAAAGACGATAGAACCCAAGCAACAATGCTATTTGATATTATAGAACATTACGCCATTACCCAGAAAATCTGTGAAGCCACTAAGAAAGAGAACTATTGGAAAACTATACACGCTTACAACATGGTATCGTATGTGGTACCTTTACTTCTTAATTAAATATAAATTATTAATTCATTGAATTAAATATCTATGCAAAATTACCTCGGGATTGGCGACGTAGCCTATTGGGAATGAAATAATTGCCATGCATACATAGAACCCCAGATGTAGGCATTGAACTTGCATGACAACAAGAAAACCAAATTTATTATTTTGTATTCAAAATTCTCCATTGATGACTCGTGAAAATTACTTCGAGAGAAGAGTCAACGAACTTTGCAAATTCAGCAAATAATAAAAGAGGAAGATTTACATGAGCGGCTCGCTCGGAGCTTTGCTTATGTTACAGCGATGCTTTAAGCAAGGAAGATGTACTTTATCTTCCTATAAGTTCTGAGTGAAATCCTCTTAATATAAAACCTAATAACTATAAACAAGATAGGACTATTCTTTCAGGTATTTAAGTGTAGTGACTGCCTATATTAATTACATCAAAGCAACTCGTTCTGTAACTCCATCGTACCGCGGCCCTACATCTAAAAACATCGTCGCGCCATACATCGAAACAGAAGCGAAGCCCAACGAAATAATAAGGTAAGGCAATTCCTTTCTTTACCATTAGGCAGCGCAAACACCGAAGGCAAATAAACATAAAGAGGTCCTTTAAAGACCTACATATACATAATTCTCTAACAAAAAAACGTAGGGCTTTTGTCGTTAACTCTCCACTCTAATCTGCTGGAAATTTCCAACGGATGAGGGTATCAGGCAATCAACCCATAGCCCTATATAGTTTTTTCATAAGAACATTTTGGATTTAATCTTGACAAATAACAACGAGATAATAATAAATAAAAAAGTAATGCACACAAAGTTCTCCGATCATAACCTCATCGATATACAGTTGAAGTTAGCACCGAGAGGTTCGAAAACGCATCCTAGAGAGGCAGATGGAATATTTGAAGGCTTAAACATAAATTCAAAGAAAGTAAATTGGGAAAATGTAAATAAAGATTTAAAGGAGGTAAATTGGGAATTGCTACTACACGAGAAGACTCCACAAGAAATACTATGTATAATAGAGAAGGAAACTAAACCTATAATACTGAAACATATTCCAGAGAGACAGGAAAGAAAACGTAGCAAGCTCGAGAGGAAAATCAGGACTCTATTCAGGCAACGAAGACAAACCGTAAAACATCTCCACAGATGCAGAACTGATGCAAAGAGACTCAAACTAGAGAGGAAACTTGGCGAAATAGAATTGGACCTAAAGCAAACATTCGTACATAAGACAAACGAGGAGGAAAACAAGGTAGCAGAAGACATAAAATTAACCCAAAATACTTCTACACGTTTGCGAAAAGGAAAATGCAGTGTAAGGAGAGTATTGGTCCGTTGATAGACGGGGAGGCCGAATACACATATGACCCGAAAGAAATAAGTGAACTGCTTAGGAAACAATTTCACTTTGTATTTAGCACCCCTAAGTCCGAGATGGAAGTGGAAAACCCAGACGAATTTTTCGACATAGATACTGTATAAATCAACCAAGAACAAATTCCAGCACAAACTTATTAATGGACTTCGAATTCACCGAACGAGATGTAATTACGACCTTATCACAGATGCGAGACAATTCAGCGCCAGGGCCAAACACATGGAGTGCCACGTTTCTGAAGAAATGTAAAGAGAGTATTGCCAAATCGCTATAATTATTATGGAGAAAATCACTCGACACAGGACTAGTTCCTCTCTCTCCTTAAAGAACGCGAACATTGCCCCCTTATTTAGATGTGGTAAGAGAGCAATGCCCAAGAAACATTACTCCAGTGGGCAGAAGACAACAATATGAAGATCAACCAAGAAAAATTCCAACTTCTAAAATATGGTAATAACAAGTAGCTACAGAAAAACGGGTACAAAACTCTGCAAGTCAAACAGATAACACCAAATCCACAAGTTAGGGATCTTGGAGTAATAATGTCGTCGGAATTCATCGTGCAGAATTCAGAGAGCACTTAACATGAAAATTACAACGACTAGAAAAATAACACTGGCCAACAAGTATTTTTCATCAGCTATGATTATGGGTGGGCGAGATAGCTGTTGAGACGCTGATTCCAAATCTGTTTTCTGTTTTCCTGTAGCATCTTCTCGCACGTCTAGTTTTCGAGATGAGACCGATCATAATATATATAATAAATATAATATATAATATATATATATATATATATATATATATATATATATATAATATAATATAACAGTATATATAACAATATTTAACACGATAGAAACAATATATTATATGCGTTCTTTATACATGTAGCAGAGTATTTTTGTTGTTGCAGCTTAGGGGTAGGTTTTTGGTTTACTTTTTCTGTACCCTCTTGTATGTCATTTTGTCGTCTCAACTTAGGCTTTCCGCAGGTGTTCTGTGGTATTTTAGGTGAGAGCAGTTCCTGGAGACAAATTTGCAAACGTTGCACATGTACACCACTTTATTCTGTCTTTGGCGTAACAGTCACGTCTAGTTGTGTGTTGTTTTGTTTTGTTTTGTGTCGCCCACTTACACATTTTATATTTTTAGGTGATTTACATCAACCTACTGTACTCATCAATCATTATGCCTCGAAAGCATAAAAATCACCCAGACAAAATCTGTTAGGAGGGCGGCTCGTTCAGGACTAAATCACAACGGCGTACAATCATGATGGATCTTCGGAAAACTTATCGGTTATACTGTACTTCAGCTGTCCACTAGGCGACCAAGATAAGGCGTGGGCGCCACATATTATTTGTACCCCTTATTCGAATGGATTACGTGATTGGTTGAACCAAAGGAAAAAGTCGATGCCGTTTCCTATACCCATGATATGGAGGGAGCCAAGAGACCATCATGGCGATTGTTACTTTTGCAATGTTAACATAACTGGATTTTCCCTGAAGAACAAGCATAACATCGTTTATCCGAATGTAGACTCCGCGATCAGACCGATCCCTCACGATGACATGATGCCGATTCCAATACCTCCACAGCATAGACTCGGTTCTTTAGAAGACGAAAGGGAATCAGACGAAGGTGTGATTGGCGGAGATGCGGAACTTTCAGCCGATCTTGACTACATACCTGACGAAGAGCAATCGGAGCCGGAGAGGTTTACCCAAAACGAGTTGAATGACCTCATTAGAGACCTAGCCTTCTCCAAAGAGAAATCAAAACTTCTCTCCTCGAGACTCAAGTAGAAACACTTACTTGAGAAGAACGTCCGAGTGTCACTATCGAAAACAAAACAAACAAAACCATGATTTGGCGACATTCTTTACAGTGGACGGTCCGGTTCGCTCTGCTATTGCCACGATATCAATGGACTTTTCGAGAACATGTCACAGGTACACACACTATCTGAGTGGCGCCTCTTTATTGATTGCTTACAGCGAAGCTTGAAAGCAGTTCTCCTACATAACGGGAACTTAAAGCCGTCCATCCCGATCGCCCACTCTGTTCATCTAAAGACGTACGATAACATGAATATACTACTCGAAGCAATCCACTACAGCACTCATCAATGCAATAACTGTGGTGATCTCAAAGTCATTGGTATGTTAATGGGCATGCGAGGAGGGTTCACGAAATACTGTTGTTTCCTATGCCTATAGGACAGCCGTGCTACTGCGGATCATTACATCAGACGTGACTGGCATCAAAGAAGCACATACGAGCCAGGAACGGGCAGTGTCCGGTGTGTTCCTTTAGTTGATCCAAAGGAGATTTTCCTGCCACCTCTACACATTAAGCCCGGTTTAATAAAAAAATTTGTGAAAGCGATGGGTACGGCGAATTCGAGAGGGTTTCCATACTTTCTTGAGAAATTTGCAAACATCACTGCTGCGAAATTGAAGGAAGGAATCTTTGTGGGGCCCAAAATCAGGGAGGTTCTGCAGGATGAACGCTTTGAAGAAAGTCTCAATGCCTTGGAACTAAAAGCATGGTAGGCTTTCAAATGGATTTTTGGAAACTTCTTGGTAACCACAACTCTCCCGCATACAAAGATGGAGTTCAGAAACTGCTCGATGCATATCAAGAAATGGGCTATCGCATGTCCTTGAAAATACATTTTTTACATTCGCATCTAGATTTCTTTCCCGAAAACCTTGGCACGGTGAGTGACGAACAGGGGGAACGCTTACATCAAGACATGTAGTCAATGTAAAATCGCTACCAAAGTTTCTGGAACGAAAGTATGCTGGCAGACTACTGCTGGATATTGAACTGCGACGGTCCGGACAAGGTTTACAAAAGAAAATCCTACTCACCAGGTAGGTGTACATTTCTTTTTATGAATAAAGTTGTACTTTTACGATAAATTGTGCTGAAATTTGGAATCAGCGTACACAACTGGTTTAGATAGGTGTGTATATATCTTTGATGAGAGAAGAAAAGGAATCATCTGGAGGAGCTTTCCCAGCAGAAAAGCAAATATCATGCTCAACTTATGGAAGAGTCTAGTCCTACCAATAATTGAGTATTGCTCAGTATTCACAAGCCCATACAAAAACGAGACATTGCGCACATTGAAGCTATACAAAGGACTTTTACGTCTAAAATAAAGGAAACGGAATGTGAAGACTACTGGTCTCGACTACAAACCCTGGAACTCTACTCTCTTGAAAGAAGGCGCGAGCGGTACACAATAATATACATATGGAAAATACTTGAGGGCTCTGTCCCTAACCTCAGAAATTAAATAGAAACAAACTGGAATGAGAGAAGAGGCAGATTTTGTACGGTCCTAGCTGCGGTGGGACAAGGGGCCATGAAAACAAGGATGGAAAATGCCCTCAGAATAAGAGACCCAAAGCTTTTCAATGTCCTACCAAAAGAAATGAGGAATCTCCAGCACACCGACCTGATTAGCTTCAAGAACCAGCTGGACAGATTCCTGTGCAAATTCCCTGACCAGCCATGCGTGGCTGGCTACGACTGCAGGAGGAGATCAGACAGCAATTCCCTCCTTCACTAACTCCCGAAAATGAGGCGGGATGCGGCAGAGGATTCGACCGCAGTTCGATCCTGAACCGTCGTTCAAACTCACCTAAAGTAACCTATATATAGGTTATATATATATATATATATACAGTATATATATACATACATACATATATACATATATATATATATACATACATATATATATATACATACAGTAAGGTCGCCTCCAATGCGAGGTTTGTGTCAAGTCAAGATCACGCGTTTGACAAATTCGCGTTCGGCGAACTTAATAACCTATGGGAAAAATAGGGTTAGGTTAACCTATGCAAGAAAATCGCGTTCGGCGAACTTAATAGTCTATGAGGAAAATAGTATTACGTCAAGTTGAGGTTCGCGTTCGAGGAAAATGATACACAAACGTAGTTTCAAAGTATATTAAACGTTAGACCTGAAATAAACATTTAAATCAAACATACTGTAAACAGGTAAACACAAACACTAACGTAAACAACACTTCCAGTAAACAGTAAACAAAAACTTCATGTGAACACTAAACAAAAACTTAAATTGAAAAAATACTTATTAAAGAGGAGGAAGAGAACGTTCATTCAGAATCAGATCTCTCATCTACTGGAATTTCTGAGACGCAAGCAGGAGTACGCATCCACTTTTGTAGAGGTGTGCGTTTGGAAGTTGAGGGTTGTAGGTCATTAGATTTGTCAGCTGTTGCCATTGTCAGGAAGTCTGTAATTTTAGCCTGCTTAGCTTTCCTTTGGTGGTCCTTGAGCAGTAGGGCGGATCGAAAATGAGGTTTTTAAACTTTTTTTCGAAATTCAAATATGGCTAGTGCGGAAAATATGTGAGTGCTATAGATAATGACTGTGCATAAATATTAGTCCTTCGAAATTATATCTTCAGGTGCCACAAAGCCGTCGAAAAAAGTGAAATATAATGATTTTCTTATATTCTGCATTAGTACAATAACTGAAACTTACTTGTTATTATTATATATTAAGTGTTCCAATTACCAAAATAGTTACTGAATTACGCAGCTCTTAGTTTATTTAGATCAATGTTCTTTTGATTAATGATCTAAATAATCCAGAACTCACCACGAGGAGGTGGCTGCGTGTCGAGCTCCACCCATGCCCTCCCAACCACCCATCCTTGCGCATGTTTTTTTCTATTAACGTTTTATTTAAACTTTATATTCAGCTTTACTTTCGAATGATGGCATTTTTTTACGTGACTGAAGTGTTGATCTTATGAAGCCATCTCGCGCGTTCAATCCAAATACTTTTGATGATGCTTCAGTCACTAATTTTACCATTCTTTCTACTACTTGTGTATGACAAGGGAATTTCTCGAATGGAGGGGTACTCTTGTTTTCTATGAATTCTTCAATCTCATTTTCTGTCAGGTGTCTTGTCACAGGTGGTTCAGTGACAATGCATTTTTGCCAATTAATTAAATCAGTATAATCAGTAGCTTCAAATTGAATAACAGGTACTGTGAAACGCCTCACAACTTTTCCTTGTTTGTTTGCCTTGCTTTCTTTATTCGCCTCCACGCTAATTCTCTTATGGCGCTGCGGTCATCATGAATCATTGATGCTAGAATATTTTCTGGATTTGCAAAAAATGCATTTCTTTGTATGACAGGGTTTACAATATCCTTTACTTCGTCATTCAGTGTTCTTGTTAGTTCAATAGTTTTGAAAACATGTTTTGAGCCATTGACAAAAGACGTACTTTGCTTAATAGAAAACCACATTGGGATGTAGACCTTCATTATAAAAGAAACAATGTTCATGAGGTTCTCAGATGGACTTACAGTTGAAACGTATAGACGAAGCAAACGATTTGCTGTAGTCAGCCATCGTGAATGTGCCATTTTGCCTGGACTACGATGAGCAAGATCTGGAGAGCAATATCCCTTTGTTATGGCCTGATGAATATCAATTAGATATTTTTGGTCGGTGCTAAGATCTTCACAGTCTACAGTTGGTTCCTCAGCATCAATCCTTTCAAACTCGACAATAGGAAGACTCTCACAGTTCTCTAATTCCCTACCAATAGGACCGGTGAATCCGCGGGGGCCAGATGTTTTTCCATCCAGCTTTGCAACTAAATGGCGTAATGGCAATTCATTGGCATGGAGCTGGCACACTAAATGTTGAACTGGCTTCTTCAGCTTCAATTCTATAAGCCTTATAACGCCTCCCTTTTCTCCAGTGTTGACTGCTGCACCATCGCATCCAATGGCAACAAGGTTTTCCAGGTTCATGTCATTATTTCCAATATACTCAAACATTCCTTTACATATTTCTTCAGCTGATCCAGAATTCACAGAATAATGGCCCAAATAATCTGAACCAGGTTCTCTCACTAAAGTGATATGTTCTTCTGTTACCTTCTTCTGATATACTTTGGACTCTTTTTTTTTCTTGGAAGAGTGTAGAATCTTTTCGACCATCAAAATAGATTCCTCTGATTGGGACCTGATTTTGATCTTTCATAATTTCTGATCTCTTCTTTTGTCTTTCTCTCCTGATTTACTCCTATCCACTACTTCAGATGTATTGTCAATAGAAACTTCTCTAATATCTTGCAATACTGCACTAACAATGAATGCTGCAGCTCGATCTGAAACTGCAGTCCTGTCACAAGCAGTAGCCACTGAAGGTAGATTTGTAGTTTTCCTTTTCTTGAATAATTGTTCTTCAGGTTGTTCGAGCTTTCTCTTCGAGCTAACTGGCTCTGGAAATGTATCGTCTGATATTTCGCCAGATTCACTTTCACTATTTGATGTCGATGATGATAATTCAACATTTGTATCCTGCAATTTCTCATGTGAAGATTCTTTGGTGAGCCTCACAGCTTCTTTTTGCTTTCTTAGCAACGTAGATGCTTTTTTCTTTGAGAGTGTAATATCTACTCTATCAATAAACAGTTTTCTTTCACTCCTTTGATCTAAGAGGAACGTCACTTCTTCCTTTGGAACCGTTTTTCTTTGGGACAAGAACATTGTGTTAGTACTTTGCACTTGCACGCTGCAATGTCAAAAAGTTTCGTGTGTGCTTCTTTTTTGAACATATCAATCTTTGCTTTGTAAGCTTCAGAATTTTTTCTGCTTTGGTATGGCTTCATAATGACACGATACTTGTGGTAGCTTCTGAACATTGTTTCAATTCGCCTGTCTGACAGAATTGGGACGGAAGCACTTTCCCAAATTGTTTTCAATTTATCAACAACTTGTTCTAATATTTGAGATATTGAAGGATCTTTATTAGTATTCTGTTTCAAATCGTTCTTACAAACAAGTAATATTTAAAAACTCCTTCGTATGTAGGAAGATTCCTGTGCCACAAATCTTCCCCCATACCAAACATGGGGCACTCAGTTGAGGCCCTGGTTGATTTTGCACAAACTCGAGACATTTTGAAAGTATACAAATCTGAAAAAGAAAGAGCTAATATCAATTATACGTTAATTTCAGTTAATAGTACATGGCAAACTTAGGGCAACACAATACAGAAATGCAAAATATATAAGAAATATAGTTTAGACTATATGAGTAACGCCAACAACAGAACACCCACCTGCTACGAGAGCGACAGCTACACTGAACCGAGGTACTCACGTGACAGCTGAATGAGCTGACTATAGAAAACTGTTTTTAGAGAATAGAAACTTTTTTTAAAGGTTGACTGAGCTATTTTATACAAGTGTGAATAAATTCTTGTCTATTGTGCATCGTGGACTCTTCTGTAATTATTGGTTAAAATCTGCTTTTTCAATTTTTTTCAATATTGAAGGTCATTGTGGCACCTGAAGATATTAATGTTATGATTTTAAATTTATACCAGCTTATTTCCTCACTACTCCACACATTTTCCACACTAGCCAATTTGAAAATTCGAAAAATGAGTTTTTCACTCCGCCCTATTGAGCAGTTCTTTGTAGCAGGATAAACTAGCCTCCAGTTGGCCTTTGACTTTCAATGATCTGTTGAAAATAGGATCAACATCCATAATAAATTGACTAAATTCATCGGCTTCATGATGTCTGTGAGAACTGCTGCAGTTAATAGAGCTTAGGTGGTTCTGTAGCTTCGTCATTGTCATCGATTGATTCGCTGCTGCTGATACCTATCATAGCTTGAAAGTCTTCATTGGTTGGTTCTGTTTGATGGAATTGCAACAACTTCTCGACTTCTTCTGGGTGCATATCATCTAATCCTTCTCCTCCAATTTGCCTAGAGATCGCAACAATTTCTTTTGTTGACGCATCAACAGTAGTGCCATAAGTTATGCCAGCAGGCATTCATTGTTGATTGTGTGACTTGGTCCCATGCAGTCTTGATGATATTCAAGCAGTGCGCAATGTTGTATGCCTTCCAGAAAGCCCTTAAGTCAGGATGTGATGACACCGCGATGTTCACTGCACCAGTTGCAGCGCTAGACTGCGCACGTTGGCGCATTCACGTTGTTTGTTTACTCGCGTTATTCCAAATCTCATTCGTGTTGGACGAAGAGTATCGCAGGTACCAATGCCGCGTTAACACAAATTCGCGTTCGGCAAATTCGAGTTGGAGGCAACCTTACTGTGTGTATATATATATATATATATATATATGTATTTGAAAATATAACCTTATAATCGCGAATCTCATTTCATCGCCACACGAAACGCATAACGCTTTCCCGTCATAGTATAGCTGCGTTTGAGTCGAGGAATTTGGGGTGCGTTGAAACTTGTACCTGGAGGGGCCCCTGAAGGCCTTTGTCTCCGTTATAAGGAGGCCCCATTCCTTAAGTTCCTCACCCTATTTACGGGGTCTCACCATCCTTAATGAAGGGCATTTGGGGGTTTGTCCCTTGAGGGCAACTTGCGGAGCCCCTTCTCCTTGGGAAAAAAAATAAAATTAAAAAAAAATAAAATACAAAATTAAAAATTAAAAAAATTTAAAATTTAAAACTAAAAAAATTTAAAAATTTAAAATTAAAAAAATAAATAAAATAAATAAATAAAAAAATCGCTTTCCTTCAGAAGACTTCATGGTCTTTCATGAAAGAAGTTTAAAACAAAAACAAACAAACAAACAAACATTCGAGTAAGGAAAAAAGGTACCTTATACGCAGCGTTCCGTCGCCGTCCGTCGTGTTCGTGGCCCCGTTAGTTTTAGCTGCAGGGGGAGCAACATCTCACATATCAGACTGATATTCTGTGTTGTATATATATATATATATATATATATATATATATATATATATATATATATATATACACGTACTTTACAGGTAAAAATTAAATAGCAGAGTCGCCTTATGAATACAGAGTTTACCTCTCAATTTTAAACCTTATATTCTCGAACAATAGAAATGAAAACTTAAAACAAAATAACTCATTCATTAAAAAAATTTGAAAGTCAGAAATACTGATACGAGAGTATGTATAGACCTCAAAACATACAAGAAATGGCGTGGTATTCTCAAAGCTTATTATAATCATTATTAATACCACATTGCCTCTTCGAGTGTAGTTCTATCTCACCGTTTTCGGATGTTAACTAATCCGAACATCGCAAAAAACAAAATCAGGTTAAACACATTTTAAATCAAAACCAATTTCTCTGTTAAATATCTTTATTATGAAAAATAAAATGAAGGTTTATTATTTTAATTTAAATACATTAATTTTTCTCTTTTTTTAAGAGAAACTGACTTAGTTTCATCCGATCTGAAGCTCAAACACATAAACGTTTTATACATTCATAACATGCTTATTTGTTTATTTACTTTTAAATATGTAGTTTTATGTTATTTACCTCGATATATAAATATCTTCTGGTATGTGAACTAATAATTTTACTGCACATCATATATTGTTATTGTTTAAAGAAATTTCTCTTTAAATGTTAAGGGCAACGTAATTTAAAAATTTTAATGATCTGCTATTTGTATGTAATATTTGTATGCATGTACTGATATTTAGACTATCCATTTCCTGAATCAACACACGTAAATAAGCCGAGATAATATAGCCTTTCCCTCTCTCTATTGTGTAATTTTATATATAGAGGGTGTTTCAGGAGGAAAGGTCAATACTTCGGGAGGTGATAGTATCGGTCATTGTGAGAAAAAAGTTCATATGAACATGTGTCTAATTCTGAATGGTTACGGAGATAGAGCTGTTTGAATCTGATGGGCGTGCAGCTCTTCCCCCCTTCCCTCCCCTATAACCTTGAACCATGTAAGCTGTAATGTAAGCATGTAACATAAGCCAATCAACAGCTGACTGTTGTGAGTGACATTGTTTGGTGTTTGAAGCAGTGTTAAGAATGCCACACACCTTCACACATGCCGAATATGCAGATATGGTGTATGTCTACGGTTTTTGCGATGGAAGTGCAACAGCTGCTGTTGTAGAATACCGTCGACGGTTTCCGAACCGCAGAATTCCGGATCGAAGAGTGTTTACCAGGGTTTTAAACACATTGCGTGAGATTGGTACACTTCCCAGCGCTCATGTTTCATCTGAACGTGAAGGTCAACAAGATGTAGATGAAGTGGAAAACATTCTTCAGTTGGTAGAGCGTAGTCCTACTATTAGCTCACGAAGAATTTCTACACGTCTCGGTGTACCACACACAAGAGTATGGCGAACATTACGTGAAGAAGGCTTGCATCCATATCATGTACAGCGTGTACAACACCTTCAACCAGGAGACGCTGCCATGCGACTGGAATTTTGTCATTGGGTAAATGCTAATCGCCGATTGCTTCGATTAATACTGTTCACCGATGAAGCTACTTTCACCCGTGACGGTATCAACAACACTCGTAACTCTCATCGGTGGTCAGACGAAAATCCAAATGCCACTGTGGAAACAAATTTTCAGCATCGCTTCTCTGCCAATGTGTGGTGCGGTATCATCGATGATCAGCTGATTGGCCGTGTTACTTTAGAGAATCGTCTTACAGGACAAAGTTACTTAGAATTTCTGCAAAATGAATTGCCAGGACTATTGGAGGATGTTCCTTTGGCTACGCGCTGGTATGTACTTTTAGCATGACGTAGCTCCTCCACATTCTACCCGTCTCGTGATGCAATATAAATCAAACTTTCCCTCGTCGATGGATTGGCCGCGGTGGTCCCATTCAATGGCCACCAAGGTCTCCAGACCTCTCTCCGTTAGATTATTGTTTGTGGGGGTGGATGAAAAGTCAAGTTTACGAAAGAAAGGTGGATACACGAGACGAATTGCTCGCGCGCATTTTGGATGCTGCTGCCCGCATAAAGGAAAGTCAAGATCAACTCAGACGAACAAAACGCGATCTTCGCACAAGAGTTGCAAAGTGCATTGAGGTTGACGGTGGGATTTTCGCAAACGTATTGTAAACTGTAACAAATTTGTCATTTCTGTATCTGACCATTCAAAATGCCAATGTTTAAACATTAAATGTTAGAAACAGTAATTGGTTTCTCTTTCTTGATTACCATTAACAATGCTTTTGTATTTGTAGATTCAAACAGCTCTATCTCCGTAACCATTCAGAATTAGACACATGTTCATATGAGCTTTTTTTCTCACAATGACCGACACTATCACCTCCCGCCGAAGTATTGACCTTGCCTTATGAAACACCCTGTATATATATATATATATATATATATATATATATATATATATATAATGAGTATGGTGTATTCTATCCAACAGTAATTACAGGCCTACTGCTATCGCCTCTTGCTTCTCAAAACTACTAGAGAAACTCTTGTTACACCGTTTAATAATTACTTATGAACATCTAAATCCTAATGAGTTTGGTTTTAAAAGATCATACTCAACTGATCTCTGTATCTATGCACTTAAGGAAATTATATTTAAATACATTGACAATAATTCAACTATTTATAGCTGTTTCCTAGACATAAGTAAAGCATATGATAGGATGAATCACACTATTTTGTTTACAAAAATAGAAGACAGGGAAGTAGCTTCACTTAACTTCGACAAAACGGTATTATTTCTCATTAATTGTATATATTTCTATCCTTAGTATGTGATTTGTCATTGTATTATTAATATTTGATATATGGATAATGGTCTGCCAAAAAACTTATTCATTTTCAGTTTTATTTCCATAAAAACAGTGAAATAAATAAGCAAGTATGCCGTAAATTTCGATCTGATACAACACAGTTAAAGAAAATGGTTAGTTAGTTTTACGGAGGTTACTCTGGTATTTGTGTCACAAGTATTCTAGCCAGAGTCTCTCTCCTAACTCACACTCAGTGGCGGCTCGTGACTAAAAATTCTAGGGGTGCTGTCGCTAAGAATGGGTTGAAATAATTACTGAAATAAAAGGATGAGCATTGAGCAATGAATAAAAGTTTCAAAAGTTATTGAAAAAGTTATTCAGTGAGCTCATCCTTGTATTGTTCTTGATTATTTCAATTGTAAATAAAAAATTTAGGGGTACTGCAGTTCCGCAGTGCCTACCGACGAGCCGCCACTGCTCACACTCATGATTTTTCCGAATTATCAACCCCAAACTGTAAAATACTTGGTCAAAAGCTAACAACTTTAATACAACTATATTTTATATCATCGGTAAAGATTAATTTATTTAACCTCGTATTAACTATACAATAATCAACTCTTGTCTCGAAACAAAGAAACGTACAAGTTATCTTTCCGTTCCACCATTGTGGCCCTAATTCTATTCGCAGATTCTGATGAAACGAGTCGTTTTATATACTTTCACCTTCTATCCCTCACGCATATTGTATAGTTCAATTAGAACATCTTTTGCAGAAAAAGGATGAAGGTGATTTGCACACCAAACTATTTTACATTGAACGCTTTCTAACATCTACATACTAACAGAAATGAGGAGGTCGCAAATATAAATGTAGTAGAATATACGAATTTTATCAGTTTGGTTAATTCCTCAATGCTTTTGTATAATACATTCCTATATGTATTACCGAAAAATTAGTTAGCTAGTTACCAGCTAGTGATTAAAATAATGTACAGTAATGTGCAAATATTTAGATGGGGACCCACATGTTCAGCCTACTCACAACAAAAACACACACAAACACACACACACACATACACACACCACACAGGCTCTTTCAGGGAAAGGGTATATTATATATATATATATATATATATATATATATATATTATATTATATATATATATATTACGGTTGTTCTTATTTTGCGACTTTTTAATTGTTATGACTGCGCCCCCGGATATTGTGCGAATAGCCATAAAAACAAGTCATGTGAAGTTTGAGAGCAATCGCATAATTTTTAAAATCTCCCCCCGGCATTTTTGTATTCTTCCCACTGTGAACTCGGTGAACTTTTGGGTTGCTTCTTCGATTGCTCCGTCTCCTAATCTCCTAATGCGTTCGGTTTTAGTAAATAATATTACGCAGTAATGCAGTTATTGCCATCCTAGTGTCGAAGTCGATTGTGCAGATATTTTAGTTTCGTCTTGCCTTATAGGCCTAGAAGCCAAGCCTCCAAGGTATTGATTTCTCAAATAAATTGTGGAAAAGTAAACTTGTAGATGACAATGTTAACTTGCTAGCGAGGGAATCATATTTTAATTTTATATCATTTCATTTTAATTCATTATTTAAATCTATATCATTAATTTATATTAATCGTTATATTTCATGTTATGAGGTGTCAATTTTTCTGATAAGTTTTAACATTTTCCCTTCACAGACTTGAAATCATGTCGTCGACTGCAACTATTAAGCGTACTACGCGTAAGTCAACCAAGGTGTTTCTGGTAGGCCACCCATCAGAGTCCATGACCGGCTGAAAGCTGCCGTCGAAAGGAGAGGTCCTACGCCGCTTCTTCTATGTGCACATTATCGGCAAACAGACAATACGGAAGGCGGCTGATATAGTCATCAACGAAGTCCGCGAGTTTTGGGAAATCGCCGGATCCCGACCTCCGTTCATCATCGTTGCGCCCAGAAGCTCATCAACTTGCACATGGAGTGGAAGAACCTGATGCGCAAGAAAACGCAGGCGACTACGCCGTTTCTCGTGAACAAGCGGAACGCCTGGACGCGCGGTCTCAACAATCTATTCGACATCGCCCATGGGAACGGGCTGAAGATGCTCGTCATTCAGGGGGTCAAAGCGTTTCTCCTGTCCCAGCGCGAGTACGGTCGGCGTAGGGCGATGCTCGGCGTCGACCTCCTCCTCGGCGAGCATGAGGCGCGAGAGGCGCATCCCATCAGAGGTCTTTAGCAGGGACATCTGCAATGTATCCATATAATGTTAATAATAACCGAAACTCGGGGAAAATATACTCTCTGCCTTCCGCTCTACCCCAAATCCTTTTCTCTTAGTGACCTCTTAATACAAACTAATCTATCATATTTTGCGACTTTTTAACTCTGGTAGGATTCAATTCCATTCCTATAGTGTAAGAGATACTTAAATTCATGTGTGTATTATGCCATATGATGTGCGTAATAAATAATCATTTTTAAATAGTTGGAGCGTTCAAGGTCATCTGTAATAATCTATAGACTACCCCGAAGCCCACTCTCAACACTTAGATTCCCCTAAGACACAGGCGTCTTCAAGTAACATGAATGCGTAGAGATCTAAGGTGTTAGATTCCATATTACATAATGTATGTGCTAGGTTTAAGAACGCTGGCATTGAAGGATGGAAGGAAGGGACAGTAAATGCGATAATAGGTTTAATGAAGGAAATGGAATGAGGATGGAGGTAAGCGTTGCAATTTCGAAGGAAACGAGGTTGGGTGGGGAATTACGAAAGGAGAAGGAAAGGGAGAGAGGGGGCTAAAATGAACGCGGGGATGGGTTAAGGGAGAGGAGAGAAATTCATATGAAATGCTAAACACAAACTCAAATATTTATTTTAATGCCCTAGACCGAGAAAGACAAAGAGCAAAATACCTTAAACTAACAATGAATCGACAGAAACAGAAGATTCTGGTCTTAGACGCACTGATAGGTTTAACGTATATGGCTAGAGGCCGCCACTCAAAATTACCACTACTACCTAAGTCATAATAAGGTTATTTACTATGACAGAGTAGTCATGAGTAGTTATGGAAATAAAATGATTATACTGTTGATGGCTGATTATATTCAGTTGGGATATAAACTATTGCTGACAATCAATCTTTGGATCCTTGGCTTTTAAGACGAATTTTTTATGCATATGTTCAACAAAGTAGGAAATTGGCTGATTATTATTACCATTCGAAGAGTTGGTACCCTTCACAACCGAAATCAATTTCAGAAGGGGTGCATGGTATCCTCATTTCCTTTATCGTCCCAGCACGCTTCACATAAGCCATTTACACAAAGATGGAAAGGCCGTCTGTGCACCACGAGACGACTCAGGCAATGCGGGGAGCAATGGTGACATTGCATGAATATGGTGTGCCAATAAGAAATATCAAGGCGACTAGACGTTCATCGAAGCACTGTGGAACGGTAGATTCATCGGTATGAAGCAGAAAACTGAATCGCTACTTTGCCGAGGTCTGGTCCTCCGCGTTCAACATCTCAAGAGGAAGATGCTGCGATTGTTAATCATGCCAGAGAGCATCCGTTTGTTGCAGCGACGCATATTTACAGAGACCTGAACCTTCGTTGTAGCGCAAATACAGTGAACACACAGACTTCACGAGGCAGGGTATTTTTCTCGCCGTCCAGCTATAAAACCTGCATTGACGATTGAGCATAAAGAGGTACGGATGGGATTTGTCTTGCAATACTTGCCGCAGGAGGAAAAATTCTGGAGAAAAGTTGTGTACTGTGACAAAAAAACATTTTCAACAGATAGTCATGGTTCCCTGGATTGTTGGAGACAGCGCGGAAAACGCTATGAAGAAGGAAATGTTTTCCCGAGCAAACGTAGTGGTCACATCAATCTCGGTGTGTTGGGCTGGATGTCTGGCTATGGTGTCGGAGAAATGACTCAAGTAGATGGACGCTTTACTGGACAGCAATATTGCCAGATACTGGAAGAGGTGCTGCTACCCAGTGTTCTTGCGTATCTGGTTCGAGCACCGGAACCATTTTACTTAATGGAAGATAACAGTCCCATTCATAGGAGTAACGTTGTGAGAGCGTGGTACGAAGATCACCCAGAGATTATTAATCTAATTCTGCCACCACGTTCTCCTGATTTGAATCCGATTGAAAACCTTTCGGCAATAATGATTAACGAATGGGAGCAACGCAATGAAAGAACATTTGAAGCACTTTTAGCTCACATGAGGAAAAGTTGGGAGAGCTTACGCCGAACACCAAACATTCCCTACAATCTGGCCTCTTCTATGCCGCAACGATTGCAAGAAATTATTGATGCTGGAGGAAGCTATACGAAATACTGATGTTAAAGCTATGACGTAAATGTGTATCGAATATATATTTATGTTAATATAGAATTTTATTATATTTTTATGTTTGACATCTATAAAAGTATATATTGTGACCATGAAAGAACTTTACTTATCCTTAGCTAGAATCTTTTCTTGCAATGTCTACGCTTGTGGAGATGATAATATATGCATTGTTGAAACAAACTATGAAAAGGTAATAGTTTCAGGAAAAAAAAAAAACTGGCAACATCGAGGTCATCACATGTTTATGGGAATTGTCATATGATATGCTACCACTAAACTCTTATATACTACTATAAACAGTATACTATATTAGTAATAATTGCGATGAACAAATCAAATACAAATTTCTCTGATTCACGGCCCACCAGTCTTGCTTTAGACTAATGACTTTCATAAGATGGAAGAGGTTTAACATAGTTCGCTTAATAGGTTACTCTTAAAACAATGGATAAACTATCTATTATTGAGACGACCGTGACTTCCTCGAAATGCGAGCGCGTGAGAGGTTCACTGAGGAATTTGGTCATTAGATTCTTCATGTAGGATATGTATCACAAACAACAATATTGACAACAATTAATTCCCAACAATTACTTAATATCAATAATTGCATTTGAGCAAATAATTTAGATCTGCGTCAAAATAACTTAGGTATCATGCCATGATTTGGGATATTTGTCTATTTAGTCGTTCTCTATAGTCTACAGTATATATTGAGACGGTATAATGTAATGCCCAGCTAATATTATGATGACTAGGGTTGCTCCATAACCATCCCAACATCCCGAAACTTGTTCATTCTGCTTCTTAATCATTCGTATTTTAAACACTAAAATGTAGCAGAAGTGACCTAATAGTGACGTCATTGATTGGGTTGGAGCAGTTATGTGCACCAATCCGAACACACCTCCGCTGCCATAAGGACCGCCCATTTTATACCTAACAGACTAGATTGGGACGAGACAAAAGCGTGAGACTTCTTGTACGCACTGTACATTGGGACAAGACCATAGTTCATGCGACAAATATTAATAATGCGAACTGACAATAGAATACATTGACAGCTAAAATACTAAGGATAGAAATGGAGTTAATAGAAAATAGTACAGTAATGTCGAATATAAGAAGAGCTACAGTCAGACGCCTTTATATCATTAATTCCATAGCTTTCGAAAACGTATATATATATATATATATATATACAGGGTGGGGCACGGGAACCAAGTGTTTTTGGAATAATCAGGAAAATGATATTTTTTTTGTAAAGAAAATATATTGGTAGAACAACATTCGTAAGAACATAGCATTTCATGTCATAATAATCATGTACCGAAAATTATATCTGGCATATGATGTCCTTGGCCGTCGACGCATTGTTGAAGGCGTTTACGAAAATTGGCCTCCACTCTTCCCAGCAGGTCTCTGTTGATTTGGATGATTTGTTGACGGATCGCTTCCTTCAATGCATCTAATGTACGGGCTTGTCCTCGTAGACACGTGACTTGAGATACCCCCATAGAAAGAAGTCACATGTGGACAAGTCAGGGGACCGAGGGGGCCATGCAATGTCACCAAATCTCGAAATGAGATGGTTGGGAAACAGGGGGCGAAGAACAGCCATTGACGCTCTGGCGGTGTGTGGCGTGGCCCCATCTTGCTGAAACCACAAATGTCGACGAGCAATACGCCTTCTTCGTAACTCAGGGATGAAAAAGGTGTTCACCATCTCAATGTAACGCCCAGATGTTATGGTAACGGTAACCCCATTTTGTTCGAAGAAATAGGGACCGATGACGCCAAACTTTCCCACCGCGCACCAAACTGTAACCTTAGGGCTATGCAGCGGTTTTTCATGGAGTTGTCGCCGATTTTCAGCAGCCCAATACCGACAGTTTTGATTGTTGACGGCCCCATTAAGGTGGAAATGGGCTTCATCACTCATTACCACCATCATGTTTTCATTCTGCTCATAAAGTGCAAGCATTTCCTGTGCAAAATTCAGTCGTTGGGGGCAATCGTTTACATTCAATTCCTGCACCATCGCTAACTTGTATGGGTGAAAATGTAATTCTTCATGCAAAATCCGTCTAACAGTACGATTGCTGATTCCGAGTGCAGCTGAATGTCTCCGAGCAGAGCGGCCTGGGCTTTGCAACATCGCTTGTCTGACCCTTTCAACGTTCTCTGGAGTACGCACAGTGCGTTGCGGCCCCTTCGGTTTTGTTTTCATTATTGAGCCTCCTGTTCGAAGATTGTTAACCCAACGTAAGATTGTGTCACGAGCGGGAACAGAGTCATTTCGATGAATGTTGAATCTGCGGCGAAACGCACGCTGAACTGCTGTCACTGACTCGCCACTCCTAACAAAATGATCATACGCGAACATGCGGTGTTCTAACGTCCACTGCTCCATGATGGCACCTGAAAGATAAAGGTGAGTGTTAGTTAAAGTTAAATGCTATGAACCCAGGAATGGAATGCTACCTACCGCACGCCCCTCCCATTCCTAATGGCCGATTACTAGCTATTCAAAAAACACTTGATTCCCGTGCCCCACCTGTATATATATATATATATATATATATATATATATATATATATTATAACTGCAAACACGCAGTATAATTAACGTAAAGAACGACGCTTTGTATAGGAGAATTATCCGCGCAAGATGAGAGCGAAAGAACGAAACAAATGAAAAAATGAGGTACCCACCCGGGAATCGAACCCGGGATCTTCCGATTGCCGGTCAGATATGATAACCACTACACCACAGGCCTCACCCAAACAAATGTCGTAATTCCTCTACATACGCGCAGAAACCAATGCCACAAAGGGGCACCTCCCGCATGCCGTAACATATACATTATAACTGCAAACACGCAGTATAATTAACGTAAAGAACGACGCTTTGTATAGGAGAATTATCCGCGCAAGATGAGAGCGAAAGAACGAAACAAATGAAAAAAATGAGGTACCCACCCGGGAATCGAACCCGGGATCTTCCGATTGCCGGTCAGATTGACATTGCAGCGTGCAAGTGCAAAGTACTAACACAATGTTCTTGTCCCAAAGAAAAAACGGTTCCAAAGGAAGAAGTGACGTTCCTCTTAGATCAAAGGAGTGAAAGAAAACTGTTTATTGATAGAGTAGATATTACACTCTCAAAGAAAAAAGCATCTACGTTGCTAAGAAAGCAAAAAGAAGCTGTGAGGCTCACCAAAGAATCTTCACATGAGAAATTGCAGGATACAAATGTTGAATTATCATCATCGACATCAAGTGAAAGTGAATCTGGCGAAATATCAGACGATACATTTCCAGAGCCAGTTAGCTCGAAGAGAAAGCTCGAACAACCTGAAGAACAATTATTCAAGAAAAGGAAAACTACAAATCTACCTTCAGTGGCTACTGCTTGTGACAGGACTGCAGTTTCAGATCGAGCTGCAGCATTCATTGTTAGTGCAGTATTGCAAGATATTGGAGAAGTTTCTATTGACAATACATCTGAAGTAGTGGATAGGAGTAAAATCAGAAGAGAAAGACAAAAGAAGAGATCAGAAATTATGAAAGATCAAAATCAGATCCCAATCAGAGGAATCTATTTTGATGGTCGAAAAGATTCTACACTCTTCCAAGAAAAAAAGAGTCCAAAGTATATCAGAAGAAGGTAACAGAAGAACATATCACTTTAGTGAGAGAACCTGGTTCAGATTATTTGGGCCATTATTCTGTGAATTCTGGATCAGCTGAAGAAATATGTAAAGGAATGTTTGAGTATATTGGAAATAATGACATGAACCTGGAAAACCTTGTTGCCATTGGATGCGATGGTGCAGCAGTCAACACTGGAGAAAAGGGAGGCGTTATAAGGCTTACAGAATTGAAGCTGAAGAAGCCAGTTCAACATTTAGTGTGCCAGCTCCATGCCAATGAATTGCCATTACGCCATTTAGTTGTAAAGCTGGATGGAAAAACATCTGGCCCCCGCGGATTCACCAGTCCTATTGGCAGGGAATTAGAGAACTGTGAAGGTCTTCCTATTGTCGAGTTTGAAAGGATTGATGCTGAGGAACCAACTGTAGACTGTGAAGATCTTAGCACCGACCAAATATATCTAATTGATATTCATCAGGCCATAACAAAGGGATATTTCTCTCCAGATCTTGCTCATCGTAGTCCAGGCAAAATGGCACATTCACGATGGCTGACTACAGCAAATCGTTTGCTTCGTCTATACGTTTCAACTGTAAGTCCATCTGAGAACCTCATGAACATTGCTTCTTTTATAATGAAGGTCTACATCCCAATGTGGTTTTCTATTAAGCAAAGTACGTCTTTTGTCAATGGCTCAAAACATGTTTTCAAAACTATTGAACTAACAAGAACACTGAATGACGAAGTAAAGGATATTGTAAACCCTGTCATACAAAGAAATGCATTTTTTGCAAATCCAGAAAATATTCTAGCATCAATGATTCATGATGACCGCAGCGCCATAAGAGAATTAGCGTGTAGGCGAATAAAGAAAGCAAGGCAAACAAACAAGGAAAAAGTTGTGAGGCGTTTCACAGTACCTGTTATTCAATTTGAAGCTACTGATTATACTGATTTAATTAATTGGCAAAAATGCATTGTCACTGAACCACCTGTGACAAGACACCTGACAGAAAATGAGATTGAAGAATTCATAGAAAACAAGAGTACCCCTCCATTCGAGAAATTCCCTTGTCATACACAAGTAGTAGAAAGAATGGTAAAATTAGTGACTGAAGCATCATCAAAAGTATTTGGATTGAACGCGCGAGATGGCTTCATAAGATCAACACTTCAGTCACGTAAAAAAATGCCATCATTCGAAAGTAAAGCTGAATATAAAGTTTAAATAAAACGTTAATAGAAAAAAACATGCGCAAGGATGGGTGGTTGGGAGGGCATGGGTGGAGCTCGACACGCAGCCACCTCCTCGTGGTGAGTTCTGGATTATTTAGATCATTAATCAAAAGAACATTGATCTAAATAAACTAAGAGCTGCGTAATTCAGTAATTATTTTGGTAATTGGAACACTTAATATATAATAATAACAAGTAAGTTTCAGTTATTGTACTAATGCAGAATATAAGAAAATCATTATATTTCACTTTTTTCGACGGCTTTGTGGCACCTGAAGATATAATTTCGCAGGACTAATATTTATGCACAGTCATTATCTATAGCACCCACATATTCTCCGCACTAGCCATATTTGAATTTCGAAAAACGTTTAAAAACCTCATTTTCGATCCGCCCTAGTACACAGTGGGGTGGATAACTTTTCACTTTTTTTTGAAAATTATAGCCAGTCAAAGTTTTTCCCATGATTTGGTTCAGTGGAAGTACACTGACACCATTTTTACCAAAATCGATCAATATTTAGGGGTCGCGCATCGACCTTGAAAATTTCAATTTTGGAAATTTGGCCAAATTGACAATTTTTACTGAATAAAGATAAATCATCAAATGACCATATTTTCTGAATCCTCTCAGTGAAAGAAATCCTCTCAGATATTTACCAAGTTGATCGGACAAGTGGTTTAGAAGTTACACTCACCTAGAAATAACATTAAAATTTAAAATAGCGTATTTGTCCCCCGTTATGGACGTAATCATAGCATCAGTAGCTGGCGCATCCTAAAATCCCAATTACACACACACGCTATGTCTATGACCAATATTTTTACTAATCACAGTTTGCTTTTTACAGATCAACTGTGTCAATTGATTCTTGTTTGATAAGTCTAGACTTTAGTACAATGGATAAACTGTTAACAACCAGGAGTGGGAAGACTCTGAAAGTTACTTATTCTGGAAAAGAGAAAGCAGCAACAACAGCACCACCTTCTCTAAGGTCAGCCACGGACGTCTTCTTAATTGGTCAGCCATCTTCCTCGATCGGTGGTGCCAAATTGCCAACCACCCATCAAGTTCTCCAGTACTTCTTCTATGCCAAGCAGGAAACTACTGACAGGAAGGCCGCCGTAAAAGACACGGTGGCCAATGTTCTGGCATTTTGGAACATGGCACGTATAAAGACGATCACGAGGCGTAACTGCGAAAGAAAACTGGAGTTACTGTGGGAAGAGTGGCGCTCGCTGCAGAAGAGCAAGATGAGAGACAGTGACGCGGGAAAAGGCAGGGAGAAGTTTTCAGAAAATCTGAACAAGCTCTGGGACATCGGAGCTCCCGATGCTATTGAAGAGATACAGAAAAGTCGACTGCTCTCAGACAACAACAAACAAGAAGATATTAAATTTTATGAGGATCAACGGGGCCTGCGCCAGGCAACAATGAGTGGGAATGATAAAGTGTTCGTTGTCAAGAGAAAACGGCAACTCTCAAGACAACAATCTCGTGATGAGCCAGGCACCTCAAAAACGAAATTAGGAACCGAAGCTGAGAGCGACGATGAATCTATAGAAAGCAGATCATCGAGCAACTCCGAATCACAGCTAGAACCACCATACCGACAGCCGAGAGAATCAACTGTATCAATCAGCCTTCCTCACCGCATCCTCAATGCACCGGCTGTTATTGAAGTGGCTGATCGCTTCCGGATGTCCAATAATCAGGTGTGTATATATCAGTAATGATCTTTCCTTGACAAAGATATAATAGACGTAACGACGGAAAATTTAGTGATTATTTTGTCACATAAAAACCATACGCATCCTTGTCAATTTCCTTTCAATTTCGCACATAGGTGGCAAGTGTCGTGGCGGCAGTCCTACGTTCGGCAGATCCGCCCGCAGACCTGGACAAATTCAGTATCTCGAAGGACACGTCTCGCCGTGGAAGAGTGGCACATCGTTGTGAAGTGTCGACAGCTGTGCAGAAATCCTTCGTATCTCCGAGGCATGCTGTCGTCCACTGGGACGGTAAAGTAATCAAGGTCAGTTTTGCCCTCACCGTGGACGACAGTGAATTAACATGTTCCAGTGACGACAGTGGATTGACATATTCCAGTGGACGATAATGGATTGGCATGTATGACATACGTTTCAGGACTCTCTTGGATCATTGGAGCACCGCCAGGCGATTCTCATCTCCGGAGCTCCCCAATGCACAGAAGGAAAGTTGCTGGCCGTTCCGACTGTTGCTGACGGCACCGGTCTGTCCCAGGCCCAGGCGACCTTTCGTGCTCTCAAAGACTGGGGATGCGAGAACAACGTGATTGGACTGTGCTTCGACACAACTTCCTCCAATACGGGGAGGGTGCAGGGTGCGGTGGTCCGGCTGGAGAACATGCTTGGTAAACCGCTCTTCCAGCTGGGCTGTCGCCATCACGTTATGGAGCTCATCGTGGGGGCAGTGGTCATCACCGCGTTTGGAAGAACCACAGCACCAACTGAACCTTTGTTCCAGTATCTGAGGAGAAGGTGAATTTCAAGTCTAAGGCGCATTTGTTTTCTCCAATGATTTTTTGCCTTCAGAGCAATTGAGATATCAGCGTCCTTCTACTAATGATGTTAATAGCAGTCGAAAAGGGAAACTTCAGTCGTTTTCATGCAATATTTTCATAACTCCCCTTTCAGGTGGGACAAGCTCGACCTCTCGACTTATCGCGAGCTGGAGATCGAGCATTTGGCGGAGGTGACGTGGCTGATGGAGCTCCGAGATGAGGCAGTCAAGTTCCTCGGCACCGCTTCTGGTCTTGTCAGAGAAGACTACCGAGAAGTGGCGGAGATTACACTCCTGGTACTCGGGGCCCAGCCACGTCGTGGCACACACTTCATGCGCCCAGGAGCCTACCATCATGCGAGGTGGATGGCCAAGGTTGGTATTTTGAATTAGAAGTTAAATATTGTATTGCCTTCTGCAAACAGCCATTTGAAGTCCCTACCAGAAAAAAATAAGATAAATAATTTACCATTAAACAAACTTATATGGAGTGGTATCGGTATTTATACATCACAGTGCGTATTCGTTTCAGATCATCTACTACACGAAGCTCCTGATGTTCAGCGGTCAGCTGGAGTTCGACGACGAGCTGGTACAGAAACTTCAGAGAGTGGTACTATTTACTGCACTCCTCTACGCACCTGCCTGGCTGGCGGCTCCTGTCGCAGCTGATGCCCCGCTGAATGACCTTGTGTTGTACCAGCGTCTTCTGCAGTACAGGGCTGTGGATCGCGAGATTGCAGAGGCTTCACTGGCAGTGATCAGGCGGCACTTGTGGTATCTGAGGCCTCAGACCGTCGTTTTCGCCCTCTGCAGTGACAAAGTGGAAGACACTGTGAAGCACGAGATGGCAAAGAAGCTGTGCCGCCTCGCTGTGCCCGAGGACTTCACGTATGACAACGTCTCGGTTGATGACACGACGCGCCTTCCGGACCTGATCGATGAGTCATCGTGGTTCGTGTTCACAGGCCTGCAGGTGTGCGCGTCTACGTGGCTCACTCTGCCGGTGAATAAGTGGGATCAAGATAAGAACTACTGTGAGCTGAAGAATGTCATCTCGCATCTGAAAGTTACCAACGACGTGGCAGAGAGAAGGATAAAACTAATAGAAGATTACGCGAACACTGTCACAAAAGACGCGTCACAACTGCAGGGTCTTCTTCAGCTCGTGGAAAAGAGCCGGAAAGAACTCGGTGACTTCAAGAAGTCGTCACTTGCCAAGATGACGTAGCGCAGAGGGAAAGGGAGTTAGCAGAGAGAGTACATGGCGCACGCCTTAAGATGACGTGTGTTCTAACCACGATTCATACAGTTTTTGAACCTAGTTAGGGGCACCGGAGTAAGTGCCTTTAGTGATATCGGTAAACCGTTTTAATACAAAATACATTTGATCTTTCCTTATTCGTTTTATCTTATCCTAAAAAGCAGACAATGGCATACAGCATATGGAGGTACGGGGACAAATACGGTATTTTAAATTTTAATGCTATCTCAAGGTGAGTATAACTTCTAAACCACTTGTCCTATCAACTTGGTAAGTATCTGAGAGGATTTCTTTCACTGAGAGGATTCAGAAAATATGGTCATTTGATGATTTATCTTTATTCAGTAAAAAATTGTCAATTTGGCCAAATTTCCAAAATTGAAATTTTCAAGGTCGATGTGCGACCCATAAATATTGATCGATTTTGATAAAAATGGTGTCAGTGTACTTCCACTGAACCAAATCATGGGAAAAACTTTGACAGCTATAATTTTAAAAAAAAGTGAAAAGTGATCCACCCTTGTACACAGTCTTCTCACCAGTGGTTGGATCCTCAGTTAGACCATCAACCAAAAAAACACGACCTTTGACCTTAATTGTTACTTCCCCCGTGTTGCGAGCGTGTTTTATATATACTCAGGTCTGTTGCTCTATGTGTATGAGCCAGTAAATAGCCTTGTGCCCATAACTGCGGGGATTGTTTCTGTGAATGGCTACTAAGGTGTCTTTAGGCATGAAGTTATTCTTGAACACCGTAAAACAATATGAGGCGATCGTGGTTGCGACGTTCAGCGGATCGCATTTGAAACGGGCTATGTACATCTTTCTAAAGGCCTGGAAACATACTCTAAGCACGGCCAAATCATTCACGCAATAACGCACACATTCAACAGCTGTATTGCATGGACTAGTTTCATTAAAACTGTTGTAGTAGCGGTCAAAATCCTCACGATCACTCTCACTCATGTGAGTGTAGTTAAAGTAATGTTTGGGGGAGGCAGTCCAACGTAATTTAAAGTGTCGATAGTGAGGAAAGCGTAAGGGAAATACCCTTTTGAAACTTCGGCGGCTACATCCATCACCTTGGGTAGCTTGGCTAATTTACAAGGTGTGAATAATAAAGTATCTTTAAACTGAACATTACCGCGTATCTGCATTTGTATAAGTTTGTTCCCCCTTTTCAAGGGGTCGCCTGTAAATATCTCCGATGACTCGTGTATGTTAAATTTTGCCCGTTATGGACAAGAATATACACAGTCATTTTTTTGAACTTGTCCGCTAATTTGATAATAGAGGATACAAAGAGTTTCACAGGGCTGTCGTGGGCAATCGTTTTAAAAACGTTTGTCAGTTTAACAAATTTGTGAAACTCATCACACTCGACATCCATGCACTCATCGTAGATATCCTGGCTTACGTGTATATGTGGGATAACCTCTTTGGTTTCAGGGTTTGTGTAAGTTTCAATATCGTAGTACACGGTTATACAGGGTTTAGTTTTAGGCTTAGCATCTTTCATATAACATACATGCTTCACTCCATCCGCCATATATTTTTTATGATATGTAGAACAGTGAATTTCATCGTATTTATGGACAAACTTACCCCAATTATTCTTCATACGAAACATGCCACTTTCACAGATTCTCATTTTTCTGTAACTGCAAATTGACTTATGGGGCTCAAAGCATTTATTATTGAAAAATGTACGTCTACGTCTCTTCTCGGTTTCAACTACACGACTTTCACATTTGGGGCTTTTACACTGCTCACATACCATGTAGCATTCCTTACAATGTTTCACTATATCATCCGCAAACACGAGACATCCCTTACACAAATCATAATGCCTTCCATACTTTCGACTTTTATCGCAACTAGCGTAGATAGTCCTTATATTACGGATGGGAAGATACGATGTTCCTAACAATCCGAAAATTAGTAGAGGTCTTGTACGATCTCTCACACAGCTTCCTAAAACATACACAGTCCTGCGACGTTCATCCATTCCAAATACAACTATACGAACATTCATTTCCTGCTCTACCCTTCTCAGCTCTTCAGGACCCATATTACACTCAAACTCAAGCTTACAAATGCAAAAATCTTCACTTTTCTACGTGAAGGTCAAAATATGATAGTAAAAACCCACTCTAATAGACAGAGTTTATTTCCACAACAGTTTCGATGCCCACTGGCATCCTCTTCGGGTGGCTACAGAAAAACGAATGAACCAAAAACAAGAGGGAAAAACAGTTCAGGGACCATTAAGAAATTCGCAACTAGGTTAGATCCCGTTCACCCGACACCGGAAGGGCATTTTTTTTTATTAAAGGGACCCGCTTATAAGTACATTCGCACAAATTTAAAACTATCTTTTTGTTCAATACATACAGATTCTATTATTTCATTTTTTACATAATTATTACATTTATTACATTTAATATTGCATTAGTATTTATTACAGAAATTATAAATTTATAATTACATTGATAATTACATTGTTCTTTATTATACAGAAATTATAAACCGAAAACGAATGAAAAGGCGAGGAGGAAACAATCCAGAGACCATTAAGAAATTCACACCTAGGTTAGAGCCCGTTCCCCCGACAACAGAAGGGCATTTTATTAAAGGGTCCCGTTTATAAGTACATTCGCACAAATTAAAACCATCTTCTTGTTCTATACATACAAATTCTATTATTTTGACATAATTACTGCATTTATTATGGCATTTAAGTTTTTTAACACTTATTATTATTACCTTTACACTTATTATTACATTTATTTTATTACCCTTGTTATTACTCCTATTGCATTTACATTTATTTCCACATTTATTACTTCCATTATTACATTTACATTTGCGTTTATTATTCCATTTACATTTTACCGAAAAAACGAATGAACCAAAAGCGAGTGAGGAAACAATCCAGAGACCTTTAAGAAATTCATACTTAGGTTAGGACTCGTTCACCCGACACCGTAAGGGATTTTTTTACCAAGAATCTCATTAGAGGGTCCAGCTTATAAGTATCTTCGCACAAACTTAAATTATCCACTTGTTCTCTCCATACAGATTCTATTATTTTTCGTTTGACATAATTATTGCATTTATAAAGTAACTTACTTGATTCCCAATCTATAGCATGGTCATTTTGGCTGGCGTGATAAAAAATTGCATTATTAGTATTACAACTTCTGAAGGCATATTTGTGTTCTTTAATATGGGTTTCAATATTTCTTCCAGTTTCTCCTACGTATACTAATCACAACATTTACAGGGAATGCTGTAGACACAGGCTTGTTCCTGTTTTACAACGTTATTCCTAACCAATTTACTTTTTATGGTGGACGAATATTTGAACGCCAAAGCAAACTTAAAATCTTTCGTCAACGGTTTTATTCTTTCTAAGCCGGCAATGTAAGGCAAACTCATATTGTTTTTGGTTAACTGAAGGTGTCGGGTGAACGAGTTCTAACCTAAGCGTTTTCCTTCACTCTTGGATATAATTATGAAGGTAATGGAAAATACAGATGAGACTCGAAGCAATAATTGCGATAAACGTTTGGAATCCGTAGTTAGGTATCGTATCGTCGATCACTTAGAAAGTTGCGATTTGATTAATAGTAGTCAGCATAGGTTTAGATGGCATAAATCTTGTTTCGCTAATTTGTTAGAGTTTTATAACGAAATAGTGCGCGAATACGATAGGCATAGAGCGGCTGACGCTATTTATTTAGACTTTAAAAAAGCATTCGATACAGTTCCGCATAGAAGTTAATTCCGAAGGTCATAGTGCACGGCATACGCGGTCAAGTAGCTAACTGGTTACAGTAGAGGAGTGGCTTCGTGCCAGGAAACAGATGGTTGTTGTTAATGGTAGGGAAATGGGGTGGCTGGATGTAGGTAGCGGTGTCGCACAGGGTTCAGTGTTAGACCCATTGTTATTCGTAAGCTACATTAACGACACAGATGTAGACTTGACCAGTAACGTGTCAAAATTCGCGGACGATACTAAGATAGGCGGTAAAGTTCTTAACGTGGACGATAAAAATAGGCTCCAAGACGATGTAAATAGGATTATGGAGTGGACGGATAAGTGGCAAATGCAATTTAAAGTAGACAAATGTAAAGTTTTGCATATAGGTTCTCGTAACAATAATTATACGTACACGATGGACGATAGACAATTAGCGAGCGTTGACGAGGAAGTACATTTAGGTGTACGGTATCTAAGGATTTAAAAGTTAGGAACCAGTGCCTGGAGTCTTACGCAAAAGCTAATAGGATGTTAGGCTTCATAGCGCGCGTAATTTCGAGTTTAAATCGAAGAATATTATAGTGCCCCTTTACATGTCCCTAGTCAGGCCTCACTCAGAATATGCTGTTCAGTTTTGGTGCCTTATTTGCGTGAGGATATTGATAGGTTTGAAAGGGTTCAGCGACGCGCCACGAAACTAATTCCGTCACTACGCAACAAGTTTTAAGAAGATAGAATTAAAGAGTTAGACTTGCATTCACTCGAGACTAGGAGATTAAGGGGGGAGCTTATTGAAGTTTTCAAAATCGTTAATAAAATCGATAACGTAAATTTTGACAAATTGTTTATTTTCGATAATAGCAGTACTCGTAATAACGGATTTAAATTACGTGGTAGACGTTTCATTACTAACTTCGCTAAAAACCTTTTTACGTTTAAAGTAATTGATAAATGGAATAATCTTCCTGCATCCGTCATGAACTCTACCAGCGTTAATATGTTTAAAAACCGTTTAGATAGGCATTTTAAAAATATTAACAAGTTTAAAATAATAAAACAATTATCAACAGGAGCTCTGGGGTGATAGTCAGGGTTTGAGTCTGTTGACGATTGATACCAGCTTGTGACATGCCAGCGTGTAATATGCCAGCGTTAAATTTATATTATTAAAGAAAAATAGACGAACACGAACTTAGATGTAGCTCGTAGGGTAAACTAACCCACTTTTTGTTATAATCTTCATACTTTTTTTCCTTTCTTTTATCGTCCTCTCTTTACTTGCATGTCTGTAATTTGCACGGTATGACAGTGTTAGCATTCTTATTTTACTTCTTTTCATCTTTCACACCTTTCCTATTCTCCTTGACTATTTTTCAGACTTGTCAGCAGTGGCCGGCTGATGATGGTGGTGAGTTTTTTCTCTTTTTCTGAATGAATATTAACCCACGAATGATAGGTTTTGCTACTTACTTAACCCCTTATTCTCTTCTTTTAACTCCCTATTCTCTTCGTTTAATCCCCTACTGTCTTCTTTCTCTTGGGCTAACCTTAGAGTGGCTCTTAGGGTCTTTGTTAGCCTTAGCTTCTTTAGATCTGTAGATCTTCCTCAATCCATTTTTCCTCCTGTGTATGACCTCCCATCTTTTAAACGCAGAGTGCCTAGCCATCTCGAAAGCCCTGGACCTTGATTTTTGCGCTTTTCTTCTTCTATGAGGTGGCACTTTTGCGGACATTCACTCTAGAGCCCTCCTTCCTTCAGTAAAATAAAAATCCTAAATTAGATTAAAAATTAATACCCTTCCATTGATACCGCAACGATTTTAACATTACTTTTGCCACCTTTTAAGAGAAACGGTTGTAACAAGTTCATAATTATTCCTTTGACACTTGTGCTTTATCTCAGATGTACATAACAAGGAAGACTACAGTCAAAAACGATTAGCCTCCCAATTTAAAATATATCAATGAAAGATCAAAATGAGTATTTTCCACAATAAAGAGTACAACTATAAAAAGTAAGATCCTACAGAGCACGAATGATGAATGAATGCAATAAAAAATACAATTACAAACCACACAAAGGTTAACCAACTAACTAATCACCATTGGCAAATATAGAAAAAGCTCCCAACTCCAGTCAGCACAAGACACATTCAACAAAGACTTCAGAATGAGAGTAATTCACTTGCAAGAAGACCAGCGAAAACCACTCTTAAATTAAAAACCAAAACATCTTTTCCTTTTTTGATAAAGAAGTATGTTCATTTGACTGCTGAAAAATGGGCCAACATTTTGTAGATTGACAAGGGTCAGATCATGCAGTTTGGGCATTACACATTATCCCAAATGTTGTATAATTCCTAAAAATCGCACTAAAAAGGTCATGGTTTGGGATGGTTTTGTGCTAATGGCATAGAAACACTGGTTATGCTAAAAACCGTGAATTCCTTATCTACAGAAACGTCCTAGAACAAGATGTTCTGAGAACAATGTATGAAGAGTCATATTCGTGGTTTAATCATAGCAGTACACATTGGCACATAGATAAAATTGTGACATAATGGTTTATACAAATCCACATTTCAACGCTGGAATGGCCCGGTAATTGTTTCTGACTTCAATCCGATTAAAAACCTGTGGAAAATTCTGGCTGTGAAAGTACCTGAAAAGTAGCTGGGGTCCTACGAAAGTCGTGTTCCAATAAAAAAAGAAAAAAAGGTTTGACTGTCCGAGTGGCACAGCAATTGTGGATGACCCTCATCATGGCCATGTAGAAGAGAATGAAAGCAATCATTGATGCCAAGGGAGGTCTCAAAGTTTTTGTTACTGAGATACTTTTACTTGCACGATGTGTAAATTTTTACGTTGATTACGAAAATGTAAACAGAATTTTTCTATCACCCGCAGTTTTAGAGTGACACACGAATTTACATTATTTAGGATTTGAGTGAGAATAGGAAGGGGGCGGGGTCTGCCCCTTCCTCTTCCTCTGCTTATAAGTTGCTACACGTCACTGCTGACTTTCATTTGTCAGTTACTCATTTGATTTCACTCAGTGAACATCGTGCATTTTATTCGTGATTTTCCTTAATCATTTTTTGTGTCAGTGCGTTCGTATTGTTTCATGACAGAATGCCACGCAAGTGTGTCAACCATCCAAACTGTTTCTGTTATGTGTGCAGAGAGTTAACACTTAAATTTCAAAGGCGAAATTTCACCCCTCTCGTCAAAAAAGCATACGAACTTTATTTTGGTTGCAAGGTAGGGGATCAGAACAAGACATGGGCACCTCATATATGCTGTATTACGTGTTTAAGACTTCTGACAGGCTGGCTAAATGGTCTCGTCAAATGCCGTTTGCTGTTCCGATGATATGGAGAGAGCCGAAAGACCATTTAACGGATTGTTATTTCTGCTTAACAAATATACTAGGCATTACTGCGAAATCTAAACATATGGTAAAATACCCAAATTTACCATCAGCCATAAGGCCTGTTTTACATAATAAACATTTGCCAGTACCGAGGCCACCGGAAACGTGGAGTTCAGATGATGGAAATGAAATTGATGTACAATGGTAATGACGAAGCTCAACATGGTTTACTGACGGACGATGTTGATCCAATGTTTGAGCCATCTTGTTCATCGACAGACCCTCACTTAATATCTCAAGCAGACCTGAGCGAGCTTGTCTGTGATCTGAAATTGTTAAAAGATCAATCCGAACTTTCGGCTTCCAGGTTGAAAGGTTGGAATCTTCAAGAAAAAGGCACTAAGATATCTTTTTACCGCAAGCATCAAAGAAACTTCTACCCTCTCATGAAAACCCCTGGCCAACAACATGATCCAAACGAATGGCGCCTATTTATTGATTCCTCGAAGCTGAGTTTAAAAACTGGATTACGCCATAATGGAAATAAATACCCTTCAGTTCCATTATCACATGCCGTACATATGAAGGAATCATACGACAATATGCACCTGCTTGTGAAACATATCCAATATGATAAATACTCTTGGCATATCTGTGGAGACTTGAAAGTGATTGCATTTCTTCTTGGTTTACAACTGGGTTATATGAAATTCTGTTGTTTCCTCTGTGAATGGGACAGCAGAGCACGGGAAAGCCATTACTCAAAGAAACAATGGCCACTTCGACAAGAGTTGATTCCAGGGCATAAAAATCTCACCAGTTCACCTCTTCTTAATCCAAAAAAGTTATTTGCCACCACTACATATTAAACTTGGTTTAATGGAAAATTTTGTTAAGGCTATGAATCAAAATGGCAAGGGGGGGGGATCTCTACTTGAAACAAAAATTTCCGAGGATCAGCGAGGTCAAAATCAAAGAAGGGATATTTGTGGTCCCGCAAATTAGAGAAATCATGAGAGACAGCGCGTTTGATGAAACTCTAAGTGAAGTTGAAGGAGCAGCTTGGAGAGCATTTAAAGTAATGAACACAAATTTCCTCGGAAACTTCAAGGCCGAAAATTAAGTCACTTGTTGAAGAACTTCTGAAGGCCTACAAAGACGTGGGGTGCAACATATTGAAAATTCATTTTCTTGATCCACATCTCGACTTCTTCCCAACAAACTTAGGCGATGTTAGTGATGAGCATGGGGAACGCTTTCATCAACAAATATCCAAGATAGAGAAGCGATACCAGGGCAAGTGGAGTCCCAGCATGTTGGATGACTACTGCTGGACATTGTCAAGGGATGGCCCAGAGGCGAAATACAAGCTTAAATCATCAGTAGCCACATTTTAGGTGAATTCAATATGCATTTTCTACTTTGATATTGGTATTACGCCTATAAATTAGTCCAAATTTCATTTTCGATTCACTCAATATTGGTGGGTGATAGAAAAATTTTGAGGCCATTTTTTAACTCAGCGGTAAAAAACCTATAAGATCCACCCATTTTTGTTCACGTGACAAATAAAAAGTTCGATTTTGTCGACCAGTGAATTATTAAACCCACAATAAAACTATAATTCCTTAAAACTTTATTTAATTTCAGTAATAATGATTTAGTGTTGTCTAACCTCCTTCGCAATGGCAAGGGTCATGTGACAAAGGGGACCTACAGCTCTACGTTACATCCAAACCATAGATCAGTACATTAATTAATACATTAAATGAACGGAGAAAAGGGTCTCCCCAGCCAATCACTAAACAAACTTAACGTCGGTTAACTTCTTTATTCTTTTGAACAAAGAAAAGAGACCGGGAAATAAATTACATACTTTTATTTACAATTTACTGACTTTTTATTTATGCCGAAATACATTAGACGAACGGGGTAATGCGAGGGCAGAATTAACGTCAACATTTAACCGCGGAGAGAGACACAATTAAATATTTTAAATAAACAATAACATACTAAATACGAAAAACACCCAATCGCGGCAAACACCCGACAAGACTGGGTTGGGCATTTCATCAGCCTCCAGCTTGGGCACATCTTAGTTGTTGCCAATTTGTATTTTTATATTTTTAATTTCATAATTGAACTTCTTATTTAACATTATTTTCTTCTTTATTAAACAAAACATCATTAAATTCTTATAAACAAAACATTTAATTCTTATTAGACATTATTATCTTATCTTTATTAAAAACCAATACATTATAGTATATATATAGTATATATATATATATATATATATAATATATATATATATTACATATATATATATACAGGGTGGGCCGTAAGTTTCCATACATAGGAAAAATAAACATTTTTTTATGGACAACCATTTTTATTTATATAATATGCTCTACATGGTTGCCATTGTTTTGAAAACACATTTCAATACGTGTTCCCCACTGTTGATGAACACGCATTAGCACAGTTGACGTTATGCTTGTAATGGCGTTGGTGATACGTTCCTTTAGATGATTTATGTCTCGTATCTTTTCCTGATACACCATGGCCTTCAAGTGCCCCCAAAGATAGAAATCAAGGGGGGTGAGATCTGGGGATCTGGGAGGCCACTCCACAGGACCACGCCGACCAATCCAAGCATCCGGAAACTGCTGATCCAAATACCGACGCACGTGAAGACCATAATGAGGTGGAGCTCCATCTTGCTGGAAGTAAACTGGGAAGTTACCTTCCTCGTTTAGCAGGGATGGGAAAATCTCTTCTTGCAACATGTTAAGATACCTTTCGGCATTAAGATTTCCACTGACAAAAATTGGTCCAATAATTCTGTCACCCCATATCCCGGCCCACACCATCACTTTACCGGCACCTTGCATCTTCGTCGGACTCAGCCAGTTAGGGTTAGCATTACTCCAATAACGTATGTTTTGCCGATTAACCTCTCCATTGACGTAAAAATTTGCTTCATCAGTAACATAAAAACAAACGTTTAATTTTTCCTATGTATGGAAACTTACGGCCCACCCTGTATATATACACCTTGTACTGCTTTGTAAAGGGTGATCCAGAGAAATGGGACCCAAAAGAAACCCCTGTAACTCTTAAAGTATAAGTCCTTTTATAAAATCATACGCATCATTCGAAAGAGGATAGTTACAAGTTTGTACAGGATTGTATAGTAGGGTGGAGCGAAAAATACTTTTTTTCTAGTATGAAGTTCTAATAGTGATTAAAAGTTGCATTTAGTGGACGAAATATGCCTGCCAAAATATGAGTTCATTTGTTTAAAATTTTCAGCTGCCACCAGGGGGCTAAAGTTAACATAATTTTGTGTAAAAAGGAAAAAAATGCTTCTACTTTAGGTTTCTCAAACTATTATAAAATGTTATCTTAGAATTATCTAATAGTTTGATTAAGATTCTTAAATGATAGGAATTCGTTTTGTAAAAATGCCTTTTGATATGCTTAATATCTTCAGCTGCCACAAGAGAGCTGAAGTTAGCACAATTTAGAGTAACTGAGTCATGTTGAGACTACACTGAATGTTGTGGGGGAGGGTTTGGGGAGGGTTGTGGGGGAGGGTTTTGGTGTGAAGGAATTTCTTTCTGTGAGTCATTAGAACAGTGTGTTAACACTTGTCTTCTTAGGTAGTAGGCCTAGTCGCTCAGTTGATCGGAGAGTTTTTTAATATGATCGGAATATTATAAAACTTTATTTTAAAGTGATTTATATAGAGATAATATTGATTTTATTATAAAATGCTTGTTATAATGTATTATATAATTTTAGTTTATTTATACAATATATTATATATTTATATAATATATTATATATACTTATAAAATATATTATATATATAATTATATAATGTTTTGATGTTACAGGATATTTTGTGATTGTGAATTTTTCTTAAAAATATTATGGCATCAAATACTAAATATAAACATTTCACTAGAGAACATATGAAGTGTGCCATATTTGAAGTACCTTGTGAGATGAGTGATATGCAACTACCAACTTATAACTGCATTATGAAAGATTACCTGTTCACAAAACATTTAGTGAAGGAGCAGATGAATAACAAGGAGCCTTCATTTTCTGAAATAGCAGAGGCAGTTTCCCAAAAGGTAGAAAATATTTGGAAGAAGGCCTCTTTGCCAATAGTTTCACATACACGCGTTTTACAGATGATGCGAGTGTACCATGATAAATACAGGTCCTTATTAAAGCCATACAAGTCACGCAAGGATCAGCCTAAGTACAAAAATCAGCTTGAAGAATTTGAAAACTCTTCAAAATGCACTTTGTTTGACATCTGCACCTGCAAATGTAAGGAGTTTAGGAGATGCTCATGTGAAAAGAGTAAGAAAGTCCCTCCAAAAGAGCAGGATTTTTTAAATGACCAACGAACACGCAGAATAATGGTGATAGGAAGCATTGACATATCACACACAAGACGATTACAAGCAAGAGAACATCGAAAGGAAATGGAAAAAGCACGTCTGGAATCCTCACAAACAACTAGTGCTGCTATAACCAATACGTCCAACTTACAAATCGAAACAGAGACAAGTGAACTTCAACAACTAGAAGAGATATCTGAAGATAATGAGGAAGATACAACCTCGACTCAATATGTAATATCAGAACAACAGATGCGTGAGCCACTGCCTTCATTAGCAATTACTTGTGATAGATTTAAAATGTCGGACAGAGCTGGGGCTATTATTGCTTCTGCAGTATTGGCAGATCTTAAAATTGTTACTCCCGAAGACAAAGGGAATATTATAGACAGAAGTAAGCTAAGACGTGAAAGACAAAAACAGAGAAAGGAACTACAACAGATAGGAGAGCCAAAAACCATGCGGGGATTATACTTTGATGGCAGAAAGGATAAAACAATGATTCAAGTCCAGGAGAGTGATGGCTCTAACCACCAAAAGAACCAAACGCGAAGAGCATATCAGCATAATATCTGAACCACACTCTCTGTACTTTGCACATGTGACACCTTCCAGTGGCAAAGCTAAATACATTTGCACAACGCTAGTAAATTGCTTGAAAGAAAGGAATGTTGATATAGGGAACATCGTTGCAGTTGGCTGTGATTCGACAGTGGTTAACACTGGTAGTATTGGAGGCACAATAAGATTACTGGAAGAAGCCTTTAATAAGCCATTGCAGTGGCTGATATGCCTTTTACACCTTAATGAACTTCCATTGCGCCATCTGTTTCATCACTTGGATGGTACCACTACTGGACCAAGAGCATTTTCAGGAGAAATTGGCCGAGCACTTTCAGACTGTGAAAAGCTTCCCATAGTTAACTTCAAACCCATTGAAATTCAAGAGGACATGTGTGAAGTTGATGTAGATGACATAAGTACTGACCAGAAATACCTTCTTGAAATTCACAAGGCTATATCAAGTGGAACATTCTCAAGAGTCTTAGTCATAAGAGTCCAGGCAATATATCACATTCAAGGTGGCTTACCACAGCAAACAGGACTCTGCGGTTATATGCAAGCACAGAGAATCCTTCAGGCAATTTACAAGAATTAGCTACTTTCATTGTTAGGGTATACGCACCAATGTGGTTTCAGATAAAGCGTAAACCATTATGCCAATATGGTGCTAAACATATGTGGCATATGATTGCAAGAAGCCGGTATCTCCGTGAAGAGCTTAGGAGAGTACATGACTCAGTCATTCAGCGAAATGCATATTACGCAAATCAAGAAAACATTCTCATTGCAATGATAGCTGATGAAAGGGAGCATGTGCGTCAGTTGGGATTTCGGCGTATCATAAAAGCAAGGGCATGCATTCAAGAAACAGATGTTATCAGGTATTTTAAGGTGCCAGAAATAAATTTTTATGCCAAAGACTATACAGATCTCATTATGTGGCAAGATTTTCAGATAGCAGAACCACCGATAACCAAAGGAGTTTCTCTTGATGATATTGAATCATGCATCAAACATGGTACTACTCTTCATTCAGAATTATTTCAGTTTCCATGTCATACACAAGCCGTAGAGAGATGCGTCAAGCTCGTTACAGACGCTGCTGGATCAGTCTGCGGACCTACAAACAGAGACGGTTGGATTCGTGCTACATTAGAATCAAGGAAAAAACAGCCAAAATTTGACACAAAAGCAAATTACTAAATAGTCTTCAGCAAGAACTCTTTCTAGAGGGAGGTTGGTTGGGGAAAGGTTGGTAACTCCGCTAAGGCACAAAATAACGTTTCTTAACTGTCTCAAGCCAGTATAAAGGAGGAGAGACATCCTAATTTATTACTGTTCCCTTTTTCAAGTAAATACAGAATCATACTTAATTGTCATTTTTAAGTTAAATTCAGCCCTCTTGTGGCAGCTGAAGATATTAAGCATATGAAAAGGCATTTTTACAAAACGAATTCTTATCATTTAAGAATCTTAATCAAACTATTAGATAATTCTAAGATAAAATTTTATAATAGTTTGATAAACCTAAAATAGAAGCATTTTTTTCCTTTTTACCCAAAATTGTGTTAACTTTAGCCCCCTGGTGGCAGCTGAAAATATTAAACAAATGAACTCATATTTTGGCAGGTATATATCGTCCACTAAATGCAACTTTTAATCACTATTAGAACTTCATACTAGAAAAAAGTATTTTTCGCTCCACCCTATTGTATAGGTTTTGACAATACAAGACAAGATAAGATACAAAACAAAATAAAAGTGTTAGTTAAAACTAACCCTTCAAGATGACTGCATGGAATGTTTAACAGCTGCGTTTCATAACTGAGCAATATTATGAGCATGGAGGAAGTGTAGTTTCAGCTCTTAGGTGATTTTGACATCTGAAAATTTGTCTTGAAAAATCTTTGAGCTGAAACTACACTTCTTCCATGCTCATAATATTGCTCAGTTATGAAACGCAGCTGTTCTACAGTCCATGCAGTCATCTTGAAGGGTTAGTTTTAACTAACACTTTTATTTTGTTTTGTATCTTATCTTGTCTTGTATTGTCAAAACCTATACAATCCTGTACAAACTTTTAACTATCCTCTTTTGAATGATGCATATGATTTTATAAAAGGACTTATACTTTAAGAGTTACAGGGGTTTCTTTTGGGTCCCATTTCTCTGGATCACCCTATATAACCAGTGTAAATTTCTTTCAGGAAATATAATTGCTTTGGTTTCTGAACTCTGTTCAGAAGTTGAAAGTCTGCAAAGTTCTTTGGAAAAGGAGGAATCAAAAAACTAAAGAATTTGAATAAAGCATTCGACAGTTAGATTATATTTGTGCTCCAAAAGAGATCAAAACTGAAGCAGGTTTGTAGTGATGATGGAAGTCAGCTTCTAATGGTTATGAAGTGGCATTATATAACTGGAATTCATTTGGTATATACGAGTATTAATCCTTGAATTAAGAACGTTTAATGAAAAAAAAATTGATATTTCTCTTCTTTCAATTCTAAATAAGATCACAAGTGAGCTATTTGTTATTTGTTGTTGCGTAAGTAATAATTTCTTTACTCGTTTCATTCCATACAACTGAGGATAATGGGACAATAAGGGAAGAGCACCCCGTGGGCGCTAACGGCTTTTTCACTCCAGATAAAAGTTAAAAGTGAAATCATTCTTGCATCACTCGTTTTTAGATATTACCAAATATTAATATTTGATAATTATTTTAGATTTGAGAGTTATCGAGTCCTTTTACGTTAATAAAGTGAAATTTTTATTGAATAATTATAAAAATGTTTTAAAGCTATATATTTTGGTTTAATTAAGTTTTATCTTAATAGATTTTATTTTATAACAATTAAGTTTTGTTTATTATTATTATTATTAGAGAGAGAGAGAGAGAGAGAGAGAGAGAATATGATTATTTCTTACAAGCAGTTGTAAAATTGCATTTAAAATTTTTGTTTTCTTCCCAAGACGACACCTGCAAAAATAGAGATTTCGATATCAAAGATTACGGACGGAAGTCACTCGTTCACTATCTCCATCGATTCAGTTACAATGTTCTCCTGAGGAAACCATCAAACGCGTCTTCGATTCTTCACATTCTAATAATTAATCAGCGTCTTCACATTCTCATGACACTGGTCAACAAAATCGAACATTTTTCTCTCATCAAAGATGTATACACACTTTTCTAACCAGTTTTGTGCGCCGATTCCAAATCTGCTTTCGTTTTTCTCCAGCACATCTAGTTATAGAATTATGACTGGTGTTAATTTCAGCACAATTTATTGTAAAAGTACAACTTTATTCATAAAAAGAAATGTACACCAACCTAAAAACGTTGCGAGTACGATTTTCTTTTGTAAACCTTGTCCGGATCGTCGCGATACTACACCTAGAAGTAGTCTGCCAGCATACTTTCGTTCCAGAAACCTTGGGAGCGATTTTCCATTTACTGGATGTCTTGCTGGAAGCGTTCCCCCCTGTTCGTCACTCACCGCGCCAAGGTTTTCGGGAAAGAAATCTAGATGCGAATGTAAAGAATGTATTTTCAAGGACATGCGACAGCCCATTTCTTGATATGCATCGATCAGTTCCTGAACTCCATCTTTGTATGCGGGAGACTTGTGGTTACCCAAGAAGTTTCCACAAATCCATTTGAAAGCCTGCCATGCTTTTAGTTCTAAGGCATTGAGGCTTTCTTCAAAGCCTTCATCCTACAGAACCTCCCTGATTTGGGGTTCCACAAAGATTCCCTCCTTCAATTTCGCGTCACTGATGTTTGCAAATTTCTCAACAAGGTATCGAAACCCTCTCGAATTCGCCTTACCCATCATTTTCATAATTTTTTATTAATCCGAGCTTAATGTGAAGAGGTGGCAGGAAAATCTGGATCAACTAAAGGAACACACTGGACAGGCTCCTTCCTAGCTCGTATGTGCTTCTTTGATGCCAGTCACGTCGGATGTAATGATCCGCGGTAGCACGGCTGTCCCATAGGCAGAGGAAACAACAGTATTTCGTGAATCCTCCTTGCATTCCCATTAACATACCAATGACTTTGAGATCACCACTGATATTCCATTGATGAGTGCTGTAGTGGATTGCTTCGAATAGTATATTCATGATATCGTACGTCTCTTTAGATGAACGGAGTGGGCGATCGTGGTGGACGGCTTTAATTTTCTGTTATGCAGGGGAGCCGCTTTGAAGCTTCGCTGTGAGGAATCAATAAAGGGGCGCAACTCAGATGGTGTGTGTACCTGTGACAAGTTCTCGAAAAGCCCACTGATATCATAGCAATAGCAGAGCGGACCGTCTCTGTAAAGAATGTCGCCAAATCATGGTTTCGTTTTCAATAGTGACGCACTTAGACGTTCTTCTCAAGTAAGTGTTTCTGCTTGAGTCTCGAGAAGAGAAGTTCTGATTTCTCTTTGCAGAGGTCTAGGTCTCTAATGAGGTCATTCAACTCGTTTTGGGTAACCCTATACGGCTCCGATTGCTCTTCGTCAGGTGTGTAGTCAAGATCGGCCGAAGGTCCCGCATCTCAGCCAAACGCACCTTCGTCGAATTCCCTTTCGTCTTCTAAAGAATCGAGTCCATGCTGTGGAGGTACCGGAATCGGCATCATGTCATCGTGAGGGATCGGTCTGATCGCGGAGTCTACGTTCCGATAAACGAGGTTATGCTTGTTCTTCACGGAGAATCCAGTTATGTTAACATTGAAAAGTAACAATTGCCATGATGGTTTCTCTGCTCCCTCCATATCATGGGTATAGCGAACGGCATCGACTTTTTCCTTTGGTTTAACCAATCAAGTAATCCATTCGAACAAGCGGTACAGATAACATGTGGCGCCCACGCCTTATCTTGGTCGCCTAGTGGACAGCCAAAGTATAACCGGCAAGTTTTCCGAAGATCCATTGTGATTGTACGCCGTTGTGATTTAGTCGCGAACGAGCCGCACACGTAACAGAAATTGTCGGGGTGATTTTCACACTTTTGAGGCATGATGATCGATGAGTGGGTTGATGTAAATCACCTAAAAAATAAAATGTGTAAGTGGCGACACAAAACAAAGCAAAACACAACACACAACTGGACATGTAATTATTACGCCAAAGAATAAAAGGTGTACATTGTACAATCTGTACATGTGTAACGTTTGGAAATTTGTGGCCAGCCAGCAACTGCTCTCACCTAAAATATCACAAGACAACCTGCGGAAAGCCTAAGTTGAAACGACAAAATGCCATCATGAGGGTACAGAAACGGTAAAGCAAAAACCTACATCTAAGCTGCAACGACAAAATACTCCGCTACATGTATAAAGGACGCATATTTATATTTTATATAGAGTATTATATATTCTATATATTATATATAGTATTATAGTATATATATATTATATTTATTATATATATTATGATAGATCTCATCTCGAAAACTAGACGTGCTAGAAGAAAACCGAAAACAGATTTCGATTCAGCGTCCCAACAGCTATCTAGCCCACTCATAATTATATCTGATAAAAAATACTTGTTGGCCAGTGTAATCAGCTGTTTTCACGTTTATTTCAATACTTGGATATGAACTTTACGCATAGATTTTTAAATCAAAATATCTCCTCTGATATCTTCACTTATGAAACATATAACAAATATTTTAAAAAAATTAATTTCTCCTTTAAAAACACAAATTATGAAAATCCAAACCTAATTTTTAGAAAAGCACAAATGTTATTTAAATATTTTGAATTTACTTATTAAATTCAAAATATTCATCATAGAATGTGAAAGAGAACAATTAAATGACTTTAATTATAGATACTCTTCATAATTCTCTATCTAAAAATAACATAAAGAATAAAAGTATTTTTAATGGAAATTATGATACGAAATTGTTTTATTCCTTCACAAAATATGAGCGTGAGTCAAAAGTGAACCAAAGTGATACAAATTACTTGATAAACACTTCCAAGGTTTATAACAATTTATAGTTTTTGAAGGAAAATAAATATGAAGGTGAGATGTAGAGTACGCCACAAAAATGTACTCGATTTTAAACTGAAATAAAAGGATCACCATACGAGATAAGATTGATTAATAAAATGCATTGAGCAGTCAAAGGACCAATTTAGTTTTACTAAATAGCTCTCTTTTTACAGGTTAAAGGTTTAAAATAACTCAATTACTTCTACAGCAAACAGCGTTTTCGTTTGCTCGTCAACGACAATGATTCTTTGTTGTAAATTTAATTGAGCCATTTTAAACCTGTACCCTTTAAATCTGTAACCTGCAACAAAAAAGGGAGGATTATTAGTAAAATATGTTTTTTTTCATTGCACAATATATTTTATTATTCACTCCGCTCTTGTATGGTTATTTTGTTGTTTCATTTTGAAATCGGGTACGTTTTTGTGCCGCACCCTGTATATGCACTCATCAACTTTAATAATTAGAGCAAAACGCATCTTAGAATTTGAACCTAAGACGAATGTCAGACATTTGAATGAAGCGTATAAGTAAATAAATAATAAAGAGATGCGCAAGAAAATAAGATGTAAAGTTGAGGTTGAGCACATAAAGATAATTATAGGAATAATTATTTATTTATTAGTTAAGGTTACTTTGGGGGCTTTGTTGTGACGTCATATCTTTGAATGGTGACATCAAATAAATGAATCTCCAGAATAGAAGCAAATAAAAACGGTGATCTAAAATGTGGAAAAGTATGAAAAGAGAGTATGTAAGACTAACTTTTATTTATTTATTTAATTATTCCATCGAAGTACCTGTGAATGAAAAATTCATTTTTATTCTTATTTAATTTTTATTTTCACAGTAGTAACAAACATAATTCTGTACAAGCAATAGATGGAGACTTCAGCAGTCTTTTTCACACAAAGCAAGAATCTGAGTTCCTCACCTTATTTGGGAAATCAGAATTACTGTTCGGGAAGTGTCCAGATCCAGCATGATAAAGGTACGAATGTCACCTTGAAGAATGAATATCCATGATGGTTTCTGTCATGGAAAACATCATACCAAATAAAATGTTTCTTTCCTTAAAACACACGATGAAAATGGCATATTGAAATATTTAATACACATATCACACACACACACACACACACATATATATATATATATATATATATATATATATATATATATATATGATGCAAACCCACAAGGAAAAAGAAAAATTATTCCAAGGCCTTACGTGTATTCAGAAGTACACCTCGTCAGGGAATGAAGGAGAAGGCGAGATGACAAAAATATGTACATATGTACAACGAGACAGAAAAATAAAAAGATTAGCGCATAATTAACAAGAGTTAATTAAAGGCAAAAGGTATTTTAACAGGATATTGTCAATTTTATACATTCTCGCACTGTTATTGAAATTATTTTTAAAATTAATAAATACACATTCTAGAATATTCCTTTCAATTATATCTATGCTTTTAACGAGCAATTTAGAACTATCCCACTTGATACTATGTTTACATTTATACTGTATACGGTTAAACATTGCATTAGAATTATTTGCTGTTCCACACGCATATATATGCTGTTTTACCCTAATATCTAACGTTTTTCCCATTTGGCCTATATATACTGAGTTGCATTGTGTACATTCGATCGAATACACACAGCCAACCGCATTATCCGGCTATTCTTTATTAGGCGTGATTTAACAATATTATTATACTTAAAGACTAAATTAATACCAATTGCTTTAAACAAAGTTAAAGCACATGATTAACTCTTGTTAATCATGTGCTACTCTTTTTATTTTTCTCTCTCGTTGTACATATGTATATATTTTTGGCATCTCGCCTTCTCCCTTCATTCTCTGACGTTGTGTACTTCTGAATACACGAAAGACCTTGGAATCATTTTTCTTTTTCCTTGTGGGTTTGCATCATTCATTCATTTCACGTGTTGAATTGTGAAATTCATCCCATATACAATATATACACATATACGTATATATATATATATATATATCAGTGGCGTGCCCTGACCTTCGAACCGAGATACACAATGTGGATTTCATAAGCCTTTGCCTGAATCAGAAAATCAAGCAAATATAATTTCGAGGAACTTTTAATAAAAGAATAAGCGTTGAAAATATACTTTACAATTTTTTCCATGATAAACTATTTTTTCTGTAATGGTTTCCAATACATAATATATAAATTAAACGCAACTTCAAATATTTTCTTTTAATACTTAATTAATAATTGGGTACTCACCAAATAATAATAAAAAATATTCAGGTTTCTAGTGTGTGTCAGTTAGAGGTTATGGGTCAATTTTTTGATTATTTATGATTCAAATATGTATAATTGTATATTCTGGTGTTTGAAGCAAACTCATCTATAATAGTGTCGTAAAAGCTTGGATTTGATTTAACGTTCATCAGTAATTTCTTTTCAATTCTAAGAAATCAGAGAAATGATAGTCTGATAGTCTGATAGCCAATTCACTGGACTATAAGTAGAAGTATGAAATCTGGGGGTAGACTTTTTTATTTGAACTAGATTAAGTGATTCCGGTTGTGGTTTGCTTACATATTTTATTCGGATATTTTCTTCAAATGTTTTGAAAGAAAATGAACTTTTGGTCAGGTCGCATATCAAATATTTATTTTCAGATGCACTCATTATGTAATTTTTGAAAAAAGAGGGGAACGATATTTTTAAATCCACAAACACACAAAATTACGATATTTGGATGGTAACAAATAACTATTTCTGGCACTGCACAACCTTGAACTGATGAAAGCCTTGAGGCATCATTGGCAACTTGACTGTAATTCGTGATGTTACCAGTATTCACCATCCCAACCCATCTGAAGTAAATAAAATACAATAAAATACTTAAAACTTACTCTTATTCTGAAGTTAATTTACTACTCTCACTTAATAGTTAAATTACAATTATATACGAATTATGCATATCACTAAAGTAGAGCTGAAACGCAAATTGAATGTTGCGTACATTGTAGCTTTTTCCAGCCAGTCTGAGAAGGAAATATATCCGAGCCAATAACCATGATTTTATACTCATCCACATAAGAACCAATTTAGTTGACAGGGCACCCTGGCGTCACTCGACTTGAATTACATTAATCAATAAATATTTCTAATCTTATTTGTTTAATTTTTTGTATTTTCGCTTTAATTTTAACCAATTAGGTCTTATGGGCTACCCTGTATAGTTTGACTTGAATATATGATAAAATCCTTGACAGTCTTGTATTATAATGCTGGTATATTTGATGGGAGAGTGATTGCTTTTTGAATGGGTGATGTATGTTGATTTTTATTCATTACTTTGAACATATCGACACCAACATTGAATTTTTATAATTTATTTAATTTTTAAATATTTAACTCTTTAAACATTGAGGAAGTATGACTTTGTCTATTGTCATTATTCGAGAGAGTTCGCAGATATTTTTATGAATGACTTCCGAAGGATGCTTTTATATATTTCTTTGAGCTACCCCATGTTGTAATGCAATATAATAAATGTAGATGAATGAAGGAATAATATAACGTAAGAAGTGTGTTTTGAGGAAGTCTTTTTTAGTTTAAATAAAATTAATAGAAATCGTGATGTTTTGTATTTGATATGTTGTACATAACCTTTGAAAATTAGCTTTTCTTCTAAATTAATGCCAAGCACTTTAGTTTCATTCACACTTGCAGGAGCGATATTCCTAATTCATATTTGACAGTTCGTATTTATATGTTTTGTAGTAATAGTTATATAAGATGACTTTGTCAAGTTCAGCAAAAGTTTATTTGCACATCCATTTACACACATTTTCTAGTTGCATTTTCGTTTCATTTATCAGAAATCTAAATTATAATGGGAAGAAGTAAGTGTGGTATCATCTGTGTAGTGTACGTAATTTAATGTGGTTGAGAAATGAAAATCATTGACGTGAATGAGAAATAGTAATGGCCTAAGGAAAGATCCTTGTGGGACTCCACGAGTTAGCATCGCCTTGTCAAATAAAGTATCTTTTAATCTGATGTACTGATGACGATTTGACAGATATGATTTTAACCACTCTATGATATTTATTCTTATTCCGTATATGTAAAGTACATTCAATAAGATTTCATGCGAAAGTGTATCAAATACTTTTGAGAAGTCGAGGAACACCAAGGTAGCGTGTCTTTTGCTGTTTAAGTTCTAATACATATTTTCTAATAGCATGTTTATGGCATCTTTCGTTGTATGTCCACTTGGATGTCCCATTTTTGACCAACTTCTTTTTTTCCCTGGTCCAACCTCCTAATATCATTATGCCTGTAGTGGCGTGTCATGAAAGAAATGCTCGGGTAAGCAAATGACACTGTTAAGATTTTTTATAAAGCTGAAGTATGAATATTAATAAATATTTTTTTTTATTGATCCATTTAAGTCTACGAAACTGTGAAACAGAACAAAAAAGTTAGATAATTATTATTTACGTAAGCACTGCTTACCTTGCGTCTTAGGAGTACATGCCACTGTATGCCTGTCGCTGTAAGTAAGAAAATAGCAAATATTTTCCAGTCGATGAAAATTTCGGAACCGCTAGGCCTACAAAACCAATTTTCCCCTTTTCTTTATCAAAAATTGTCGATTTTCGGAAGTCTTTCGGGTATATATTTCTTGAATTTTATTATAACCTCATTCGATGTACATTTTTAGATAGAAAATTAAAATAGCTATCGATTGATACCTAATTTGCCACGCATTTGAACCAAAATAGAAAATTAAAATCTATTTTTTAACATTTTCTACTACATCATCCCGCGGCAATGGGCTTTGGAATATATTTGAGACTCACAATATTTCGAAGGTGGGAACAACTCAAGAGATTGAACATTTCATGCCAGCTCTTGAGCCCGATCTTTTTTTTTATTCAACAAACGAATGTATGAAATAAAATGTGAATACTGATAATGATTGAAGCTATTCTAGCAGTTGAACTAAGGAACTCTTTTTAAAAGATAGCAACAAACTTCTTTGATATTTCACAACTTGCAGTTGTTTTCTTTGTTCTTCATATGTTGTGATGCCATTTGCGAAATCTTCAATTAATTGTACTCCACGCTCGGCCGCATCATTAACAACCTTAACACTGTGTACAAAATTGGAGATCTGAATAAAATCTCTGTCCTCTTTCCATGTTTTAGCAAGTTTATTTAACCATTTTTCATTGCTATGTAGAACATCAAAGAAAAACCAAGATTTTGGTCCAGCTAGGGAAGCTAGTTTGGTTGATTTATTTATCAAAGGAAATACTGGCTTGCCACTTTGGGCATACAAGTTGTTTTTATCATTTCTATGTGATCTAATATAATTTCTGTAGCAATGTTTCTTTTCTCTTCATCAGATATACGAAAAGAAAATAATGAAAATGGAATAAGCTCCTCAGTTAGGTACCAACAGTGGCCTTCGAATATCTTAATTGTACGATGAGCTACATTTCTGTCCACTGTGCCACCATATATGTGAAAGTCACTATAGAAAGTCAAATTAGTGATTGGTACATCCGACACTTTTGGTGCTTTGAGCCATGGTTGGATATATAAAGTAGTGAATAAGCAGAACTCCTCTAAGTGTTTCACATATTCCTCAGAATAATCCATGTTTGCTGAATGCCAGCATTTTAGCAGAATAGAGAATAGTTTGACCAAACTTGGACCAGCTTTGACCAAAACTCCATCATAGATCACTTTATATGCTCCGATAAGAGAATTGTTGGAAACGTCAAGGTGATACCTGGGGTTACGTTAGACTCCGACCACAGTTTACTGATAGCAGATTTGAAAATGCAGAAAATAGTAGCAACAAAAAAGGAGAAGAGGAAGGTAATTAAGACAAAGAAACTGCAGGATGAGAACATTAGAGTCAGATTCAGAGAGGAACTTGAAAGAAATATAGCTGAGATGGAGGAAAACAATGAATGGGAAACCGTGAGAGATTGTGTTAAGAGGGTTGCGGAGGAGATTTTGGGAACTGAGTGGGTGGGGGGAGGAAGAAGAAGACATACACCATGGTGGCCAGCTATAGTGAGAGGCGCAGTAAAACAGAAAACTATAAAATATAGAAAGTGGTTGAGGCAACGTACACAGGAATCAAGACGAGAATATGTGCAAGCAAGAAATGAAGCTGAGAGGGAGAAGAAATGGGCAAAACAAATGGCAATGAGTGAATTGGGAGAAAAGCTGAGAGGGGATGAGAAAGGAAACAAAAAACTGATTTATAGCCTTGCAAAATCTTATAGGAAGGAAAAGAAAAAAGTATACAGTATTAAAAATGAAGCGGGAAATGTGATAGTGGAACCTGGAGCAATTAATAGACGATGGTCAGATTATTCTAAAGATCTATTGCATGGAGATCCAGAAGAAGAAGCGGAGGAAGCGGATGGAATATACCAGGAATTAGCACAACAGGTAATTATTACCAGCAAAGAAATGGAAGAGGCTGTTAATAAAATGAAGAATGGGAAGTCAACGGGAGTGGACGAGTTCCCGATTGAACTTATAAAGGAGGGAGGCGAAGCCACGAAAGAAAAAATTAGAAACCTATTGAATAAATATTGGAGAGAACGTCAAGTACCCGGTGATTGGGGAAAAACAATCATCGTTTCAAAATATACAGGAAAGGGTGACTCAGGTAGGTGTGAGAATTATAGGGGAATATCGCTTATTAATCATATAACAAAACATTACGAAAGAATAATAGAAAAAAGAGCAAAGCAAATAATTGAAGCAAGGTTGGGAGAGGAACAGCATGGTTATCGAAAAGATAGAAGTACAGTACATCTTATTTTTGGCTTCAGTTCTGTTATAGAAAAGGCAGGGGAATTTAATACTAACATCTATGTAATATTCATAGATCTTAAAAAAGCATTCGATTCAGTGCCCAGAGGAAGAATGTGGAGGTGTTTGGAAGAGATTTATGGGATAAGGGGTACACTTCTTAGGGCTTTGAAAAGTTTGTATCAAGTTAGCGAATGCAAAGTAAGAACTAGACACAAAAATGATGAGTGGTTTGAAGTTAGAACAGGGGTGAAGCAGGACAGTGTTACATCACAACTCCTGTTTATAGCCTACATGGACACAGTCATTGCAAGTTTCAAGCGACGTCATGAAATGAATAATAATAATGGAATAATGGCATATGCGGATGACATAGCATTCTGGACGACAGAGACAGAAGATATAGAACAAGCTTTAATTGATTGGAATGAATGTTTGAAGGAGGGGGGTATGGAAATGAATGTAGAAAAAACAGAAATATTAAGTGTATGTCGAAGAGAAGAAGGAGAATTTGGAGTTCAAATAGGAGATATGGAAATAAGAAATGTTGAAAAATTTAAATAGTTAGGGAGTATGTTTACTAAAGAAAGTGGTAATATGCAAGAAATAACTGAAAGAATTGCAAAGTTTAGTAAAAATGTCGGAATGTTATCCTCGCTACTGAGAGATGAACATATGCCCCTTGGGACTAAGAAAATAATCTTCGAAACAGTTTTAACACCAATACTGATTTATGGGTCGGAACACTGGAAAATGCACATGGCGGATCAAAGTAGAATTCAGACGGCAGAAATGAGACTGCTGAGGACTATTCTGAGAAAGACACGAAGAGATAGGATAAGAAATGAAGAAATAAGAGCCAATGTGGGAGTAACGCCGATTTTGAGAAAAATCGACGCTGCCAAATTGAGATGGTTGGGCCATTTGGAGAGAATGTAGGAGGGGAGAACTGCGAGGAGGTGCTGGGAGTGGAGACCAGGGAGTGGCAGAAGACCGCGGGGGAGACCGAGAAGGAGGTGAGGGACGAAGTGGGAGAGCTTGCAAAGATACAACTTGCTCAGCATGCAAGAGCTCAGGGAAACGGAGTGCTCCTGGACAGGGCGGAGTGGTTAAGGAGGCTGGCTCCACTGACAGGCTAACTAGCCTGCCTGGGAGCTGAAGTATGAAGTATGAAGAGAATAATTGCCATCCAGCGAGCATTATGAATTGCTCCCGGACGGAGCCAACGAACTCCGTTAGGTGGTTTATGTCCAAGAATTTGGAGAACAACTGCGCATTCTCTATAATCATTCCGGAGAAATATGTTCCCGGCTTCTGTGTCGCTTAACATCTCCTCAAAACTTGGGTTACGCATTGCATCTTTGGTATCACCTGTCTATTTGCAATTTTCAAACTTGTACAAGGTTTTGTGACGTCTAATGTCTTCCTTTTATCTCGAAACTGTTTATATAACATATTTTCTGGCCTGTGGTAGTGCCAAATATTTGAGTAAATGCAGCGGCCAAGACGTTTCGTAAATGTGATGCCTTCATGCAAGCCACATTACCTTCCTTTCTAGGAGCTCTTCTAAAATGATGCAGGCTCCATTTATCCAACCTGTATTAGATGCTGTTGTATCAAAAACCAGTGCACAAATGTTTTGGTCCAAGTTCCAATCTTTTGTAGCATTAAATGCGGTGTTTGCTTGCATTTTACCAGAGGAATCCGGAATAATTGAGATAGCAAGAACTTTTCCCTCAGGTGCTGAAGGGATCCTTGACACAATTATTGCTAGCCTTTCTCCGAATCCCCATTGTTTTCAGAAACGAGCTTCCCATCCCAGTGTAGAGCACAATGTTCGGGTGGTATAAACTTTTCTTTGACCATTTTGGCTGTTTCAATTCTGCTTTTTATCCCTTGTCTGTGCATCGTTGATTTTGATAAAGTGATATTGCTTAGGTCTTTATCGCACTGACTTGCAATAACAGCAGGAAGCGTATAATCCTCATCTCTAGCATATGATGTACTTGCAATAGGATTTGGTTCAATAGAATCGCTATTTCTCCTTCAATATCTGTTTTCAAGGTCATGTTGAGTTTTTCCTGTCTCTCCAGTTCCTTCTCTTTAAGTAATTTTTCACGCTCCACTCTTTTCACCCGACTCTCAAACTTGTTTTAATAGCTTTTATCTATTGATCCTAAGCAAAGCTTTTTGGGTCCTCTTTGGTCTATTAGAAACTCTCTATCTTGCTTCTTTGTTACCAAAGTTCTTAATGGATCTTTATTTATTATTTCTGTAGTATTTTCAGGACAAATATAAAATAACTCCTTTAATTCCTTCAGGAAAGATGGTCTCTTCTTATTTATTCTTTCTTCCTGTGTTTTGTTTTTCGAGAAGTATTCATATTGCTTTATCAATTGTTCTGCTTCCCAAAATTTTTTAACTTTTCTTAGTACTTCTTGGATCACCTATGACTGTGATTTCTTTTTCATAGGTCCTCTTGATAAAAATAGATAGTGATGTAAGCCATCACCATTAGATGGCAAAAGAGAACCTCTCAATTGTGAATTAAGTTTATGAGAAACCAATCTTCTGGTTTATCCGTGGTACAAGTTTTAACTTTTGCACAAGCCATTTTAGTCTAATTAATCTAATCTGAAATTTGTATCATCATCATATCATAAATCATATCATAATCATAAATGTGAAAATAAATAGAAGTACAGTTAGTACACACACACATATATGTATGGTTTTATACGGCTTTAGGGTCAGAAATGGAGAAGAAAATGTTAAAAAATGAACATTTTTACCTTTTAATTTTCTATTTTGGTACAAAAACATTGTAAATTAGGTATCAATCGATAGCTACTTTAATTTTATATCCAAAAATGTACATAGTCTTAGGTTACAATAAAATGCAAAAAATTTATAACCGAAAGACTTCCGAAAATCGACAATTTTTGATAAAGAAAAGGGGAAAATTGGTTTTGTAGGCCTAGGGGATCCGACATTTTCATCAAATGGAAAATAATTGCTATTTTCTTACTTGAGGCGACAAGCATAATGATATTAGGAGGTTGGACCCGGAAAAAAAGAAGTTGGTAAAAAATGGGACACCTTAATATCTACCTCTGAACCCAAATTTTATTTCAGTAATTAACTATTGCTTTCCATCATTATTTGTGCCGTTAAAGCCACACCCACACACACCCACACACACACACACACACACAACCACACAACACACACCACACACACACACACACACAACTACACACACACACATCCACACACAAATATTACTTTCATGGAACTGTCCTTACATATAAAATACTCCTTTACTGAAACACGAGCCAATATTTTCTGGTGAAACAGTTTGGGAGAGATGGAACGTTTTTCACGTAAGTTCATAACACTTCATACATTTTCATATGTACTAAAATATGCACTACTTGTATTTTGAGAAAATACTTACCAATTTCCATTACACGTGTTATATTTATTAGTATCATTTCCAAACATAAAGGAAAATTACCATAACTGTTTTAAAAAGCAAAAAAAATATTGAAAGCAGGCGAAATTTCGACTTCAATTTTTCTCACTCATTTTCCTATCTAATGATTTAATCGTGATATGAATTTGTGCTTTAACTATTACGAATGAAAAATAAACGTTGGAAACGTATTTCATTTGAAAATGATAATAAATTCAACATCATACAATATTTTATAATTTGTTTCAAACAAAATTAATAGAATTTCAATAACGAGATCAACAAAAATAAAGGCTCAAAATGAAGCAATCACACACACACACACAGACCCAGCGATGATTGCTGGCTCGATTTTACAGCAAAATGAATTAAAGTTTGTACTTGAAAATTATCTTCATCTGGGCTCCTATTTAAATCTGAAGAAGGGTTTAAAGAATATGAAATTACAGTGTATTTTTTTTAGTAATTATCTTAATTTTACTACTATAAAGCAAAAGATTACTCCTTTACCTTTGTGTCTTTTGCTGTCAATTCTGTTTACAGTTTTAGAAATGAGCTCGTAATACAGGGTGTCCCAGAATTAACTATCTATTTCAATGAAATCGGACAAATGTTTTAAAAACACACTTTTATTTATGTTTATCATGTTTAATATGTGTTAAAAATGTATAAATTTCTAAATTTTTTTCATAATTTTATTTTCATAATTTTTTCATTATCTGGTCCAATGAAAGACCGTCTGAAGTCATAGAATGGCAAAGAGACTCTCCAAAAGTTAACGTGTGGCTTGGAATGACCAAATCCAAAATTTATGGTGCTCCATCTTGTTGAAACACAACATTATCAAGAATGCCATCATCAAGAAGCTGTGGTTCGAGAAACTGCTGAAGCATATCAAGGTAGACGGTACCTGTTACAGTTGCCTCCGCAAAGAAGAATGGGCCATAAATTTTGGATTTGGTCATTCCAAGCCACACGTTAACTTTTGGAGAGTCTCTTTGCCATTCTATGACTTCAGACGGTCTTTCATTGGACCAGATAATGAAAAAATTATGAAAATAAAATTATGAAAAAAATTTAGAAATTTATACATTTTTAACATATTAAACATGATAAACATAAATAAAAGTGTGTTTTTAAAAAATTTGTCCGATTTCATTGAAATAGATAGTTAATTCTGGGACACCCTGTACAGTATATGTTTTATTCAAATACAGTAAATGAGGCACAAATTTTATTTATAAGTTAAATATGTAAAGATTACATCTATTAATTGACGTTTACCAAAGATTCAGTTATAAATATCTCCAAAATTCATTCGCAACAAATGTTTTCTCCTTTTAAGGATCAAGTACAGTACATACAGTACATTTACAATATTATTCATACGGATTTGAAACATGAAATATGTACGTCATTTTAAAGGTTTAAAAGAACCAAAAGGTAAATACGTGATCTGAAATGTTTAGCTTCCCATTTTTCTGGTCAAGGGCAAAAGTTTTGTCCTTCACTTCCCTCTAAACTGATTGTGGGTTCATCTGCTCAAGTAGACGTCAGAGGAGAATCAGAGGCCGGAAATAGGGGATGGGTTTTAAGGGGGAATATGAAGGCAATATAAAGAGAGAAAAGAGTCTCTTCTTTCTTGCGAGTTTATATTTTGATCGGCTTCACTTCAGAGAAGAAAAAAATTTGTGAAGTTTTCATATTTAAGTTTGCCATTTGTGTCCTTAATTGTAAAGCGTTTCCTCTAATTATAGATTATAGACTTTTAATGATAGTTATTTAAAGCTTTAAAATGCAACTTTACAATCTTTCACTTTCATTTCAAGTGCTTTTTGTGATGGTCCTTTTGCTGTTTGTCATCACAACTGTCGAAAGCAATGAAAACTCAATGACAGGTAATTGCATATATAATACTTAGTGTAGTTAGTATCACTTGCTGTTGTCATAAGAAATTTTACTTTTAATGGATAAAACTAATTATATTCAATTACACTAATTTATTTTTGAAACTCACATCAACTTTTAGTCTAGAACGTGGTTCCCCAACCTTCGGGTCGCGAAGATCATATTTGGGGTTGCGAACCGATCTGATAATTTTATTTTCAATTCTCTTCCTATGATTTTTCAATCATGAATGTAGTTGCATATAACCGTTTAAATCCGGGCCCTTTCCGCGTATAATAAACGCTGTATTGTGAAGTATAACCTTGGTTAACCTTGTTTTTGCTTCCTCCCGAATTGTTCATTCTGACGAAAATCAAGCATGTCATTCCACCTTAGAACTACAGTTTAATGTGGAATCCGAACCACGCCCCACCAGCAGCTCAGTGTCTTAACAACTAGGCTACCCTGGGTACCCATTTACCTACCAACCCATTTAATTTTATTTTATTGTGTGGAAGGATGAACAGCTGGGTTTTGCTGCGCGCCGCCTGCCGTCACCAGGTCTCGATCCCTGGGCCAATAGATTCGTAGTCAGCGACACTAACCACTTCATCACCGAGGTAATAATTTTTGGGGAGTTTTGTCGAATTTCGGCCAGTGTTTGGGTTCGTGATTCTTTGAACATGATTTTCGGGGTCGCACATGATAAAGGTTGTGAAGCCCTGTTGTTCTCGAATGTAAAAGACACGTAAATAAGAAACCAAGTTTTCAATTAAATCACAAAATATTTTTTTTATATTTCTGGTGTATGAAATATCGATGTTGTATTCCAGTTAATTCAAAATCGTTGCTAGAAATTGTGTCTAACAAGATGACGGATGCGCATTCTAAACTAGATTTGCTTTTGACCGCATCTGAAATCAAAAACTCAAAAGAACAAAGATTCGAGCCGAAGACAGACAACATTATTTGTTCTTTAAGTTCAAGAGTGATTGAAATGGGTAAGTATACCATATAACATTTAAAGTTATCATCACCAACTGTATAATAATGAGAGTAATTGATTTCACGTGAAATGATTTAAAACGTGGTATATTTCAAAGTGATGTTAGTAGAAGGTGAAGCCTTTCAAATAGAGTCTTTAACATTAAGGCTTTTCGTGTCTCAACAGAAAACGAAATAGATGCTTTGAAATCATCACCTTCACTGTTGCCAACAAATGTGCCATCAGGTAAAATAATTTTTTCTTCCCTGTATAAATACACTATACCCCGTTTCCCTTCATGAAATATAGGGAAAAGGGATATAATAACATATCGTAATTAACAGTAAAACATATGTATAATCACCAGAAATATTATCATATCAGTTCTGTCCTAAACTTACTTCATTAAATGATTTTTCATGCATATAAATAATATAAAACTATGCTTTTGCATTACAATGACGCATCAAGTGAGACCAAGGGTCTTTATTTTCATGTCTCTTATATTTCTTGCCAGTTCTCTTAAAAAAAATTATGAACAAAATCACGTTACATTTTTCTCTTTTAAATGGTGTCCCGACATATCCCATCATTATAATAAAAACTCCATTTCTACATATTTTCCATGACTCAGTCTCCGTGTATAAACATATTATTTCAGATTATTTCCATTCAGAAATACTTTCAGTCCTACTATATCTACATTGTACAGTGTATACTGAACCTTTGTATAGAAAACTATTTTCTTTTTATGGTTCATCGAAAAAGTTCATATAGTCTTTATTGAGTAAACATGAAGCTTCCAGCCAGAATTAATAATAATCAGCTGAAAGAACGCTGTAGGCAAGAGTATATATATATATATATATATATATATAAGCAAACAACCACAGGGAAAAGGAAAAGGAAACACGAAGTCCGAGCGCTTTCGTGATATATTCACATCTTCAGGGAGAAACAAAAAATAGACAGAGTTTACAAAGTAAAGGATTTAAATGCACAAGCAAAAAAAAAAAAAAATTCCCAATCGGCAACTCAAATTATAGATCATAAAACCCTCTAAAGATTTTTTCAATAGATAACATAATCTGTAGGCTGCTAAATTACTGAATATAAAAGAACTATACAGATGAAATTAGACAAAAAAAAACAGGTACAGAGAACAAAAATTATTATAACGGTTATTAGAACTAGTATTTAATTAAAGCAGGCAATTAAGTGGCAAGAATTTAATGAAAACAAAGGGAATGGTGCCATCGTCTTACAGAATATTCCAAAATTTCTACAAACAGTCTGAAAAAAAATTGTTTTCCCAATAGCCAACCAGTTGAAAAGTCCAATAAACCACCAAGCAACCAAAGATTATATACGAATGAAATATTACAATTAAAATGGACACAAAAGAATGTTAACAGTTCTTAAAATAATATTTATTTATTTAACCAAGGCAAACCGTTAAGGGGCAAGAATGCGGTCAAGAAAACAATAGGCCCTTCGCCAACTTTCTAACAATGCACTAGTCTAATTTATACAGCCCAGGGCTAATATTAAGGACCAATTCCGCATTATTCTTGATCACACTTGATTCAAGTATATTTCTGCTAACAATAGATTTACTAAACCTTAATTTGGAAGCATTTTTCCAGTCAATGGGATGATTAGTATCTCTTACGTGAATGAAAATGGCGTTAGATTCCTGGCCAATTCTTATACTGTATTGATGCTGCTTAATACGTAACTCAAGGGTCTTACCAGTTTGGCCAATGTAAAATTTATTACATATTGTGCATGGGATTTTATATACACAACCCTGTTCACTTAAAGGGGAGTTCTTAATCAATGAATTCTTAATTACATCGAAATTTTTGAACGCAATATTTACGTTAAAAGTCCTCAGCAGATTCGGCAGATCAAGGAAATTTTCTCTGAATGGTAACACTAAAACATTTTTTGTTATAAGGAATCTTGTCCTTTACTTCGTAGAAGGTTTTCTTTGCCATTTTTAAGGACTTATCTATGCAGTTCTTTGGATATTTTAAATCAAACGCAATTTTGTATATTTTACTAATTTCGTCGTCAATGAACTCTGGGCTACAAATTCGTAGGCCTCTTAGGAACAAAGTAGAAAGAACGGATCGTTTTACGTTAATGTGGTGATCAGAATAATAATGTATATAGGAACAATTATTAGTGGGTTTTCTGTAAATATTGTACTTAAACTTTTTTCCAAACCTATATATTAAAACATCTAAAAAAGGGATCGAAGAATCTTTTTCTATTTCAACTGTAAAATTGATAGAGGGAGTTAAATTATTAAGTTTGGGTAAGAATTCATTGAGATTTAAAGTCACTGGCCAAAGACAAAGAATATCATCTACATATCTAAACCATGGAACATAATTTGGCAGAATCTTCCTTAATAGCTTACTTTCAAAAAACTCCATATATAAGTTACTTAAAATGGGGGAGAGAGGGTTTCCCATCGCTATACCAAATTTCTGCCTAAAATATTCATTATTGAACACAAATTTTGAGTCTACTATGCACAGCTTAATTAATTCTATAATTGTAACCACAGCCATTCTTAATCCTCTCCTCGGCACAATTTCACAATCACACATAAATAATAATGTAGACCTTGTGGAAAAATTAAATAGTATCAGTGTCAATTACAATTTTAGATTGGTAAGCTTTGATGTTACCGCTTTATTTACAAGAGTCCCGGTGGAGGATCTATTAGTGTTTCTTTCGGAAGAATTGGTTAAGCATAATTTGCCATTACCTGTGGCTACAATTATAGAATTAATTAAGCTGTGCATAGTAGACTCAAAATTTGTGTTCAATAATGAATATTTTAGGCAGAAATTTGGTATGGCGATGGGAAACCCTCTCTCCCCCATTTTAAGTAACTTATATATGGAGTTTTTTGAAAGTAAGCTATTAAGGAAGATTCTGCCAAATTATGTTCCATGGTTTAGATATGTAGATGATATTCTTTGTCTTTTGCCAGTGACTTTAAATCTCAATGAATTCTTACCCAAACTTAATAATTTAACTCCCTCTATCAATTTTACAGTTGAAATAGAAAAAGATTCTTCGATCCCTTTTTTAGATGTTTTAATATATAGGTTTGGAAAAACGTTTAAGTACAATATTTACAGAAAACCCACTAATAATTGTTCCTATATACATTATTATTCTGATCACCACATTAACGTAAAACGATCCGTTCTTTCTACTTTGTTCCTAAGAGGCCTACGAATTTGTAGCCCAGAGTTCATTGACGACGAAATTAGTAAAATATACAAAATTGCGTTTGATTTAAAATATCCAAAGAACTGCATAGATAAGTCCTTAAAAATGGCAAAGAAAACCTTCTACGAAGTAAAGGACAAGATTCCTTATAACAAAAAATGTTTTAGTGTTACCATTCAGAGAAAATTTCCTTGATCTGCCGAATCTGCTGAGGACTTTTAACGTAAATATTGCGTTCAAAAATTTCGATGTAATTAAGAATTCATTGATTAAGAACTCCCCTTTAAGTGAACAGGGTTGTGTATATAAAATCCCATGCACAATATGTAATAAATTTTACATTGGCCAAACTGGTAAGACCCTTGAGTTACGTATTAAGCAGCATCAATACAGTATAAGAATTGGCCAGGAATCTAACGCCATTTTCATGCACGTAAGAGATACTACTAATCATCCCATTGACTGGAAAAATGCTTCCAAATTAAGGTTTAGTAAATCTATTGTTAGCAGAAATATACTTGAATCAAGTGTGATCAAGAATAATGCGGAATTGGTCCTTAATATTAGCCCTGGGCTGTATAAATTAGACTCGTGCATTGTTAGAAAGTTGGCGAAGGGCCTATTGTTTTCTTGACCGCATTCTTGCCCCTTAACGGTTTGCCTTGGTGAAATAAATAAATATTATTTTAAGAACTGTTAACATTCTTATGTGTCCATTTTAATTGTAATATTTCTTTCGTATATAATCTTTGGTTGCTTGGTGGTTTATTGGACTTTTCAACTGGTTGGCTATTGGGAAAACAATTTTTTTTCAGACTGTTTGTAGAAATTTTGGAATATTCTGTAAGACGATGGCACCATTCCCTTTGTTTTCATTAAATTCTTGCCACTTAATTGCCTGCTTTAATTAAATACTAGTTCTAATAACCGTTATAATAATTTTTGTGCTCTGTACTGGTTTTTTTTTTTTGTCTAATTTCATCTACATAGTTCTTTTATATTCAGTAATTTAGCACCCTACATATTATGTTATCTATTGAAAAAATCTTTAGAGGGTTTTATGATCTATAATTTGAGTTGCCGATTGGGAATTTTTTTTTTTTTTTGCTTGTGCATTTAACTCATTTACTTTGTAAATTCTGTCTATTTTTTGTTTCTCCCTGAAGATGTGAATATATCACGAAAGCACTCGGACTTCGTGTTTCCTTTTCCTTTTCCCTGTGGTTGTTTGTTTATTAATAAGATCACTTGTTATTCTGTGATTTTAGTGCATATATATATATATATATATATATATATATATATATATATATGGGATGAAGTTCACATTTAAACATGTTAAATAAATGAGAAAAGAGAAAAAATTATTTCAAGTTCTTTCGTGTATTCAACAGTACACCGTGTCAGGGAAAGGAAGGGAAAGGGAAGATGTCCAAAATATATGCATATGTATATGAAAATAAAAAAGTGAAAAGAAATTAGCGTAAGGTTAACAAGCACTGATAGAAGGGAAAAGACATTTTAACAAGATATTGTCAATTTTATACATTGCAAACCGTTATTGAAATTACTTTTAAAATGGATGAATGCACATTCTAGAATATTCCTTTCAATTGTGTCTGTGATTTTAACGAGAACTTTAGAACTTTCCCACTAAATACTATAATTGCATCTACACATATGGTTAAACAATGCATTAGAGTTATTTGCTGTTCTACACGCATATTTATGCTGTTTTATCCTGATAGCTAAAGTTTTACACTTTTTTCGATTTTCGTTTTTGTAATAGCGCGGAAAAGTGGCTCTTCCACGTCAAAAGTGAGTGTGTAAAATCTCAGAGATCTGTAATAATATCTTCTGCCTCCGCACGCGCGTTGAAAATCCAAAAAATGCGCCAAAATACGCATTTTTTCAATATTTTCTTATAGTTTTAATTTTCATCCTACCTTCGTAATAGCGAGGAAAAGTATCCTAGAGGTTTATTGACTAGTTTTAAATATTTTTGTCCTGCGATAATATCGTCTGCCACCGCAAACCTTCCAAAATACGGAAAAATCCGCATAAATCATGTATTTTGCATATTCAGCCTACACGCTAATAAATTCACTTTGTACGTCATGTAGTACTCCCACATCGTTCTAGAAGCTTCCCCACAGCCTGGTATGGTGTGTTGCTCGTCATTGCCATATACGGCAATGAGTCAGTGAGTGATGACTGATGAGTCATGACTCACAACACTCTACCAGGCCTTCTTGCTCTCACTACCCCGCAGTGTTGTGCTAGCTACGTTTCGGGTAAGATGTGGATTGTGTTGCTCTTGCTGTTAATACATCTTTGGAGCACGACAACACGCATATGTGGACATATACTGCATATTTTAGTGCATAATAATACGTTGGTGTAATATACAAAACTTCTGCAGAATGCAAGAATATTTTACGTTTTCGGAGTAATTTCTTAATTTTTATATTAATTACTGTGTTTTTCACAATGCCAGTACCAGCTCAAGCAACAAGAACTTCTTCAAGTTGCCCTATATTTGGGGCTCCAGCTGATCTAGACAAGAGGTGCCTTCCAACCTATAAGGACGTCATGAAATATTTTCATCAAATAAGGTTGAATCTGAAGACATCGAAGAAAGAGCCTACAGTTGCAGAAATTTCGGGTGTTCTCTCAAAAACTCTCGAAGATTTGTGGAAAACAGCCTCTATTCCTACTGTTTCTCATAACCGTGTCGTTCAAATGATTAAAAATTACCTTGAAAAATGTCAAAACCTTCTAAAGTCAATAAAAAGGAAACAAGATAGTGACTCATTCAAAATTAAATTACAAACATTTCAAAATGAGGCAGAAAACAAATTATTTGACATCAGTGCTTGCAAATGTAAAAATTTTGATAAGTGTTCATGTGAAAACCATCTCAAAGTTCCAGCAATTGAACAAGACTTCCTTAAAGATCAGAGAACAACAAGAAAATTGGCAATAGGCTCTCTTGATGTTTCACAAACTCGTAAAGATCTAGCAACTATTGCTAGAAGACAACAGAGAATGAAACAGTATGAACCAAAACCATCTACCAGTAAAGGACAAGCAACTGAAACACTGTCATCAACATCAAGTGAAACAGAAGGAGCGGATTCTGATTATGAACCGACACAGAGAATCAAATCGATGGAACAGTCTCATCATGGAACAATCTCATCATTGGCAAGAGCTTGTGACAAAACTGGTGTGTCAGACAGGTTTGCTGCTATAATTGCTTCGGCTGTTCTTGAAGACGTGGGAATTATAAACGAAAAAGATTTAAGTTCAGTAATAGACAGATGCAAAGTAAGGAGAGCTAGAAAAAGAGTGAGATCTATCATTCAAAAGAGAGATTACGAAGAAGAACCTATGGAGAGTATCTATTTCGATGGAAGAAAGGACAGAACTGCAGTGCAAGAAAAAGTTGGCAGTAAAGGTTATCAAAAAAATATAACAGAAGAACATGTCACTTTGCTTCAAGAACCAAACTCGCATTATATTGGGCATGTAACTCCCGCTTCTGGCTTAGCACAGAGTACATCTTCTGCAATTTTGGATTTTTTTCGCTCAAATGAGATTGATACTTCAGAAGTTAAAGCCATTGGATGTGACGGAACAGCAGTTAATACAGGACCAAAAGGAGGAGTAATAAGAAGTATTAAAGAGCACTTTCAGACAGCACTCCAGTGGCTGATTTGCTTGCTTCACACTAATGAACTTCCCTTGCGGCACATAGTGACTGACATTGATGGTTAAACAACAGGTCCTCAGAGTTTTACGGAGCCTATAGGAAAAGAGTTAATTGATTGTGAAAAGAGACCTGCTGTTGAGTTTGAAGCAGTTGAAGCGGAAGAAATTGTAGTTGACAGAGATGATCTGAGCACAGATCAGAAATATTTGGCAGAAATCTATGATGCCGTGTCAAAAGGTGAATGTACTCCCTCTCTAGCTCAAAGGAAACCAGGCAAAATGGCACACTCCAGATGGGTGACAACTACTAACCGCATACATCGTCTCTACGTTTCAACTGAAGAACCTTCAGACAACCTTAAGTGTATCGTGGATTATATTATGAAAGCTTATATTCCAATGTGGTTTCAAATCAAGATAAATTCTTCAACAACACAGGGAGTCAAACATCTTTATCAAATGATACAACGCTCGAGGTCGTTGAGTGCCCGCTGTATGGAAATAGTTGATCGTGTTATTCAGAGAAATTCGTATTTTTCTCATCCTGAGAATGTTCCGCTTAGTATAATTCACGATGAAGCAAAACATATCAGAGAATTAGGATGGAGGAGAATCCTTAAAGCAAGAGATTCTGAGTCAGCCGCAGTGAGAGTGTTTAAATTGCCCACGTTGAACTTTCAGTGCAGTGAGTACTACAGCATGATTAACTGGCAAACTTGTGAGCTGTCAGAACCTCCTCTGACAAAAGTTCTATCACGCTCCGACATCCTGAACTATATCTCATCAGGAGATGTACCTGATTTCATCCCACGCTTTCCTTGCCACACCCAAGCGGTTGAACGGCATATAAAGCTGGTAACAGAGGCTTCAGCTGCAGTATGCTGTTCAGAGGCAAGGGGTGGATTTATCAGAGCAAGATTAGAATCCAGAAAAAAAATGCCAAGAATGGAAACAAAAAGTGACAACAGTGTGTAACTAGCCTAAGTCCGATAATGGTAGGGTGGTTGGGTCGGGCAGGGAGGAACTCGAAATGCAGCCACCCCCACGTGGTGAGTTCTGGGTTATTGTGTCATTATAGTACATTCAATATTGACGAAATAAGCGAGGAGCTGCACGCATATATAAGTTATCAAAAATAAACCAAGCATATGCAAAGTAAACTGCATTGGTGGACCTAAATTATTTAATTGCTCAAATATATAAACTTCTTAAATTACTAAAATATAATATAATGTATTGTTAATTGCATTACTTAATACACAATTAACGAATAAACTGTGGTGTAGGGCCGAAGTTGATCATAATAGCGTCATTATAAAATACGCTATTTATGTAAATTTTACTGTATTTTGGAACGTTTGCGGAGGCAGAAGAAATTATCGCAGGACAAAAATATTTAAAATTAGTCTAAAATAAACCTTAAGGATGCTTTTCCTCGCTATTACAAGAAGGTAAGATGAAAATTAAAACTAAGAAAATATTGAAAAAATGTGTATTTTGGCGCATTTTTTGGATTTTCAACGCGCGTGCGGAGGCAGAAGATATTGCAGATCTCTGAAATTTTACACACTCACTTTTGACGTGGAAGAGCCACTTTTCCGCGCTATTACAAAATGAAAATCGAAAAAAGTGTAAAAACGCTCCGCCCTAATGTACACAGTGTAACTTAGTTTATATAGTGTAAAGGAGAAGTAAAAGAGTAAGTAAGGTTGTTGGAGAGGTTTTTGCCTTGGTGCCAGAAAGAGTGGGAAGAATTAGAATTAGATAGGTTTTCACATTTTTGTTTGAGGAAGGAATTTTGTTACAAGCTAACAAAGATCCTAACCTCCACTCTAGGTTAGCTCAAGATAGAAGTCGAAAATAAAAGAAACATACAAATAAAATAAAGAAAACTGAAAACTTGCTTACAATTATAAAAGTGAAAAGGTTTCACACAGGAAAAGTAATAGTAGAAAAGTATACTGTGGAAGAGGCAAGACTGGCTATATTCCGCCAGACATTGCTAACAGAATATTTAAAAAAAAGATTTTACGAAGGTAAGGAAAAGTACAATGAGAGGGATAGATTCACATTTCATTCATACCTTGAGTACAATTTCACTTCTCTTATGTAATAAATAAACTAAATCACATGATTCCAACTTGATATTCAGAATACTGTGTGTATACTGTTGTCATATATAGGAGGAAATTGCAGACATTAATCGACCAGGGAAGTACTTACTCTAAGGGGTACGTTAGCCAAGAGACAGGGAGTGCTGCAACTCCGTTTCTGCTGTCATTCTGACGGCTCAGTTGCCATCTCTTCTCCTCATAAAGCTTAACTCTTCCCTCATATCTTTGCCTCGAACTCAACCCTGGACTATTCTGGTGTTGTTCCTCCATCGATTCCTCCCTCTGACTTAATTATGTCTGAAATTAGAATCTCTTCCAAAGATGTTTTTTCTTCCCAAGAAGGCGTACGGGCCTGATGGTGTCGTTCCTGTTCTTCTCAAGAATAATGCTTCTGTGTTGACACTTTGCCTAAGCAAACGCTTTCCTCTTCCTGCTAAAAGAAGTTCGCTTTCATTTTATCTGTCGCAAAGAAAGGTGATTGCTCTCAACCCTCCAACTAGCGTATAATTGCTTTCATTTCTTGCCTTTTTAATGTTTCTGAATCTCTCTTTAATAGGAAAATTCTACAACACTTCTCTTCTCACAGTCTCACTATGGGTTCAGAAAAGGACATTCTACTGACGATCTCCTTGCATATCTCACTGACTCTTGGTCGTCGTCCTCTCAAGATTTCAGTGAAACCATTGCTATTGCGCTAGACATTAAAAGCTTTTAATAGAGTCTGGCACAAATCTTTAATTTCGAAACTGCCCTCCTTCTGTTTCTATCCTTCTACAGTATCTGTGCCTTCATTTCTGATTTTCTTTCTGGTTGATCTATAGCTGCGGTTGTAGAAGGATACTGTTATTGTCTTAAAGGTATTGATAGTGGTGTTTCTCAGGGCTCTGTCCTGTCACCCACTCTTTTCCTTTTACTTGTCAATGATCTCTTAAGTCGCACTTCTTGTCCTATCCACTCCCATACTTATGATTCCACCCTTCACTTCTCCATCCGCTTCACAAAGCGTTCTTCTCAACAGTCACACCATGCTTCATAAGAGACGGCTATGGCACGCCTGACCTCTGATCTTTTTACTATTTCTGATTGGGGCAGAGAAAATTTTATGGCTTTCAATACCTTAAAATTCCAGTTTCTTCATCTGTCTACTCGTCAAAATCTTCCAAACGACTATCCCCTTATCTTCAACAATTGAGAACTCAATCTTTCTTCTTCTCTTAACATACTTGGTGCGTCCTATTCTCGGGATCTTCCTGGAAAGATAATTATAATTCTTTCTAAAATATCTTGTAAGATGCCCGCCCCCAACTATATAAGAAGGAGCGAGTCGAAATCAAGGTCTCCGAGGCGCGGATTCCTTTTTTTTAATTTTGAAAATTTTGTAGTATGTAAAATGCATGTATGTGTAATGAAGAACAGAGGGTGAAGTGTGTGTTTGAGAGCATGCTGGACTGCTCCCAAGTTATATGACACACGGAAAAAGATCAGCTAAAGAGGACAGTGACAGGAAAAGCAGGATTTCCAGCAGTCCCTGTTTCCTGCCAAACGTTCACCCCCCCTAGTACTTCCCTGGTCGATTGGTGTCTACAATCTCCTTCAACTGGTTACAAGTTACTTCAGAAGTTATTTCCGACATTTTTCTGGTTTCAGCGAGCATCTGATCCTGAGAAAAGTACTTTCCTAATTTCTTAGAAATCAGGAAATGTTTCTGCTTTAATTATGAAATGGTGAAATAACGGTTTTAATATACAATATTTATTACTTATTCAGTAATGAAAGATTAAAAATGTATAGGTCTATGCAGGATAAAAAACCCATTGTGTTACCTTTCTGAAGAAGAAATCTCAATAATAAAATCTGCATATTTTATAAAATAACGGGCAAATAAAAATAGGGACCTTTTTGAGACCTTTAAGTTATGCACTTTTATGAACAATACTCAGGATCTGTGACGTCATTCTGATAAAAAGACACCTCTGGGTGCTAGTTTTGAAAAAAAAAATTTAAATATAGCATAAACATTATTAAATAGTGAAAAGTTAATGCATAGCGACATACCAAAATATTTGAATATGTTGTCAGGTGTTGTAAAACAATAGAATGTCTGGCAATATACTCATATATTGCTATTTATAGTTATAACTTCTAGAAGGTTCAACTTTCGTCGTCCGAAAGGTAACTTCAGATGATTAACAGGTCATCAATTTATTTAGCTACACGACATGGGCACAAAACATAACATTACAGAGGGACAGAAACGGACGATTCTTGTAATAATGTGTCCTGCAGCCAGTCCACAGTTTCGAAACTCTTACAACAATTTAAGAATGAATCTGCAGCTACCAGTTCACGATCGAACTGGGAAAAAGTGCCTTACTAATGAGCGTGAAGATAGAGGAATGAAGAATATTTCAATCATGAACAAATTTGCATCTTCAGTGCTTCAAAGGAAATGGGAAAATCTGGAACTCAAGCTTCAAAACAAACAAAGTCTTAGAATATTTCATGCTGGAATCTGCACAGTAGCTGTATGGAGACGAACCATTTATTTTTCAACATGATCTTGCTCTAGCTCATGCGGCTCATGCACCACCTGCGTGGTTTGATGGTCATGAAATTAAAGTACTACCATCACGTTTTTTGCCAATGTCGTGTAGCTAAATATCTTGATGATCTGTCAGTCATCTGAAGTTACCTTTGCGACGGCTAAAGCAGAACCTTCTAGAAGTTATAACTATAAATAGCAATGAAAATGAAGATGAAAATGGAAATGAAAAGCTTTATTGGCAGACTATAGTCCATATGACAAATATTATTAATACAATGACAGTTCACATACTAAGGATAGAAATATACACAGTTGATTAGAAATAATACAGTAATGTCAAAGTTAAGTGGAGCTGCAGGCAGACGTTTTCGTACCAAGAATTCTATAGCTTAGAGGATAAACGGCAGGACTCATGGCTAGCTTGGATAATCGGGTTGGTTGATTTTTTAATTCTTTGCATTAGACTGTATTGAGCACGTCTTGGTACCTCCGGGAAGCTCGAGACATTGCTGGTAGCAAACATTTGCGGAGCTGAGCATCTCGGGGGTAATTTATGTAAGAGTCTGAAAGACCTGTTGTACAGCAACTTTAGGTTTCTGCCAGAACCTTTTTTATAATTCACCCAGAGTTGCTGTCCGTATATATTACTGCAGAAAGTACGAAAGATAGTGTCTTTAACTTCACTTTAGGCCTGTTCAAAAATCAACTTTTTCTTATTTTCATAGGTTTCTGTACATTTTCCCATGCTTTTTGACCAGAAAAAGCCGAAAATCACAACTATTTTGACCTAGGATGTTGGGAAGCATTGCCGCATGGAGCTTTAAATTTTCTGCCTTGAAATCGGCCAAAGCGCCAATTCCGGGGTCCCTTGAATTATGTTTTGCACTTTAACTTTTGATCTAAACAAGATAGAGCAACAAATTAGGTATCAAATGAAAGAGCATAAAATTAATAAATAATAATAATAATAATAATAATAATAATAATAATAATAAATAAATAATAATTAATAATAATAATAATAATAATAATAATTATCTATCATTTTTCAGGAAACAACAGAAACTCAATCAGAATCTAGAAAACCATCTACAAGTTACAACTTCACAATGGCATTAAGCAAGGAGCTGAGGGAGCTCCGTCGGCGCACAGTTGATATCTCAGAACCTCCACGTACTGTCCACAGGCAGGTGTCAACTGGGCCATCTACCAGATCTCTCACTGAAACTTTCCTGGTTGGATACCCTTCAGCTTTTATCAGTGGTTCCCAGCTTCCCACCAACAGACAGGCGTTCCAGTATTTCCTTAATCTTCAGAATTTACCGGAAAATGCAGGGAGGCCCATGGTTCAAGACCTTGCATATGAAACAGTTGAATCTATCATCCCATTCTGGCAGATGGCTAGGATCAAGACAATGACCAAGTACAACGCAATGAAGCTCTTCATGAAACTACATGAGAAACATCGTGCTCTGGTGAAAAGCAAAGGAAGAGCAAGTAACCCTGGAGGAAAAAGAGGAGCATTTGTGCTGGAATTAGACAGCCTGTTCGATATGAGCTCCAGATGCAATCCAGGAAATACAGAACAACAGACTGTTATCCAGAGAGAAGAAAGATGAGGATATCAGGTTCTACGAAGACCAAAAGACTGAGAGGAAAGGTCATATGTCTGGTCATGACAAGATTTTTGAGACAAGATCCCTGCAGCAAGCAACGAGGAATGAAAGACTGCAGCATAGACAAGAACAAGGTAAAACTAATTACTTTGAACGTTACAAAAAGTTTTAAGTTTTACTCCATTGCGATATTTAGCATGTACTTAACAATTACTGTCTTAAAATGTTGTACTATTTTACAGCTGCAGCAGAACAAGAGGCAGTTGTTCATGTGGATGACATTACCTGGGGTGACTCAACTGACAACGACGCTAACACAGAGGACATGGATTACCATCAGCCTCGTCCTGGATGTTCTCACCATCAAGACACTGTGACTAGTGTGACTTTGACGTTTCCAAGGAAGGTCATGGAATGTGATGTCATCTGCAATACGCTGATCGTCTTGGTTTATCAGACAATCAAGTTACTGCCATGGTTTCTGCCACCTTGAAAGCTGGTGGGGCTGATCTGGATAACTTCGTCATCTCAACCTCAACAACACGTCGCAACAGAATGCTGTCCAGGTATAATATCAGCCAGAGTCACATGTCCAAGTTTTGTGAAAACCCCCACAGTACGCTGCCTTACACTGGGATGGAAAGTTGCTCAAAGATGTCTTGGGCAGTGAACTTGGAAGTACCTCAGAGACTTTAGCTGTGCTAGTGTCTGGTCCACCTTCATACACTGAAGGAAAGTTATTGGGAGTACCTGTCATCGACAATTCTTCTGGCACAGCTCAGGGTGAGGCTTCAATGGATTTACTGGAGACATGGGAACTTACGGATAATGTTACTGCCCTTGTTTTTGACACTACATCCAGTAACAGTGGAGTTCACAGAGGAGCTGCCAAACTGCTAAAGAAAATGCTGAACAAAAAGGTGTTTTATCTGGCCTGTCGACATCACATCCTGGAAATCCTAGTAGGAGCAGTTTGGGAGAAGCTGTTTGGGAAGGTGAAGGGGCTGCCTGCCGACATCACATCCTGGAAATCCTAGTAGGAGCAGTTTGGGAGAAGCTGTTTGGGAAGGTGAAGGGGCCAGATAATCCCTGGTTTGAGCATCTGAAGGATGTTTGGACGGACTTGTCCAAGGAAAACCCAAAGATGCTGGCTATCAACAGCAAATGGCTGAAGGAAAAGAAAAAGAACAGTGAAGAAATACTCCAAGACATTCTAACAGCAGAAAGGCTTCCAAGAGCCGACTACAGGGAAATGGCTGAACTGACAGTCATTGTTCTTGGAGGAACGCCTCCTCGAGGTATTCACTGGAGTCGACCAGGCGCCATTCATCAGGCCAGATGGATGGCCAGAAACCTGTACTCCATGAAAATGCTGATGTTTGCAGATCAACTTGAGTACGACGAAGACACTGTATCAAAGCTGGAAAGACTCAACACCTTCCTTGCGCTGTTCTACACTCCTGTATGGATGATGTCAATGTCTGCTGCAGATGCTCCCGTGAATGATCTATGTCTAATCCAGGACATGTTGAAGTTCAAGAAAACTGACCCAGAGCTTGCTGATGCAGTACTTAATAAGATGGAAAACCACAAATGGTACCTGACGCAGGAAGTCGTGCCATTTGCCCTGTTCAGCAGTAGATTGAGTGACACATTGAAGCACGACATTGCTGCCCAGTTACATGCCACTGAGAAGCCAGACAGCTTCAGAACAGGAAAGCCTCTATTCCAGAGAGTCACAGCTAAGACCACCCTGGTTGATCTCATTGGCCCAGAATCACATTTCCTGCTGGACACACTGAACATTGGATCCGAGTGGCTTCTGGAACCTATCACGTCTTGGCCACAGAATGAGGACTACAGAAAAGCGTTGGACTATGTTAAGAATCTGAAAGCGGTGAATGACATTGCTGAACGTGGTGTCAAGATGATGAGCGACTTTGCAAATGTCATAACAACAGATGCCAAGCAAAGGGACTATCTCCTTCAAGCTGTGGAGTTCAACAGACGCCGCTTTGACAGCTTCAAGAAACAAACTCTCAACAACTGACTGTGTAAATGTCATTATGAAATTAATCATCATGTAATGCTTTCACTTCTTGATCGCTTAGACTTGTGACAAAATGTTAATCTCAAATTTGTGTCATGAATAAGGCGCCTTGTCTGCCTTGAGTGTGAGAAAACGAATTTTGTGATATTTCTGAAATCTTTGTATGTACCAATGTGCCATTTCTTGTTCCAAGACTATCATAATTGTATAAGTTAGAAAGAGGATTAAAAACACTTTAATTTGGTGCTTATTTTGTTGCTCTATCTTGTTTAGATAAAAAGTTATAGTGCAAAACATGATTCAAGGGACCCCGGAACTGGTGCTTTTGGCCGATTTCAAGGCAGAAAACCTAAAGCTCCATGCGGCAATGCTTCCCAACAACCTAGGTCAAAATGGTTGTGATTTTCGGCCTTTTCAGGTCAAAAAGCATGGGAAAAAGTACAGAAACCTATGAAAATAAGAAAAAGTTGATTTTTGAACAGGGCTAACTTCACTTGTACAGAACCGAAAGTTCCTTATAGTCATATTCGCTTTAGCACAAAGGCTTCGAGATTGTTTTCTTATATCTGAGTCATCACTCAAGGAGCTGGTGATAGTTTGACCGAAATACTTAAACTCTTGTACTTCCTCACTTACTTCACCTTTCATTTTAAACCTAATATCAGCTGGCTGATTACAGCTTTTATGATGAAATTGCATAACCTTAGTTTTTGTAACATTAAAAAGAATATCATGTTTCTGCGAATACACATTGCAGACTTTTAGTAGCTGATCCAGACCTTTAATAGAGGGACTTATTAACACCATATCGCAATTAATAAGTAAATATGCACATTAAACAGCATAGGAGAGAGCAAGGAGCCTTGTCTCACCCAGCAAGAGGAGCCAAAACACTCGGATAGTACATCGCCCCACCTAACGGTAAAAGATTGGTGGGAATACCAAAATTTCAATAAATTTAATATGTACATGGGAACCTTCCTGTCTTCTAGTTTTTTAAATAAAATATTGTGGTTCACTCTAACATATGCCTTACTTTATCTAGGAAACAGCTACAAATAGTTGAATTACTGTCAGTGTATTTAGATATTATTTCTTTAAGTACATAGATACTTGGTCAGTTGAGTGGGACCTTTTAAAACCAAACAGATTAGATGTCCATAGGTAATCATTTAATCGAAGTAACAATAGTTTTTCTAGTAGTTTCGAGAAGCAGGAAGCGACAGCAATAGGCCAGAGCAATAATTGCTAAAGCAATATATATTGCCAGACATTCTGTTGTTTTGCAAACCTGACAACATATTCTAATATTTTGGTATGTCGCAATGCATTAACTTTTCACTATTTAATAAGGTTTTCGCTGTACTTTAATTTTTGTTTCAAAACCAGCACACAGAAATGTCTTTTTACAAAAATGACGTTGCAGATACTCACTATTGCTCATGAAGGTGTATAACTTAAAGGTATTATCGAGGTCATGAACACATTTGAGATAGCATTCTATTTTTCTGGCCAGGAGTTGTATATATATATATATGCGCTTCGGTGGTGTAGTGGTTAGCGTCGCTGACTACGAATCCATCGGCCCCGGATTCGAGACCCGGTGACGGCAGCCGGCGCACAGCAAAACCCAGCTTTTCATCCTTCCATACAATAAAGAAAGTGGTTAGTAGATAAATGGGTACCCTGGGTGGCCTAGTGGTTAAGACGCTGGGCTGCTGGTGGGACGTAGTTCAGATTCCAAGTTAAACTGTAGGTCTAAGGTAGGGTGAAAACTTAACCTTCGTCAGAATTAACAATTCTGGCGGAAGCTAACCTAAGGTATATTATGATTATGCTTGAATTAGGCGTACTTAATACCCAGTTAGGCGTACACTTGGTTAGGTTGTAGTATTGAGTGATTAGATCTATTGTAGTTTTTGTTTTATCGCCAAAATTGTGATGGTTCGAATCGAAAAATATTATTATGTTGCGTTTTATGTTTCGATGTCTTTGTAAATGCAAGCCCAAATACTTTTGTTTTGACATTTTTCATTCAAAAAGATTTCCTCAAAGATTTAAAAATTTAGCTTGTCGGTTAAAAGTTTTGTCTTTCTGAAGGTCCCACCGCCAATAATTCCTAAAGTTTCACTTTATTCTTCGATGTTTTCAGTTAAAATGCAGTTTTACTGAAAATTGGAGAAAGTTCCTTCTGAAAAGTTTAAAAAAATAACCCTGAACGACCAGTAAAATATTTATGAAAGTAATTTGATATTTTCTCTGTTTTAGTAAATGGCAGCATCTAGTAACTCGTTGTCTTTACTTTCTGTGACTTGATACGTTTGGTTCTGAAGATTAGTCGGGCCTTAGACGATGCTGTCCGAGTTATGGTTAAGCAATTATTAACCAAAAAAATTACCAAATAGGGAACTTAGAAAAATTCATAATTGTTCGGCGAGTTTTCTTTCACTCTTGGATTTAATTATGAAGTAATGGAAAATACAGATGAGACTCGAAGCAACAATTGCGATAAATCTTAATTGAATTCAAAAGTGACGCAAAAGTTCAAATAAAAATAAAAGAAGGATGAGAAACACGTTCGCGAATGATGGCAATCGCACGAATGATTTCAGTTTTAACAGTGAAATGGATGAACGCTATATTCGGGATGAATGAAGTTGGGGATTTAGCTCCCTAATGAGCAGTTTTGCTAGCTATGAACAATTTTAAAGTAAAATAATTAAAATTTTAATTTTACACTTTTTTAACAACGCCATAAGGTCTAATATTTTTGTTGTTGTCTTTTATTAATGTTATTTACAATGACTTCATTATACAGTTATTTGAAAACAATATTATTCATGAAAATTTAATAGAATATTTACGAGAATTTATAAAATTTAATCACTTTACATTATGATGATTGGTATAGGGAATTAAGACATTGTAAATGAGATAAATACTGTACAGTGATAGAAACTGGACGAACTTAAGTTCTGTACCTTTTACAGGAATAATTATTAATTCATAATTAACGATTAGTAATTACAGTCATTAAGGAAGATTGACATTACCACAATATAATTCTATATATATAATAGGCTAATGCTGTCTGTCTGTTCCACCCTAAAGCACGGAAACGAGAGAAAAAATGGAGCAAGTGTAGGTTATGTCTCCCTGTCGCAAAAGGGGACACAAACTACACTCGGTCAAAGTTGGGGAACGTAAACTACACTAGGATCTTTGGGAGACATTTCTTAAATGAATCCATCAAATAAAACGTTAAAACTAACGAAAATATTACGACTTAACCTCACCAATCGTCAATTTATATATATATTTATATATATGTATAGAAACGACGTAAGTATAGAGGAGTGTTCTGCACACGAGGAAGAGAAATAACAAACAAATGAAAAGTAAGGCACCCGGGCGGGTGCCTTATTTTCATTTGTTTGTTATTTCTCTTCCTCGTGTGCAGAACACTCCTCTATACTTACGTCGTTTCTATACGTTAATATACTGCGCGGTCATTGCAGTTATATATATATATATATATATATATATATATAATATATATATATGAACAATGAATCACTCCTACATCCATATAATTCTTAAATTCTTTCATAATTCTTATGTTTATATAATCCTTATATTCTTATTCATATATTCATTTTTATATATCAAGCCCAAAATCGTATCACGCTGACACGAGTTTGGATAAAACTTTGATTTGCTTTCTATTTTATAATTGGTGAATTATTTCTTCGTAAACTACGTAATCAGTTTGTATAAAACCCAAAATCGTATAACGCTGACACAAGTTTGAACACATTTTTGATTTGCTTTCTATTTTACAATTGGTTAACTATTTCTGTTTAAACAAGTTCATCATTTTCGTAGACTTCGCTTAATAATGTAATCTTGTTCATTTTTTGTATACATTCTCTCTTCGTTGTAAAAGATGAAGTCATGTCCTGCTCAACGTTTAATTTTTAATCTTAAGCCTTTCATTTTGGCCCATGTGCATGTTTATTTGTAATTCGTGATGGGAAGGCATATTTTAATTTCCATTTTTAGTTAACTCGGCAGATCATGATAACATCAGATCTGTCAATATGCGGTTTAAAAATGAAAAAATATGGCTTCCTCTTCTTAGCAATCTAGGCATTGATACAGCAAAAATATTTGTTTTGTCTTTAAGTGTTTTGCAAAGTAAATCAGCCTATTGAGAATAAAACAGATCAGCATTAAATAATAATGAGGTAAAGAAAAATTGGATATAAAAACCCATAAAATTTCTCCACTGTTCATTCTGACGAGACTGATCTAACTTAGAGGCTGTAACATTTTAGCAGTAAAATATAGTAAGAAATATCTTTGTTTTTTCCTTCGAGCCTTGCTCTTTTCAAAGAATTTAGTCTTAAATAGAGAGAAATAATTTCCCGATATGTTATAAGAAGAATCGGGGAACCTTCAGAGAACTTAGTCGTAAATAGAGAAAAATAATTTCCCACAAGTTATAAGAAGAAATCGGAGAGTAGTATAGAAGAAAACTACTGCGATTCCCTATACGGTATCAGCTACTCCAGAGTAACAAATCGATGCTACCACCTAACCAGAACCCCCGTCAACTTCGAACCAACCAAGGCCATAGACGGAGGGGTTAACAACTGGCGACCCTGCATCAGGATTCATCCAGTCTTCCAGACCCTGGAAATAGAATAACTGGCGACCTTGCATTAAGATTCTTCCAGACTTCCAGACCCTGGAAATAGAACTGGCGACTCTGCAATTAGGATTCTTCCAGTCTTCCAAACCCTGGAAATAGAACAACTTGCGACGCCCATTCTTCATCCAGGAACAAGTAGCCAGCAAGACACGTCTTCAAGGATTTCGCTGTAGGAATCTTGTTAAGTACAGATCTTTTTTTTTTTAAATAATCTCTAAACATTTGAAAGTGTGTATTATTAACAGTTAATAATGAGTATCAAGGCAGCATTAACAAGAAACGCAGTGGACATTCACTACACCAGTGATACATGTCTTTTTATTGAAACCGAGTTATTTTCACTATTATAGTTAGTGTAGAATAATTTTATTTTATGTATCGAACATAATATTACCGTACCTTCGCGTACATTCGAGTGAAATGTTGTTTAGATTTTTTATTTTTGTTTACAATTTTTTCAAATTATTTAATTGAATTGACGTGCAGTTATTGTGCATTATTATAATGCACAAATTGTGCATTATTGGTATATTTCTTGAAGGGAGAAAGAGATAGTTTATAGTTTATGGAGATACTTGAGAGCAGTTCAAGTCAGTCGGTTGCATCGAGAGGGACAACTGCCTCAGAGATTTATAGAAATACTTGATAGTAGTTCAAGTCAGTCGGTTGCATTCAGAGGGAAGACCGCCCCAGAGAATACTAGACTTCACTTGGTAGCAGTTCAAGTGCAGTCAATTTCAGTTTTCAGTCAGTTTCAAGTCTCAGTCAGTTTCAAGTCAGTTTCAGTCAGTTTCAAGTTCAGTCAGTTTCAAGTTCAGTCAATTTCAAGTGCAGTCAGTTTCAAGGCAGTCAATTTAATTCAGCCTTCTTTTTTTTGTTGTAAGAAGGAAATTGACAGATTTGTCTTTTTGCATGCAGTATATGCGTATATAAATATATAGATGAAATATATATATATATATATATATATATTTATTTATTGTAACAAAAAAACGGTTTCTGCAAAGTATATGGTCAATTTATTTTTTTTTAAATGGGTATGAAATTTTTTTTTATTATTTGAATTGTCTCGCATTGTTATAACAGAAAACGAATTTTGGATTGATTTTCATTTTTATAATGTACTCCTAAATTAATTGTACCTAACTTGTATATAGATAGTTTGTGCGTGAGTTTGTTTGTTGACTCGTGAAAAGTTTTTTTTTTCCTTTTTTCTCTCGCTCTTTCGTGTCTCTAAGCAACTTTTTTTTTCATTCTTGGTTTTCATTGGTAAAGCGTTGATACGCAAGGTTTCGTCTTTTCTTTTTTCTTTCTGCAGTTACTGTGTTGGTACGCAAATAGTTTGTCTGTTATTTTTGTGCTTTTTCGGTTTAAATTAAAATGAGTTCGTACAATTTAAGTAATATGTCGAAATCGACAGGCAAGTTTTAAACCCAAACCGAAACAGGTAATGTCAAGCTTAAGTTTTTCCGTTTCATTTCTGTTGTATATACGGTATTAGGGATAAGTTTTCGTTCTTGTTTTTCGTTGTTTCGCTTCGCCTTCCTCATTTGTAAGTCCATTTTTCTGTCCTTTATCGTTTTCTGAAGAAAAGGGATAGATATAATTATTTGACGAGTAATATCCCCAAGGTTCCAATTTTTAAGGGGAGAGAATACGGCGAAGAAGTACGTGGACGAATTGTTTGACGCATTCGAGTGATATTATGTTCATTAACGTTCACGATGATATCGCAAAGATTCGAATGGTTACGCATTTCTTAGACGATGAAGAAGGTTGCGCAAGGAACGTCTTGCACCCATTCTTGTTGGAAAGTTTTACTCCGTGGAACGCTTTTCGGAATTATGCTACTCAAGTGATCCAACCGGTAGGCTATAGCGACAAAATAAATGCGACTGCATTAAGGAAGACAGGATGATCGAAAGCTTTCTGGACCCCGCGCGAAACCATCGATTACGCAGAAGATGAAGTATGTTCGTATGTTTCGGAAACGCCTTCTTGGGCTCACGAAATGGTGCTTTTGGACGAGAGCTCACAAATTTTCATGAAAACTTCTGTCAACAACCAAGCGGTTTGGGCTCTTGTTGACGACTGCTGTCAGGCGAATTACATTAAACAAGACGTATACAAGAAGTTACTTAAGACGGCTACGGGAAATTTCGATTTGCGTTCTCGCTTGACCTGCATTGATGATGGTTGGGAAGAAAACAGTACCGGAGAAATTATTCTTCCTATTGAGTTTGATTCAGTCCCTTATCTGACCCCATTTGTGGTCATATCTGAAGGAGACTGTGATGGAGATTTAATCCTGGGATGAATTTCTTTATTACGCAAGATTTCTATGTGGCCGATAGAGAAGCAGGCCTAATTCGAGGAGAGAACGCACCTTTCGAGTATGTGTGTCACCCCTACTCTTCGCTCTTTTCGACTCAGGATGAAAGAATTGTTTCAGAGAGCCCGAATGACTCCCTGGAACAAGTTCAGAATAAAGAGGAACTGCTATTAGATGGGGAAAATTTTTTCATCAATCGTCAATTGTTCCGTTCCAGTTCCGGCGAACGAGGAACTAGAAAGCCAACATACCTTTGGTAATTTTGAGCACGAAGACTTGAATGTCTTCATATTAGACCCCTGTGACTCCATCGAGAGTGAGTCACACCCTTCGGTTACAGTTAGGCAGGAACTTGAAGTTCCCAGAGTTTCGGTTATTCCGAATAAATCTGAAGACGCATCTCCTTTGAGTTCCGGTTTGGTCATTTCGCTTGAATCCCTAGTTAAGGAAGATGACGTGATTCTGTTTTCAAAGGTAGGGATTTTCCACCCAATTCCGAGACTAAGCCTACAGCTGCCGAGAGCGAACCCGAACCTACTTCTCCGTCGGAAGTTGTTCTTGCGGAAAGACAAGCGCGGAATACACTTGTCCATCCAGTTAGTTTGTGTAGCATGCACGATACGCTGAGTGTCCTCAGTGCGACAAGAGAAGTGTCCTATGAAGCCGTTGTCTCAAACCCCACGACGGAAGCGCTCTATGAAGAAACTGTCCCAGACATCACGAGGGAAGTTCTCGATGAGGGGAATTTTCTGAGGGATCCCCCTTTTCGCTAATTTACGTGAGGGCTCGGAGAACTCGCCGATGTCCCTCGGACATGATGCAAGCTCGGCTTATGACCTCGAGTCTCATTGTCTTAATGAGGTTCCAATCTTGCCACGCGCCAACAACGCGTCTTTGACGAATTCGGAAGACAATTGCCACTCTTCTCTTCCCACCAAAGGGAGAGATGCACCTTTGCATCGCTCTACATGACAACGTTCATTCGATTCTGTACTTTCTAATCCGAAGGTTTGGAAAGCGAAATTTGGCAGTACCATTTCAGACACCTGCAGAAAGTCTTCTCTTTCTCCTACTAAACAGAAGACTTATCTTCCTCCTGTTTCCCGTCCGATGAAACAGAATATTAATTTTTCTCCTGTCTCCTTGTTGGCCCTTCCTCAGGTCAAACCACGGGTCAAGAACGTCGGCATTGACCATAACCTTCCTTCTCCTCCTCTAAATGTTCTTTTCTACCACCATAAAACAGCTTCTGGGAATACTTATGTTCAGAATTCATCGGCTTTCTTCGTTCTTGTCATCTTAATCTGTGTTTCAAGTCCTTTCTTACCCTTTCTATCCCTATTATCTCGCAGCCCGATAGGCCACCGCCCTTCAAGGCTATCTCCAAGATTGGCCCCACTCGTTCAGACTCCTGCCTGTTCCTGCCACTTTGATTTCAGAAGCGGAGCTTCCATCACTAAGATCACTCGCGTAGCTCCAAAAGGACCGAATACACGAAACGAAGAACAGTAATCATAACGTCAGTTTATCCCATTTACAAATTGTTTCTTTAACCATATTTCCGGTTCAGGAACTACCACCACAAGTACTCCATATACCAGTTTAGGCGATACCCATGCATTCATGCCCCTACGTACTAATTTATTGAAATACGCTCGAGATGTGGAATGATTGATGGCGGAGGCAATTAGCCACCAACGCGTACATCCAAAAAATTTGAGCAGTGTTCACACGTAAACCTTTCACTGCACAATACTCTGAAATTTTATACCTTCCACGCTATAGTCTAATCACTTTCAAAGTTCTAAAAAAGTTCTCAAACGACCCATATCCGTTCAAAACCTTGCAGAAATCGTATCAATTTCACTTAAGTATTTTTTCAATAGTTCAATGAAATTCATCTCTCAAATTTTGTTCTCACAAAGTTAATAAAAATCGCGTTTGATTTAAAAGTGTATGCACACGGTGAACTTAGACCAGTGCAAAATGTGGACCTAGACAAATCAGGCTCCAAGTGCTCAAGGACACACAAGTGACCGTTAACTATAAGTGTTCAGTAGTGCACAAGTATCGATTTTAGTGTAAAATTTAACTGATAAATATAGTGGATTAAGTACGAAGTAGATGTATTTTAATTAACTATTTCTTTTTTCCTTATGGAGCATTACATTCAACTAATTCTTTAACTATTCTTTGTCTCCATATAACACCACATCCAACTGCTGTTGTTTGAGGGGATATTCAAATAACCCCCTAGTTCCAACTCTGGGAAGGGAACTATGTGGAGAAGGTTTTCCACAGGAAATTTTTTTTTTCGTAAAATTTAACAACATCATTGTTTGTCTAAATTAACGTATTAATCCTTCTATTCTGTTTGCATAAATTAAAGTATTAATCTTTGAGTTTTTAATATTTTATAACTCGTCTCGATGCCCCGGTGGATCATCTGACCTCTTTCTTAATCCTAACGACTCCAGTGTGCCAAATCTATAATCTTAAACAGAGATTCCTAAATTCTAAATGTTCTTTTCGGCTAATATAAATCACATAAAGGAGTTAAGTGTAGAACCAAAATTATATAAATTCTTTTGCTAATATCATTGTTAGACAACCTTTGCAACCTTAAGAATCTTTTGTAAAAGTGGCACCATGGGAGTTTCTCCAGGGCAAAGTGCAAACACTTTGAGAGGGCAGTCGAATCCTCACCCCTCTTGCGAGTGCGTGCCTCGCCCTTTGGGCAGCCAGTTCGGCTCAGGTCCTTGGTTCATTAATAACTCTCTAAGCAAGTGTTGTGTTAAGGATTTGATTTTCTAATTAACATCATTCTAGATGGGAGAGCCCTGTAAAAATGAACAATGAATCACTCCTACATCCATATAATTTTTATATTCATTCATATAATTCTTATGTTTATATAATCCTTATATTCTTATTCATATATTCATTTTTATATATCAAACCCAAAATCGTATCACGCTGACACAAGTTTGGATACATTTTTGATTTGCTTTCTATTTTATAATTGGTTAACTATTTCTGTTTAAACAACTTAATCATTTTCGTAGACTTAGCTTAATAATGTAATCTTGTTGATTTTTTGTTTACATTCTCTCTCCGTTGTAAAAGATGAAGTCATATCCTGCTTAACGTTTAATTTTTAATCTTAAGCCTTTCATTTTGGCCCATGTGCATGTTTGTTTGTAATTCGTGATGGGAAGGCATATTTCAATTTCCATTTTTAGTTAACTCAGCAGATCATGATAACATCAGATCTGTCAATATGCGGCTTAAAAATGAAAAAATATGGCTTCCTCTTGCTTAGCAATCAAGGCATTGATACAGCAAAAATATTTGTTTTGTCTTTAAGTGTTTTGCAAAGTAAATCAGCCTATTGAGAATAAAACAGATCAGCATTAAATAATAATGAGGTAAGGAAAAATTGGATATAAAAACCCATAAAATTTCTCCACTGTTCATTCTGACGAGACTGATCTAACTCAGGGGCTGTAACATTTTAGCAGTAAAATATAGTAAAAATATCTTTGTCTTTTCCTTCGAACCTTTCTCTCTTCAAAGAATTTAGTCTTAAATAGAGAGAAATAATTTCCCGATACGTTATAAGAAGAAATCGGAGAGTAGTATAGAATAAAACTACTGCGATCCCCCTATACGGTATCAGCTACTCCAGAGTAACAAATCCGTTGCTACCACCTAACCAGAATCCCCGTCAACTTCGAACGGACCAACGCCATAGACGGAGGGGTTAACCCTTTAATGACGGATGGTACCTTAAGGTCCACCAGAAATAATAATATAAATTGTACTACAATGCCTCGTTTCTATAAATGTTTCTACATGTTTATATATAGATGTCATTTAGTTGTTGAGAAAGAAACCCAAAATGTGTATCATTTCAGTGACTAGTTACTAAAATATTTAGTTTTGAATAACAATAAAACCTATACGTTCTGGTAACAAGAGTGACCGCATATGCTGCGGACTAGTCCTTAAAGGGTTAACATATACAGTATATATATATATATATACAGGGTGTCTCATAAGTCCGGCATCATAGGAGAAATTCATATTTTTCTATTTCTACAAACCATAATTTATATTTTTCTCTTTCTACCGGCCATAATTCTGTGAGCAAGGAAGAACTAATCCAGATAATTCTACTCATAGGAAATCGGAGTCAAAGAGAGGCCGCTGCTGAATTTAACAGACTGCATCCAGACCGCGAGCCAATAACACAGAGTTGTGTTAGCAGACTTGTTGCAAAGTTTAAGGAAACAGGATCCATAGAAGATAAAACATGCAGTGGACCTTCAAGGAGGTCCACTGACGATGATACAGCGACGGCTATCCTGGATCATTTTAACAGAAGTCCCAATAAGTCTCTTCGGCGACTGTCCGCCGAGACAGGAGTGTAGAAAAGTAGCATCCATCGCATTCTTCAGGCTCACAAGTGGCATCTAACTTCAGATCCTACAGAAATTAAGCGAAGATGATCCCGACCGGCGGATGGAATTTTGTGAATGGGCTACGGAACAATACATATTGAGCACGTCTGTAAAAAAAGCTTTTGTTTTGCCTTTTATTATTTTTCCTATGATGCCGGACTTATGGGACACCCTGTATTATATATATATATATATATATCTATATATATATATATATATATATATATAAAAATTGACGATTGGTTAGGTTAAGTCGTAATATTTTCGTTAGTTTTAACGTTTTATTTGATTAGGTATACGCGGACAAAGTTGGGGAACGCAAACTACAGTAGGATAATGTAGGGGAACATAAACTACACTAGGATAATATAGGAAAAGTAAACTACACTTGGCACTACAGGGGGACGTAAACTACACTTGCTCCGAAAAAATTATTAGTTAAAAGTTCCTTAAAATTAATTGAAACCAACGGGAAAATTATAAATAAAGTTGAATTTGGATAATGGTTGTTTGTTTGTGTATGTACTCATTTCAGGAAATATTATTAAAAAAAATGAAATTGATCCTGTTGATTGTTTAAGCGTGGTATTTTTATGACGGGCTTCTGCTAGTATAATGCAATAAGGATGAATATAAAGTAGGACAGTAATATGACGGTAAAATGGACGAGTGCATCTTAGGCTGAAGTCCTTCACTGTTTCCCTAAACGCGGCTATACTACTCGCTCGGTAGTATAATGGCATTTGGGGAGAGGAATTTGAATCAATTTCATAATTTCCCCCCTCACCATCATTCATGCGAAGTCCTTCAGGGGGCCCCTCCAGGGGCAGGATTTCAGACCACCCCAAATTCCTCTGGCCTTTTGCCATTATACTACTGAGCGAGTAGTATAGCCGCGTTTAGGGAGACAGTGAAGGACTTCAGACTATGATGCACTCGTCCATTTTGCCGGTCGGACTACTACAATGACTGAGCCGCATTGTGGCGGTCGTAGCATGACCGCAAAATGGACGAGTGCATCTTAGGCTGAAGTCCTTCACTGTCTCCCTAAACGCGGCTATACTACTCGTTCAGTAGTATAATGGCATTTGGGGAGAGGAATTTGGATCAATTTGCTAATTTCCCCCCCTCACCATCCTTCATGCGAAGTCCTTCAGGGGGCCCCTCCAGGGGCAGGATTTCAGACCACCCCAAATTCCTCTGGCCTTTTGCCATTATACAACTGAGCGAATAGTATAGCCGCGTTTAGGGAGACAGTGAAGGACTTCAGCCTATGATGCACTCGTCCATTTTGCCGGTCGGACTACTAGGACAATTTTTAATAAAATTATAACATAGTTGTAAGTTATAATAAAAGAATTTGGAAGTGAAGTACAAGTAGATGTTGTGGAAATAAATGTTTAAGAATGAAAATTTTTAATGTCTGAGTTTGCGTCTACTACATCGAGATGGCTAAGAAAGCATATCGTTGCCAAGTATTACTATTTTATTATAATTTTATTAAAAAGGAAAGTAAACATTTAACAATACATAATGACAATACATAATTAACGTACATAATGACGATGTATGTCATATAAATAGACCTAAATATACAAACATCAGTAGTTAAATAATGAATAAATAAAAGCATAACTAAAAATGAACTAATTTAGTAATTAAGAATGTCTTTAACCTCTTAACGACTGAATTGTTTGTAGGGTTAAGTTATGAATGCGTGTATTGGAAACGGTACAAAGAGGTTAAATACTAAATATGGAATAATTATGAAATATTTAGTATTTAATACAGTATCAGATGACAACGAATGGATATTTAAAGGTTAGATTAAGATCAATTGGTGGAATTTATTAATAATAATAATGATGATAATAAGAAGGTAAAAGTTTGGAATCACCTGAAGATCAGGGCCCCCAGCCTCAATTACCAAATGATATCTTGGTTAAAACTAACGAAAAAATCACGACTTAACCTAACCAATCGTCAAGAGCGTACAGTTGACCTAACTGCGCATTCAATTTATTTTATTTTTATATTTGATGCTGTAAAGCAAAACAAAAATACATGAGGGCCCTGATATTTAGGTGGTCCAAAGTTTGCAAAAGTAGTGTCATTATTTTACACAATTTTAAATAAAATTGTATATTTAGTAAAAAATAAATGATGCTTAATAAAAAAGATAATTTAGGATAAATTATGAAATTAAAAGTACTTAATGAAATTAACATATTTTACATAGCTAATTGTAAGACGAGAACTTAGGTACTAATTTAGTAATGGCAGTTGTGAACTTATGCATCGGCAGAAGCTAGTGACTTAGTAATTTGCGAAATACGAGGGTGGGTTGAAAAGTAATGCCTCCACTCAAATAAATTTTAAACGGGTTGAAGGATTTTATCGAAACAAAAGCAAATATATACCTTAGAGTTTATTCTTCAAAACGATACATTTACTTTTCTATAAAATCACCCTCGACCTTGATACATTTACGCCAATGATAAATGAGTTTTTGAAATCCATCCTGTAAAACTCGGAGCTTTAACTACGAAACCAAAATTTCACAGCGGCCTTAACGTCTTCGTCAGACTCGTAGCGATTTCCACGATGTTCTTTAAGTTTAGGAAAGAGGTGAAAATTGCATGGTGCTAAATCGAGGCTATATGGTGGATGCGGCAAGATGGTGAATTGCAGATCCTCAATTGGTTCTCGCGTTTGAACACTGGTGCGAGACAGTGCGTTGTCATGGTGAACAATGACTGCGTTTTTATGGGTGCGAACCCTCCTCATCCGTCCGTTTTTTGAACTTCTTCAGAGTTTCAATATAACGTGCGGAGTTGATTACTGTCCCTCTTTCCGTAAAGTCTTCAAGAACAACACCAATAATATCCCCCCAAAAAAGTCATCACCACATTTCCAGCCGTTTTTTTAACTTTGAATTTTTTGTTTGCGGTAAATTTTTGTGCCGATATTTCATGGATTGCCGTTTATTTTTCGTGTCATAATGGTGGACCCACGTCTCGTCTCCTGTCACAATACTGTGCAGAAATTCATCTTCATTTTCGAAGCGCTACAGATTTTCTTGGCAAATGCGTAGTCTCTCAGTTTTCATCTCGCCAGTGAGCATGCGAGGCACCCATCTGGCGCAGACCTTTCGGTAACCGAGAATACTGATAAGGTGTCCCACTCGCTCTTTGGAGATATCGAGCATTGCAGCAATTTCATTTTGTTTAATGCGACGATTTCCACGAATCAGTTCGTCAACGTAGTTCAGATGAGACTCGTCGGTTGCCGTTACAGGCCTTCCACTTCCTTCGCGGTTTGTCTCGCAAATCTTCTTGCCCTGCTTCTCCTTCTTTATACTGCCTCGCCCAACGTCCAACGGTACTCACATCAACACACTGTTTGCCGTACACAACTTGCATTCGCCGATGAATGTCTATGGGAGCAACACTTTCCGCAGTCAAAAATTCAATTACGGTACGTTGCTTGAAGCGAACGTCTTTACTTCTTTCCATTGTAATCGATATTGAACCAACGTGAAGAATGAGTGTAGACTATATTAGGCTATAACACAAAACCGGTTTTATCTTGTTATTTCTAAACAATCTGGAACGGGGTGGGGATATCAAGTTACAACACAAAACCGGTTTTATCTGGTTACCTCTACACAATCCAGAATTATTCAAGTGTAGGCATTACTTTTCAGCCCACCCTCGTACGTTTAGTGGTGAAGATTGTGTGATATTTAGTGTAATATTTAGTTTTATAAAAATGATGAATTTGGTGGGGTGATTGCTCTTTGAATGGGTGATGTATGTTGACTTTTATTGATAACTTTGAACATATTGTCAGCAACATTAAATTTATATAAGTAATTTTGTTTTAAGATATTTATCTCTTTAAGCATTAGAGAAGAGTGACTTTGTTTGTTATCATGATTTGAGAGGTTCGCAGACATTTTTTATGAATAATTTCTAAAGGATGTTTTATGTTTATTTGAGTTACTCCAATTAGAATGGAAATAGTAATAGCACAAGAATAGATCCTTGTGGGATTTGAAATATGGGAAATGAAATATGTCAGATTAAATATAAGTATGAATTAATTTCAAATATTAAATAGAGGACTTTTTATATGCTAACTTTATACTAAAATATGCTAAAAGAATTATATACTAAATATCAGAAGATTTACAACACTTTAATGATCATTATTATTTTGAAATATTATAGGAACTAAAAATGATTTCTCAACCAATTATAAATTTCTAATGGCAGATTGTGAAACGTGTGTGTGAAACGTGTGTGTATGTATGACAACTTACAATTCATCCAATTCCCCATACTATTCAATTTGAAGATCTTCAGTTATCAGCTTTTCATTGGCTTGACATTGGTATTTTAGAAATGGAATTAGTTGACTTCCAAGAAAGTGCAGTATGGAAGACTAAATTATTATCTTAATCTGAAGTTACAAGAAAAGGAATTGGAGTCGTCAATTTTGGGTGTAACCAGAGAACAACAATCAATAGAAAGAGTAGAGAATCTTATTCTTGCAGAATGGAACTCTTTACCAAATTCTTTGGCATCAATGAAAAAGCTAGCATTAGCTCTGCTAACAATGTTTGGTTCATCTTATTCATGTGAACAGTTGTTTTCCTCCATGAATTTCGTCAAATCCACCACTAGGAATCGCCTTCGCACAGATATGAGTACTGCACGTGTGAGACTAAAGACAACTAAATATAAACCTCGGATCAAAACATTAGCAGCTAAAATTCAACAAGAAGTTTCTCACTAAAAATAGTAAGTAAATAAATTATTATGACCCAATTTCGTTTTTTTTTAAATCAAAAGTAACAAAAATGACTCGCCAGCAAAAAAGCGCCACCACTGGATTAAGGAGTATTTACAGATTGAAAATCGAATATGATAGATGTAATTACGAAGTAGAAGCAAATCATTAATTTAGGTGGGATTAGATTTAGGATTTCCTGTAATTTATACGGTTAATAATACGGACAAATGTAGAGTAAAGGCAATGAAAGACATTATTATGACGAAAAGGGTGGAATAAGGACTACAAGGGGGGTGATTGTCCTTCGAATTAATCGGAGAACGGTTTGAATTCACTCTTCTCGAAGGAATAGTGAACTCATTGTTAGCAAACATGGAAATATGTTAATATGGAATTACCAAAATGGAAGTCATTTCCATCTTTGCGACAATAGACTTTGTAAATGGGTAAAGTCAAGGGGAGGTGAACATCAATGGTGAAAATTTAATTTTATGATCGAGCTTTTTTGATGCTGCAGCAAAAGCAATAATTATTTTTGTCTCAATATTCAGTCATGATATACTTCAAACTGTTGTTTAAAACTCCACTAATCTATCAATGATAATTTGCAGCAGGAACAGCACTTTATGTGATTTTGTTTAAACCCCCTCCAAAAATGCAGTACATTTTTGTCACTCTGTTACCAAAGATGTTACACTGTAGTTTTCAAAAATAAAGAGCTCAATCTTTTTGTTACTATACAACATTAGTTTAATCATAATGCGATGATAATATAAAAACAACTGTGGTTGTGCACAAAATACATTATTGGCAGCAGCAAAATGAAGCCTACTGTTCCGCTCTCCTGTCACTCCGCTACTGCTTGATTTTACCCAAATGCTTCGATGCGATTCGATGATTTGGTCACTCGTTCAAATTTGGCTTCGAGATTTTGTAGCGTCGGTCAAAATAATATATATATATATATATATATATATAGTCGGTGACAAAGGTTTTGTCCCTCCGAATATTACAAAAATATATAGACCCTATTTCTTCACTGGTTTTACGATGTGTTCATTTCCCCAAAAAAGTGAAAACGAGTCGCGAAATAAATATCTGTTTTTCTATTTTTTTACTTCCTTTTTGTGAAAACGTATTTTAATAATAATAATTTATAAATATTTATAATTTAATGTATAAAATTAGGAGAAATTTAATTTTAATAAAACACCTAATTTTTGCGTAGATATTATTATTATTATTATTATTATTATTATATTATTATTATGTGGAAATAGAGTAATTTAAGCAGATTATTGAATATTTATTTATATTGCAGACGTTTTAGAAGCAAAATGTGGGAATTACGTCTAAAAGAAAATTATCGATTTTTTTATACCTTTTGTTTCTCGCTTTATTATTTAAAATATAATTTATTTTTGTGAAAAATTCTCTTCGCTTTAATATAATATCTTAATAATTATTTCATAAGAAAAATTGAGATTACACGCACGCAGGTACACACGCACGCAATAAACTATTAAGACGAGATAATCAGTAAAATGAAAAATCCCAATTTACATTAATAACACTGATAAACAAAACTAAATTTTTTTCTGGTTCCTGCATAACCATAATTGATCCTAAATGAATTTTTCACGTAAAGTTCGAATCTGTTTTCAGAATTTTTCTATCAATAGACCTTTTGAGAAAAATGCAGTTTTATAGAATTAAAAACAATTTATTTTATTATACAAATACATCTAAATAAACATAAATAGAAAGCTACTGAAATGATTTAGTGGAATATTTTCGCTTGTATGATGTACGAGGAGCTTCCTTAACAATGACTAACAGTTATCAGCTAACGTGTTAGGGTTCCATTAGCCCTGGTACCGTTTTTTCAACTTTAAAATATCCTGATGGAAGCGTTCGCCATGCTCATCACTCACGGCTCCCAAATTCTCAGGAAAGAAGTCTAAATGGGAGTGGAGGAAGTGAATCTTTAAGGACATGCTATACTAGGGTGTGTCAATTTTAGTAAAGTCAACAATTCAAAAACTACCAATGCTCAAATGATGTCATATTATCTAACAAACTTAGAAATATCTTTAGTATTGTTTAAAAAAGCCATTTACCTACTTATATTTGACCATAAAGGTTTGAAATATAACCTAAATATGACTGTAGCATCGTATATCAATGTGCCATTGATATGTGTGGTCAACTTTGGTTATTTTTGGTGTGCAGTATGGTTTCTAAGTTTCACATAGTCACAAATGCTGGAGTTTTGATTGTGAATGCATGTGTTTTCCCTCCTTTTTGACAATTTTGATTACTTCGTAATGTAAATATTGTGTAATTCAAATTATTCGAAATGTTATGTGTGACCCAAACTTTCTGTATATTTTGATATGATAGAGATATGAAATTGTCATTATTTTGAATAATTAAGTCTTGTACCTATAACAACATAACCTTTTATCTGAGCTTATAGGAAGATATTAAGAATTTCAAAAACTTAATTTTATGTAATCATAATCAGTAGGCCTATCCAAATTTCAATGACATTTCTTTTGTTCACAGGTCCACAGGATGAGTCCGAAAGAAATCAGAACCTGAAGGAAATAAAGTTGTCACCTAAGTCATTTGGTGGGGACTGGGAGGGACTTCCCCCTGCTGAGCTGCCCACAGCCAGAGATCTGATGAGGTATGGTTTGTTGGGGAGAGAGGTGAGTGAGGAAGACAGGAGGAATTACCCAGTTAATGACCTGATTAACAACGGCATTGTTCCAGGGCTACTAGCTCAGTGGAGAAAGGCCAACGCTCTATTCACAGGACCTGTAATCAACACTGAGGTCAGGATCAGGGCTAAAGTGAAGGCAATGTGGGATGAGGCAGTGAAGGTGTCCATTGGCAATGTGAAGCTAGGGTCAAAGATAGGTTCATGATGAAACTGGACAAATTGGTGGCATCCTGACCTGTTACTCTGTGAGCAGGAGCTGCAGTGAGCTTGGGTGCAACCCTGTCTGCAACAGTGAGGTTCACATTGACTGCAGCTGCAGGAGCGAGCAGAAGATACCAGTGCAGGAGCTTGCCTTCATTAGAGGTCAGAGAGAAAAGGTGGGAAGTGTGGGGGCACACCAGATGGGTCTAGCTGATCACCCTGAGACCAGGAGACAGGAAGCAGTGCTGCAGAGACAGGAGCAGAGAAGGAAGGCCGAGGAGAAGAGGAGGAGGAAGGCAGAGGAGTCAGCCAAGAAAGAAGAGGAGTTGAGGGAGGAGTCACTGCTGGAGATTGAGTTGGAAGACTGGAGCTATACTGGAGGAGGCAGGGAGGAGAGAGGAGGATGGAGACTTCATACCAGAGGCTGCGACAACTTCTTCCTCGCCTGTGGCTAAGAAAAAGAAATACAACACTGAAGATATCACCAACCTAGCTCTGGCTTGCTTGAGACATCACACTGGGCTGAGAGAGACTGCAGAGATTGCCACTGCTGCCTGGATTGATGTTGGTCTTATCACAGAGTTTGACACAGCACTGGTGAATGACCACAACACGGTGAGGAGGGCTCAGGAGAGACTGACTAAGGAGCTGGTCAAGAAGTTTGATGAAGAGATTAGGGAAAATGGCATCACCTGTATCATCTTTGATGGGAAAAGAGATGACACCAAAGTGATGATGGAAGCTGAGGGCAGTGACAGGCAGTTTCCTGGCCTCATTAAGGAAGAACACTACACAGTGTGCAATGAACCAGGTGGGAAATATTTGTGGCATTTTGTACCAGAGGAAGAAGCAGAGGAGAGAAGTCATGTTGAGGTCATTGCTGATCATCTGGTGAACTGGCTAAGAGAGAGAGGAGCAGACCAGACCCTTTTGGCCATAGGAGGTGACAGTACTAATGTGAATACTGGCTGGGAGGGAGGAGTAATGCATTATGTGGAGGCCAAGCTTAGCAGGAAGTTGGTGTGGATTGTCTGTGACTTGCACACTGGGGAGCTGAGTCTTAGACACCTGGTGACTGCACTGGATGGCAAGACATTGAGCAACAAGAAGTGGTCTGGACCCCTAGGGAAGATGTTAGACACTGCCACTGAGCTAGAGATCAAACCAAACTTCACGAGGATCACTGTTGGTCCTCCTCTACCCCATCTCAATCAGGAAGTAGTCAAGGACCTCAGCACAGACCAATCATATGGCTACAGAATCATCACTGCCATCAGATCGGGAGAGGTACCTCAGAGTCTAGCTCTCCTGGAGATTGGGCCAGTCTGTCACAGTAGGTGGGTCACCACGGCTCTAAGGTTCTGCAGACTGTGAATTTCCAAATATGGGCTGAAGGGCAGGAACGTGAAGAATCTGAGGATAATTTTGTAATTCATAGTGGGAGTCTACATGCCAAACTGGTTCAACATCAAGTTAAATCACAGCTGGGTGGAGGGTCCCAGGCATGTACTGTACCAGCTGGAGCTGCTCAGAAGTCAGAAGAAGGAGGTGATAGGAATAGTGATGCCTACAGTGAAGAGATCAGCCTGGTATGCATACTCTGAGGCTGTGCTCCAGGCCATGCTGTGCAGTGAGGTGGAGGAGGAGAGGAGGGAGGCAGTGAAGAGGATACTGGAAATCAGAGGTGAAGGAGATGAGGACACACAGGTAGGAGACTACAGTGTCAGACCCAGGAAGACTCCTGACATCAACCCAGATGCCATCAAACTCTCAGAGCTTATTGGCTGGAACTCTGGCTTGACTGAGCCTCCTCTGACCTGCTTCCTCACCACTGCCGCAATCAAGGAGTTCCTGGATAGACCACTGGAGAGTCAGTAGAGAGGTGTGTAAGGATGACAACTGAAGCAGCACAACATGTTTACTCACAAGAGAGGAGGGAGGCGTACATCACTGGCCAGGTGGCCAGTAGGGAGCTCATGTCCAGGAACAAGAGCAAGGCAGACATGGCATCCTTGGCAAAGTTCAAGAAACCTATCTATATTTCTAAGTTTTAGTATTGAAATACAATCAAAATGTCTTTAATTGTATGTAATGTATGTAAAATGTAGTTATATATAATAAAAAAAATACTCGCAAAAATTGCTGATTTTTCGTAAACTTCAACTTCCAATATAAGTAGCTAGGAGTGGTCAAATCTGGATTTTAAAGCCATATTTCGATTTAGCACATAAAATGCATCATTTGGTCACTAATAGTCTTTGAAAATCTGAAGATTTCACTTTGTTCCTTAAAATTGACACACCCTTATGCTATATCTCATTTCATGGTACGCTACCAGCATTCTTTTAACTAAATCTTTGTAGTTTAGTTCTTTGTTGTTACCTAAAAAATTGGTCGCGACAGATTTAAAACACTGCCGAGCATTTTTTTTCTTTTCCTTCTAAAACTGCATCGAATTCATCATCATTCATCAACTCTCATATTTGGGGTCGACACAAATATTTCTTCTTTTATTTCGTTTCGTTGATTTTGGGAAATTTTTCTTTACTGTATTGAAATCCTCTGCTGTTTCGATCCATACCTTTCACAAAATTTTTCATCATTCCTAACTTTATATGCAAAGATGGTAGATAAACATTTTTTGATTCAACGAGGTTTTTATGCAAAACGTCTTTTTGACCTTCTGCTAGTTGTCTAGTTATCCACTCGCTAACAATGTAATGTTTAGACTTAGCACGGCTGTCCCATTCACATAAGAAAGAGCAATATTTTGTATATCCCAGCCGCATTCTCAAAAGAAGAGCTATAACTTTTACTGTAGGTCACCACAGATGTTCCAGTTATACTTATTGTATTCTATGCTGTTTAAAAGATATTCCGGAGCAAGTGTAGTTTACGTTCCCCTGACGCAAAAGGCGACACAAACTACACTAGGTCAAAGTTGGGGAACGTAAACTACAATAGGATCTTTAGGAGAAATTTTTTAAATGAATTCATCAAATAAAACGTTAAAACTAACGAAAATACTGTATTACGATTTAATCTAACCAATCGTCAATTTATTTATATATATGACTATAGTGGATTTAATTTTCCCGGAAGAGTTCCTTGTTCCATGCACGGTCTGTGTGTATCATCATATATATATATATATATATTATATATATATATATATATATATATATATATATATACAGGGCGTCCCAAAAAAATGTATACACACTTTAAATAATTATAAAGGCAGTGTTTATTAAAATACATTTCATTTTCAAAATGTAATAGAATCTACAGACATTATTTAATTGTTTTGTCAACGCCTGTTTTCAAACTGACGTCCGTTCTGGTCCAGGCACTGCTGATAACGTGAAGCAATGGAATCGCAAACATCACGAAACATTTCGTTTGGTATTTGTGTGCATTCTCGTTCAATGGCTGCTCTCAATTCAGCGACTGTTGCAGGTTTTATAGCGTAGACTTTGTCTTTTAAGTATCCCCATAAAAAAAAGTCTAGTGGTGTGAGGTCTGGTGAACGCGGAGGGTATTCTACGAAACCCCTTCGTCCAATCCACATCCACATCGTGCCAAGTACCACTCGCAATACTCCACTCTTCGGTCCGGATCATCTTCATTAATAGCATGGACTAATCTTGGAATGTAACTTTTCCATTGACAGCGCTTCAAAATGCGTTGGACAGACGATTCTGAAATTCCTACCTCACGACTCGCTGCTTGCCGCACAGATTTTCTTGGACTTTGGTGATACGTTTCCAGTACTCTTTCTTGCTTTGTGGGGCTTGTCGATGTCCGTGGTCTTCCGGAACGCTTCTTGTGGACATTCTGAACAGTTCCATCGGCTTCAAACTTATCTCTAATTCGAGTGATGGTAAGTCGCGTTGGTGGATCTGTTTGAAACTCCCTCCTAAACTGTCTTTGCACTTCAACTGCGTTTTCACACTTCCAGTAGCATTTTAGAATGAATTTCCTTTGTTCAAAGCTTAGTCTGACTGCCATTATTAATTCTAATGGGTTTAACTTCGAAAGAAAGAAACATCAATTGAGCTATCAGCTGTTAAAGTGTGTATACATTTGTTTGGGACGCCCTGTATATATAAATTAACGATTGGTTAGGTTAAGTCCTAATATTTTCGTTAGTTTTAACGTTTTATTTGATTAGGTATACGCGGACAAAGTTGGGGAACGCAAACTACACTAGGATAATGTAGGGGAACATAAACTACACTAGGATAATGGTGGGTAACGTAAACTACACTAGGCACAACAGGGGGACGTAAACTACACTTGCTCCGATATTCCATATTTTCATATGATTCTTTTAGGTAAAATGAATGAGGAATGGGAACTGATGGGAAAATATTCCCATTATGTACCAGAACAGCTTTCAAACTAAATTTTGATGGATCATTGAACAACCGTCATTCTTCGATTTTGTGTTCGTGTGCAAGTGTTTCCATCAGGGCATTAACATCATTGCAATAGGAAAGATTTTCTTTCATTGAAAAAAATTAACAAATTCTTTTTCCCGATTCCGAAACAGACTTACGTTTATGTTTTTCTCCAAAAGATTCCACCCTTGTAATCTTGAACCAAGTACCTCAGCTTCATTTTTAGATAGGTTTAGATCTCGAGCTAGATCATTGAGCTCCGCTTGAGAGATCATGTGTGGCTTAGTTAGGGTGGATGGATTGAAATCTGAATCATTAATAGGACCTGTTTCAGCACTTACCTCTTTATCATCATCTTCATCCTCTACGTCTACAGTATATGTTTTGGGTGGTACTGGAACAGGAAGATCTGGACCATGAGCGACAGATCTTATTGCCGATGCCAAATTAGAATATAGAATGGATTGCTTGTTTTTTGCAGAGAATCTTGATGTTTTAGTCATACAGAAATAGCAGTCATTTAAGTGATCCTGTTGTTCTCTCCAAATCATTGGAATTACGAAGGACATAAATGAATGAGCACCTTTAATCCACTGTTGGAGACGGTTTGCACATGAAATGCAACAAATATGGGGTGCCCATTGTTTATCCTGATCTCCTACCTTGCATCCGAAGTACAAATGATAAGCTTTTTTTATAAGAGGAGTAAAGCACCTTTTCTGATTTTTAACAGTAAATTCTCCACAAATGGAGCAAAAATTGTCGTCATCATTAACAATCGACGAGACATACTTTATATTTTTTACATTTTTTTTAACTATTTTAGGTAATCTGTCAATATTCCAAGCACTTATTTCACAATGATCTGTAAAAAATTGAAAGTAACATTAATCAAAGGTAACTATAAAAATAGATGAAAAAGGTAAATATATATATATATATATATATATATATATATATATATATATATATATATATATATATATATATATAAAGTAACTACATAAATATATACTGTATAAGTATATTTGGATGCATTAAACCATTTATACATCTGCTAACAAGTTTTTTTTTAATATTTGGAATATACATCCAAACAAGGTTTTTGGTTCCTGAACCAAAATAGATTGTCCCTTTGTATTTTTTGCCTGAATCCGAATCTGTTTTTAGAATTCTTAAATATATTTAACCTTTTCTTCCACTCAAAAAAATCATTCAAAGTAGCATTTTCAATTGAAAACTCTCTATCACTATCACTTTCACTATTTATCAATTCATTATCACTTTTACTACCACTAATTGTAAGAGCTTGTATATATTTTGCACAAAGGCAATATGCCTTACCCTCTCATTGCGACATATTGATGGAACTGATATAACTTACGGTATGTAGGTAGTGGTATTCACCACTTCATTGATGAAAAGATGCCACCAGTCGCAAGATAGAATCCATAGGTTGTCATAGGAATGCTAAACTAGTGTGATTCATGAACGGCAATTTGCTTATAGAAATTGCAGTTAATCAATATAGCTGAAACTGTCATATCTAAAAATCTATACGTGATATAGGAATTCGAGAAACAGATTCGGATTCAGGGCACAAACATACATAGGGACCATCTACTTTGGTTCAGGAACCAAAAACCTTGTTTTTCAGTGTAATTAATTAATCCCTTTTCCATTGATACCGCAACGATTTTAACATTACTTTTGCTACCTTATAAAGAGAAATGATTGTAACAACTTCATAATTATTCCTTTAACACTCGTGCTTTATCTTAGATATACATAGTATAAAGGAAGGCTACAGTCAAAAGCGAAAAGCCTCCCAATTTAAAATATCTGAATCAAAGATCAAAGTGAGTATTTTCCACAATAAAGAGTACAACTATAAAAAAGTAAGATCCAACAGAGCACGAATGATGAATGAAAGAAATAAAATTGTAATCACAAAAACACAAATGATAACCAACTAACTAATCACCATTGGCAACATATCGAAAAAGCTTCCAACTCCAGTCAGCCCAAGACCCATTTAACGAAGACTTAAGAATGAGAGTAATTCACTTGCAAGACCAGCGAAAACCACTCTTAAATTAAAAACCAAATCATCTTTTCTCTTTTTGATAAAGAAGTATGTTCATTTGACTGCTGAAAAATGGGCCAACATTTTATAAAGAGACAAGGGCCAGATCATACAATTTGGGCACTGGACATTAGCCTAAATGTTGTATAATTACTATGAATCACCCAACAAAGGTTGGGGATGGTTTTGCGCTCATGGCATAGGAACACTGGTTATGTTAAAAACCGTGAATTCCGTGTCTACTTAAACATCATCGAACAAGATACTCTGAGAATAATGTAGGAAGGTGGATATTCTTGGTTTCAGCATGGTAGTACATGTTGCCACATACTGTAGATAAAGTTGTGACATCGTGGTTTATGAAAATCCACATTTCAACTCTGGAAAGGCCTGGTTAAGGCCTATGAAACTTCTGAATGTGAAGGTCCCTGAAAAATAGCAGGGATCCTACGAAATTCATGTTTCGCTATTAAAAAAAAGGTTTGGTCGTCCGAGTGGCCCTGCAATTGTGCGAGACCCTTATCATGCCCATGCGGAACAGACTGAAAGCAGTCACTGATTCCAAAGGATGTCTCACTAATTATTAAACCCACAATAAAAATGTAATTCCTTAAAACTTTATTTAATTTCAATAATAATGTTTAGTGTTGTCTAACCTCCTTCGCAATGGCAAGGTCCATGCGAGAAAGGGGATCTACAGCTCTACGTTACAGCCAAACTATAGATCAGTACAGTAATACATTAAGTGAATGGAGAAAAGGGTTTCCCGCATCGTCACTGAACAAACTTAACGTCGGTTAACTTCGTTATTCATGACGTACTCGTACATCTTTTTAACTTCAAACACTTTACCACGATTCTACACACATAATATATATATATATATATATATATATATACTGTATATGCATTATACTGCTTTGTATAAACAGTGTAAATTTTTTTCAGGAAATATAGTTGCTTTGGTTTCTGAGCTTCGTTCAGAAGTTGAAGGTCTGCAGAGCTCTTTTGAAAAGGAGAAAACAAGAACTAAAGAGTTGGAGCAAAGTATTCGACAATTAGATTATACTTCTGGTCCAAAAGAGCTTAAAACTGAAGCAGGTTTGTAGGGATGATGGAAGTCAGGTTCTAATAGCTATGAAGTTAGAGAAGTCGTGGTATTATGTAATTGGAATTCACTTGGTATATATTAGTCTTGAATTTAGAACGTTTAATGAAAAAAAATTGATGTACCTCTTCTTAGAATTCTAAATACTCGTAAGATCACAAATGAGCTATTTGTTGTTACATAAGTAATAATTTCTTTACTCCTTTCATTCGATACAATTGAGAATAATGGGACAATGAGGGAGAAGCACCCCGTGGGGGCAGACGGCTTTTTTAGTCCAGATAAAAGTTAAAAGTTTTTTTATGCAGGAAGGAGGAGCCAAGGACGAAGGCCCGCATAAGCGCCCCCCCCCCACCATAGAAGAAGAAAATGGCCAAAATCAAGGTCCTGGGTTTTCGAGATGCCTAAACACTCTGCGTTTGAAAGATGGCAGGTCATAAACAGGGGGAAAGATAGATTGAGGAAAATTGTTCCAGAGTTGACCGGTTGAGTAGATAAAAGACTGGAAATACAGATTAACCCTTGCGTCAGAGAGTTGCACAGAAAAGGAATGAGAAAGTGTAGAAAGTCTGGTGTTGCGTGCTCTTCTTAAAGGAGGAGGAATGCAGTTAGAAAGTACAGAAGAGCGATAGTAAAGAGAGTAAGGCAACATTGCGGCGAAGAGAGAGTGATTGAAGACAGTGAGAAATAGGCGGGAAATTGATGAGACGAAAAGCCTTTGATTCCACCCGGTCAAGTACGGCTGTGTGGGTTGAGCCACCCGACACATGTGAAGCATACTCCATACAGGGGCGAACAACACCCATGTACGTATAGAGACAGCAACTGAGTGGAGGTGAAGAAACCACGGAGGCGGTACAGCACACCTGACCTCTTAGAAGCTGTTTTGGAAAGAGTGTATATGTGATCTTTTCAGGAAAGTTCACGAGAAAAGGAAATGCCAAGAATGTTAAGAGAAGAGGAGGGATTGAGTTGTGTGTTGTTGAAGGTAAGGGGATAGTCATGTGGAAGATTGTGACGAGTAGGCAGATGGAGGAACTGAGTTTTTGAGGCATTAAAAGCCACAAGGTTTTCTCTGCCTCAATCAGAGATAGCAGAAAGATCAGCAGTCAGGTGCCCCATAGCAGTACCTCGCGAATCATGGAGTGACTGTTGAGAGGGACACTTTGGGAAGCGGGGGGAGAAGTGAAGACTTGAATCACTGACATAGGAGTGAATAGAACAGGAAGTGCGAATTAAAAGATCATTAATAAATAAAAGGAAAAGAGTGGGTGACAGCGCAGAACCATGAGGAACACCATTATTAATAGCTTTAGGAGAAGAACAGTGGCCATCTACAACCGCAGCTATAGATCGTCCAGAAAGGAAATTAGAGATGAAGACACAGATAAAAGGATAGAAACTGAAAGAGGGCAGTTTGGAAATTAAAGATTTGTGCCAGACTCTAAGTCTAGTTTATTATCTAAGTTTTTTTTTTTTATTATTTTATATATATATTATATATATATATATATATATATATATAGAGAGAGAGAGAGAGAGAGAGAGAGAGAGAGAGAGAGAGAGAGAGAGAGATACAAAAAAACATGATTATTTCTTACAAGCAGTTGTAAAATTGCATTTAGAAAGTTTATTTTCTCCCCTAGACGACGAAACCTGCAAATACAGAGATTTCGACATCAAAGATTATGGACGGAAGCCGCTCGTTCACTATCTCCAACGAATCAGTTGTAATGTCTTCTTGAGGAAACCATCAAACGGGTCTTCGTTTTGGTATGTCTCAGTAATTTCAAATTATTTAAATAATATTTATGCTTTCCTAAAAATTAAGTTTGGATTTTCATCATTTTGTGTTTTAAAAGAAGAAATTAATTTTTAAAAAAACTTTTTTTATCTTATCTTTTATAAGTGAAGATATGAGAGGAAATATTTTGGTTTCACCCTTTCGTCCGGGTGTGGCATATAAACTGCACGTCCAATTACTTTCACAGATCCGGGCGGGATAAATAAACCAACTCCTAATCTTTTCTGAACTCCTGATATAGTTTATAAACCAAGGGTATATCCCTCTCTTTCCACCCTCTGGAGTTGAAAATGAGGGGATATATGTAATACAATTTGAATTCAATAATTTGAATTCATATAATTCGCTTCAAAGCTATGCCCGTAGTGAAAGGGTTAAAAATCTTTGCTAAAAGTTCATATCCAAGTATTGAAATAAATATAAAAATAGTTGATAATTAGAACGTGAAGGAGAACAATTCAATAACTTTAATAAGAGAAGCTCTTCATAATTCTTTATCTAAAAATAACTTATTAAGAATAAAATTAGTTTTAATAGAAATTATGACAAGAGTGGGGAGACGAAAGAGGAGGTGGAGCAGCAGTTGGAAAATTGGAGAGAGGCGTTGGAAAGTAGGGGGATGAGAATTAGCCGAAAGAAGACCGAATATATGAGATGTGATGTGCAGCAGGACCGAGGAGGGGAAGTGACATTGAGTGGAGAGCGTGTTAAGACGGTGGAGTATTTTAAATACTTGGGGTCAACAGTGGATGCAGAGGGGGGAGCAGAGAGAGAGATAAACTGTAGAATACAGTCGGGGTGGAAGAACTGGAGAGACGTATCAGGGGTGCTCTGTGATAAGAGGGTCCCAGTGAAACTGAAGGGAAAGGTATTCAAAACAGTGGTGAGACCGGCAATGTTGTATAGAATGGAGACTGTGCCAATGAAGAAGAGCAATGAAAGAAAAATCGATGTGGCTGAAATGAAGATGTTGAGATGGATGTGTGGAGTGACGAGGAAGGATAGGGTCAGAAATGAGCATATAAGAGGAACAGTGAAGGTGGCGGAAGCATCTAAGAAGGTGCAGGAGGCCAGGCTGAGGTGGTATGGACACGTCAGGAGAAGAGAGGAGGAGTATGTGGGGCGCAGAGTGCTGGGGATGGAGTTGCCGGGACGGAGAAGAAGAGGAAGACCGAAGACGAGATGGAGGGACTGTGTGGTGGCGGACATCAGGGAGAAGGACTTGGAGGAGGACGTGGTATACGACAGAGGAGAGTGGAGAAGACGAACCAAAAACAGCGACCCCATATAAAGATGGGATAATAAGCTGCGGAAGAAGAAGAAGAAATTATGACAAGAAATTGTTTTATTCCTTCACAAAATATGAGCGTGAGTCAAAAGTGAGCCAAAGTAATACAAATTATTTAATAAAGACTTCGAAAGTTTTATAACAGTTTATAGTTTTTGAAGGAAAATAAATATGAAGGTGGGATGTACAGGGTACGCCACAAAAATGTACTCGATTTGAAGCTGAAATTACAGGATAACCATACGACATAAGATTGAAAAATAAAATGGATTGAGTAGGCAAGAGTTCAATTTGTTTTAGTAAATAACTCTTTCTTCACAGGTTACAAGATTAAAATGAGTGAATTACTTTCACAGGAAACAGTTTTTTGGTTTGCTCCTCAACGATAATGATTCTTTGTTGTAAATTTAATTAACCCATTTTATTTGTGTATGCAATCATCACAGTGTAATAATTAGAGCAAAACACATCTTAGAATTTGAAGCTGAGACGAATGTCAGACTTTATGATTGAAGCGTATAAATAAATAAATAATAAGAGATGCGCGAGAAAATAATATGTAAAGTTGAGGTTGAGCACATAAAGATAATTATAGGAATAATTATTTATTCGTTAGTGTTAACTTGGGATCTTTATTGTGACGTCATATCTTTGAATGGTGACATAAAATAAATGAATCTCCAGAATAGAAGCAAATAAAAACGGTGATCTAAAATGCGGAAAAGTATGAAAAGAGAGTATGTAAGACTAACTTTTATTTATTCACTTAATTATTCCATCGAAGAACGTGTGAATGGAAAATTCATTTTTATTCTTATTCAATTTATTTTTGTCACAGGAATAACGAGGTGGGACATAATTCTATACGAGCAGTAGATGGAGATTTCAAAAGTCTTTTTCACACAATGAAAGAATCTAACCCATGGTTGTTCGTGGATTTAGAATTTCCTCACCTTATTTGGGAAATTAGGATTACTGTTCGAGAAGTGTCCAGATCCAGCATGATAAAGGTACGAATGTCACTTTGAAGAATAAATATCTGATTGTTTCTGTCATGGAAAACATCATACCCAAATAAAACGTTTCTTTCCTTTTAAACCACACTTTGAAAATGGCATATTGAAATATTTTACACACACATGTACTGTATATACTGTATATATATATTATCATATATATCAGTGGCGTGCCTTGACCTTCGAACGTACTGTAGATCACAATGTGGAGGACATAAGCCTTTGACTGGATTAAAAAATGAAGCAAATATAATTTCGAGGAACTTTCTAATAAAAGAATAAGCATAAAAAATACACCTTACGATTATACCCATGATAAACTATTTTTTTGTAATGGTTTCCAATATATGATCTATAAATTAAACTCAACTTCAAATATTTTCCTTTAATAGTTAATCAATAATTGGTACTCACCAAGTAATAGCAAAAAATATTCAGGTTTCAAGTGTGTACCAATTAGAACGTATGGATCACGATATTCATTATTTATAATTCAAATATATTCTTCTGGTGTTTGAAGTAAACTCATCGGTAACATTGTCGAAGAAGCTTGGACTTGATTTAACTTTCATCAGTAATTTCTTTTCAATACTAAGAAATCCTAGAAATGACAGTCTGATAGTCTCATAGCCAATTCGCTTGACCATAAGTTGAAGTATGAAATCTGCGGGTACAATTTTTTCGTCTGAACTTGATTAGCTAGATGATTCCTGGTGTGGTTTGCTTGCATGTTTTATCCGTATCTTTTTTTCAAAATGTTTTTGAAGAAAATGAACGTTTGGCATATGAAACATTTATTTTCAGATGCACTCATAATGTAAATCTTTAAAAAAAACAGGGGAAACGATATTTTTAAATCCACAAACACACAAAATTACGATATTTGGATGGTCACAAATAACACTATTTCTGGTACTGCATGAGCTTGAACTAATGAAAGCGTTGAGGCATCGTTGGCAACTTGACTGTAATGCGTGACGTTGCCAGCGTTCACCATCCCATCCCTTTTAAAATAAACTACATACAAGGTGTGTTCAAAAAGTTCCCTGACTGATCCACAAAACCTTTCTGATAACACTTACGATCTAATTGATGTTGTCCCCTTCAAAATAGTCTCCTTTGCAGCTACATATCGCTCCCAACGCCGTTTCCACTTTTGAAAGTATTCGTGGTCGGCCGTATTCCTGACCTCCTTTAGTTCGTTTGTTGCATTTTGAATAATTTCTTCCACACTTTGAAATCTTCGCCCTTTTAATGCAAATTTAAGTTTGGGGAAAAGAAAAACGTCTGCCGGGGACAGAACTGGAGAATACGGGGGCTAGTGAACGACTACGACGTTATGCTTCGTCAGGTACTGCCGAATTGACAACGCTGTGTGTGCGGGCGCATTGTCATGGTGCAACATCCACGTTCCTGCGTTCCAATTTTCAGGCCGTTTTCTCCTTACTGCGTCTCGCACGCGCTTCAGTATTTCCAAATAAAACTGTTTGACTTCTAGAGACGAATTTATAATGAATGAGCCCATAGTAATCGAAAAAAACGACCAGCATTGCCTTCACACTCGATCGGACTTGGCGTGTTTTTTCGGTCTCGGGAACGTCGCGCACTTCCATTGTGATGACTGCTGTTTTGTTTCAACGTCATACCCTACACCCACGTCTCGTCACCCGTAACGATGTTTCTGAGAAAATTTTCAGCAAGATTGGCATGTTGAAGACGGTCTTGAGACACAACAACACGTTGCTCTTTCTGCTCGGAAGGCAAGAGTCGTGGCATAAATTTGGCTGACACACGACGCATCCCAAAATTCTTTCTAAGTATCGTGTGGCATGAGCCTATCGAAATGTCCATTTCGTCTGCGACTTCTCTGACTGTCAATCTACGGTTTCCTCGAATCTTTTCATGACACAAGCAACAGTGTCATCAGTTCTTGAAGTGGAAGGTCGTTCCACCCTTGCATCTTCCTCCGTCGACGTTCAGCCTTCCTTAAAGCGCTTGTGCCACTCAAAAGTGGTTGTCCGAGTTAAGGCGTCATTGCCAAATGCTGTGTTCAGCATGGTATGGATTCAGAAGCAGTCTTGCCCAGATTAACGCAAAATTTTATGCACACACGTTGTTCTTCAACAGTAGCAATTATTCAAATACACAAAATGTAACAAAACCCACGAAATTACATTACAAAACACAGACTGAGTCACAGACGACACAGACTGGACATAGATTGGACATAGACTGAGGCACACTACACCATGCATCACATGACGCGCATGCGCGGATGCGCGCGCAGCATAACCAGTTCGGGAACTCTTTGAACACACCTCGTACAATAAAATACTTAAAAATTACTCTTATTCTGAAGTTGATTTACTACTCACACTTAGTAGTTAAATTGCAATTATATATAGAGGCGCGGCCACCCACCACCTTGACCTCCGTGTGAAGAGAGACCAAAGCACGAAACAACATAAGGTTGCATAAGGTAAGGTAAGGTATATGAGTCATGCATATAACTAACGTAGTCATAATTGATAAATATTTTAACTTTATATGGAGTGTTTAGAGCTGTAACGCAAATTGAAAGTTGCGTACATTGTAGCTTTTTCAAGCCAGTCTCAGAGGGAAATATATCCTAGACAATAGCCAAGAATTTGTACTCATGCACATAAGAACCAATTTAGCTGACAGGGCATCATGCGTTGCACGATTTGAATTGCTTATGTCTGTGCACAACAAAAGAGTGTCAGATCTTTTATTCACATAGCTTAAATTTCACTTATATTATAATTTTTTTGATTCACGGTGGGTACCACGTTTGAACTGGGAAGCAGGGGCAATCTGACCAACTGCACACACAAGGATTGATAAGGATCACCACCAGGAATGAGGTATCACCTTAACCCCAAGGTCCAACGTTAGCTCCTATGAGAAAGCTGAGGTAGTCCCAACAGTAATATGTAGTATGAGAGCAGGTTCTCCATTACACACCTTCCACAAAGCGCTTACATTCTTCTTTTTTTCTTGGTATTATTGCACCAGATTTTTTCAAATCAACATTTATTCACATATTTACCAATTACATCATTTACAATACCAACATCACATATTTTCCTTCGTTCTCACATCCAATGATTTTTTCATTCTCCATATTTCCCAACATATTAATTTTTCTTACGGTTAATCGAAATTACACCAACCATATTTTTCATCTCATGTGCTCTCATGTTTTCCATCGAATTATGATGCCAAATAAGGACCACATCTATACATCAGTGTTTGGCACTAATACGCTTTCGTGCAAACTTGCTGTAGCATCTACACTAGAGTACAAGTCTTCTTTTCTACTAGATCTTTTATCAGGCCCATGACTTTCTTCCACTACTTTATTCTACTTTCAACATTCAATGTACTTGTTCCTTTTATTGTCAGTGAGACACACTAAATATTTAAATCTTTTACAAACACTAATATTTATCCATTCCATTCACTCTAATAATACATGCTGACTCTATTTCTCCAGCCCTCAAAGAAAAGAACGTTACATTTCCCAACATTAACTTTCAATAACCTCCTCTCACAAGTTTCCAAAAAAACTTGTTACTTCTATCCTAAATTCATTCAGTGGTTCAGCCAGAAGTACCGCATAATAAGCATATATCAAATGTGACGCCCTCCACCCATTCTCTTTGAAATTCAAGTTTACTCTCCTCCCAGCATTCTTGTTTTCGTCTTACGTGTGACCCCATCACGTAGTAAGGGGTTCCAAAAAACTTAGCCCCCCCCCCCATTTGCAGCTTACATGTTTACTTATATCGAAATAGTTTTTAGTGATTATAAAAATATATAAAATTCTTTATTTATTGCAGGTATTAAAATTATCTAGCTGATAAAGTGATAATATAATGGCTTCTCAAGTAAATGGTGATTCGGAGAGGCAACGTGTGATAGATCGCATACGAGCAATAACATTTCGGGAAGCTCGTGATGCTGGAGCCACATTTATAACACGTTCATGGGTTGCCAAAAAGTTGCGAAGAAGTGAGGACTTCGTCAAAAGAAATTGGAATAAAACTTTGGATGAACGTGAAATGGATACAACCAAATCTGGGCGCTGAAATTTGCCACTCTCTCAGGAAACAAAGGACATCATTGAAAGCGGTACGCGTAAGCGGAAAAACAGCTGTGCTAAACTTTCTAGAGAGATCGAAGTGTTGAGAGGAAAGATCGTTAGTGGTGAGATCATTCGACTGTACCGTCATAGGCAAGGTTTAAATCCTTGGCATGAACTTCCAAAGCCAAGAAAAACTCAATTTAACATCGATGACAGAATGTGGTTTGCCCATTATCTTGAAGATTGGGATGTGGATGATTTCATGCATTTAGCTGTCTCCGATGAATTTTTTGTTTACGTAACACGTCGGCCTAACTACCAAAATGATCGAGTGTGGGCCACAACACCAGATGAAATCGATGACACTGAACATTGTTGGGAATTATTAAAAAGTCCAGACTGTGTTGGTGTGTTTGTTTTGTTCACTGCAAAGAAACTCATGTGGGTGCTGACGCCAAATGGTCAGAGTTGGGATGGACAGTATTTTCGTGATATTATATCCCAGCATGTCATTCCTTTTCTATGAAACCCAAACAATGTTATGGATGTCGATCAGGTCACACTTCTGCACGATAAGGCCCCCTGCTTTAAGGCATTAGCCACTCAACAGTTGTTGCGGAACCATGAGATCGATTTCTTTGGAAATGAAGAATGGCCACGAAATTCTCCTGACCTGAACGTCTGTGAACAAATTGGATCAGTTATAAAAGACAAAGTTGAATGTCTCTCGTTTCAAGAACCTGCAGCAAATCGAATTTCGAAGGATACAATGACGCAATACATTGAAACTGTTTTAGCAAATATGCGTAACGATCAAGATCTATTCACGTCACTTTTGGCAAGCTACCCAAAGCGAATTCAGGCTGTCTTGGAAGCCAATGGCGGGAACACCAAGTTTTAATTGTTTTTCATTAAATGCAGGATTAAATTCTCTTTTGTAAGGTATGTTTAGTTTTACTGTACCTCTAATGGTTTAGGCCATGGGCGGGGGCCTAAGGTTAAGGAGTCGTGCTCCACATTAATACTGACACATTCTCTCAACTCACCCTCAAGTCTTACACAACCATTACTAACCACAATAAATACAACCTTACAACTTATCACTGACAAAATACATTCGAAGCACTTGCCACAAGGCATATTTCTTTACGTTAGCTTACACTTTCTCCGAATTTATAAGTGCCAGAAGCACTTTGATCTTCTTATCACTTACTTTTTCTATGATGTCATTGTGTGTCACTGCAAACATTTGAACATTGCATTCTTTTATGTAAAGTTGCATTGTTCCCTTTTAACCAGCAGATTTTCTTCATTCTCTCTATCCATCTTTTCAAATTGTAAAGACAAATGCCCCTGTCGTCTTCAATCTTACGTTTAAAAGCACTATAAATAAAAAAATTACTAGCCAATATTACTTAAACTTTTGCAAATTTAATAATGTCATTTTTGCTATGTTGCTAAGTGTACATTTTTGCCATTTGGTCTTTCTTAAACTTTTAATACACAAATTCATATTATTCTACAAAACTTACTTATGACAGCTATATACTGTATGACATTATTACATTATTTTTACTTTATCTTACATTTGAACATTATATTGCTATAAATTAAACTATTTGTTATATTTTACAAACAGAATAGAAATTCCATTATCAAATATTTTTACACACTTAATACCTGATCTTTACTGTAAAGAACCCTTTTTACATCCTTTTACTTAATAGTTACTTTTCATCAACATCTATGTTTTTAAATTGGATGAAAAAAATGCAAAAGTTATAATCAATAAACTTCATACATACTTACATAAATACTTCAGCTCCAGGTCAGCTAGTTAGCCTGTCAGTGGAGCCAGCTTCCTTCGCCACTCCGCCCTGTCCAGCAGCACCCCCTTTCCCCCAGCTTTTGCATGCTGGACAAGTCGTATCTTTGCAAGCTCTTCTCCACTTCGTCCCTCCATTTCCTTCTCGGTTTTATCCGCGGTCTTCTGCCATTCCCTGGTCTCCACTCCCAGCACCTCCTCGCAGTTCTCCCCTCCTCCATTCTCTCCAAGTGGCCCAACCATCTCAATTTGGCAGCGTCGATTTTTCTCAAAATCGGCGTTACTCCCACATTGGCTCTTATTTCTTCATTTCTTATCCTATCTCTTCGTGTCTTTCTCAGAATAGTCCTCAGCAGTCTCATTTCTGCCGCCTGAATTCTACTTTGATCCGCCATGCGCATTTTCCAGTGTTCCGACCCATAAATCAGTATTGGTGTTAAAACTGTTCCGAAGATTATTTTCTTAGTCCCAAGGGGCATATGTTCATCTCTCAGTAGCGGGTATAACATTTTGACATTTTTACTAAACTTTGCAATTCTTTCAGTTATTTCTTGCATATTACCACTTTCTTTAGTAAACATACTCCCTAAATATTTAAATTTTTCAACATTTCCTATTTCCTTATCTCCTATTTGAACTCCAAATTCTCCTTCTTCTCTTCGACATACACTTAATATTTCTGTCTTTTCTACATTCATTTTCATACCCCCCTCCTTCAAACATTCATTCCAATCAATTAAAGCTTGCTCTATATCTTCTCTCTCTGTCGTCCAGAATGCTATGTCATCCGCATATGCCATTATTCCATTATTATTATTCATTTCATAACGTCGCTTGAAACTTGCAATGACTGTGTCCATGTAGGCTATAAACAGGAGTGGTGATATAACACTGTCCTGCTTCACCCCTGTTCTAACTTCAAACCACTCATCATTTTTGTGTCCAGTCCTTACTTTGCATTCGCTAACTTGATACAAACTTTTCAAAGCCATAAGAAGTGTGCCCCTTATCCCATAAATCTCCTCCAAACATCTCCACATTCTTCCTCTGCGCATTCTATCGAATACTTTTTTAAGATCTAGGAATATTACATAGATGTTAGTATTAAATTCCCATGCCTTTTCTATAACAGAACTGAGGCAAAAATGACATGTACCGTACTTCTATCTTTTCGATAACCATGCTGTTCCTCTCCCAACTTTGCTTCAATTATTTGCCTTGCTCTTTTCTCTATTATTCTTTCGTAAAGTTTTGTCAATCAATAAAAAGTATTGTATTTTATGACGATTATTTTACTTCACTCAGCATCCATTTTCTGTGGTTAGACGTTAATTTTTAATAGCCTAAGTTGCGTTATCTTTTGTATAAATTTAAAATTTTTCCAAACAAATTACGAAAGTTACTTACATTTTTATAATTTAATAAAATTTTTATTTGTAACACAAAAATACTTATAAGTTTCATAATTATTTTTTATTCTAAATCATTAAAAAATTATAAAAATATGTCTACAATTTATTACATTTCCCAACACAACATTCTGGATTTATTTCTCACCTCTCATCCTTCTTCTTACTCTGTCATACTTATTTTTTAAACTTCACTTATTCAAAAAAGAATACAAGTGACAGAGTTTTACAGTTTTTAATATATACATTAATATACACATTGATATATTCTCAGTACTTTCATCTGAATATGCCCTTGGAATCATGGAGGCATTTCAGACAAAATTAATGACATTTACCTTATTTATTACATAAAAATAGTGAAAGTGGCAAGTAATAATAATAGAGACAACAAAAAATAATAATAATAGCAATAATAACAATAATAAATACAATATAAAGTTTTCAAAATGTTACATAATTGTAAATTAAATGACTTAGTGTATATTTAGTGGAAAATATTACATAAAACAGTGAAAGTGGCGAGTAATATTAGTCGTGACAACAAAAAATAATAATAATAATAATAATCGTAAATGTTGAATACTGAACAACCTTTACTGATAAAATAAATAGAGGACTTTTACAATTTACAATGACATAAATAATTGTGAAGCTGGACTATTTACTAAATTCAAAGTTTACAAAAGTTACATAAATTAAATGATTTATTGTATATTGAATAGAAAATAAATGCTGATTAATAATAATAATAATAATAATAATAATAATAATAATAATAATAATAATAATAATAATAAAAAGATTACGAAATTAGCATATTTTAAATAGTTGATTACAAAATTGATTAATATGATAAAAATGGCAGTACCTTCAGTTGGAGCTAGTGAAGTGCTTTTTGTGGTTTGCGAAATACATTTAGTTATGAAACCTGCTTGATATGCATGAGAATTGCATTCCATACATCTGCTCTTTGAAAGAGAGTGCATTTCCTGCAGTTTCTCTTGTATATTTAGGTTTGTGTATAAAATCACTGAGCAGTCTGGTGTTATAACGATGGTGTATTTGATGGGGTTGATTGCTCTTTGAATGGGTGATGTATATCGATTTTTGTTGATAGGTTTGAACATATTGACAGCAACAATGAATTGGTATAAGTCATTTAATTTTAAAATATTTACCTCTTTAAACATTGGGGAAGTGTGGCTTTGTTTGTCGTCATTATTCGAGAGAGTTCGCAGACATTTTTTATGAATTACTTCCGAAGGATGTTTTATATATTTCTTGGAGCTACTCCATGCTGTAATGCAATATAATAAATGTGGATGGATGAAGGAATAATATAGGGTAAAGAGTGCGTTTTGAGGAAGGGTCTTTTTTGGTTTAAATACAGGGTGTACATAAAGTCAGGATCTATTTTTGTGAAGCACTTGTAAATTATATGGAATTCAATCATAAAATGATAAAGTGGTAACATTTATTAAATAATTAAGAGTAGGATTCGACGTGACGCCCATCAGTATCCCTGCACAGCTCAAATCGTTCCGCAGCATTTCTAAACACATTCTGGAGCATTTGCGGGGTTATGTTATCTGCAGCAGTTCGTATACGTGTACGTAAGTTTTCAAGACTCGTAATCTTCGTCTGATAGACGTGCGATTTGATAAAGCCCCATGCAAAGAAATCTAAAGGGGTTAAATCTGGTGATCTCGCTGGCCAAGGTCTGTTGCTTCCGCGTCCGATACAGCGATTTGGAAAACGTCCATTTAGATAATCCTGAACAATTTTGGCATAGTGACAAGGAGCACCATCATGTTGATAGACGACGGTACTAACAATCCTATTCCCGTCGTCTATCAACATGATGGTGCTCCTTGCCACTATGCCAAAATTGTTCAGGATTATCTAAATGGACGTTTTCCAAATCGCTGCATCGGACGCGGAAGCAACTGACCTTGGCCAGCGAGATCCAGATTTAAACCCTTTAGATTTCTTTGCATGGGGCTTTATCAAATCGCACGTCTATCAGACGAAGATTACGAGTCTTGAAAACTTACGTACACGTATACGAACTGCTGCAGATAACATAACCCCGCAAATGCTCCAGAATGTGTTTAGAAATGCTGCGGAATGATTTGAGCTGTGCAGAGATACTGATGGGCGTCACGTCGAATCCTACTCTTAATTATTTAATAAATGTTACCACTTTATCATTTTATGATTGAATTCCATATAATTTACAAGTGCTTCACAAAAATAGATCCTGACTTTATGTACACCCTGTATTATGAAGAGAAATCTTGATATTTTGGATTTTATATGTTGTACGTAACTTTTGAATTTAGTTTTTCATTTAGATTAATGCCAAGTACTTTAACCTTATTCACTCTTGCAAGAATAGTATTCCCAATTTTTATTTGATAGTTTGTATAAATGTATTTTATGGTAATAATCATACAAGATGACTTAGTCAGGTTCATTAAAAGTTTATTAGCACACATCCATTTACACACGTTCTCTAATTGCTTGTTCGTTTCATAAATTAGAAAGTCTGCGTTATGATGGGAAGAGGTAAGTGTGGTATCATCTGCATATTGTATGCAGTTTAATGTGGTAGAAAGATGAAAATCGTTAACGTGAATTAGAAATAGTAATGTCCCAAAAATAGATCCGGACCTTTTCCAGTTTGTGTACCGTTTTTCATATAATTTATTTTTGCTTTATAAGGCTAACTAACGAAAATATCATGACCTAACCTAACCAATCGTCAAGGGCGTACAGTTAACCTAACGATTGGTTAGGTTAGGTCGTGATATTTTCGTTAGTTAGCCTTATAAGCCTAACTAAAAAGATTGATATTATCACTCATTTTTGATCTGAAAAGAAGCAAAAATAAATTATATGAAAAACGGTACACAAACTGGAAAAGGTCCATAGATCCTTTTGGGACTCCACTAGTTAGCATCCTCTTGTCGAATAAATTGTCTTTAATCTGATGCACTGATAGCGATTTGACAGATATGATTAAACCAATCGAGGATGCTTCCTCTTATTCCATGGATGTAAGGTTTATTCAATAAGATTTCATGCGAAAGTGTATCAAATGCTCTTGAAAGTCGAGGAAGATCAAGGTAGTGTGCCAAGGATAGTTTATGTTGAATATATACATTAATATTACAGAGAATGCTTGAAATTTTGTTCCAGTGTCATGGTTACTTTCTGTTATTCTAGTGCAGTCAAAAGTTGTTATTTCTCTCAGGAACTTTAATTTGTTATTATAGCTGTAAGGTCTATAGTCAACTTGTATGGTTCCCTTTGCAGAGAAATGGGTGATTAGCATGGTGTACGTAGGCAAATGATATGTGATATTTAATACACGACTAATTATACTCAAAATTCATTCAAGCGGCGACCGTCCCCGAGATCTGATCCAGCAGATTCGAATTTCTAATGTCATTGTGAAGTTTTGTTTTGTGAAGTTGGCTTTGTAATAGCTAAGTTAAAACCACTTGCAGTCATGATGTTGTGAAGGAAACTTGCGTTATTATCTGAATGTTCTTTTGTGAGATCAATATTTGAATCTCCTGCAATACGACAATCTTACAGATATAATTGGAAGTTAGAATTCTATCGATATTTCTAATAAAAACTGGTACGTTACCGGTTGGTGGCCGGTACATACCTAGAATTGAACACTGGGTGTTATGAATAAACATTTTAATTGCAAGCGTTTCTGAGGTATTGATTATGCTTGTCAGTTCTTTGATACTTTTACTCTTGTAGTTTGAATCTACAATTATTCTTACGCCTCCCATTTTGTTAGCCCTACATACATGATAGCTTGTGTACCATGGAATGTTAAAAAAAGATATTATTATTTTCATTTAACCAGGTTTCAGTTAATAGTGGGCACGTGAATTATTGTTGTAATAATTTTAGGCTAGCTGTCAATTCGTCGAAGTGGCATGGGAGGCTGCGAATGTTTAAGTTTAGGAAAGACAGGTTGCCATTGTTGTATTTCTTGCTTAAGAAGTTTTCTACTGAGATATACTGTAGTGAGAGTTCACTACGTTTACAGACTCAGTAATTTCATTTACAGTAGTGAGAGTGTTTAAAGTGTTGAGCATTATGTGAAAATTAGGGTAACACGATAATACAAATAATAACGGTTAAGAGAAGAGATAAAAATAAGAAATAAAAATATACAGCACAAATACAGATATATATATATATATACACACACACACACCCACACACACACACACACACACACACACACACACACATATATATATATATATATATATATATATATATACAGGGTGGGCGGAAAGTAACTCCCTATTTTGGATTGGTAAAAAATACGTATATTATCCATTTATTTCAGAAGAAATAATATGAAAAGGTAGGCATACATGGTAGGTTTTCTCTAAAATTCAATGTGGGCTCCAACTCTTTCCACCAGCTTCTGGAGCCGCCCAGGAATGGCGTCCACTGACTTTAGCAGGAACTCCGGCGGATGGAGGACATGACTTCCCGAATTCGGTCCTCCAGTTCTTCCAATGTCCTCGGTTTGGTGCGGTAGACTTCTTCCTTTACCCACCCCCAAAGAAAGAAGTCGCACGGTGTCAAGTCGGGCTCCTGGCTGGCCATTGATGTGGACCACGACGACCCATCCAACGCCCAGGGAAGTGGGCATCCAGCCACTCACGGACAACAAGAGCGAAGTGCGGAGGGGCGCCATCTTGCATAAATATCAGATCGTCGATGTTCTCCCATGTGCTGACAACCGGCCAGACCTCGTTTCGCAACATAGCAAGGTACCGCTCAGCATTCATGGTGTTGCGCAGAAGGAACGGGCCCACAACCTGATCTGAGGTCATACCACACCACACCGTTACACTGACCGATTCTGCCGTTTTTCAGCGGTAACCATGGGATCCTCTCCTGCCCAGTAGTGGCAATTGTGGCGGTTGACAAAGCCTCGACGTGGAACACCGCCTCGTCGCTCCAGAGGATGTTGCGGAAGAGATGGGGCCAGTCTTCATGCCAAGCCAGCATGATTTCCCCGAACTCCATGCGAATGTCGCAGTCCTCGTCCGAGAGATTGGCAGTAATGCGGCTTCCACGCTCGCCAGTTCAGCTCCTTCTTCAGCACAGTTCGCACTGAGTAGCGGGAGAGTCCACTTTCCCGAGCTGCCTGGCGAGTTGACTTTCGTGGACTCCGTGCGAACATTTCCTGAACTGCCTGCACCGTCTTCTGGGCCCTGGATGTCGAAGGGCGACCACATCTTCGAACATCTGCCACAGACCCCGTGGTCATGAGCTTCGAGTGGCAGTTCTTGATTGTTTTTCGGGTCCACTTGGGCACGTGGTCCGTGAATGGCCCGTCACCATCTTTGAACTCGAACGACAGATTGCCAAACTTCGTACCGTGCCGCCAACTGGGCACGCTCCTGCAGTGTTAAACGCTCAGCCATGTTACCCTTCAATCTGAAATGAAAAAAAAAAAATGAACGTTACAATTGTACCACTTTAGAGAACACAAAGAGAACACTTTAGAGAAAAAAAGATTACCGTTACAATTGTACCACTTTAGAGAACACACCATAACAATATAACAATACAATCACAATTTATACATAATTTATATGTAATTTAAATTAGGGAGCTACTTTCCGCCCACCCTGTATATATATTATATATATATATATATATGTATACACATAAACATACACAAATATATACCGACTGTGTAGAGCTACAAAAAGATCTACAAACTATATATGCATGGGCAGATGCAAACAATATGGCCTTCAATGAAGACAAATTTGAACTAATTAAGTATGGACCAAATAAATACCTGAAAGAACAATTCAACTACACTGGACCCACAGGAAAAGATATTGCACAAACTGATCATGTCAGGGATCTAGGATTATATTATCTGAAGATGCAACATTCAACAGGCACATTGACAAAGTAACCTCATCATGCAAACAACTAATAGGATATATACTGAGGACATTCAGAACTAGGGACAGTATGACCATGCTTACCCTGTGGAAATCACTTGTCCTTCCACGCATTGACTACTGCTCTCAATTATGGTTTCCCCACAAACAGAATGAATTGCAAAAAATTGAGGGCCTACAAAGAACCTTTACCTCGTATATTAAACAACCTGATGGGCAACAGGTGAGTAAAAACAAATTAAACTACTGGGATAGGCTTAGAGGCCTCAACCTTTATTCCATAGAGAGAAGGTTTGAGAGATACATCCTAATCTACACCTGGAAAATTCTAGAAGGGCTTTTAGTTGCCCCCAATACTGAACCAATTGTGCCCACCTTAACAAGAACTGGCAGAATGTGTAAAAAATATCACCTCCCACCAAACAGTCGGAGAAGGATTCAAACCCTTCAATATAATAGTATCTCTAGGCAGGGTTCTCGCCTGTTTAACTCCTTGCCTCAGTACCTTAGAGATATAAGTGCAGTCCCAGTAGATACTTTTAAAAAACACTTGGACACGTTTTTAGCCAACATACCCGACCAACCCACAGTGTCAGGGTATTCCTCTGCCAGACCAGCCCCCACAAATTCAATAGGGGACCAAATCGTATGGCAGGAGCAAGAGAAAAGAAGGGTGGCGACCCCGTCGTGGCCCCGCCTCAGGAGGCGCTGAGTGGACTTCGTGGGAGCAGCGCACCCTTGAGGCAGAAGCGCTTTAAGGTAAATTTAAGGTAAATATATAAAATAAGATTAAACAAAAATAAAAATGGTTGAAGTTAAAGCAAGACGAAGAATCTTTATATTAAATATGCATCCGCGGTGAGACTATAGAGTTGAAAGTTATAAAATTGTAGAATTATTGAAACTTAAAATTAAGAATTAAATTAAAAATTAAAATTTATATCATTATAAAACACATTAAACAACCCTGGAAACATCCCACAACCCTGCCGTAGACCCACTTTCACCGGATACCACTCACCCTCCTCTCTTCCCACATGCACACATGCTCTACTCTCTCGTTAAAAATTTTTCACCGCATTCAACAACGACCCATGCACCCCATACAGCCGCAGCACTTGCCACAATGCTTTTCTGTGAACCCTATCGTGCGCTTTTTCAAGATCCATGAACGCCACATACAAATCCCTTTCCTTCTCCAAATATTTCTCACACAACATCTTCAACCCAAACACCTGGTCCACACACCCTCAACCTCTTATAAAACCCCCTTGCTCCTCCCCAATCTGTTGATCCGTGCAAGCCACCACCCTTTCAATCATCACTCTCCCATACACCATACTCTCATACACCTTACTCAACAGACTAATTCCTCTATAATTCGAGTGTATATTTTTGTCCCCCCTTGACTTTATACAGGGGGACGATACATGCACTCAGCCAGTCCTGAGGTAGATCGCTTCTGTCCATACACACATTAAACAAACGCACTAACCAAATCAATACTACATTCATCGCCTTTTTTCAGGAGCTCTACCGACCGCTTTTCCATCTTTCATCCTGCTTCGGGCCTCCACCACCTCCTCCCTACGGACCAACCATTCGCCACAGCTCCCATACTCTGAACCCCCTCTCTGTCCAAACATACCCCACCTGCTTCCCTATCTTCCAAAACGTTCAGTAGTCCCTAAAAATACTTACTCCACTTTGACTTCACATCTTCTCTCTCTATCATCACTCCCTCATCGACTCTTTTCACAGTCATACTCATCTGCCCTCTCACTTTCCTCACACTATTCACTTCTCTCCAAAACATCTTGTTCTCCCTGAAATTTTCTGACACTCTCACACCTCATCTCTTATTTACTTTTTACTTCTTGCCTCTTCTTCTTATACTCTTCCCAATCACTCACAAGTACCGAGCATATATCATACTTCCTTCTTTTCTTTCACCAACATTTCAGCCTACACCTTCCACCATTCACTACCCCGTCGTTTATGTCCAACCCCAATCTTCCATACACCACACACTTCAGTCGCACACTTCAGCACCGCTTCACAAAATATCTGCCATTTCTCTTCTACACCTCCTGTTTCATTCTTTCCCACTCTGCACCATTCCTCATTCAGTCTCTCCTAATATATCTGTTCACAATTCCTTTTCCTCAGTTCACTCATTTTCACTACCTCTCTAACAGGCACACTAACCCTCTTACTCCACGCCCACCACAAACCTTCACTTTCACCTCCACCAAGAAGGGGGTTAGACATTCCACCTGCCACTCCTCTCAACACATTCACATCTAAAAACCTTCCCCTAGCAGATCTCGTCATTAACACATAATCCATTAGTACCCTACCACCTCGGACACTATTCACCCACGTGTCATTATGTACCTCTTTTTTACGAAACCATGTACTCCCACTCATCAATTCTCTTTCAGCACAAAACTCAACTAACCTCTCCCCACTTACTTTCACACCAGGTACGCTGTGCCCCACAACTATACCCTTAATTGCCACATCCCCGCTGTCGCATTCAAGTCTCACCCAGTTCGTCCCAGAACGCATTCCGTATCTCTTCACTCTTCTCACTCCCAGATCCATACACCCATCTCTCTTGTCCCACTTCCATTCTAACCCACATCAGTCTTGAACTCATTTCCTTACACGCTTTCACACATTTCCATAGCCCATCACGTATCAGAAGCGCAACTCCTTCCTTTGCCCTTACCCTCTCCCCAACCCCGAACTTTACACACCGAACATTCCCAAACCACTCTACATCCTCACCCTTCGGCTTTGTTTTACTCAAGGCCAGGACCGCCAAGCCTCCCTCACGAAAAAGAGCACCAATCTCTCCCTTCTTATCATCCTGACCACATCCACCCACATTCAGACACCTAAGCCTGATCCGTCGCGAGAAAGCCCCCGCTATCCCCTTTCTTTAACCGTCCCTGTTTGTGGAAAGTTACATACAGGGAGGGGTTTCCAGCCCCCCCCGCACCCATCCCTTATTTTTAGTCGCCTTTTACGACACGCTGTGACTACGTGGGAAGAATTCTTTAAAAGCCCTATTCCCAGCGATTTCCTATCTAAATAGTTGAAAATTTTCAGTGTTAAATTTTATATTTATTGCTTTCAGACCAATTGTAGATTCTGTTCATGTCTGTTTGTAAAGATCTATATCTTCTGGGTTTCTTATTTTTCTACTAATTTTTGTGTCATCGGCAAAGGATGTTACTGTAATGCACTGTAACTTCCTCATCTATATCAGTTAGCATGATTATGAAGAGTAATGAAGCTAATGCTGTTCCTTGTGGTACTGAGCTAAGGACTTCTGACTGATGAAGATATTCCTTGAACTGTAACTACTTCCTTCCTCTCACTAAGGAAATTATATACCCATTTTCCTGTTGTTTTTATATATTTCATTTTATGTGCTATAATTCCATGGTCACACTTATCGAGCGCCTTGGCAATGTATGTGCATATTACATTATAGTTTTCATTACATTCAAATGCATCAGTCATGTTGTGATAGTGTTCCATTAGTTGTGATAGGCATGTCTTCCTGACCGGAATCCATGTTGGTTATTTAATTTTTTCCGAGTTTCCAAAAAGTTATACATTTTTTCTCTAACTACTCTTTCAAATATTTTGATGAGATGAGATGAGATGCAAGCGACACAAGCCTATAGTTTTTGGCTTCGGATCGATCTCCTCCTTTATATATTAGAACAATGTTCGCTCTCTTCAGGATGCTTGGTATTTCTTCCGTGCCTGGTGATCATCTTCATACAGTACAGTAGGTAGAGGCTTCGCGATTTCATTTTTGTAGTTTTTGATCAGTGTGGTTTCCATTTGTCTAGGCCTGCCACCGAGTGTGCTTATATATATATATATATATATATATATACACCTTACAACCTTACAAAGGTTCCGCGCGATGATTTCTCATTTCGCGAAGGTCAAGCTTGTCGCCCCTCCTCTCGCCCCTATATATATATATATATATATATATATATATATATATATATATATATTGGTCATGTGACCATCTATCAATGTTTTAGCGAAATCGACGCTTTCTATCTGGTCTTATATAAAAGCAAAACGTTTAGAGACTAAAAATATTTTTCCAATAAAGTTCAGGAAATTTTATGTGAATTATTTTTTATAACTTTTTTGTACGTTTAATATTTCGATTTTTATTAATTATTATTAATCAGGTTCCCTCCTACTTTATGAAGGTGATCATTTGAATCTGAAGATTTTAGAGAGCTTCTTCACTGTCTTTGAATAACATATTGTATGTCTCGCCGATATCGATACATTATGCAGTAGCGTGTAGCGTCATTGGGCAAAGTGTAACGGATCAAGAGGCACATTTCAGGTTTTGTACAAGTGACCTCCCTAAATTCAAAAATGAAAACAAAATTTTTTTGTGACAAGTGCAACACCTTTTTCGCATGTGAAAATCGTGAAAATTGCTAGTTACCCATAACTTTTGGACACTTGCTTTCCTAGGGTTTGAGCTATCATTTGACCCCTTACAATGTACTGCTTTTCAGGAAAAATAGAAAAATTTATTTCTGGAATAAACATATACACTGTAGGTAGGTAGGTAGGTAGACTAGATAGTTTTATTTAGTAAATGATACATTAAAATCTTGTTTAGTTTTGAATGACGGCATAAAGTCACGGGATTTAAGTACTGCTCTAATGTAACCATCTCTTGAATCCTTTCCATACACTGCCCCAGACACTTCAGTTACCATCCTAACACAGCGTTCTACACCTTGGGAGTGACATGGTATCCGGACAAGAAGGGGCTCTTCAGTGATCTTATCGAGTTGTTCGACAGAGAACTGCTTCGTAAGTGGTGGTTCCATTGTGCACTCCTCCACTGGTGGAAGTAAATCTTTCAAATTCTGAGCACTTTATTTGATCTTTGGTGGCCGAAATTCTCTGACTTGCTGTTGAGCAGGTTTGGGAGCTCGTCGAATGGTCTTGATTACATCGATGGCCAATTTCCGGTTTGCTTGATCTGCATCTGCAAGCATTGCCAGTAGAACATTTTCAGGGTGAGCCCAATATGCATTTCTTTGGATCACAGGCCATGTAACAGTCTTGCTAGCTGGTGGCAGTAAACTTAGCAGCTTCATTTGCTCCAGGAAATGTTTTGGGCCATCTGTGCACCTTGGATGGCACTTGATGCTAAACCACATGGGTCCATAGTGGCACACGACAAACTGTGTGAGTGAATACAGTTCATCACTTGGCTGCGCCATCGCTACATATAGCCGACAAATTCTGCTGGCAGTTGTAACCCATCTTGCATGGGAGATTGGTCCACGCTTCTCTCGTAGAAGATCTTCATTAATGACACCAGTCCTTATCGCTTTCATCATTCTGTAGAGGTAGGCTTCGTCACGACTCAATTCAGTAAGGTCAACATCCGGAAGAGTGTGGCCATCAGCAATACATTGAATTTCTCTAGAGGAAAGTGGCAAACTTTCACATGTGACCAAAGCTTTGCCAATTGGTCCTTTCCATTGAGTTGCAGATTCTGTTGGGCCGATGAGTTCCTTCCACAAGTGGCGCAGTGGGAGTTCATTTAAATGCAGACTACAGATGAACCAGTGCAAAGGGCGACCCAGGCGGCACTCTAGCAGGTGTATTGCTCCACTTCTGTGCCCTGTGTTTGTGGCTGTGCTGTCGGCTCACACTGCATTTATCTTGTCTGCAATACCCATTTCTTCAATCGCATTTTGAAGTCCATCCGCAATGACAGTGCCAGTTCCTCGTTCCAGTGTCAGATGGCTTAGATAGAAGGTTCCAGGCTCTCCGACCAGCACATAGTGGTCCTCAACTTTCTTTGTGCTGTACCATTTGTTCCCCTTTTTCTCTTTGACAAGTGTCACGTCTTTCCGCCCATCAAAAAATAAAGCAGTGACTTCCACATCGTGGTAAGTTACTGCTTCCTTCAGATCCCTCCGTACCTTCTGCCGTGCTCTCCATACTTTGTGGTGGTCAATTACGGTTATCTGATCATCAGAACTAATGATGCTATAGTCAACCAATGTTGCAGTGCTGATAGCTGCAGCAGCCCTATTCGATACACCATACCGGTCAGCTTCCAAAGCAACAGTGGGAATCGGTGTGATGTTCCTGTCCTCCTGGGCACTATCAACCCATCCACTCATCACCAACACTTTCACCACTGGAGTCTGCTTCTGCTTGAGCTGATTCGACCACATCTGCAGAGGATGCTACCTCTTGCCGTTCCGTTTTTCTTCTATTCTCTTCTTCTTGTCTTTCTTGCATCCGACCCTCTCTTGACTTCCTTCTGCATGGAGGCACCATGCAGAAGTAACAATTGCTGACATGATCTGTTGGTTCCCTCCACACCATTGGCACTGCAAAAGGCATAGATTTCCTTTTCCGATTCAACCACTGGCGAAGGTTTGTTGCACAAGTATTGCAGCATATGTGTGGGGCCCAGCTCTTGTCCTGATCTCCAATCTTACAGCCAAAATAAAGGTGATAGGCTTTCCTAATCACGGCGGTTATAGCACGCTTTTGTGATGCAAAAGTCAATTCTCCACAAACATAACAGAAGTTATCTACGCTGTTCACGCAATTACGAGGCATCTTTGTTCAAACTCGGCTGAAAAAAATTCAGGTTCAAAAGCAAACACTAAAAAGAGTTTGACAAGGGTGCACTGCATGACTTCCGCGAATGAACTGATGCTGTGGCGTAATATGTAGACGCCTGTGACACATCGACGCCTTGACTCTACTGCGCATGCGCGTAGTTATATTTTTTTTATTTTAATAAATTAATGTAATTACATTGCATTTTAATAATTTTAAATTAGGTGAGGTTAAGTTAGGTTAGTATTCCATTTATATTAATATCAAAAACATTATGGGAAGCAATATGTTAAAATGATCCAATCTATTTCTTAATAAATAATTTAAAATACATAATGTAATAGATAAATTTTAAATTAAATTTTATTGTATATATATATGTATATATTTACATTAATTTATTAAAATAAAAAAATATAACCACGTGCATGCGCAGTAGAGTCAATGCGTCGATGTGTCACAGGCGTCTACATATTTCGCGACAGATGCAGTCCAGTTAGTAGGGTGCAGGGTTGCCTGATATCTTTATAAATAGAGCCAATTGGCAATTTTAGGCATCATTTTCGTATTCAGTAACCCAAAATTAGTAAAGATTGACTACTTTTATTTCCGAAGCATTTTGGCTGTAGCCAGTGTAATCAGTTTATAACTTGTAACGCATCTGTTACGTGAAAAATAACGGATAATTTTCTGAACACTGGTTACACAAATTTCAAGTTCACAATCTATTCCAGCGATTCCTCATTAAAGATCGCTTTACATTCGAAACAATTATTTATACAGTTACATAGTTACTATCAGGGCAAAAAGAAAAAACAAGTAAATGTTTATATAAAATACTGACCAGAGAGCACATACTGTTTCACGAAATACAAAACAAATATGGGCAATAATCGCACCCTTTCACTTATAATTTCATTACATAATAATCAGTACATTAATTGCTGGACGTTGTTTAGATCACAATCCACAAGCTGACAACGGACTTTTTCAATTTCCAATCGCAGCCTCCTGCTCACTTCGCTAGAATGCAAGGGGTTGCATCACTATGCAACAGGTCAGCACGCGTGAGGTTGGTTCCGCTCTCTCTCCAAATGGCGAAAAAAAAAACAAGTGAGTCGTCCAATTCTACGAGGATCAGGGGTGGAGATACACTGAAAGTGGAACCACGCCCCTTAATTGGACGAAATTTGCAATTCTAGAAGTCGACGAAGAAACTCGCCTCTCTCATCTCGACTTTTGTCGGTGAATGCTGCTCTTCCTATGTCCAGCTGAAAGACTCTTACTGGCAATAATCAAACGATCACTTCTAGGTAGGCGGTTTCACAACGAACCTACTGTATATCTGTATGGACAGAAAAGCCTTGGACACTCGTTCAAGCTCTCGTGGTTTGCCTACCGAGTGCTAAAACACATATTTAGCGAAGCATCGAACAGCGTGACCAGCGACTGCCAGAAAAATACCAGAAGACCATCTTCAACAGAAACTGTCCTGCGCCAAGTCCCTGCGCATTCGGTTTCTCTTTTCTCACTCTTTTCACTTCTCGTCTCTTCTCTTCGCTCTCTCATCTCTTCTCATCTCTTCTCATCGGTGATCGATCACTTATCGGGTCAACTAAACTCAATGGATGGAATTCGGATCCAACTTAGTTTCTTCCAAATCGAACCTCTCGAAATTTTGACAAAAAAATATCAAAGTTTGTACTGCTACTGATTATTACTTTTTCGTATTTAATTTATCGAATTTTCTCGACACTTCACTTCGAAACCATAACTATAATTTGTTCTGGCCAAATTCACGGAAAACTATTACAAATTTTACAGAATTCACATGAATTTAATCACCCCTTAGCAATGGCAGGTAGATCGGAGAAGATAATAACAAAAAATTCATGAAACGCAACGAAACAATACTGCATAGTAGAAATATAAAAGCGCCCCTACATAGTAACCGTTATTATAATTTAACAAATATTATTATTCAAACTACTTTCAGGAATTACATCGATACATTTAAATAAAAAAGACAAAGATGGAACTAAGAAACTTCATGTCATCAATTCCCGACAATCATGAACCCTCTTACACTTTGGGGAGGGCACACCTAGATTACCACAGCGCTATTGGCAAACTAAAAGGCTCCATCTCCGGGTAACACTCAAGCTAAAGTTTCTATTGCACGAGTAGCCCAAATGAAATTTTAAAAATAACACACTTTTTAAAAACAGAATCATTAAATATAAAAAATTTAAATATTAATACTGAAAAGTACTTTAATATATTAATTCCAACCCGCAACGCTAAATTTCATAGGAATAAAACTCGTAATTCACAAATTACATCTGAGAAACAACTCTCTCCTTCAACACAAAACCCAGTATGGTTTGCAAATCACAAGAATTCCAGTAATTTATCGTTTCCAAGTGAAACTAATACAAATTTACATCGTTATTCTAAATATGAACAGATATTGTGAACCCAAAACTACAGCGCCACCTACTACGTAAAAAAAAATTAAAACAAATCATTACATACTGAAGAGTGTTCGCTTTTGTTTGTAAGCGAACTTCTATAAAATATATATTAACCGAATCAAACTGCAGCACATCCGGACATAATTTTGTAATATTTTCTATGCAAACGCGCGAACGTAAAAGAGAATTTTCATTTTTAATATCCAAAATAAAATGTTAAACAAAAAACACTTCTTAACACAATAAAATCTAATTTCAGAAAAAAAATTTAAACAGCCTAACCATATAAAATATAACTCGGAATTGTCCTGTAAATGAAAGAAATAAAAAATAGAAAACAACAATCCGAATTTGACCCAGTATAAATAGGTGTCTTTAATGATTTTTTCGACTTTAAACCTAAAAATACAATGATCTACCTTAAACTAGAAAGCGAAAAGCAAAAATACAAACTTAAACTCCAAAGAGATCCTTAAAAGTATACACAATTTAGGGTGTTTCATAAATTAAAAGTTTGGAAATATTTTAATCCACATGGATCCCCTTGTTCCATTTGCTGAGGAGACTGATAAACCGAAGTATTAATTCAATAGTTTAAAGTTTACGGGTCCCCAGTTTGATGCTCTGGCAGATCATAAACGGAAAAAATTAAACAAAAATCTGTCAATTAATTTTTATTCAACAAACGAGTACCATTTCACTACACATTTTCACAAAGATACAAAAAACATAACCACTTCTTGCGAATCATTTGTCCATGAAATCCTTCTTGGTTTTATTCGGGTATTTCGCCCTATGCTGCATCACAGTTTTGAGCAAATACTGCTTCTGCTCTTCGTTCTTCGTCAGAGAACAGTTGAACTCTTTGGTGAGCGCGATGGCTCTTTCGGCCCGATCGTTGACGAAAGAGATTTTGTTAACAGTTGCCGCTGCTTGCTTGAAGCCCTCTACTTCAGTCCACTCGGCAACTGGCTTTTTCAAGAATTCTGTGTCCAAGTCGAATGCATGGAAAGCCATCGTCTTTCCTGTCACGAACTCCGCCAGGTGTTTCGAGGCAAGATTCTTCCCTTGGGGTCGCTTGAGTTCCTTTTTCGATGCGGGCTTACCCAAACTGACGACCATCTGAGCCTTTTCTTCATCTGACACATCTGCGTCGAAGAACGCCATGGCAATAAGAGTCTCAGAGATGTACCATAGGTGTCGAGACATGGCTTCTTGCGCAGCGTTAACACACGAATATCCCGACATGGCAAAGGCTTCCGCGTCACGCAGAAATTCCAGATCAACTGCGGCAGCCTTGCTTGAGGTTGCAGCACGAGTCCAACCTCGGATGTAGACGAGGGACACGAAGAGACCTACGGCTGTCAGAGCTTCCAACTCGTGACTCGACATCTTGAACTGCTTCTTCAGTAGAATTACTTTCAAGGAGTAGATGGCTATCGCCATCCATCGAGCGTGATGGTAAGCGCCAGGGGCTCTGAGAGGGAAATCCACCACTTTTGCTTCTCCCAGGAAGATGAGAACCAACTGTAGCAGTTCCTTGTAGTCATCGCGCTGATGCGACGTGCTCACCATCCCTCTCACCAGCAGGACTGACTTCTCCCTCAGTTCCCTCATAGAGTCATTGACTTGAGCAAAATCGTACGGCCGCACGTCCAACCGGTCGATGAACTTCCATTGTGCCTGAAACCTCATGAAAACGGGTATATCGGGGCCACTTGAAGGGCCGTATGCATGCTTGAAGACGGAGCTGAGGATGACTTCATAGATGTGATGCCGACAGGGGAAGTACATGAGTTCTCTGCCAAGACCTTTCTCAATCAGGACGCAGGCCCCGATATGAATCCCGGTGTTCGACGCTGTCGTGTCGAAAGACAGTCCCCGCACGCGCTCTTCCATCCTGTGTTCCTTGACCAAATCCAAGCAAACTCGCGCTATCTTCTCGCCGGTTCCGGACGTCACCTTAGGAACGCCGAGCAACTTCTCCTTGCCGTCGCCAGAGACGAGGACGGCGATCCGGTCAACGCTCTCCTTCCATTGCTCATTGTCAGGTAGGAGCTTACCGTCCCAATGCAAGACAAGAGGCTGACCAGGACAAACTTCGTCGGATTGATAACTTTCAGCAGCCACCTTCCTGAGAGCCTTGCGTGTGCGGTACATGGTACTGGCAGAAATGGACAGTTCATCCAAGTCAAAACCTAGTGATTTAGCCGCTGCAGCGTACGACATAGCTGAATCGCGGTACGAAATATTCAGCCGATCGTAGGTAGTCGTCACATCCTGTGAGATCAGATTCCTGCGTCGCTTCTTGGTATTTCCCTTGGAGGAGGATGGAAAAACTTCCACGGTTGGGTCAACGACATCTGAGTCAGTCTCTGACGAAGTTGAAATCACTAAAGCCCCCGTATCTTCTGCAGCTCCTTGTTCCTTCCTGGCCTTCTCCTGTTGTTCCTTAATCTTGTCCAGCCTCTTCCTTTTCCTAATCTCCTTATAGTGAAGCTTCATGTCAACAGGGCCCATGCTGCAGGAGTTTGGATCTTCACGCTGCATGTCGAGAAAGTGGATGTCCTCCTGATTCTTCATCATTTCCTTAGCCTGTGAATGAGCAATGTCCATGATCTCCTTCGCTATTGCCTCCTTGAACATCGCCTCCTTCACTCGGAAGGACTCTGCTTTATGTGACTTGTGCTTCACAAGCCGGTCGTATTCCTTGAGAAGGGATTCCATCTTCCTCAAGGCCGAATCTCGACGCATCATGGGGATTCTCGCTCTCTCCCAAAATATGAGACAGGCATCCAGGCACAGGTTCAGGCATTTAGTACGTCCAAATTTTTGCTCCTTTTGGTGGTAAAAGTACTTTTTGAGTACTTGCAACTGAGTTGGAAGGCCACTTGATGTGATGTTCGCATCCGTCTGGCCAATAAGAAACACTTCTGTTTTCGCTCTGGTAGACACCTGGAAAAGAAAACAAACTAAATAATTCCACAAAAATAATTTCACATCGTAATTAATTTCATTAATTAAATAAAGAAAAGCAGTAACTGGGACTCGAACCAGTGTCATAGCCGTTTGGCGGCATCGCTCAAGTCGGCGTACACAGCACGCTATCCACTACACCATCTAGGGAGTGGATAGCGTGCTGTGTACGCCGACTTGAGCGATGCCGCCAAACGGCTATGACACTGGTTCGAGTCCCAGTTACTGCTTTTCTTTATTTATAAAACTGATACGTGTACACTACGTTCTCTTTGACAATTCATTAATTAAATAAATTTCAATACCGCAGTAAAATTACATTAATTAGTATCATAAATAATTACCAGCTTAGTTGTCCAATATGCAACAGACTAATTAATTTCATGTAATATTAATAATAAATATCACTACCACAGTAAAATGACAGAAATTAAATAATAATAAATTTCAATACCACAGTAAAATGAGATAATTAGAAGCATATATAATTACCTCCATAGTTGTCCAATAGGCTATACAACACGAACCGCTCAAGTGACGAAGAAAACCGTCTTCACTGCAGGCAGGCGAGAAATGAACTGACAAAAGGTCGTCAAAGTTGGGGACCTCTAAATGCAGCGCGATCTGGTTCAAACCTGCACAAACTTGTTTTCTTGTTCTTTAGAATACGGAGAAACGTGTGGATTAAAACTCCAAGCTCATTTTTATTTTACCCTATAGGTATGAAACACCCTAATACACATATGATGGTCATGTGTCGCCTGTAAACCCAAAACGATTCAGTTGTTTTAATAAAAATAAGCCGTGTAAACCTAAAACGATATACATCTATCGAAGAATAACCTTAAAAACTGTCTACTAGATACTGGAAATTTTGTTACTTATTTAATCTCACCATGTTCTACTCTATATATATATATATATTTATTACCCGCAAATCCTTTACAATATACGCACAAACCTTTGAAACCGTATTTAATTTTCACGACGACTAAAATAATTTACTGTCATATACTATAAGTGTGAATTTTATTTACTAATTGTCATTATTACTAACAAAATTCCTTCTAATACCGAAAACAAACACAAAATAATTATTAAACACAAAATAGGCAGGCTGTATTTAAGACTAATGAAAGGTGAAAGGAAGAAAAAGAAATGAGTCATCGGACAGTAAAACCCCAATTTTTAAATCTCTCTCTCCGACTGAACGAAACGAAAACTTAAGAAAACGGACTGAGGAAGGAATCAACGCGAAGAAAAAAGAAAAACGACTCTCGAATTAAATTTCTGACACAAACTGGGTCGCGACAGAGTCCGACTCAACAAAATAAAAATTTGAGTCGAAACGTTTTGGAAGTCTAGACTCCAACGAGAAGCGAAAAAAAACGACTGAAAATTTGATCGCGAAATTTGGAGGGACGCTATGAGGATTTCGAGAGTGAGGCGCCATTTTGAAATACAGTTACACTGAATTGTTAAGAAATTTAAATCGAAATTTGCTTGCAAATGGATTAATACAATGCATCTTACTATTTAACTAATCGAAACAGAATATCTATCAATTTTATAAATACTATAAAACGGTTAGCAATGTAATATAGCCGAAAGATAAGGCGCGTAGAGAAGACGTGGGAATGCCCGTATTTGAATGTAATAGGGCCACCGCTTGCCACCAAATAATGTAGTGATTCCAATTCCTTCAGTTATAATTCCTTATTTACTTTACTTTCTATGTAATTTCTTTTTATGTTTTGCCATCTTCTTTACACTCGCTTCGCTGTACTTTATAAATACGGGTAGACGTGGCCGTGGGTGCCATTTTACACTTTCGAATAATGCAAAAGACCAGGGGATTAATTATACACTTCATTAACACTTCACTGACTTTTATTTATACCGAAACACTTTTAGATAAACGGAGTAATGCGAGAGGGGGATTAACGTTAACATTTCAATCGGAGAGAGACACAAAAGAATATTCTAAATTTAAAAAAAACATCGTAATACACAAAACACCTTATTTCGCTGAGAGCCGTCCGATCACTGCCTTTTTGGGCATTTCTCTCTCGTCCCTAAACCAATTTCGAGTGTTTCCAATTTGTATTTTTATATTTTTAATTTCTTATTATAACAAAACATTTAATTAAACATTCTTAAATTGTTATAAACAAACACTTAATTAAACATTATTAAATTCTTATAAATAAACATTTAATGCTTAATTAGACATTCCTACCTTTTGGTGTATATATATATATATATATATATATTATATATATATATATTATCACAGGTAAGATAATAAAAATGGATATTTATCATACGCCCAATCTCCCCACACAATAAACATTTCAAAAACTTTGATGGTTATCCGGCACTCGCCCTCCCTTTTGGCCCAATTAATTTTTTAAAAATTATTTTCCAGTTTTAGATGATTGTATTTTGAGTGTCACTAAACTCCTTCAGATTTCCTTTTCTGATTATTCCGACGGAGATGCATGGGAGTTAATAAAACACGAGTTGTTCATTTAAACCGATATTTATCATACGCCCAATCTCTCGATACAATAAACATTTTAAAAACTTTGATGGCTATGCTCGCCCTCCCATTTCTGCTAATTAGCTTTTCTAAATTATATTCCAGTTTTAGCTGATTGTAAAAGTCGCTAAACAATTTCATATATATCAGCACTGACTCATACGCGATACTTTATGTTACCACCCGTTATTAAAAATTAATGAAAAATCTTAAAACGCCTATCTTAAACTTGTCCACGGAATTTTATTTCTACTCGTCCAAACGAGATTTTAGTCCGAAACGAACTGCCCCGAAAGTCCAAATTTATTTTCCAGTGGCGCTAAACAACTTTATATATATATATATATATATTACAGGTAAGGTAATAAAGCATTTTACTCCAATTTAATCTTTTAAACCACGGGTTAACCATTTGAGCCGATAATACATGTCACGAAAGGTAAATCCCGATTGGTTGTCACTAAACAACTTATATACAGTATGTATATATATATATATATATATATATATATATATATATATAATATTCAATTTTTATGTTGAAATCCCTCCATCTAAATAGTTCTCTCTCTCTCTCTCTCTCTCTCTCTCTCTCTCTACGAATGTGTTTCAATTCTGAAAGAAATCTATGGAATGAATAAGAAATATTTGGCAAAGACACGCCCCACTGAATTCGCGGCTCGTCCAATTATAACCCAATGGGCGGTACTTGAGGACGAACCCAGGATCTGTGGTCGGTGGAAAGTCTCGCTTACACGTTATGGACCACCCAAATTTTACAGACGGCCAATAGGAAACTCGCGATTCGGATATTAGGGGTGGCTACAATTAGGACCGCATATATAAAAGGGTGCACTTTCAGCTGGAATACACAAAAGTTGTTTTTATCAAAGAGTGACTACGGGAATATATCGCCATGAGTCATTCACAAGAGCTTCACAATTCCCCGCAATTGTTTGAGGAGGCGGATTTCTATGCAGGCGCAACGCTCCACCTTCTCGCCGCGACTGACCGGAATGATCTTTTCTCCACACAAAATGTTAATGATATCTGCAATGATCCTCCGTTTGAACCAACAGAAGCTCTACCTTCTAGATGTAAGTAATTAATTTAATTTGTGATTCATTCACGGTATATATATATATATATATACACTTCGTTTCATTCAGTGCCAGTGTTAAATAAGTTATAAAAAGCCATAATAAATGCGGTTTGGAAAACTAAGGGGTTCAAAAAAACATTAGCCCCCTCCCCATTTGCAGCTTACATGTTTACTTATATCGAAATAGTTTTTAGTGATTATAAAAATATATAAAATTCTTTATTTATTGCAGGTATTAAAACTACTCTAGCTGATAAAGTGATAATATAATGGCTTCTAAATTAATTGGTGATTCGGAGAGGCAACGTGTGATAGATCGTATACGAGCAATAACATTTCGGGAAGCTCGTGATGCTGGAGCCACATTTATAACACGTTCATGGTAGCCAAAAAGTTGCGAAGATGTGAGGACTTCGTCAAAAGAAATTGGAATAAAACTTTGGATGAATGTGAAAAGGATACAATCAAATCTGGGTGCCCAAATTTGCCACTCTCTCAGGAAACAAAGAACATCACTGACAGCGGTACGCGTAAGCGGAAAAACAGCTGTGCTAAACTTTCTAGAGAGATCGAAGTGTTGAGAGGAAAGATCGTTAGTGGTGAGATCATTCGATTGTACCGTCATAGGCAAGGTTTAAATCCTTGGCATGAACTTCCAAAGCCAAGAAAAACTCAACTTAACATCGATGACAGAATATGGTTTGCCCATTATCTTGAAGATTGGGATGTGGATGATTTCATGCATTTAGCTGTCTCCGATGAATTTTTTGTTTACGTAACACGTCGGCCTAACTACCAAAATGATCGAGTGTGGGCCACAACACCAGATGAAATCGATGACACTGAACATTGTTGGGAATTATTAAAAAGTCCAGACTGTGTTGGTGTGTTTGTTTTGTTCACTGCAAAGAAGCTCATATGGGTGCTGACGCCAAATGGTCAGAGTTGGGATGGACAGTATTTTCGTGATATTATTCTATCCAGCATGTCATTCCTTTTCTAAGAAACCCAAACAATGTTATGGATGTCGATCAGGTCACACTTCTGCACGATAAGGCCCCCTGCTTTAAGGCATTAGCCACTCAACAGTTGTTGCGGAACCATGAGATCGATTTCTTTGGAAATGAAGAATGGCCAGGAAATTCTCCTGACCTGAACGTCTGGGAACACATTGGACCAGTTATAAAGGACAAAGTGAATGTCTCTTGTTTCAAGAACCTGCAGCAAATCGATTTTCGAAGGATACAATGACGCAACACATTGAAACTGTTTTAGCAAATTTGCGTAACGATGAAGATCTTTTCACGTCACTCTTGGCAAGCTACCCAAAGCGAATTCAGGCTGTCTTGGAAGCCAATGGCGGGAACATCAAATGTTAATTGTTTCTCATTAAATGCAGGATTAAATTCTCTTTTGTAAGGTATATTTAGTTTACTGTACCTCTAATGGTTTAGGCCATGGGCGGGGGGGCTAAGGTTTATTGGAGCCCCGTAGTTTGTGATTTAGACGGAATGCCATTCAAGGTTTATGTTTATATATATACACACATCGTGTTATTCAGTGCAATTGTTATAAATAAAAAAGCCATAATAAAACGAAGTGATAGGATATCTGCCCAGGCGATCGAGACCCGGCGCCGGCAGACAATGCGTAGCACACCCAGCTAATCTTCCTTCCTGAGAACGTCATTTAGACAGTGAATTTTAATATGCGATGGTGTGGTGTCCTTTGAAAGTGAAATTTTATTACGCGCTTGTTTTCCTGTACGTGATACCTTAAATTTTTTTAGAAAGTTCTACAGGGAGGGCTTTAGAATTACCGAAACTTTAAAGAATTGCCTGCGGTCCCAGGTTTGAGACCCGGTGCTGACAGACGAGCGTAGCACACCCAACTAATCTTCCTTTTGACCCCGGTTAGATTAGTTGCATGCTGTTTATTATTTGCTCCCTCGTGGCTATTTCGTTTATTATATATATATATATATATGGTGTGGAAGTGATAATACATTTTCAACTCATTACATGAAATATATCGTGAAAGCTAAGGGTATCACGCTTAACCATGCGAACCCACGAGTCGTTAAATTTGACTCGTTGAAGGATCTAGTGTGCTTCAAAGATGAGGGCGACCAGCCACCCCAACCGACTGTGGGGATCCACAATTTTTGTGCGCAGAAAATGGGGGGCGTGAAGGAATTTACGGGCACGAAGGTATGCCGTAACACCTATAGGAAACGTTACCAGGTGCCTGGTACCTATGATACCGTACCCTTTGGATAACTTAATCCTTGATTGTATATATATATATATATAGATATATATATATATATATATATAATATATATATATAGGTATATATATATATGTCTATTGTTTACGATATGTTTATTTATCATGTATATTTGTTTCAATTAGAGTTTCATTTTCTCCTTTGTGTGCCAGCGTATGTACAGTCCTAAGCTCCGCCCACTGAAGCTCAATCAAAGGGTCACATGACTCCTGCTACTACCTGGGCATACCTCTACCCCGGCGTGCTCAGTTGACCTCTGCAAGCCCTGGATCTCAGAAGTGTATTTTCTCACGTAGACGAAAAAGAGTGATGGCTACATTTGATATTGCGTGTTCGACGTTTATGAAGTGGTATTCGGTAAATTCGGAAGATTTGGTGAATACTGAAAGACGGCCTTGCCCCACCTCCTTTGAAACTTTTAAGGCAACATTGAATCGCGTGAGGCTTGAGGAACAAGATGTTCAAATACTCTATGAATATTCTGGCGAGAGCATTGCCGGATTTCGCGGCACAAACGATGTAATGGACTACGTTGTAGGGCTAAACTATATAAAAGCGTACATATACTGTGATGTGAAAGAAACAACGCGTGCAGAGGAGATGCAACGGATATGGTTAATGAGTCTTGTTGATGAGTGGTAGACAGGCGGTATTATGTCATGCAGCATCATACCGAATACGCGTGCCCTGAGGCTGAGAATGTAAACCATTTCATCATGGACAAGCTAAAGTACTTTTACCACTACATTCATATATATCATGACGAGGTTCGCAGTGAGGTTGTGGGAGTTTTAAATAGAGTTTAGAGACGAGTATCGATTGCTAAACAAAAAGGATAAATACGGTCACATGTTTCTCTCAAATAGTGCACCGGATTGTTCATGTGTGGAGAAAATGAACGTCTAGGGCGCATTCCTATAAAACATTAAAACTGAAATTACCCCATGTGTCGGAAAATTGCCCCGTATAATGGCTACAAGTACTCGCATGATTCATGCTAGAACAAACTCGTACACGATACAACAGTTTATGGTGTGACTCACTTCCTCCCGTCGAGCCAATCCGCCCACCCGTGGCTCATAATCATCTCAGAGCTTGAACCAACAGGACGTGCACTCCTCGAATACGATGGAACTTCCTTTGAGAAGCATTCTCAATGCCGTGTACGATGTGTCCGTGACGAAGTCATTGCGCGTGTTCAGGCGTGAAACTGGTGCCATTAACTATGTACTTGAAACGACTTGTAGACAAGCAATCTCTGGTAAGCGTAATGTTATTTATTTAAGTGTTGAGGAGATGAATAGAGTCTTCGTGATAGTTGAGAAGTGGGGTGAGGACCGTTATAAAATACCTGCAGGTGTAGGTACAAGAAGAGAACAGATTAGTGATGCCCCCTCATATGCCGTTGTTTGTACGTTGTGTATAAATGCATTGATATACGACTGATGTGGAAGAATGCATCTGATAATAACGTTCTTGACACCACTCGAAACCGATTCATCCTCGACAGAATGTTTGAAATCGTCGGATTCCGCAAGCTGAAGCCAAAATTAGACGCGCGTGTTATGGATATGATCTATTTTGACACGGTACTTGAATGAATACGCATACACCGCTCTGCTCGACGGGTTTATCAAATGTAGGAATGAACAAGGCGAGAATGGTCTAGAGATGGATGCTTATTTAAAAGGTTTAGACTCTTCGAAATATCATGAACTTTGGTACAAAGAACTTGAGCGGTAAAGAGCAGAGCTCGCCTACATTGTTCACCCTGAAGAATTGTACCTCTATATAATGAGCAGCTGTTGTTAAGACTTAGAAGATTATTTAAATTGCTGCTATGCATTGTGAAGAAGCGTTCACGATTGAATAGCTCGAGTCGGTAAGAAAAAAACCCTCGATTGGAAAGGAGTGTTTATAAACTTGTACTTAATAATGATGTGGTGGCTAACGATGACCTCTTTTTGCGTGCTTCTGAATGTATTCTAGCCGTGTTTAAAGATGACTTGCCGACCGAATGTAAAGTGGGCACAAAAATAGTATTGAACGATATGAAGGCCATTTACATCGAGTATAGTTATCCCTATAACTTGAGCGGTGAAATAATGTTAAATCGTATTTATTGCTTAGTGCAAAGCAATAATGATGTGACTGTAGACTCGATTACGTGCGAGTTTAGTGTTTTAGTTAAGCGCAGTAGAACATAAAGTGAATGTATTTTGATGTATATTTATTTTCAATATATTTAATTATTTAATATAATTGTATATATACACATATATATTCCTCTACTAATATATTGATGATTATACTCCATCGTTTAGTATATATATTATTATTTTTTATTTTATTTTTTGATTATATATATATTCTATCGTTCGTATTTCTTTTATTATTAATAATTTTTTTTGCATATATTCCTCGTTTGTATAGGAGTGTGTATTTATTTTTTATATATTTCGTGAAATTGAATCCAATAATTCTTCTAAATAAACAGAATGATGTAATGGTGTTTTATTTAATTCTATTGGTTGTAAATATAACGATACCATTATTTAATTATATGTATACCAAATGGCTGGTTACGCCTTCGAAACCAACTGACGGATTTCTAAGCCAACTGTCAAGAATATCTGAATAGCGCAATATGGCAGCTGAAAAGTTAATTAATATATACACATACATCTGCCTTCCAGGTCTTCTAAGTCAACTGGCGGGTTAAGCCAACTGGCGGATTAAACCAAGTGACGGATTATGCCAACTGTCGAGAATATGTGCTTTAATTAAATAAATAGCGCAATCTGGCAACTCAACCCTAATAATGTTCACCTGAACAAACCAATTACGCCTTTTAAGCCAGATTAAGCCTTCTAAGCCAACTGGCGGATTAAGCCAACTGGTTTCTACGCCAACTGGCGGATTTCGAGTTCTAATTCAAGTGTTGCTACCATGATCTCTCATTGGGGTTCTGCTTCTCGCAGAAGCTGGATGGTCTCTTCCTCTCTCTCTCCTCTCTCTCTCTCTTAAGTTAGGTATACCCCTTTGGGGGGGGTGAGGCCGTCCCACCTTCTCCTCCAAAGAGCTTAGGTGGACTCCCTCAGTCCCCTTCCCCTTCATTGCAGCGTGGGGGGATAACCCCTCCTCTTGTTACATACCCCCATCCGCTTTACAGCATTGACTTGTTGCAAGACCCCTTCCCTTTGTTGCAAAACCTCTTGCAACATTCCCCTCCCCCTTTGCAACACTGATCAACATTTGGAATTGCATTGCACTCGTCCATTTTGCGGGCATACTGCTAAGGCCAGGACCTCCAAGCCTCCCTCATGAAACAAGCACCAATCTCTCCCTTCTTATCATCCTGACCACATCCACCCACATTCAGACACCTAAGCCTGAGCCGTCGCTAGAAAGCCCCCACTGTCCCCCTTCTCTGACCGTTCCTGTTTGTGGAAAGTTACACACAGGTGGGAGGGGTTTCCCTCCTCCCGCACCTCCCCTTATTTTTACTCGCTTTTTACGACACGCTGGGACCACGTGGGAAGAATTCTTTAAAATCCCTATCCTCAGGGATTTCGTACCTTAATAGTTGAAAATTATCAGCGTTAACCCTTTAACGCCGGAATTGTTTGTAGGGTTAAGTTATGAATGCGTGTATTTGAAAGGTTACCAATATGTAGCGGTCGTCCTTTTATGGTTAAATTTCATATTATTGCCTTCAGACCAAATATAGATTCTGTTCAAAGTGTTTTTAGAGATCCTCTATCTTCTGGGTTTCTTATTTTTCTGCTAATTTTTGTCATCGGCAAAGGATGTTATTGTGCTGTCACTGTAACTTCCTCAGCTATATCAGTTAGCATGATTATGAAGAAAAATGAAAGTAATACTGTTCCTTGTGGGACTGAGCTAAGGACCTCTGACTCTGATATAATATGCACAGACTTTGCCAAGGCGCTCGACAAGTGTGATCATGGAATCATAGCACATAAACTGAAATATATAAGAATAACAGGAAATTGTATACCCATTTTCCTGTTATTCTTATATATTTCAGTTTATGTGCTATGATTCCATGATCACACTTGTCGAGCGCCTTGGCAAAGTCTGTGCATATTATATCAGAGTTTTCATTATTTTCAAGTGCATCAGTAATGTTGTTATAGTGTATCATTTGTTGTGATAGGCATGTCTTCTTGACCGGAATCCGTGTTGGTTATCATTTAATTTTTCCCGAGTTTCCAAAACGTCATCCAATTTTCCTTTCACTATTCTTTCAAATATTTTGGTGAGATAAGATACTTGGTATTTCTTCCGTGCCTGTTGATCGTCTCCATATTCAATATACAGTAGGTAGTGGCTTAGCGATTTAATTCTTGCAGTTTTTGATCAGTGTGGCATTCCATTTGTCTGGGCTTGCCGTCGAATATGGATCAAAAATTGACTTAGTGGACGTAAACAAAAAGTTGTCATTAATGGTAAAGCGTCAACTGGAAAAATGTAACTAGCGGCGTGCTTCAGGGATCAGTTCTGGAACCAGTTATTTTTATTATTTATATCAATGATATCGACATAGGAATTAAGAATATAATTTCAAAATTTGAGGATGATGCCAAACTAGGGGGACGAACGAGATCAGCGGAAGAACGTTTGCGGATTCAAGAAGATATTAATAAATTACTCGAATGGGCAGAAATTTGGCAAATGAACTATAATATAAATAAGTGCAAAACGTTGCATATCAGTTGAAACAATGTTAAAATATTTTATGTGAAACAAGACAATAACGAGTGTTATGGAAGAGAAAATTTCGGTATTATTGTTGATGACACTATTAAGCCGAGTAAGCAATGTATCGAAGCGGTTATAAAAGCAAATAGAATCTTAGAAATCTCAGATCATTTGAATTTAAGTCGGAGAAAACGATGCTACCATTATATAATTCCTTAGTACAACTCCACCTGCAATACTGCGTTCAGTTCTGAACCCCATATTTACGATAGGACATGGAGATAGTGCAGTGACGGGCTACTAAGATGAGTCCTACACTTACAAACAAATCATACGCTGCCCGTTTACAAGCATTAAATTTATCCTCACCTTTATAAAAGCGTATTCGAGAAGATTTAAGCCAGGTACTTAAAATTATTGAAAAGCTTTTGATAATGTCGACGCCAAAACATATTTCGCCTTCAGAAATGCTTCAGAAATATAACTCACGGTAATGGTCTCAAATTAATGGGAAAACATTTTAATTCTAATGAAGCTAAACATTTCTTCTTCAAGTTAATAGACTTAATTTCTATAGTTAATTTGTGGAATGGATTGCCAGCCACTTTAGTTCAAAGCAATTCGATCGAGTCCTTTAAGTTAAAAAGAGACTTGATGCTTATCTTATTTTAAACCCCCAGTTGGAAGCATTTGTTACCGCATATAAGTATTGTAAAATTTTCAGTTTGATTCACTCTTCTGTACTTCAAGATTTTCATTTTATCTTTAAATTTCTTTCTTTCCTTTCAACCTCTTTGCTTTGCTTTAAAACTTTCACTTGTCTTTAAATTTCATTACATATTTTAACCTTCCTTCTAAAACAGAGCCCCATAGGAACCAGCTAGTCTGCTGCTTTTTGGTGTCCTTTGTATTCCTTTGTTTTCCTTCCAATATTACTTCATTTTAACACAGTGACCAACGGAAATTATTATCATTGCTATGTTTAAATACTGACTCCTTTTGACTTATGACTTCTTTCATAACTGTTGACATATAATCGTTGTTAGTTAATGAAAAAATTTTTTCCTCAGCAAACATCCCAATTTCTCTTACTGTCCTAGTACTCTTATATAAATACAGTGGACTACATCGTGGACAAATTCGTAACACCGCTTTCTGTTGATCAGCGAAGTTAAGCGACACTAGGTCTGGTTAGTGGTTGGGAGTGGAGATCATTCTCTGCTTTCAGATTATGTAGTGTCCCGTGGTTTGGACCCCACGTAAAGCTGTAAGTCCCCTCCCTCATAAGAACTTATATGTTGCGAAGGAGGTTAAACAATGTAAATATAGTGGTTTCCTGAAATATTATTTTTCTAAATCTGTTCCTATTTGAAATTCCAATATTCTAAAACAGGTATACTTTTCTTTTCCAGATATACTTGGCGAATAATGTAACCTTTGACCAGAATGGCAGACCTGATGTAAAAACGCTTCCATTGTTTGCTGCTCAGGTTGGCACCTCTGCCTCCTTAACAATGAAGCTTACGCACCATGGAGGACTGTGCGGTCGTTATGTCATTGTTCTTAGAGAAGTTGCAAAAGAGTTTCTGATATTCTTTGAACTTCAAGGAACTGGATTTGCTTTCAAATAAAGTACTGCAGATATATTAGTATTCAGACCAGTTACTTTATTAAGAGTAGTATACAAATCTGCATTAAAAATGTAACTGAGTTTAGGACGTTTTTTGTTCATCTAGATTTTTAAAATTAATTTATGAAACTTGTGTGATTAAGACACTTGATAGTTATTAGTCTTTTCCGTTTGGCGGACTGTACAGATTTTTACGAAACTTAGCAAATCAATTATTCACATATTTTATCCTGAGAAAATGTCTAATTCCAAACGTAACTTAACTAATAACCAAACCTAACCTACCTAACCTAACCTACCCTAACTTACATTTCCCTTGGATAAGGGTAAAATTTGTAAATAATTGATCTGTTAAGTTTCGTAAAAATCTGTAGCAGTCCGCCAAACCGAAAGGACTCCATTATTATGCTTAGGTTACATTGTTATAATCCAATAAATAAGATTTAGAAACTGCTATTTTCTTTATGATATATTCTTTCATATAAATGGACATTAAGCCTAATTTATCTCGTATTATAGATACAGTGATAACAACTTATCACATCTCTTGACAAGATATAAGGTCATAACCTTACACTAAATTATTATTACTGTACAGCGAAAAATAAATTATTTAAGCGCTCATCATAATTATAATTTAAAATATTTCCTCTTTATGAACATGTAGTGCCATCCCATCAATATTATTGTAACTGAGTGCGCATCATGTTCAAAGCATGGATCACCTGAAGATCAGGGCCCCCAGCCTTCTTTAGTTAGTTTTATAAGGCTAACTAACGAAAATATCACGACCTAACCTAACCAATCGTCAAGGACATACAGTTGACCTAACGATTGGTTAGGTTAGGTCGTGATATTTTCATTAGTTAGCCTTATAAGGCTAACTAAAGAAGTCTGGGGGCCCTGATTTACAGGTGATCCGATTTGCATTTTTGAGGAATGAGGAAAGTGTTTTATAACATTCTCACGTTATAATTAAATTTACTGAAAATTTCGAAGAAACTGTAACTGAGCTCTACTTTTAGGCAATATGTAATAGTTGATAATGCAAATTTTTATTTATGTAAAATTCTTTTTTCCGATATGTGTAAAAATTAAACCAAAATTTCATGCCATACCCTGTCTGTTTGCTTACCAAAGTCTGGTTTCCGAGTTAGTTTGTATGATAAGCACTTCATAACCACACCCAGAAATGTATGTTTTTGCTTGGCTTACCGATAATTAGATGCAAACTCGACAGCGTCCCTTCAACTGCTCCATTTTAGTTTCAATCGAAGAAGATTATGAATAAATTGCTAAACGATTGAATTAAAGTATTTTGTATATTTATTTGAGTTCCCCCTCTCCGGATGGCATCGGGTGGGCTGTGTTGGAGGTATGTAGGACAAAAGCCCCCTCGGACAAAAGCCCCCTAGGACAAAAGCCCCGTAGGAAAAATAATAAGAATTTTTTTTAATCATTATTTTTATTCTTTATTATTTACAGTTTATGAACACTTCTCTGACATGTAAAATATTACATTTATTATATCATAAGACTGCAATAAAGAAGGCATTATAAGTATTATGCAGTAGCACACATTAACGCTAATATTTACACAACCATAAAAAATTACATTATAAAAGGATCATCATGCCTTATCTAGGCAAGTCAGCTTTATAAGTATTATACAGTAGCACACATTAACACTTGCATTACACTGGTATGCATCAATTTTGCTGTCAAGGGTTTTGTAAGTGATTCTTATAGAGATTTCCTGCTGATTTTGAATCTGCAATCCGTTTTTCTCAATCAGCTCAGGTTATCCGGCTATGGCCTCATAAGTAAAATAGAATTTTTCGTGATTTTGTCAAAGCGGAATTGGAACAGTAACATCTATCATCACTTGTTTCACTTGTATAATATCTTTTTTTACTTTTCAGGCATATAGATAAAATATTTCATAATGAATAGAGCGTGTAAAAATGATCCCAATAGATTCTGCTACATATGTGGGACGGTTACCATGCCAAATAACCAGTCCCAAATCACTAAATTTGTGAAGACAATGTATAGAGCATACTTTGGAATTAAGCTAGGGGACAAGGACAAAAATTTCGCCCCTCATATGTGCTGCAAGACGTGCTTGAAAATTTGAGAAGATGGAGCAAAGGCAGAGCGAAATCTTTGCCTTTTGGAATTCCCATGATTTGGAGAGAAGGAAAGGATCACGTGACAAATTGCTATTTCTGCATGACAAACCTCCAAGGTGGGCTTATAAATTTATTTTTCTTAAATATTTTGAAATCCTCGTATGAAACTTGACATAATATTCACCATAATGTAATATTCACCATATATAGCATAATATTCACCATAATGGTAATCATACATTTACATATACATATTGTTAGAAAATACATTTACACATACATATTGTTATACAAGTTACATTTACATATACAATGATTGTATATTTTCTTTCTTTTTCATTCATATTGTCCCCGAAGGGACAATATGAATGAAAAAGAAAGAAAATATACAGACTCCATCGACCTATTTCATATCTTACAGACCGCAGCCTTCCCTCACGAGCCGCCACTGTCTGAATGCTTCTTCTATTTCATATGCAAGTTTTATATCCATGTTCCTGTGTTTCTATTTTCAGGAGTTAACAAGAAGAATAAACACATTGTTGTATACCCTGACATTCCATCTGCTATGAGACCTGTACCCCATGGTCCTGGAATTCCAATACCCGACCCACCCCAAACCCTGGACTTCGATGATTCTGATGATGAATCAATGACCAATGCCAATGACCAGTCCCAGTCGTATATACCTCAAAATACCGCTTCAAATGAGCCGAGGCCTCTCAACCAGGCCAAACTTAATGATCTTACCAGGGATTTAGGACTTTCCAAATTAGCTGCCGAGATCTTGGGCTCACGACTTCGAGAGGACAACTTGCTGGCTCCGGGAACAACATTCTCCTGGTATAGGAAACGAGAGGAAGAATTCCGCAAGTTTTTTGCAGTGCACGAAAATACCTCTTCCTTAGTGTACTGCTGCAATGTTGAGGGGCTAATCGAATCCTTGGGCCTGCCATATAACGCATCAGAATGGAGGCTATTTATAGATTCGTCTAAACGAAGTTTGAAAGCAGTACTTCTCAACATTGGGAATAGGGTTGCATCAGTCCCTGTAGCACATTCCGTACAACTTACTGAGAGCTACGATAACATGAAAATTTTACTGGATGCTCTCGTATACGACCACCATAACTGAAGGATCTGTGGAGATTTGAAGGTAATACTAATATCATAAGTAAACTATTGCTATTGACTATGTTGTTTTTCCAAAGGTTATTTGAGAGCGTATAAGAACACTTAACTTCCCCACAGAAGTGATACAGTGCAATGCATAGATTTTTTTATCTGATAGAACAAATTCTCTAAATTCTTTAAATATTTTCATTTTTTTTCAGATTGTGGCATTTGTATTGGGAATGCAAGGGGATACACGAAATACCCATGTTTCCTCTGCAAATGGGATAGCCGAGCGGATGAGAAGCACTATGCACAGCGTGAATGGGCATCCAGAGAGAATTTGAACCTGGGTCGCATAATGTCGTTTCAGTGCCTCTTGTACCACCAACAAAAATTTTGCTCCCACCACTTCATATTAAGCTGGGCTTGATGAAAAATTTCATCAAATCAATGAATGAGGAGGGTTCAGCATTCCGATATCTCGAGAGTAAATTTCCTCATATATCTGATGCTAAACTAAATGCTGGGGTTTTTGATGGTCCTCAAATTCGAACTTTGATCAAGGATACTCAGTTCGAAAACGCAATGACTCCAACTGAGAAGAATGCCTGGCAGGCATTCAAATCAGTCGTCACTGATTTTCTTGGCAAGCGTAGAAGTCCAGAATACGAGTCCGTTGTCGAAAACTTGGTGGAAGCTTTCAAAGCTCATGGGTCGCGCATGTCCATAAAAATGCACTTTTTGTGGTCCCACTTGGACTATTTTCCTGAAAATTGCGGGGATTATAGTGAGGAACAGGGTGAACGATTTCACCAAGATATCAAAATAATGGAAGAGAGGTACCAGGGAAACTGGGATATCATATGCTGGCGGACTATTGCTGGTGTTTGAAGCGAGACGTGCCCGAAGAAAAACACAGACGGAAAGCCAAAAAAACTTCATTCCTTCCTCAATAAACTTTTTTCCATATTCATTGTATGAATAAAAGTATTTATTCACACAATGTTTTCATTTTTCACGAGTGTTCTTATATTACTCGTATCTACAGTGTTTAAGCTAAAAAAATCAATAAATTTGGGGATAAAATTGGACTTATAATAAATGGCCAATAGAGAAAAAACCTGACCTCATTGAGGAAAATCAATGTCATTTTGGAATTAGCATGGTCGAATTATATAATATGAGTTGAAAAAACCCTCACAGCAGACAAAAAGATTTCATATGCATACCAGTGTTATCTGGATTTCTTGATGTAATTTTTTTGTGTATATTATCTTCTGCTTCTGCCTTCCTGCAGGTGCTGTACGATTTATTTTGAGAGGAAACCTGCAAAATAGTTCACATTAATAAGTACATTGCAAACTATTTTTAGTTAAGTTGCGTGCGATCAATACTCCCAAGCAGCACAAAAAGTAGTGTCCATTACTGGTTAATTGATATCAGTGATAGTGAACTGGTGGTAATGACACGCAGATAGCTAAACGTCTATGGTACTCTTAAGGAATTTTGATGGTTCAATAATAACAGACTTTACAATATGTTGATAGTCTTCCGTAGACCCTTCAAACTTTATGACTAGAGGAACCAACAGATTCTAAGTTTATTGTTACCTGTACAGTATATGGATGGATTAACATTAGAGAACGAAGCTATAGAGAATCAATGACCTTTTATCGATGGAAATTATATGATAAATTTTCCCCAGAAAATTTTTTGCATGAAAAACGAATGTAACGTTGAAATTGCTGAACCCGTAAACTGCGCGAGCCCCCAGTTACGAGTCGAGCCAAAAACATGGGCTGCGCAAAGAGATATCTCAGTTTAAAGTTTAAATCCGTGTATACGGGGCTGCGCAAAATGGTCAGAAGCGAGAGCCGTGATATTACGGGTTTTAACTGTCTTTACAACATATGAGGCCATAAAACGTGAAGAACCTACAGCTTTACGAGGGATCCGAATCACAAATCGCTATATACACAGACACAGTGTTGCCTAACTTCACGAAAATTAGTATACACATTAAGGGAAAACCAGGGAGAATTTTAGTAACACAGTAACACACCCGCCACTCTCATTCACCCTATGAGAGGTACTTGGAGGGAGCCCTCTAAACGGCTAGGCACGCCTAAACGTCTTGGGTAATCTGCACCAATTTAGTGTACACGTTAAGATTTGAGAACCAGGGAAGAATTTAGTAACACACTCGCCGATCCTTGTCTTCCCCTAGGCTTGGACACCAAACAGCAACAGATCGGTGGGTCCCTACGAGGCTATCTCTTTAAGAAGGAAGGAAAGCAAAGAAGGGAGATTGAAATAAAGGAGAGAAATTCAAAGATAAAATGAAAATTATAAAGAAAAGAGGAGAGAATTCTACTGAAAATTCTACACTTTTATGCGTTAACAAATTCTTCTAACTGGAGATTTAAAGCAAGATAGATAAATAGTGCTGGAACTCTCATTTCTCCTGTCACTGTCCTCCTTAGTTGATCTTTTTCTGTGTCTCATCTAACCTGTGAGCAGTCCAGCATGCTGTCAAACACACACTTCTCTCCCTCTTCCCTACGTTTACTTGGTATACATTCATCTTACTGTATAATCTTTTCAAAATTTAAAAAGAATGGCTTCAATTTCAAGAGCCTCGAAGTCCACTGTGGAGGGGACCATAAATGTCCCCGCTTCTGCTGATACCGGAAAAGCAGACCCGGGCAGTGGTGCTTGATCTGCTACCGCCCATTTAAGATGTTCACAAACTTCTGCAACATTCGCGGCCTTTTCTCAAATTTTCAATCTGTTGAACACCTCCTCTCCTCCTCTAAACCTCATCTTCCTTCACTGAAACTCAGGTATCTGGGACGACTGACTGCAACCCCTTATCTGTACCCTCTTACTTTCTCTATATTCAGTTTCACTACAAAGTTGGACCCAACTTGTTCTCGTATTCTCGAACTCGAATCTTCCGAATTCTATACCCTCTAGCTACGGCTTACTTGCCAATCTCAAACTAAATACATCTGCGCTGTTTACCTTTCTCCTAATTCTACTGACTATCCAAAATTCTTTCACTACCTCACTTCCAAAATGGAATACATTCTATCCCCCTCTCCCTTTACTGAAATTTTCATTTTAGGAAATTTCAATGTTCACCACCTTTGGCTTACTTCCCATTTCACTAACATTCTTGGTGAACTAGCTTCCAACTTTTCTACTCTGAATGACCAGAGCAGATTATGCAGCACCCTACTCGTATCCCCGATCACCTTGGAGATAGGGCCAACACTGAATTTATTTCTTAACTCTTGTCCTTCTTCTTACGTACTCTGTGAAACCTTTTTCTTCGTTGGGCTCCTCCGACCACAATCTTATGTCTCCTGTCCTATCGCTGCAGTTCGGCCTTTGAATCCTCTCAAGAGGAGGCGCTTTTGGCAGTTTTTCGCCGCCAATTATATATACACCAGCATAATTATATGTACAGGGTGTCCCAAAAGTTATGGCCTAAAAATAAACTTTTACAATTCTTTTATTATAAATGATAGAGTCAAAGAACAATGATAAAAACAGGCATGAATGTTTTAAGTTTTATTTAATATAGTTAGTAAACCTCCACATGATATCCACCGTTCACAACAACTAGTCTAATTCTACGTTCAAATTCTAAAAAAGCTGAACGTATGAAATCTGGTGTAAGTGATGCGCATACCATATGTCATAAAAAGGCGCTTAACAACAAGGTGCTTAGCTTAACTTAGCCTAGCTCCTTAGCCTAACACATCAAATAGCCTCGTACTGTAGTTGATGCCGGAAGTTAAGTACTGTAAACTGTTTAAATGATGAATTTTGAAATCAATGAGTAATTTCCCCGTCTGAAATTTAAGCTTTTTTATTTGAACGTAGAATTAGACTAGTTGTTGTGAACGGTGGATATCATGTGGAGGTTCACTAACTATATTAAATAAAACATAAAGTATTCATGCCTGTTTTTATCATTGTTCTTTAACTCTATCATTTATAATAAAACAATTGTAACAGTTTATTTTTAGGTCATACCTTTTGGGACACCATGTATAATAAGATACAAATTTACCAGCGATGTCTCTCTTTAAATCAAAATAGGTACTTTATAGATATATATATGGGTTACATCGTGGCCAATGTCGTAACACCGCTTCCTGGAGATCAGCGAAGTTAAGCGACATTGGGTCTGGGTAGTAGTTGGATGGGAGACCGTCCTCTGCGCCCAGATTATGTAGCGACCCGTGGTTCGGATCCCACGTAAAACTGTAGGTCCCCTCCGTCATATGACCTTAGATGTTGCGAAGGAGGTTAAGCAACCCTAATTAAAAAAAAAAATATATATATATACACTTGGTATGGCAAAATAAACTAGACCACTCTTTTAAATGTACTGTACAGGGTGTCCGAGAATTATCTGTACAAGTTTTGGGTTTTATTAAAAGTCAACCATGAAGTGTAGAAATTCCAGTGTTGTCCCATTTTACAGAGAATCTCATTAAGTTTTTTATGATACCAAGTTTTGACAAGTTTTTAGAAATTCCAGTGTGTCCGAACATTATCTGTACAATTTCATCTTTTAATAAAATTCTTGATAACACACGTAAAATTCTTAAACAAGATTATTTAGAATCTGTATTTTCAAAAGTTTCTTTTATTAAAGTAACGTTGTTACAAACATTCGATATGTGCACCATTAGTGATTCGCAAAACATCCAATCGATACTCCAAATGTTGCCATGTACGCTGCAGCATATCCACATCAATTCGCTCAATAGCAGCTGTGATTCTTGCTTTTAAATCTTCAATGTCTGTCACCCGCGTACATTTCTAGAAAACTTGTCAAAACGTGGTATCAGCAAAAACTTAATGAGATTCTCTGTAAAATGGGACAACACTGGAATTTCTACACTTCATGGTTGACTTTTAATAAAACCCAAAACTTGTACAGATAATTCTCGGACACCCTGTATAATTTAAACAATTATAAGGATTTTTTTATGAGCAAAACAGACATACTAACGCTCAAAAGAGCGCGAAATCGAGGCTATAGGCCAAGAATAGGCTATTCCCAAATTTTAGTAGTTGCTAAACCATGGGCTAAGCCATATTTCTGATTTAACCTGCGAAATAATGCCGAAGTGGTCGCGTGAAGACTAATAAAAAAATGTTGGTTAGAAAAATGTTGGGGAGCACGAAAATTGAATTGAAATGAATAATCTTTATTAATAATAAAATAAATACATTGGTTTTACAATTTGCAATGACATAAATAGTTGTGAAGCTGGACTATTTATTTTATTTAATTTGGCCCTTAAGCTTTAGGCTTTACTTAAAGAATTTCCGAATAAGCCATGGACTAGAGTTGGTTTGAATTATATCATAGACAAAATGAAGGAAACTGGTGATGTAGAGCGTAGAAAGGGTAGTGGGAGGCCTTGAACGGCTCGAACACAAGCAAATATCGATCTCGTAAGGACAAGAATATTAAGTCAAGAAGAACCTGGGACGCATTTAACGCCAAATGAAATAGCCATGGAAATAGAAATATCTGACAGAAGTGTTCGGCGAATATAAAAATTTGACCTAAACTTGAAGGCATACAAATTAGTTTCAGTACAAGCTTTAACTGACATTCATAAGCAAAATCGCTTGCTATATTGCTACAATTACGAGTTAGATTTTCACTGCGCACAGTTCGTAGGATATGGTTTATGAGAAAATATTTACAGTTAGTAAACCACTGTAAACTGTCACAAGGAAACGTGATATAACACCTGAAAGATTGTTAAGAGAAACACAGAGATTTTCTCTTAGCATAATGGTCAGTGCAGCATTTTCAAAACTCGGAAAGACAAGGATAGTTTTTGTAGAACCAGGAATACAAATGGATTCGGAATATTATTGTAATCATGTTCTTCTTCCATATTTTCAAGATATTAGACAAATATGCGTGATAACTTCGTTTTCCAGCAAGATGGTGCACTTTGTCATCGCGCTAGAGCCACAGTTGATTACCTGAGACAAACAGCCCCTGATTTCATAGAACCTGCAATGTGGCCGGCCAACAGCCTCGATTTAAATCCGCTGGACTACTCAGTGTGGGAAGCACTAAAAGAAAAGGTTTCCCGCCTTGGTCATCAAATCCGAAATGTTCAACAACTTAGAGCTACAATCGTGGACGAATGACGTAGCATATCGCAACGATTTCTGAACAGTGCTATCGACGAGTGGCGAATGAGTCTTGAGCTTTGTAGGGATAATGAAAGAGGGCATTTTGAACATTTCTTGTCATGATGTGCAAGATAAGTGATCCTATACTGAAAAAAAGTTTGTTTTAAAGTTTGTTTACATTATTTGTTTAAAATATACACTTAAAATAGTGGACCTTTTTTTTTGCCATATCTGGTGTATATATATATATAATATATATATATATATACACATGTTATAATTTGATTTATCATCGAAGTAAAGCCGTGCGCTAGTGACACAATTATTTTTATATAATTTCATTCATTCAATAAGTCACACGCTAGTGTTGACTAATTTCCTCCCGAACGGAAATCACACGCCAGTGACGCAGCCGGACTCTTTGTATACGGTAATTGCACCTGGGTGACACAATGGATTGTGAGACACTCGCTCCTCCAAAGTTCACAGGCGACGTCAACCGCGAGCGTGGTGGCGTGGGCAAATTCCGTTCCTTTGAATATATAAGAAGGGGCTCAGCGCCCTTACAGCAGATTCAGAGAGAGACGAGGCTAAGTCTAGAGGGATCTCCGGACTGAAGAGGGAAATTCAGTTCGTTAGGAAATTGGTTTTATGGTTGTGTATACAGAAATTCGGGCTTTGAGTTTGACTGTAGGCTAGACAGTAAACTCAAGTAAATATTAACGTATATTTGATTATCTTAGAACTAGAGAATAAACTCTTACTTCACTCATTAATATTTACTGAACGTACTCATGTTATTATCATTTTGTTTCGAACAATTCAATTCCTTATAACTTGAGTGCTTACAATTGATTAAAAGAATAACTGCCGACGTGTTTCTTTGACAACCGAAACGCCTACCGAATCCTTAAACGAAAATCATTCGGCGCACTCTGTGGTAACGTTGGAGGGACAAGACATTGAGACGGTCTTTCCGATCCAGGAGTACCATATCATACCCTCTTGGAGAATTTATTTCATTCAATAAAACCAAAGGATGTATGATATATATATATATATATATATATATATACACCTTAACCTTGGTTAGCCTTGGTTAACGCACACAAATTTCTCCGACCATAACCTAACTGACAGGTAATTGAAGTTAGCAACCCTCCAGATATCGTTCAATTGCTTTGATTTCTTGCCTTTCCAAAGTTTTTGAATCTATCCTAAACAGGAAGAGTCTTAAACAGCTCTCTTCTCACAATCTTTCAGATCGTCAATATGAGTTCTGCAGGGGACGCTCTACTGTGGATCTTCTTGCATATATCTCTGACTCTTGGTCATCTTCCTTTCAGGATTTCGGTGAAACTTTTGCTACTGCGCTAGACATATCTAAAGCTTTTGATAGAGTCTGGCACAAATCTTTAATTTCCAAACTGCTGTTCTTCGGTTTCTATCCTTCTATCTGTGCCTTCCACTCTAATTTCCTTTCTGGCCGATTTATAGCTGCGGTCTTAGATGACCACTGTTCTTCTCCTAAAGCTATCAACAGTGGTGTTCCTCAGGGTTCTGGCTTGTCACCCACTCTTTTCCTTTTATTTAGCAATGATCTTTTAAGTCGCACTTCCTGTCCTATTCACTCCTATGCCGATGATTCCACTCTTGACTTCTCCATTCGCTTCCCAAAACGTCCCTCTCAACAGTCACTCCATGATTCACGTAGGATGGTTGTGGTAGACATGATCTCTCATCTTTCTGCTATCTCTGGTTGGGGCAGAGAAAACTCTCACCTTCAATGACACACAACTGAATCCTTCCTCTTCTGTTAACATTCATTTTCTCGTAATACTTTCTGGAAGGTCACGTATAATTTCTTTCCAAAACAGCTTCTAAGAGGTTAGGTGTGCTGTACCGCCTCCGCAGTTTTTTCACTCCCACTCACTTGCTCTCTCTGTACAGGGGTGTTGTCCTCCCCTCTATGGAGTATGTTTCTTGTGTGTGGGGTGGCTCAACCCACACAGCCGTACTTGACCGGGTGGAATCAAAGGCTTTACGTCTCACCAAATCCCCGCCTCTTACTGATTGTCTTCAATCCCGAATCTCTCTCTTTTTGCCGCAATGTTACCTCACTCTTTCTTTAATGTCCCGATTATAACGGACAATGCTCTTTTGAACTCTCTGACTGCATGCCTCCTTCTTTAAGGAAAGCTCGCAGCACCAGACTTTCGACACTTTCTCATTCATTTCTGTCCACCTCTCTAACGCATGGGTTACTCGGTATTTTTAATCTTTCATATACTCAACCGGTGAACTCTGGAACAATTTTCTTCAATCCATCCTTTTCCCCTGTCTATGACCTCCAATCTTTCAAACGCCGAGAGTCCAGACATCCCTGAATCTTTATTTTGGCTCTCTTCTTCTTTTATGCTACTTCTGCTTCTAAGTTACTTTTTATTTCCAACATAATTATAGAATTCGTTCGAATTCGATTTAACTTATATGTACAGTAGCTCATAGTTGCGTTTATTTTTTCTCATAATTTTTTTGCTTCGCCTTCTCAATAACTTGCACGCATATTCCTCGGACAGATTATTTGTTTCTTTAAACTTGAAATACTGTAAGTATTCCTTTTTAACGTTAAACTACTTTTAATTTCAGCATTCCAGCTTTAAGGTTTAATAGACTTCGCCAATCTCTTTTTAAGTAATGGGATATTACTCGATTCTAAGCTTTTAAAATAATTAAAAAAAAGAACTGCATGTGTTATTAATTTCATCACACGACAGATCCTCATCCTAATTATGGGTCGAAAGGTGCAGTTTCGTGTCACGAAGTTTTGTTCTTTAAAAATCCACAACGTGTTCCAGACTCTCCAAATTATAGACATTAACTTTAATTTCAAATGTTATTTACCTGTTGCCATTGGTCGAGTAGTAGTTTCATACAGAAATATGATCAATGAAGTCTAGGTTTGTACTTAAAACAAAATCTAGAATATTGCGTTTTCTCGTGGGCTCCTTGACTATTTGAAAAAGTAAACTTTCGAGCAAACTCTTGTGCAATCGACGACCGGAATTTAACTGTAAAGGACCACTCCACTCCCTACAAGGTAGATTAAGATCGCCTATAAATATCGCATCATATTCACTACTTACATCAATAATGTCTGAAGTCTATTGTCACAATGGACAGTCTGAGCTAGAGGCCTATATGCTAAACCTATAATTAATTTCTTTCTTGAGATGTTTTTAATTTCAAGAAACGTCACATTTCCATTTGAAGTCCTTCAATTTTTTTAATTACGGTTTTAATTGTGCTTGAATGTAAAATACAGTATTCTATCTTCATAACCAGGAATATTATTTTCTCCGACAAAATTTCTACTCCTTGTATTTAATCAGGATTCAATAATTGCTACAGCCTCAAATATTTGGTCAAGGACAATACTTAATAGTTTATCGAATTTAAATCATAAACTTCAACCGTTAATGTAGTATACATTTATTATAATTTGAGTACCGCAGTAGAATCATGAGGTTCTTCGTCGAGGCAGTCCCTCACTACTGAAGAACATTTATGTTAAGCTGGTCGTTTACCTCGGAGTTTCGCCTTGTTTTGCCTGAAAAGTCATCGCAGGGTTATGTAATAGTCAACCAAGATGAGCTGTTCCCACGCCATTCAGGTGAAACCATCACACAAAAATAAATCCTTTTATTAGAAAAAATAAGACCCCACAAATCGACGAATTCAACATTTTTTGTTGTTGCAGAAGGTCGTTAGAATATTATTCATGTAGGTAGCTCTGCTGAAAAGGTCTTCGGATCCTTACTACTATTCTAGAGAGAATTTCTGAAAAAAAATAATTTATTTGTCCTCTCCTTTCGAGTCAGCATCAGCCATTCTATTTCTGTGTTAGCTCCTCAGACATGGAAATCTTAACAAAGTTAATCCCAGCATGCAACATAAGTATCGTATTTTTGTTAGCATCTTTAGAGGGAGAAGTATATATTTGAGAGCATGCTGGATTCGACAGGGTAGATGAGAGACGGAAAAATATGAGCTAAATTGGACAGTGACAGGAGAAACGGGAGGTCAATCATTCCCTGTCTCGTTTCAAATATCCTCCCCAAAGTACTTCTTGGTCGAGTGGTGTATGCAATCTCCTACATAATATTCTACAATCTCTATATATAATTCTATGTAATATGTTATACTTATTTTATTTAGACTAATGAATTTGTTTACTTAGAAAGTGTTTGTATTTAATTTTTCAGTAAACATTTCAGCTTACAATTTTTCCATTTTGTGCTTTTTATCGGTACAAAAATTAGTCATACTTTTCAGGTACTTTCCAGATCTGTGAAGGTTCCGATAGTAGATTAATGTCAGTTTTCCTTTCGCAGATAAGGTGCTCATTTGGAGTTCTGATACTTTCCAAATACTTGTCAAGTGCTTTCACATTTCGAGTATACAGTATATTCACTGCATGTGCATGCCAGTTATACGATCGGATTTCCAAGTATAAAACATTTTTTTGGGTGATGGTTTGTCCTTCAAAGACGAATAAATTCTAGTTCATCAGAGGCGTCATGCCCATAGACGTTGGGTGGGCACGTGCCCACCAAAATTTACTGGGATAAATTAAATTTACGAAATAATATTTAGTAAAGATAAGAGAATTCAAATAAATTAACTAGTGATGCACCGATTAATCGGCATCGGCGTCGGGATAATCGGCAAATATTTTGCTTATCGGCAAAATTTGCCGATTATTTGCCGATTAATATTAAATATTCCAAATTTTATAAATAGATTTTCAGTGATTATTTTAAATTATAATGATCTAGGTTATTGACTTATTTTATTTTAAATTCAATTTTAAATCATGAAATGAGCATTTTAATTATAGTCACCCTGAAAAACGAAGAAAACGATAAACAGAAAATGGGACAACCACACTTAGTAAAACTGAGTAGTGATTATAGTGAGTAAACATGATCTTAAATCTGACATAGGATTTTTCCACTTAGATACCCATTACCCATATTATTATTTATAGTAAACTTAAATTTCTGGACAATACAAGTAGAATTCGTTATGAAATGGGTACAAGCTAGTAGTCATAGAGCGAGGCCTAGACTTAGGCTAGTCCGGTTTTTCAAACATTTGTAGCAGCTTAGGTTACCCTACATAATTTGATTTTCATGTTTGTTATTTAGAAGAGCCCAGTACTATTCAATGTACTGATTTATTATTTTTTGTGTTAAGACCGGACGGTGGACCCATTAAAATTTAAAATATTAGTAAAATTTAAAGGGCTTTTCCTTGTGACACTCAAAAATGAATAAAAGTTAGGAAAAGTGGCAAGGGATACTTATACTTAGCAATTAAATTCAGAATTTGCTACTGATTTAAAGTTTAGATATGTTTGATACCGGAAAAGCATTCCAGTCTGGAATGCATTAGTAGTATGTGCGAAAAATGGGAGAGTGCAGCGCAATTGCAAATTTTGTTGGATGTTGCATAAGTTTATGCAACAAGTGGGAGGGGATGTTGCAAGATGTTATGCAACAAGGGGAGGAGGATGCTGCAAGATGTTATGCAACAAAGGGGGAGAGGGGAATGTTGCAAGAGCAACAAGGGGTTATGCAACTTGGAGGCGGAGTTATCTCCCAAGAGAAAGAGAGAGGAGGAGAGGTGTTCGCCTGGCAGGAGCCAAGCGCATATTAAGACTTCAGCCGAACGGCCATTGTCTTATAGGGCCCCTAGTCAGCCATCTGGCTTAATCAGCCAGTTGGCTTATCTGGCTGAGTTGCCAGATTGCACTATTTATTTAATTAAAGCATATATTATGGCTTAATCCGCCAGTTGGCTTAGAAGGCTTTTTAGAAGGCATAAATGGCCTGTATATATTTTATATTAATAACCCTCGAACGAATTAAAAGCGGACACAAACGCACATACACTCACCGACTGTACGCCCATAAAGCCCCTATTATCACACACACACACACATATATATATATATATATATAATATATATATATATAATATATATATAAACTGATTGATGCATGCAAAGCCCAAATAGAAAAATATATACGAGCACAACCACCACACAAAAAAGCATCAAATCACCAACAATCGTCTAAGTATAAACTTTTAGGAGCTCATCCCATCAACACCACGTAACCGATATGAGGGCTACAACCAAGCGTCCAAACTTAGACGGTTGGTGATGAAGCACTACAACCATCGCTTTACTTACCTCACAAAAAAAAATCACATCACTAACAATCGTCTAAATATAGACTTTTAGGAGCGCATCGCATAACAGCACATGGTGAGATGAGGGCTACGACTTTTAGAAGCTCATCCCATCAACACACGTAACCGATATGAGGGCTACAACCAAGCATCCAAACTTAGACGATGGGTGGTGAAACTATTACACAACAACCCACCACCACCTTACTTACCAACTCCTGGTACACCAACAAGGTCTCTAAATACGACCCAATAGACAGAGCATTAAACATAAACAAATACGTTTATGAAGCCAAGTCTAAAAAAAGCAACGCCAAAAGTTTTTCTATTGAGCTTCTCGTTGTTTAATGAGGCCTATTTGACATTTGGTGGTGCGATCTTTTAAAAAAAATCGAATAAGATAAACTAAGTTTAATACAAATATAAATTTTCATCATAATAGCAATTTTATCCTTAAACTATAACATGAAAAGCATTAATATGATTGTAAAACAAAATAGAAGTTAAATTAGGGGTAACTTATTCAATTTTCCTCTTTTGGCCAATTATTTTGTTTCAATATAAATTTATCTTTAAGACACCAATATATCTTTAAGCCTTATTACAAAAAATATTAATATGATTTTTAAAACAAAATAGATTCTATTTCGGGGTAACTTATTCATTTTTCCTCTTTTGGCCAATATATCTTTAAGACACCAATATATCTGTAAGCCTTATTACAAAAAATATTAATATGATTTTTAAAACAAAATGGATTCTATTTCGGGGTCTTATTAATTTTTCGTCTTTTGGCCAATTATTTTGTTCCAATATAAATTTATCTTTAAGACACCAATATCTCTTTAAGCCTTATTACAAAAAATATTAATATGATTTTCAAAACAAAATAGATTCTGTCTCGGGGTAACTTATTCATTTTTCCTCATTTACTTGCAGCCCTTCCGCGTCACTGCTGCATTATTTTTAATATAATTAAAACCAGCATTCACGATCATATTAAATCTTACTGTTGAAGATATTCTGAAGGGCAAAATTATTTTAAAAGTTATAGACTGTTCGATGTATCTTAAACTTTGATGCAAAAAAACAATAATATAACTAGATTTTAAGTTTTAGCTGGCCTACCCCAATAAATATCATTTTCGAAGCGTATTTATAAGAAAATGGAATTTATGGCGTAACTCATAAAATTGCACCTTCTACAATTCAATAATTGGATTTAACATGATTTACTGCATTATATTTATTGTAATTTTAAACCAGCTTTTGGGACAATAAATTAAATTTTCTTCAGTCCAATTCACGAATTAAACACGGCCTTCAGGATTCGATTTCTAATACAGCGTATTGTCTTAAAAACATTTAAAAACGTAGAAGATTCGATTCTATCCACACGTCCCAGATTTCACGGGGCAGCCAATCACAGCATTGTGGGCGGAGTCCAGGACCTCTGTTTGGCCGCTATGCAGACCTACGCGTCAAGCCCCGCCCAAAATTCACTGAAAGCCAATAGGATGCTAGCGTTTGTGTGTTGTTGTTCGTCACAAGACCCCTTTATAAGAGGGAGCACTTTCATCTCAGAGCCTCACTTCATTGATTTTTCTTGTTTAGTGTTTTTCAAATACCAACCATGAGCCAGCTGTACAACTCCCCCGATCTGTTTGAAGCTCAAGATTTTATGCACCCGCAACGCGTCTAACTTTCAGCGCTGCAGATTGGGATGAACTTTTATCTACCCAGATTGTTACGGAAAATTGTGACGAAATGCAAGAACCGTTCAATGAAGAAATTAAAATGTAAGTAACTATATACTGCGGCTCATTCGTTGTTAACTTATAAGTGCCTAACCTAGCTTTATTCTGAGATTTCCTAAAAGAAAAATTAGTACCAGGAATCTTTATCGGTTATAATAATATAACCTAACCGGGACATAATATATATATATATATATATATATATATATATATCGGCCAGGACTCTTTCTCGTTTATAACAATATAACCTAACCGCAAAAGGCCGCAATAAAACGCGATTTGAAAAATATTTTTAATTATTCTGTTTCCTTCGGGTTATTTCGGCATATATATATATATAATATATATATATACAGATATATACTTACTTTACTTACTTACGTTTGTTACTTTTGTGAGTTTGAACAACGGTTCAGGATCGACTGCGGTTGACCCCTCTGCAGCATCCCGGCTCATTTGCGGGACTTGGTGAATGAGGGAATTGCTCTTTGATCTCCTCCTGCCCTCGTAGCCAGCCACGCATGGCTGGTCAGAGACTTTGTACAAGAATCTGTCCAGCTGATTCTTGAAGTTTTTCAGGTCGGTGTGCTGAAGATTCCTTACTTCTTTTGGAGGACATTGAAAAGCTTTGGGCCGTATTCTGAGGGTATTTTCCATCCTCGTTTTCATGGCTCCTTTTCCCATCGCAGCTGGGACCGTACAAAATTTGCCTCTTCTCTCATTACAGTTTGTTTCTATTTCATTTCTGAGGTTAGGGACAGAGCCCTCAAGTATTTTCCGTATGTATATTATTGTGTACCTACTGCTCGCGCCTTCTTTCAAGAGAGTAAAGTTCTAGGGATTGTAGTCGAGACCAGTAGTCTTCACCTTCCGTTTCCTCTGTCTTAGACGTAAAAAGTCCTTTGTATAGCTTCAATGCTCTCAATGTCTCTTTTTCTGTGTGGGCTTGTGAGTACTGAGCAATACTCAATTATTGGTAGGACTAGACACTTCCATAATTTGAGCATGATGTTTGCTTTCTGCTGCGGAAGCTCCTCCAGCTGATTCCCATTATTTTTCTAGCCGTTGTGATTTTGATTTTATTGTGCTCTCTGAATTCTGTACCCCGACATTATTACTCCAAGATCCCTGACTTGTGGATTTGGTGTTATCTTTGGCTTGAGGAGTTTTGTACCCTTTTTTCTGTAGCTCTTTGTTATTACCATATCTTAGAAATTGGAATTTTCCTTCGTTGAACTTCATATTGTTGTCTTCTGCCCACTGGTTTTGCAGTTTTCTTATGTCATCTTATGTCCCTTGTGGGACAGAGCTCAAGACTTCCGAGACTTCCGATTTAACTCATTTACCACCACTCTTTGCGTTCTTTGCGTCAAGAAATTAAATATTCACCTTCTTAGCTTTCAGTAATTCCTGTATCCTGAAGTTTGTGTGCTATGATTCCATGGTCACATTTATCGAAGGCTTTAGCAAAGTCAGTATATATTACATCAATGTTTTGCCCTGAAGCCATGTTGATTTGGGTTGGATAAGTGTTTTTCTTATAGGTAGTAAGTAGATTTGCCTCTAATTATGCCTTCAAAACACTTTATAAGATGTGCGGTGAGAGCCGCTGGCCAATAATTTTTGGGCATTGCTCTGTTACCACCTTTAAATAGTGGGGCAATGTTCGCGTTCTTTAAGGGGAGTGGAATTTGTCCTGTGTCGAGTGATTTCGTCCATAGTAAGTATAACGGTTTGACAATACTCTCTTTGCATTTCTTCAGGAATGTGGCACTCCATGTGTCTGGCCCTGGCGCTGAATTGTCTCGCATCTGTGATAAGGCCGTAATTACATCTCCTTCCGTGAACTCGAAGTCCATTAATAGGTTTGTGCCGGGATTTGTTCTTGGTGATCGGTATCAATGTCGAAAAAACTCGTCTGTGTTTTCCACTTCCATCTGGACTTTATACATATATATATATATATTATATATAATATATATACACACACATATATATATATATATATATATATATATATATATATATGGTGTGTTTTTATTTGTACATTTCTTGTACAGGTAGGATTTTAGAAATATTAAAAATTACAATAGAAATATTAAAAACTATTAAGATTTGTCTGCGGATTCGAGACCCGTTGCAGGCAGACGGAGCATAGCACACCCAGCTAATCTTACTTTTGAAAAGTGTCAGGATATTTGTTTGTGCTTACAATTTGCTGTTAGCCTAACCTAGCTTTATTTTGGTTAATTTATAAAAAGCCGTAATAAAACGAAGTGAATTGCTATCTGTCCAGAGGGCCGGTCTTATCATATATATATATATATATATATATATATATTATATATATGTGTGTGTGTGTGTGTGTGTGTGTTCCTCTGTGTATATTTGGGTGAAAACAATAGGTTTTATTTATTGTCCACTCTCATTAGAAATATTAAAAACTATTAAGAATTGCATGCGGGCTCGAGTCCCGTTGCAGGCAAACGATTTCTTAGCAGTCAAAAGCTGTCAAGATATCTGCTTATTGTTACAATTTCCTGTTAGTCTAACCTAGCTTTGTTCTGAATTTTCTATATCGTAAAAAATGAATCCAATTATGTTTTTAATTGTCTGTTTCCATCGTGATTATTTCGGCATATATATATATATATATATATATGGTGGAGCTTTAATAATATTTTTCCTCGTTAATTCAGCACCGCAGTAGGATTTTTAAATTACCAAAACTTTTAAGAATTATCTTTTTATTATAATTTTTTAAATTCGTGGCATCGTCTCTTATTGTAGCTATTTATTTTTACTTAACCTTATAGGACCGACGCAGAACTTGATCGTGTTATAGCTACTTTTGATGAAAGGGGAATAAATGATATGGATACTTCTCCGCACAGCCAACCTAGTAACCTGAATACAGAAGTCGAGGTATTGGCTCACATCCGGTCCAGCGAGTGCCAGGTCATGGGGGACTAATGTAAGTATTTTTGGGGTTATGAACAAAACACATTGTTTTTCATTTATCAAATGGTAGAAAACATGTACAAAGCGGAACCAATTCCGTTAAATAAGTCTTAATGGCTACATTTTACAGTTACAAATGTATATACAACTTTACACAATATAGATATACACCTTTACACAATACAGCGGGTGCTAACATAAGGGAACCTTTTTTTATCTGTCTGCGTACACTTTCATCATCATCTCTGTGCCGCACAATCGAATAATTTTTAAAAATTTGAAATCCCTTCCCACGTGACATGTGCAGGAGAAATGAAATGCAATACAAGCCGCACGTTTCGCTATAATATCCTTGAAACGGTATGGGTTCCATACAATCTCAGGTACATGTATCTGCTCGATTAATTTTACTATAACAGGATCATTCCAGGGCGAGAGCCGAGTGAATCAAAATAGTACATTTTTTCCCTTTTTTTTAATAGATTGCAAACCAATGAATCCCCTCACCACCCCCACAATGTCGGTGTTAACGATAAGGTTATACCAATCTCTCGTACTTGGCAACTTCACTATTTCATTCTTCGCAAACACACCGATAAATTTAGAGCGTGTGAAACAGTCACTTTTCATTACTCTCTGGAGTGTATTCGCATCCATTTTAGAAGTCTGTTACCACGTTCCTGAAACGATCAACTTCTACTAGTGCCTGTGATTCGAGGTACACGAGTACACTAATAGGCGCGTCTATAGGCTTGGCAAATTCCCACCTGACTGAGATATTCCCACTCTACTGTGGACTTAAATGCGTATTTGCGCCAGCACACAAATCAGGCGTAATATCAAGTGAATAAATGTTAAATTCTTCGACAAATTCTTTCTGCGTTACATCAAACCCAAGTTCGTCACAGGCGCCTGTATTATGAGCCAGACTACTATATGCTCTCGCGCAGAGCGGGAACACAGCATCTGATGAGTGGTCCGTAATCATGGTCCCTCCCAAAGCGATGCCATTTACGTATCGAGTAAATTTTTAAGCCCGAAATTCTCGAATTTAAAGGCACTCTTTTTAAATTTTCCAATCGTCGAGACGTGGTCCTGCATTCCAATTAATATCCTTTTAGGTAGGACTCCAAGGGCCACGTTTTCTAGTTGCTTCGAGGCCAACCCGGCGGGCACCGTGTATAGTTTGATCTGTACCCTGTCAATTGGGTATTTTACTGTGGCGTGTATTAAGTCTTTCTTAATTTCTATTTGTTTTGGCGAACTTAATTTCACTCGGCGTATAAGCAAATACGTCTCCATGATGTGAATCACAACGGGTTTCGCGCCCTCTTCTTGATCAGACCCCAGATTAATGCACATCTCAGGAATCGTGCGGGTAATCTTCAACTTCATATCCACCCCGTTCATAAGCAGTTTCTCCTGGAATGTGAAATCTGTATGAAGGAAGACGTCCTAAACATTCGTATATCTTTTTTTTAGAATTTTAAATTTATCCCTTATACCATTTTCATCTTTCGTATGGTAATATCCCTCGGCAGTTAAAAAGGTGTCCTTCGCTTTTTGAAAAGTTTAGGACATTTCCCAGATAGGCTCGTAGGTGATAGTACCCCGTTCCTGCCGAGATGTTAACCTGGCTTAAATACACCTCACACTGGCCGAACATGGAGTGTTAAAAGTTGGTTTCAGGGTAGGCAGAGTAACTATCATCGCAGTCCGTTCCATCAGAATGGTCTATACGCAGTTTAGCGGACATGTGCATGCAGCTCGGATCAAAAAGTATGGGCCTGAGCTGGGTATCATGAATTCTATAGGGGCACTGGGCAAACTAATTGTGTTTAATGGGTTAATTGTAATAAAGTCACTATGCTCAATAGAGACCTGAGGGGGGCATATCAAAGAGGGACAGTTCCGATTTACAGCATTGTGAACTACAGGATGGATGAAACGCGCCATGACGAGTCAGAAATAGTACAACCTCCCTCGACAAGTATTAGTCAGCCTACGATTCGTGAGAGTAGTGTCCTCAGTTTATATCAGTTAAAAAAATGATCAGCCATAGGTTTCATACGCTTAGAGTACTTCTTTTTTGATTTCCTTTTACCTTTAGCGCCACGTGATGGTAGCCCCTTCTTCCTGGCAGATCTCTTCTTTCCGCCACCACGCATTTTTCTCTTTGCATTTTTGATGATTCGTCCCGTGTACGTTTTAAATGTTTTTTAGAGCTTCTTTAGGCTTAGTTCCGCCCATTATATCTTCTGCCGCATTAAAACCTGTTTGTAATGCCTTCCGCCCTAGGTACCTAGCACCCCTCTTCAACAGTGGACAGCGGTGTGTAGTATGGATGAAAAAATGGATCCAAGTCCAGTCCCACGCTGGTATCTCACTCATCGGTAGACTGTGAATGGCCTTCGAGTCATCATAAACGGCGAAAGTGTAGTTTCACTGTTAAGCTCCCATGACCGAATGGGAAATTTTCCATCAATCATTCCCATTCGGTCATGGGAGCTTAACAGTGAAACTACAGTTTCGCCGTTTATGATGACTCGAAGGCCATTCACAGTCTACCGAGGAGTGAGATACCAGCGTGGGACTGGACTTGGATCCATTTTTTCATCCATACTACACACCGCTGTCCCACTGTTGAAGAGGGGTGCTAGGTACCTAGGGCGGAAGGCATTACAAACAGGTTTTAATGCGGCAGAAGATATAATGGGCGGAACTAAGCCTAAAGAAGCTCTAAAAAAACATTTAAAACGTACACGGGACGAAATCATCAAAAATGCAAAGAGAAAAATGCGTGGTGGCGGAAAGAAGAGATCTGCCAGGAAGAAGGGGCTACCATCACGTGGCGCTAAAGGTAAAAGGAAATCAAAAAAGAAGTACTCTAAGCGTATGAAACCTATGGCTGATCATTTTTTTAACTGATATAAACTGAGGACACTACTCTCACGAATCGTAGGCTGACTAATACTTGTCGAGGGAGGTTGTACTATTTCTGACTCGTCATGGCGCGTTTCATCCATCCATGTAGTTCACAATGCTGTAAATCGGAACTGTCCCTCTTTGATATGCCCCCCACTCAGGTCTCTATTGAGCATAGTGACTTTATTACAATTAACCCATTAAACACAATTAGTTTGCCCAGTGCCCCTATAGAATTCGTGATACCCAGCTCAGGCCCATACTTTTTGATCCGAGCTGCATGCACATGTCCGCTAAACTGCGTATAGACCATTCTGATGGAACGGACTGCGATGATAGTTACTCTGCCTACCCTGAAACCAACTTTTAACACTCCATGTTCGGCCAGTGTGAGGTGTATTTAAGCCAGGTTAACATCTCGGCAGGAACGGGGTACTATCACCTACGAGCCTATCTGGGAAATGTCCTAAACTTTTCAAAAGAAGCGAAGGACACCTTTTTAACTGCCGAGGGATATTACCATACTAAAGATGAAAATGGTATAAGGGATAAATTTAAAAATTCTAAAAAAAAGATATACGAATGTTTAGGACGTCTTCCTTCATACAGATTTCACATTCCAGGAGAAACTGCTTATGAACGGGATGGATATGAAGTTGAAGATTACCCGCACGATTCCTGAGATGTGCATAAATCTGGGGTCTGATCAAGAAGAGGGCGCGAAACCCGTTGTGATTCACATCATGGAGACGTATTTGCTTAAACGCTGAGTGAAATTAAGTTCGCCAAAACAAATAGAAATTAAGAAAGACTTAATACACGCCACAGTAAAATACCCAATTGACAGGGTACAGATCAAACTATACACGGTGCCCGCCGGGTTGGCCTCGAAGCAACTAGAAAACGTGGCCCTTGGAGTCCTACCTAAAAGGATATTAATTGGAATGCAGGACCACGTCTCGACGATGGAAAATTTAAAAAGAGTGCCTTTAAATTCGAGAATTTCGGGCTTAAAAATATTACTCGATACGTAAATGGCATCGCTTTGGGAGGGACCATGATTACGGACCACTCATCAGATGCTGTGTTCCCGCTCTGCGCGAGAGCATATAGTAGTCTGGCTCATAATACAGGCGCCTGTGACGAACTTGGGTTTGATGTAACGCAGAAAGAATTTGTCGAAGAATTTAACATTTATTCACTTGATATTACGCCTGATTTGTGTGCTGGCGCAAATACGCATTTAAGTCCACAGCAGAGTGGGAATATCTCAGTCAGGTGGGAATTTGCCAAGCCTATAGACGCGCCTATTAGTGTACTCGTGTACCTCGAATCACAGGCACTAATAGAAGTTGATCGTTTCAGGAACGTGGTAACAGACTTCTAAAATGGATGCGAATACACACCAGAGAGTAATGAAAAGTGACCGTTTCACACGCTCTAAATTTATCGGTGTGTTTGCGAAGAATGAAATAGTGAAGTTGCCAAGTACGAGAGATTGGTATAACCTTATCGTTAACACCGACATTGTGGGGGTGGTGAGGGGATTCATTGGTTTGCAATCTATTATAAAAAAAGGGAAAAAATGTACTATTTTGATTCACTCGGCTCTCGGCCCTGGAATGATCCTGTTATAGTAAAATTAATCGAGCAGATACATGTACCTGAGATTGTATGGAACCCATACCGTTTTCAAGGATATTATAGCGAAACGTGCGGCTTGTATTGCATTTCATTTCTCCTGCACATGTCACGTGGGAAGGGATTTCAAAATTTTTAAAAATTATTCGATTGTGCGGCACAGAGATGAATGATGAAAGTGTACGCAGACAGATAAAAAAAGGTTCCCTTATGTTAGCACCCGCTGTATTGTGTAAAGGTGTATATCTATATTGTGTAAAGTTGTATATACATTTGTAACTGTAAAATGTAGCCATTAAGACTTATTTAACAGACATTCGTTCCGCTTTGTACATGTTTTCTACCATTTGATAAATGAAAATACACTTTTTGTTCATAACCCCAAAAATACTTACATTAGTCCCCCATGACCTGGCACTCGCTGGACCGGATGTGAGCCAATACCTCGACTTCTGTATTCAGGTTACTAGGTTGGCTGTGCGGAGAAGTATCCATATCATTTATTCCCCTTTCATCAAAAGTAGCTATAACACGATCAAGTTCCGCGTCGGTCCTATAAGGTTAAGTAAAAATAAATAGCTACAATAAGAGACGATGCCACGAATTTAAAAAATTATAATAAAAAGATAATTCTTAAAAGTTTTGGTAATTTAAAAATCCTACTGCGGTGCTGAATTAACGAGGAAAAATATTATTAAAGCTCCTCCATATATATATATATATATGCCGAAATAATCACGATGGAAACAGACAATTAAAAACATAATGGGATTCATTTTTTACGATGTAGAAAAATTCAGAACAAAGCTAGGTTAGACTAACAGCAAATTGTAACAATAAGCAGATATCTTGACAGCTTTTGACTGCTAAGAAATCGTTTGCCTGCAAAGGGACTCGAGCCCGCATGCAATTCTTAATAGTTTTTAGTATTTCTAATGAGAGTGGACAATAAATAAAAACCTATTGTTTTCACCCAAAATATACACAGAGGAACACAAACACACACACACACACACACACACACACACACACATATATATATATTATATATATATATATATATATATGAGTAGAGACAGGCCCTCTGGACAGATAGCAATTCACTTCGTTTTATTACGGCTTTTTATAAATTAACCAAAATAAAGCTAGGTTAGGCTAAAAGCAAATTGTAAGCACAAACAAATATCCTGACACTTTTCAAAAGTAAGATTAGCTGGGTGTGCTATGCTCCGTCTGCCTGCAACGGGTCTCGAATCCGCAGACAAATCTTAATAGTTTTTAATATTTCTATTGTAAGTTTTTAATATTTCTAAAATCCTACCTGTACAAGAAATGTACAAATAAAAACACACCATATATATATATATATAATATATATATATATATATATATAATATATAAATATGTGTGTATATATATATATATATATGTATATATATATATATATATATATATATATATATATATATATATATATAAAAGTCCAAGATGGAAGTGGAAAACACAGACGAGTTTTTCGACATTGATACCGATCAACCAAGAACAAATCCCGGCACAAACCTATTAATGGACTTCGAGTTCACGGAAGGAGATGTAATTACGGCCTTATCACAGATGCGAGACAATTCAGCGCCAGGGCCAGACACATGGAGTGCCACATTCCTGAAGAAATGCAAAGAGAGTATTGTCAAACCGTTATACTTACTATGGACGAAATCACTCGACACAGGACAAATTCCACTCCCCTTAAAGAACGCGAACATTGCCCCACTATTTAAAGGAGGTAAGAGAGCAATGCCCAAAAATTATTGGCCAGTGGCTCTCACCGCACACCTTATAAAGTGTTTTGAAGGCATAATTAGAGAAAATGTACCTACTACCTATAAGAAAAACATTTATCCAACCCAAATCAACATGGCTTCAGGGTGGGTAGATCATGCCTGTCACAGCTACTAGACCACCAGGAGAAAATATTAGGAACATTGTGTCAAGGACAAAACATTGATGTAATATTTACTGACTTTGCTAAAGCCTTCGATAAATGTGACCATGGAATCATAGCACACAAACTTAAGGATACAGGAATTACTGGAAAGCTAAGAAGGTGAATATTTAATTTCTTGACGCAACGAACGCAAAGAGTGGTGGTAAATGGAGTTAAATCGGAAGTCTCGGAAGTCGTGCGCTCTGTCCCACAAGGGACAGTATTAGCTCCCTTGCTGTTCATAATAATGATTGCAGATATTGATGCAGATATTAAGGACAGTATTGTATCATGCTTCGCAGTTGACACAAAGATATGTAAGGAAATATTGAACGAAGATGACATAAGAAAACTGCAAAACCAGTGGGCAGAAGACAACAATATGAAGTTCAACGAAGAAAAATTCCAATTTCTAAGATATGGTAATAACAAAGAGCTACAGAAAAAAGGGTACAAAACTCCGCAAGCCAAACAGATAACACCAAATCCACAAGTCAGGGATCTTGGAGTAATAATGTCGTGGATACAGAATTCAGAGAGCACAATAAAATCAAAATCACAACGGCTAGAAAAATAATGGGAATCAGCTGGAGGAGCTTCCGCAGCAGAAAAGCAAACATCATGCTCAAATTATGGAAGTGTCTAGTCCTACCAATAATTGAGTATTGCTCAGTACTCACAAGCCCACACAGAAAAAGAGACATTGCGAGTATTGAAGCTATGCAAAGGACTTTTACGTCTAAGACAGAGGAAACGGAAGGTGAAGACTACTGGTCTCGACTACAATCCCTAGAACTTTACTCTCTTGAAAGAAGGCGCGAGCAGTAGGTACACAATAATATACATACGGAAAATACTTGAGGGCTCTGTCCCTAACCTCAGAAATGAAATAGAAACAAACTGTAATGAGAGAAGAGGCAAATTTTGTACGGTCCCAGCTGCGATGGGAAAAGGAGCCATGAAAACGAGGATGGAAAATACCCTCAGAATACGGGCCCAAAGCTTTTCAATGTCCTCCCAAAAGAAGTAAGGAATCTTCAGCACACCGACCTGAAAAACTTCAAGAATCAGCTGGACAGATTCTTGTACAAAGTCTCTGACCAGCCATGCGTGGCTGGCTACGAGGGCAGGAGGAGATCAAAGAGCAATTCCCTCCTTCACCAAGTCCCACAAATGAGCCGGGATGCTGCAGAGGGGTCAACCGCAGGTCGATCCTGAACCGTTGTTCAAACTCAACAAAAGTAACAAACGTAAGTAAGTAAAAGTAAGTATATATCTGTATATATATATATATATATATATATATATGCCGAAATAACCCGAAGGAAACAGAATAATTAAAAATATTTTTCAAAACGCGTTTATTGCGGCCTTTTGCGGTTAGGTTATATTGTTATAAACGAGAAAGAGTCCTGGCCGATATATATATATATATATATATATATATATATATATATATATATATATATTATGTCCCGGTTAGGTATATTATTATAACCGAGAAAGATTCCTGGTACTAATTTTTCTTTTAGGAAATCTCAGAATAAAGCTAGGTTAGGCACTTATAAGTTAACAACGAATGAGCCGCAGTATATAGTTACTTACATTTTAATATCTTCTTCATTGAACGGTTCTTGCATTTCGTCACAATTTTCCGTAAGAATCTGGGTAGATAAAAGTTCATCCCAATCTGCAGCGCTGAAAGTTAGACGCGTTGCGGGTGCATAAAAATCTTGAGCTTCAAACAGATCGGGGGAGTCGTACAGCTTGCTCATGGTTGGTATTTGAAAAACACTAAACAAGAAAAATCAATGAAGTGAGGCTCTGAGATGAAAGTGCTCCCTTTTATAAAGGGGTCTTGTGACGAACAAACAACACACAAACGCTAGCATCCTATTGGCTTTCAGTGAATTTTGGGCGGGGCTGACGCGTAGGTCTCCATAGCGGCCAAACAGAGGTCCTGGGCTCCGCCCACAATGCTGTGATTGGCTGCCCCGTGAAATCTGGGACGTGTGGATAGAATCGAATCTTCTACGTTTTTAAATGTTTTTAAGACAATACGCTGTATTAGAAATCGAATCCTGAAGGCCGTGTTTAATTCGTGAATTGCACTGAAGAAAATTTAATTTAATGTCCCAAAAGCTGGTTTAAAATTATAATAAATATAATGCAGTAAATCATGTTAAATCCAATTATTGAATTGTAGAAGGTGCAATTATATGAGTTACGCCATAAATTCCATTTTCTTATAAATACGCTTAGAAAATGATATTTATTGGGGTAGGCCAGCTAAAACTTAAAATCTAGTTATATTATTGTTTTTTTGCATCAAAGTTTAAGATACATCGAACAGTCTATAACTTTTAAAATAATTTTGCCCTTCAGGATATCTTCAACAGTAAGATTTAATATGATCGTGAATGCTGGTTTTAATTATAAAGGGTGATCCAGAGAAATGGGCCCCAAAAGAAACCCCTGTAACTCTTAAAGTATAAGTCCTTTTATAAAATCATACGCATCATTCGAAAGAGGATAGTTAAAAGTTTGTACAGGATTGTATAGGTTTTGACAATACAAGACAAGATAAGATATAAAACAAAATAAAGTGTTAGTTAAAACTAACCCTTCAAGATGACTGCATGGACTGTGGAACAGCTGCGTTTCATAACTGAGCAATATTATGAGCATGGAAGAAGTGTAGTTTCAGCTCTTAGGTGATTTTGACATCTGAAAATTTGTCTTGAAAGATCTTTGAGCTGAAACTACACTTCTTCCATGCTCATAATATTGCTCAGTTATGAAACGCAGCTCTTCCACAGTCCATGCAGTCATCTTGAAGGGTTAGTTTTAACTAACACTTTTATTTTGTTTTGTATCTTATCTTGTCTTGTATTGTCAAAACCTATACAATCCTGTACAAACTTGTAACTATCCTCTTTCGAATGATGCGTATGATTTTACAAAAGGACTTATACTTTAAGAGTTACAGGGGTTTCTTTTGGGTCCCATTTCTCTGGATCACCCTTTATTAAAAATAATGCAGCAGTGACGCGGAAGGGCTGCAAGTAAATGAGGAAAAATGAATAAGTTACCCGAGACAGAATCTATTTTGTTTTGAAAATCATATTAATATTTTTTGTAATAAGGCTTAAAGATATATTGGTGTCTTAAAGATAAATTTATATTGGAACAAAATAATTGGCCAAAAGACGAAAAATTAATAAGACCCCGAAATAGAATCTATTTTGTTTTAAAAATCATATTAATATTTTTTGTAATAAGGCTTACAGATATATTGGTGTCTTAAAGATATATTGGCCAAAAGAGGAAAAATGAATAAGTTACCCCGAAATAGAATCTATTTTGTTTTAAAAATCATATTAATATTTTTTGTAATAAGGCTTAAAGATATATTGGTGTATTAAAGATAAATTTATATTGAAACAAAATAATTGGCCAAAAGAGGAAAATTGAATAAGTTACCCCTAATTTAATTTCTATTTTGTTTTATAATCATATTAATGCTTTACATGTTATAGTTTAAGGATAAAATTGTGTCTTAAAGATAAATTTATATTGAAACACAATAATTGGCTAAAAGAGGAAAAAATTAATAAATTACCCCTAATTTAATTTCTATTTTGTTTTAAAAATCATATTAATGCTTTTCATGTTATAGTTTAAGGATAAAATTGCTATTATGATGAAAAATTATATTTGTATTAAACTTAGTTTATCTTATTCGATTTTTTTTAAAAGATCGCACCACCAAATGTCAAATAGGCCTCATTAAACAACGAGAAGCTCAATAGAAAAACTTTTGGCGTTGCTTTTTTTAGACTTGGCTTCATAAACGTATTTGTTTATGTTTAATGCTCTGTCTATTGGGTCGTATTTAGAGACCTTGTTGGTGTACCAGGAGTTGGTAAGTAAGGTGGTGGTGGGTTGTTGTGTAATAGTTTCACCACCCATCGTCTAAGTTTGGATGCTTGGTTGTAGCCCTCATATCGGTTACGTGGTGTTGATGGGATGAGCTTCTAAAAGTCGTAGCCCTCATCTCACCATGTGCTGTTGATGCGATGCGCTCCTAAAAGTCTATATTTAGACGATTGTTAGTGATGTGATTGTTTTTTGTGAGGTAAGTAAAGCGATGGTTGTAGTGCTTCATCACCAACCGTCTAAGTTTGGACGCTTGGTTGTAGCCCTCATATCGGTTACGTGGTGTTGATGGGATGAGCTCCTAAAAGTTTATACTTAGACGATTGTTGGTGATTTGATGCTTTTTTGTGTGGTGGTTGTGCTCGTATATATTTTTCTATTTGGGCTTTGCATGCATCAATCAGTTTATATATATATATATATATATATATATATATATATATATATATATATATATATGTGTGTGTGTGTGTGTGTGTGTGTGATAATAGGGGCTTTATAGGCGTACAGTCGGTGAGTGTATGTGCGTTTGTGTCCGCTTTTAATTCGTTCGAGGGTTATTAATATATAAATATATACAGGCCATTTATGCCTTCTAAAAGCCTTCTAAGCCAACTGGCGGATTAAGCCATAATATATGCTTTAATTAAATAAATAGTGCAATCTGGCAACTCAGCCAGATAAGCCAACTGGTTGATTAAGCCAGATGGCTGATTAGGGGCCCTATAAGAAATGGCCGTTCGGCTGAAGTCTTAATATGCGCTTGGCTCCTGCCAGGCGAACACCTCTCCTCCTCTCTCTTTCTCTTGGGAGATAACTCCGCCTCCAAGTTGCATAACCCCTTGTTGCTCTTGCAACATTCCCCCTCCCCCTTTGTTGCATAACATCTTGCAGCATCCCCTCCCCTTGTTGCATAACATCTTGCAACATCCCCTCCCACTTGTTGCAAAACTTATGCAACATCCAACAAAATTTGCAATTGCGCTGCACTCTCCCATTTTTCGCACATACTACTAATGCATTCCAGACTGGAATGCTTTTCCGGTATCAAACATATCTAAACTTTAAATCAGTAGCAAATTCTGAATTTAATTGCTAAGTATAAGTATCCCTTGCCACTTTTCCTAACTTTTATTCATTTTTGAGTGTCACAAGGAAAAGCCCTTAAATTTTATAATATTTTAAATTTTTAATGGGTCCACCGTCCGGTCTTAACACAAAAAAATAATAAATCAGTACATTGAATAGTACTGGGCTCTTCTAAATAACAAACATGAAAATCAAATTATGTAGGGTAACCTAAGCTGCTACAAATGTTTGAAAAACCGGACTAGCCTAAGTCTAGGCCTCGCTCTATGACTACTAGCTTGTACCCATTTCATAACGAATTCTACTTGTATTGTCCAGAAATTTAAGTTTAGTATAAATAATAATATGGGTAATGGGTATCTAAGTGGAAAAATCCTATGTCAGATTTAAGATCATGTTTACTCACTATAATCACTACTCAGTTTTACTAAGTGTGGTTGTCCCATTTTCTGTTTATCGTTTTCTTCGTTTTTCAGGGTGAATATAATTAAAATGCTAGTTTCATGATTTAAAATTGAATTTAAAATGCAATAAGTCAATAACCTAGAACATTATAATTTAAAATAATCACTGAAAATCTATATATAAAATTTGGAATATTTAATATTAATCGGCAAATAATCGGCAAAATTTTGCCGATAAGCAAAATATTTGCCGATTAAATAACTGCCGATCGTATAACTGGCATGCACATGCAGTGAATATACTGTATACTCGAAATGTGAAAGTACTTGACAAGTATTTGGAAAGTATCAGAACTCCAAATGAGCACCTTATCTGCGAAAGGAAAACTGACATTAATCTACTATCGGAACCTTCACAGATCTGGAAAGTACCTGAAAAGTATGACTAATTTTTGTACCGATAAAAAGACAAAAATGGAAAAATTGTAAAGCTGAAATGTTTACTGAAAAATTAAATACAAACACTTTCTAAGTAAACAAATTCATTAGTCTAAAATAAAATAAGTATAACATATTACATAGAATATTATATATAGGAGATTGTAGAATATTATGTAGGAGATTGCATACACCACTCGACCAAGAAGTACTTTGGGGAGGATATTTGAAACGAGACAGGGAATGATTGACCTCCCGTTTCTCCTGTCACTGTCCAATTTAGCTCATATTTTTCCGTCTCTCATCTACCCTGTCGAATCCAGCATGCTCTCAAATATATACTTCTCCCTCTAAAGATGCTAACAAAAATACGATACTTATGTTGCATGCTGGGATTAACTTTGTTAAGATTTCCATGTCTGAGGAGCTAACACAGAAATAGAAATGGCTGATGCTGACTCGAAAGGAGAGGACAAATAAATTATTTTTTTTCAGAAATTCTCTCTAGAATAGTAGGATCCGAAGACCTTTTCAGCAGAGCTACCTACATGAATAATATTCTAACGACCTTCTGCAACAACAAAAAATGTTGAATTCGTCGATTTGTGGGGTCTTATTTTTTCTAATAAAAAGGATTTATTTTTGTGTGATGGTTTCACCTGAATGGCGTGGGAACAGCTCATCTTGGTTGACTATTACATAACCCTGCGATGACTTTTCAGGCAAAACAAGGCGAAACTCCGAGGTAAACGACCAGCTTAACATAAATGTTCTTCAGTAGTGAGGGACTGCCTCGACGAAGAACCTCATGATTCTACTGCGGTACTCAAATTATAATAAATGTATACTACATTAATGGTTGAAGTTTATGATTTAAATTCGATAAACTATTAAGTATTGTCCTTGACCAAATATTTGAGGCTGTAGCAATTATTGAATCCTGATTAAATACAAGGAGTAGAAATTTTGTCGAAGAAAATAATATTCCTGGTTATGAAGATAGAATACTGTATTTTACATTCAAGCACAATTAAAACCGTAATTAAAAAAATTGAAGGACTTCAAAATGGAAATGTGACGTTTCTTGAAATTAAAAACATCTCAAGAAAGAAATTAATTATAGGTTTAGCATATAGGCCTCTAGCTCAGACTGTCCATTGTGACAATAGACTTCAGACATTATTGATGTAAGTAGTGAATATGATGCGATATTTATAGGCGATCTTAATCTACCTTGTAGGGAGTGGAGTGGTCCTTTACAGTTAAATTCCGGTCGTCGATTGCACAAGAGTTTGCTCGAAAGTTTACTTTTTCAAATAGTCAAGGAGCCCACGAGAAAACGCAATATTCTAGATTTTGTTTTAAGTACAAACCTAGACTTCATTGATCATATTTCTGTATGAAACTACTACTCGACCAATGGCAACAGGTAAATAACATTTGAAATTAAAGTTAATGTCTATAATTTGGAGAGTCTGGAACACGTTGTGGATTTTAAAGAACAAAACTTCGTGACACGAAACTGCACCTTTCGACCCATAATTAGGATGAGGATCTGTCGTGTGATGAAATTAATAACACATGCAGTTCTTTTTTTTAATTATTTTAAAAGCTTAGAATCGAGTAATATCCCATTACTTAAAAAGAGATTGGCGAAGTCTATTAAACCTTAAAACTGGAATGCTGAAATTAAAAGTAGTTTAACGTTAAAAAGGAATACTTACAGTATTTCAAGTTTAAAGAAACAAATAATCTGTCCGAGGAATATGCATGCAAGTTATTGAGAAGGCGAAGCAAAAAAATTATGAGAAAAAATAAACGCAACTATGAGCTACTGTACATATAAGTTAAATCGAATTCGAACGAATTCTATAATTATGTTGGAAATAAAAAGTAACTTAGAAGCAGAAGTAGCATAAAAGAAGAAGAGAGCCAAAATAAAGATTCAGGGATGCCTGGACTCTCGGCGTTTGAAAGATTGGAGGTCATAGACAGGGGAAAAGGATGGATTGAAGAAAATTGTTCCAGAGTTCACCGGTTGAGTATATGAAAGATTAAAAATACCGAGTAACCCATGCGTTAGAGAGGTGGACAGAAATGAATGAGAAAGTGTCGAAAGTCTGGTGCTGCGAGCTTTCCTTAAAGAAGGAGGCATGCAGTCAGAGAGTTCAGAAGAGCATTGTCCGTTATAATCGGGACATTAAAGAAAGAGTGAGGTAACATTGCGGCAAAAAGAGAGAGATTCGGGATTGAAGACAATCAGTAAGAGGCGGGGATTTGGTGAGACGAAAAGCCTTTGATTCCACCCGGTCAAGTACGGCTGTGTGGGTTGAGCCACCCCACACACAAGAAACATACTCCATAGAGGGAGGACAACACCCTGTACAGAGAGAGCAAGTGAGTGGGAGTGAAAAAACTGCGGAGGCGGTACAGCACACCTAACCTCTTAGAAGCTGTTTTGGAAAGAAATTATACGTGACCTTCCAGAAAGTATTACGAGAAAATGAATGTTAACAGAAGAGGAAGGATTCAGTTGTGTGTCATTGAAGGTGAGAGTTTTCTCTGCCCCAACCAGAGATAGCAGAAAGATGAGAGATCATGTCTACCACAACCATCCTACGTGAATCATGGAGTGACTGTTGAGAGGGACGTTTTGGGAAGCGAATGGAGAAGTCAAGAGTGGAATCATCGGCATAGGAGTGAATAGGACAGGAAGTGCGACTTAAAAGATCATTGCTAAATAAAAGGAAAAGAGTGGGTGACAAGCCAGAACCCTGAGGAACACCACTGTTGATAGCTTTAGGAGAAGAACAGTGGTCATCTAAGACCGCAGCTATAAATCGGCCAGAAAGGAAATTAGAGTGGAAGGCACAGATAGAAGGATAGAAACCGAAGGACGGCAGTTTGGAAATTAAAGATTTGTGCCAGACTCTATCAAAAGCTTTAGATATGTCTAGCGCAGTAGCAAAAGTTTCACCGAAATCCTGAAAGGAAGATGACCAAGAGTCAGAGATATATGCAAGAAGATCCACAGTAGAGCGTCCCCTGCAGAACCCATATTGACGATCTGAAAGATTGTGAGAAGAGAGCTGTTTAAGACTCTTCCTGTTTAGGATAGATTCAAAAACTTTGGAAAGGCAAGAAATCAAAGCAATTGAACGATATCTGGAGGGTTGCTAACTTCAATTACATGTCAGTTAGGTTATGGTCGGAGAAATTTGTGTGCGTTAACCAAGGCTAACCAAGGTTAAGGTATATATATATATATATATATATATATATATATTATATATCATACATCCCTTGGTTTTATTGAATTAAATAAATTCTCCAAGAGGGTATGATATGGTACTCCTGGATCGGAAAGACCGTCTCAATGTCTTGTCCCTCCAATGTTACCACAGAGTGCGCCGAATGATTTTCGTTTAAGGATTCGGTAGGCGTTTCGGTTGTCAAAGAAACACGTCGGCAGTTATTCTTTTAATCAATTGTAAACACTCAAGTTATAAGGAATTGAATTGTTCGAAACAAAATGATAATAACATGAGTACTTTCAGTAAATATTAATGAGTGAAGTAAGAGTTTATTCTCTAGTTCTAAGATAATCAAATATACGTTAATATTTACTTGAGTTTACTGTCTAGCCTACAGTCAAACTCAAAGTCCGAATTTCCGTATACACAACCGTAAAACCAATTTCCTAACGAACTGAATTTCCCTCTTCAGTCCGGAGATCCCTCTAGACTTAGCCTCGTCTCTCTCTGAATCTGCCGTAAGGGCGCTGAGCCCCTTCTTATATATTCAAAGGAACGGAATTTGCCCACGCCACCACGCTAGCGGTTGACGTCGCCTGTGAACTTTGGAGGAGCGAGTGTCTCACAATCCATTGTGTCACCCAGGTGCAATTACTGTATACAAAGAGTCCGGCTGCGTCACTGGCGTGTGATTTCCGTTCGGGAGGAAATTAGTCAACACTAGCGTGTGACTTATTGAATGAATGAAATTATATAAAAATAATTGTGTCACCAGCGCACGGCTTTACTTCGATGATAAATCAAATTATAACATGTGTATATATGTATATATATATATATATATATATATATATATAATATACTCTAACCAAAAGAGAGTAAGACCGTGCTTTTCGTATTGCTCAAAGACAGAAAGGCCAACGAGGTTATATGGCAGGTATACACAATAAAGAAGTCAAGAAACAGCAACGAATCATGAAGCGAGAACGAGCATTGGAATCACAGCGTTTGAAAGCTCATTCAGAAATGCAAGAAACTGTCGCAACTGTTGTTTGTAGCATCAGTTCCAGCAGCGATGAAGATCTTTGCCTTCCCTCAACTTTACCCTACAATACTGATAAAGCTCTAAAGGAAGTTTCAATTCGTAAGGCACCTAAACGAGGCACTAAACAGGTAATTGATAAAGCAGTTGTCTCTGCACTGGAGAGAACATCAACAACAAGTAGAAGTGCATCGCATATTATCAGTGCCGTAGCACAAAGTCTTGGACATGACGTTGGTGACATGATAACTAGTCACCGGGCCATTCATCGGGCTAGAGCCAAATATCGGAAAACTAGTGCGCTGGAAATAAAAAACTCCTTCGGCAATGCTCATGTCCCTTTTGTTTTACACTGGGATGGCAAAATGTTACCAGATCTCACAAGTCAAGATCAGACAAATGTTGATCGCTTACCAATCGCGGTTTCTGGAAATGGTGTTGAAAAATTAGTGAGTGTCCCAAAACTTCCTGATTCCACTGGAGAGACGGTCGCTAAAGCAGTAATTGAAACAATTGAAGAGTGTAATATCACACATAAAATTATTGGCTTAAGTTTCGATACCGCTGCCAGCAACACTGGACAAAGGTCAGGTACATGCACAACACTAGAACAATACCTTAAAAAGGATATACTTTTTCTGGCATGCAGACATCAAAAATGAGTATCGGCCTATTACCCATGCAGATGTTGGCGCAGAAGAAATTATTGCTCTTAAAGACGGCATTATCATGTTCGCAAACGCAACCCTACACGAACAACAGCCTCGGGATGATTATCGAGAGCTTCTGGAGCTCTCTCATATTTTTGGGCGGAATTCCACTCACAGGTATTTCTTTTAAGCGCCCAGGTCCTGTCCATCGAGCAAGATGGATGTCAAGAGACATTTACTTTCTAAAAATGTGGTTCTTTAGAAATCAATTCGATCTACAGAAGGAAATACCGAATTTGAGATTAAAAGCAAATACAGCTTCAGAAAGGAAATGGGTAAACTTTTCAAATTTTAATATATTTCTTTTAAAGATATATTTAAAAGCATGGTTCCAAAGCTCTGTGGCCATAAAGGCTCCAGCAAATGATCTGAAGCTCTTTCAAGAGCTGAACTCTCTTAGAAATCAAAATCTATCAAATGCTCTTACTACTGTCTTTGGACGCCACCTGTGGTACTTAAATGAGGTACATGTTGCGCTTGCATTTTTTTATCCAGAGATATCATTTGATGTCAAAAGGATGATGGCCAAAAATGCAAATGAAGTTCTTTGCCATGAAGATTTTGTGCGTAGGGTTCAGCCCTTTGATCCTTCTCACAAAACTTTACCTGATTTTTGCACACAAAGAACCAAATCATTTTTCACAATCACAGGAGTATTCGCAGAATTTCTTCATGAAGATCCTGAAAGGTGGTCAGTTTCGGCACATTACAATGCCGCAAAAGAAATAGTTAAAAATTTGAGAGTTGTAAATGATCTTGCAGAACGTGGTGTGGCTCTCATTACGAAGTTCAATGCAACACTAACAACAGATGAAAATCAAAAACAGTACCTTTTGCAGGTTGTAGAACATCATAGGAAACAAAAACCCAAAGCCAAGAAATATTACTAAAAAATGTATGTTGATAAGTGTTATTCAAAAAATATACTGTGGTTATTTTATGTGTAAAATATATTATGTGTGTAGTTTTTGTATAGGCCTACAAAGAGATTAAAAAAGATAGGCTTAAGTGAATGTTCAGAAGACTCCAAAAGTATATTTATGTTAAATTTTGAAAATAATTAAGCTCAAGTTGAAATAAAGTCTTAAAAGTATGGAATTTATTTAGTCATAGTACAACTTTTTTGAAGTGGAACTTTTCAATGAATTGAGCACCCTGTTAACATTAACTAAATTCAATAAAATTTTGTATATATTAGTTTTTCATTCATTGCCACAAAATAAAAATATGTGGTATTAGAAAAAATAAAATTTAATTTTAGGCACACCCTAATATATATATTATATATATATATGATGAATAAAACCAACTTTCAAATAACTTCAACATAAGCAAAGGTCTTTTTCAACTCGATCCTGTTATGTTGAATTCCTTTAAAACAGATTTAAATAAGAAGGGTAAAACATTAAATCTTTGGTAAACTTGTCTTCTACTTTATTAACTTTTAATTTGCATTATTTTTTTTTTATATATATCAAAACCTGACCATAGGCAGCAGTGTGTTAAAACCCGGACAGAGTTCCAGTATAAATTTGTATTTTTATAATCCATTTGATCTTGTGCTAAAAATCGATATTTTTCCTTACAAATCTGTACGCCTCACTGGTAATCCTTTAAGTTTTTAATTTTTAATTTTTTATTATTTTTACTTCTCTGTTTATTGTATATATATGTATGTATGTATGTATGTATGTATTTGTATATATAGATATGTATATATATATATGTATATGTGTGTGTGTGTGTGTATGTATGTTATTTATTTTTTCTTTTTTTTCTTTCTGTAACCTATATATAGGCTTAACCTTTTTATGTACTTCAGTGTTCCTGAGGATGTCATTAGACGAAAGCGCTTGAGCACCATTTTGTGTTTCCTTTCCTTCGTGGTTTTATTCATCATAAATATTTTTCACGTGTTACCTTCGTGAAATAATTTCATATATATATATATATATTATATATGCGCCTCGGTGGTGTAGTGGTTAGCGTCGCTGACTACGATTCCATCGGCCCCGGGTTCGAGACCCGACGGCAGCCGGCGCGCAGCAAAACCCAGCTGTTCATCCTTCCACACAATAAAGAAAGTGGTTGGTAGATAAATGGGTACCCTAGGTGGCCTAGTGGTTAAGACGCTGGGCTGCTGATGGGGCGTGGTTCGGATTCCACGTTAAACTGTAAGTCTAAGGTGGAGTGAAAAGCTTGACCTTCGTTAGAATGAACAATTCGGGCGGAAGCTAACCAAAGGTGTATATATATACATATATATATATATAGAGAGAGGGAGAGAGAGAGAGAGAGAGATAAAACCTGATTATTTCTTACAAGCAATTGTAAAAATGTATTCAGAAAATTATTGTTTTCTTCCCTAGACGACACCTGCAAAAATACAAATTTCAACATCAAAATTTATGGACGGAAGCCACTCGTTCACTATCTCCAACGATTCAGTTGTAATGTTTTCCTGAGCAAACCATCAAACACGTCTTCGATTTAGTAAGTCTAAGTAAATTCAAAATATTTAAATAACATTTGTACTTTTCTTAGTAGGTTTGGATTTTCATAATTTTGTGTTTTAAAAGGAGATGAATTTTTAAAAAACATTTTTATCTTATGTTTTATAAGTGAAGATATGAGAGGAGATAGTTTAGACTTTCAAAGTTTTATAATTTTATAGTTTTTGAAGGAAAATGAATATAAAGGTCGGATGTACAGGGTAACCACAAAAATGTTCCCGATTTCAAATTGAAATTACAGGACAACCGTGCAAGATAAGATTGAATAATAAAATGCATTGAGCAGTCAAAGGTTCAATTTGTTTTCACAAAACAGCCCTTTTACAGGTTACAGGTTTAAAAAGACTGAATTACTTCTACAGCAAACGGGTTTTGGCTTGCTCCTCAAACCAAACCATATTTATTTAGTAAAATATGGTTTTTTGCCTGCACAATGCATTTTATTATCCTCTCTTGCATGGTTATCCTGTAGTTTCAATTTGAAATCGGGTACATTTTTGTGCCGCACCCTGTATATGCAATTATCAAAGTGTAATAATTAGAGAAAAATACATCTTAGAATTTGAAGCTGAGGCGAATGTCAGACTTTATGATTGAAGCGTATAAGTACAGTAACTAAATAGTAAAGAGATGCGCGAGAAAATAAGATGTAAAGTTGAGGTTGAACACCTAAAGATAATTATCGGAATAATTATTTATTTATTCGTTGGTGTTAACTTCGGGTCTTTGTTCTGACGTCATATCTTTGAATGGTGACATAAAATAAATGAATCTTCAGAATAGAAGCAAATAAAAACAGTGATCTAAAATGTGGAAAAGTATGAAAAGAGAACGTGGAAGACTATCTTTTTTTACTTACTTTATTACTCCATCGAAGAACGTGTAAATGAAATATTAATTTTTATTCTCATTCAATTTACTTTTTTTCACAGCAATAACAATGAGAAACATAATTCTGTACGAGCACTGGATGGAGATTTCACCAGTCTTTTTCACACAAAGCAAGAATCTAACCCATGGTTGTTCGTGGATTTAGAATTTCCTCACCTTATTTGGGAAATTAGAATTACTGTTCGGGAAGTGTCCAGATCCAGCATGATAAAGGTACGAATATCACCTTGAAGAATAAATATCTATGATGGTTTCTGTCAGGGAAAACATCATACCCAAATAAAACGTTATTTTCCTTGAAGCACACTCTGAAAATGACATATTGAAATATTTAACCCAAATGCATATGCACCTTCGAACCTAGATACGCAATGTGGAGTATATAAGCCTTTACCTGGATCAGAAAATCAAGCAAATATAATTTCGAGGAACTTCCTAATATAAGAATAAGCATAAAAAACATACCTCGCAATTATATTCATGAGAAATTTTTTTTTGTAATGGTTTCCAATACATAACACAGGTCAACAAAAAAACTTTTTTTTTTTCGTTGCCAAGGAAATTCGTACGAATTTAGGGTATTTTGGGGTTGCTGAATTCCAAAATGAAAGTAGTTTTTCCGATTTGGCTCTAGTTCTTGAGATAATGAATACCCTCAATTAATAGGAAACGTAACCATAACGCGTGCATATGGGAAACTACCGGAACATTCTAGATGGCGAGACCGAATAAAATGCCATTATGTATTTCATGTGTTTACTTTTGTATGATCTGAGACAATTTCAATGCGATTTGTAAGTAGGCACCGCCTGAACATTAAATTTTTTGCATTTTTACGTGTTTCAATGGGGTACCAATTATCTCATAAATTAGAGCCAATCTAGCAAAACCGATGTCATATTCGGAATCAGCACCACAAAGTTACCCCAAAATCATTCTAATATGATTGGCAATAAAATGAGTGTTGACCAGTGTAATATATAAATTAAACGCAACTTCAAGTATTTTCCTTTAATAATTAATTAATAATTGGGTACCCACCAAGTAATAGCAAAAAATATTCAAGTTTCAAGTGTGTGCCAATTAGAACTATGGGTCAAGTTTTTGATTATTTATAATTCAAATATATTCTTTTGGTGTTTGATGCAAACTCATCGGTAACAGTGTTGTAGAAGCTTGGACTTCATTTAACGTTCATCAGTAATTCCTTTTCAATACTAAGAAACCCTAGAAATGACAGTCTGATAGTCTGATAGCCAATTCACTGGACCATAAGTTGAAGTATGAAATCTGTAGGTAGATTTTTTTTATTTGAACTAGATGAAGTGATTCCAGTTGTGGTTTGCTTGCATGTTTTACTTGGATATTTTCTTAAATGTTTTGAAAGAAAATGAACTTTTGGTCAGGTCGCATATCAAACATTTATTTTCAGATGCACTCATTATTTATATCTAAAGAAAAGAGGGAAAAAGATATTTTAAATCCACAAACACCAAAAAATTACGATATTTCGATGGTCACAAATAACACTATTTCTGGCACTGCACGACCTTGAACTGATGAAAGCCTTGAGCCATCGTTGGCGACTTGACTGTAATGCGTGATGTTGCCAGTGTTCACCATCCCAGCCCATTTAAAATAAACTACATATAATAAAATACTTAAAAATTACTCTTATTGTGAAGTTGATTTACTACTCACACTTAATATTTAAATTACAATTATATATGAGTCATGCATACAACTAAGGTAGTCATACTTGAGAAAATTTCAACTTTATATGAACTGCTTAGAGCTGAAATGCAAATTGGAAGTTGCGCACATTGTAGCTTTTCCAGCCCGTCTCAACTGGAGGAATATATCCTAGCCAATAGTCATGATTTTATACTCATGCACATAAGAACCAAATTAGCTGACAGGGTATCCGAGCGTCACACGACTTGAATTAAGTATGTCCGTGCAGAACAGAAAAGAGTCAGATCTTTTATTTGCATAGCTTAAATTTCATTTATATCATAATTTTTTATTCACGGTGGGAAGAACTTGGAGAAAGTACAGTAGAAAAAAACTTTACTTTGGTTAATTTTATCTTATCTTATTGTCGGTACAGGCAAGGAGCTTCCCGTATCAGAACTACCAACAGTGCGAGACATGCTGAGACTAGGGTTACTCCTTCGTGAACAAAATACAAAGGATAGAAGGAACTACACAGAGAAAGAGCTCATAAGGGACATGATTCCCCCTCTTCTGCATCAGTGGAAAAAAGCTAATGTGTTATTCAAACCACCTGTACTCAATCAGTATAGAACTATTGAGCTAAAACTAACAAAGCTGTGGCACAAAGCAGTTGAGACATCACTTGGTAAAGAAAAACTAGCAAAGAAAAAAAATTTCTGCACAATTGTTACTCTTCTTGACACTTTTAACTGCCAGTGCCCCATAGAGTTGTGTTCTGAAGCCAATTGTTCTTCCTCATGCAGAAGAGAACCTCACCCTCACATTGATTGTCGCTGTCCTCGTGAGAAGAAGATCCCTGTTTTGGAGCTGGCTTTCATAAAGGCGCAGAGAACAAAGGCAGGAGGCCAAGGAAGTATGCAGATTGGTTCAGCAGATTATTCAGAAACCAAAAAACAGATTGTTATTGCTAAGGAAAAAGAGAAAATCCGAGAGAGGGAAGAAAGGAAGAAAAAGAAGAGTGAAGAAGCCACCCAAAGAGATGAAGAGCTCTATCAAGAGGTTTCTCACTGCTTTGAAAGCTCTTCAGATGAACAAAAAGAAGCAACATCAGATGATAGCTCCAAAATGCCATCTGAACCTTCGCCGAAGAGAATGAAATACAACACTAAAGACATCTCAAACATTGCCCTTGCCAGTGTTCGCCACCATACGGGGCTACGAGAGACTGCAGAGATTGCCACTGCCGCTTGGATAGATGCAGGCCTCATCAGCTGAGAGGATACATCCCTAGTGATAGATCATAATAAGATAAGAAGAGCACAAGAAAAAATAATGAAGGAAATATCTGCTCAGCATGAAAAAGATTTGAAGGAGGAAGGTCTCTCTTGCCTTTTGTTTGATGGAAGAAGAGATGACACAAAAGTTCTCCTAGAGGTAGAGGGAATGGACAGAAAGTTTCTCGGTCTCATCAAAGAAGAACACTACTCTGTGTGTTCCGAACCTGGTGGCCGCTATTTCTTTCACTTTGTTCCTGAAGCAGAAGTAGAAGGCAAGAAACATGCAGAGGCAATTGCTGATCAAATAATATGTAGGCTTCAAGAAAGAAGACTTGACAGTTCACTGCAGGCCGTTGGTGGAGACTCAACTGCGGTGAACACTGGATGGCAGGGCGGTGTTATGACGCATTTAGAGAAAAAACTTGGAAGAAGGCTTGTTCGGATTGTATGTGATTTGCACACAGGGGAACTACCTCTTCGTCGTCTCATCCAGGAACTTGATGGTTCTACAAAGAGCAACAACAAGTGGTCAGGCTCCCTTGGCAACATGCTAGATGAAGCAACGGAATTAGAAATAAATACAAAATTAACAAAGGTCGAAGTAGGCCCTCCCCTTCCACTGTTGTCTGAAGAAGTTATCAAAGACCTCAGCACGGATCAATCTTACGCTTATCATATTGTTCAAGCAATCAGATCAAGAGAGTTGCCTCAAAATCTGGCTCTCTTGGAGATTGGACCCGTAAGTCACAGTAGCCCTGTTCAAAAATCAACTTTTTCTTATTTTCATAGGTTTCTGTACTTTTTCCCATGCTTTTTGACTTGAAAGGCCGAAAATCACAACCATTTTGACCTAGGTTGTTGGGAAGCATTGCCGCATGGAGCTTTAATTTTTCTGCCTTGAAATCGGCCAAAAGCACCAGTTCCGGGGTCCCTTGAATCATGTTTTGCACTATAACTTTTTATCTAAACAAGATAGAGCAACAAAATAGGCACCAAATTAAAGTGTTTTTAATCCTCTTTCTAATTTATAAAATTATGATAGTCTTGGAACAAGAAATGGCACATTGGTACATACAAAGATTTCAGAAATATCACAAAATTCGTTTTCTCACACTCAAGGCAGACAAGGCGCCTTATTCATGACACAAATTTGAGATTAACATTTTGTCACAAGTCTAATCGATCAAGAAGTGAAAGCATTACATGATGATTAATTTCATAATGACATTTACACAGTCAGTTGTTGAGAGTTTGTTTCTTGAAGCTGTCAAAGCGGCGTCTGTTGAACTCCACAGCTTGAAGGAGATAGTCCCTTTGCTTGGCATCTGTTGTTATGACATTTGCAAAGTCGCTCATCATCTTGACACCACGTTCAGCAATGTCATTCACCGCTTTCAGATTCTTAACATAGTCCAACGCTTTTCTGTAGTCCTCCTTCTGTGGCCAAGACGTGACAGGTTCCAGAAGCCACTCGGATCCAATGTTCAGTGTGTCCAGCAGGAAATGTGATTCTGGGCCAATGAGATCAACCAGGGTGGTCTTAGCTGTGACTCTCTGGAATAGAGGCTTTCCTGTTCTGAAGCTGTGGCTTCTCAGTGGCATGTAACTGGGCAGCAATGTCGTGCTTCAATGTGTCACTCAATCTACTGCTGAACAGGGCAAATGGCACTACTTCCTGCGTCAGGTACCATTTGTGGTTTTCCATCTTATTAAGTACTGCATCAGCAAGCTCTGGGTCAGTTTTCTTGTACTTCAACATGTCCTGGATTAGACTTAGATCATTCACGGGAGCATCTGCAGCAGACATTGACATCATCCATACAGGAGTGTAGAACAGCGCAAGGAAGGTGTTGAGTCTTTCCAGCTTTGATACAGTGTCTTCGTCGTACTCAAGTTGATCTGCAAACATCAGCATTTTCATGGAGTACAGTTTCTGGCCATCCATCTGGCCTGATGAATGGCGCCTGGTCGACTCCAGTGAATACCTCGAGGAGGCGTTCCTCCAAGAACAATGACTGTCAGTTCAGCCATTTCCCTGTAGTCGGCTCTTGGAAGCCTTTCTGCTGTTGGAATGTCTTGGAGTATTTCTTCACTGTTCTTCTTCTTTTCCTTCAGCCATTTGCTGTTGATAGCCAGCATCTTTGGGTTTTCCTTGGACAAGTCCGTCCAAACATCCTTCAGATGCTCAAACCAGGGATTATCTGGCCCCTTCACCTTCCCAAACAGCTTCTCCCAAACTGCTCCTACTAGGATTTCCAGGATGTGATGTCGACAGGCCAGATAAAACACCTTTTTGTTCAGCATTTTCTCTAGCAGTTTGGCAGCTCCTCTGTGAACTCCACTGTTACTGGATGTAGTGACAAAAACAAGGGCAGTAACATTATCCGTAAGTTCCCATGTCTCCAGTAAATCCATTGAAGCCTCAGCCTGAGCTGTGCCAGAAGAATTGTCGATGACAGGTACTCCCAATAACTTTCCTTCAGTGTATGAAGGTGGACCAGACACTAGCACAGCTAAAGTCTCTGAGGTACTTCCAGGTTCACTGCCCAAGACATCTTTGAGCAACTTTCCATCCCAGTGTAAGGCAGCGTAGTGTGGGGGGTTTTCACAAAACTTGGACATGTGACTCTGGCTGATATTATACCTGGACAGCATTCTGTTGCGACGTGTTGTTGAGGTTGAGATGACGAAGTTATCCAGATCAGCCCCTCCAGCTTTCAAGGTGGCAGAAACCATGGCAGTAACTTGATTGTCTGATAAACCAAGACGATCAGCTGTATTGCAGATGACATCACATTCCATGACCTTCCTTGGAAACGTCAAAGTCACACTAGTCACAGTGTCTTGATGGTGAGAACATCCAGGACGAGGCTGATGGTAATCCATGTCCTCTGTGTTAGCGTCGTTGTCAGTTGAGTCACCCCAGGTAATGTCATCCACATGAACAACTGCCTCTTGTTCTGCTGCAGCTGTAAAATAGTACAACATTTAAGACAGTAATTGTTAAGTACATGCTAAATATCGCAATGGAGTAAAACTTAAAACTTTTTGTAACGTTCAAAGTAATTAGTTTTACCTTGTTCTTGTCTATGCTGCAGTCTTTCATTCCTCGCTGCTTGCTGCAGGGATCTTGTCTCAAAAATCTTGTCATGACCAGACATATGACCTTTCCTCTCAGTCTTTTGGTCTTCGTAGAACCTGATATCCTCATCTTTCTTCTCTCTGGATAACAGTCTGTTGTTCTGTATTTCCTGGATTGCATCTGGAGCTCGTATATCGAACAGGCTGTCTAATTCCAGCACAAATGCTCCTCTTTTTCCTCCAGGGTTACTTGCTCTTCCTTTGCTTTTCACCAGAGCACGATGTTTCTCATGTAGTTTCATGAAGAGCTTCATTGCGTTGTACTTGGTCATTGTCTTGATCCTAGCCATCTGCCAGAATGGGATGATAGATTCAACTGTTTCATATGCAAGGTCTTGAACCATGGGCCTCCCTGCATTTTCCGGTAAATTCTGAAGATTAAGGAAATACTGGAACGCCTGTCTGTTGGTGGGAAGCTGGGAACCACTGATAAAAGCTGAAGGGTATCCAACCAGGAAAGTTTCAGTGAGAGATCTGGTAGATGGCCCAGTTGACACCTGCCTGTGGACAGTACGTGGAGGTTCTGAGATATCAACTGTGCGCCCACGGAGCTCCCTCAGCTCCTTGCTTAATGCCATTGTGAAGTTGTAACTTGTAGATGGTTTTCTAGATTCTGATTGAGTTTCTGTTGTTTCCTGAAAAATGATAGATAATTATTATTATTATTATTATTATTAATTATTATTTATTATTATTATTATTATTATTATTATTATTATTATTTTTAATTTTATGCTCTTTCATTTGATACCTAATTTGTTGCTCTATCTTGTTTAGATCAAAAGTTAAAGTGCAAAACATAATTCAAGGGACCCCGGAATTGGCGCTTTGGCCGATTTCAAGGCAGAAACTTTAAAGCTCCATGCGGCAATGCTTCCCAACATTCTAGGTCAAAATAGTTGTGATTTTCGGCTTTTTCAGGTCAAAAGCATGGGAAAATGTACAGAAACCTATGAAAATAAGAAAAAGTTGATTTTTGAACAGGCCTAAAGTCACAGTCGTTGGTTAACTACAGCGATTCGTTTCTGCATGATTTGGGTTTCCAAACATGCACTGAAGGGCAAAATGCTACAGAATTTCATGTTGATTGTTGAATTTATTATTGGGTTTTATCTTCCTCAATGGTTCAATGTAAAACTTAATCCAATGTGGATGGAGGGGCCCAGCCACATCTTGTTTCAATTACAGCTACTGAGAACCCAAAAGAAAGTAGTGGTGGACATCGTGTTACCTGTGGTGAGAAGGTCCGCTTGGTATGCTAGGCGAGGGGCAGTTTTGCAAGCAATACTCTGCAGCCAATGTACCAAAGAGCGAACTGAGGCTGTGGAAATCATTCTAAATCTTAGAGGAACATCACTAGATGATGACCAGCTGGGAGACTGCTCTGCTCAGACAAGGAAGGTACCTCCGATAAACGTCAATGTCACGAAATTGTCAGAATTAGTTAACTTGAGTTCGGAAGTTTTGGAGCCACCACTCACAACATGTATAACAAACAAAGATTTAATACAACTTAAAGAGGCCCCCAATGCAAGTGCCAAAGTGGCCTTCTCACACTCAGAGTGTGGAGAGATATGTGAAAATGGTCACAGAAGCAGCTAGTCAAGTTTACAGTCACGAGAGGCGAGAAGGCTACATCAAAGCGCAAGTAGCAAGCCGAATGCTGATGTCAAGGAACCGCAGCAAAAAGGACATGACTGCATTGGTTACTTTCAAATAAAGACTCTGAATGATATCTTATTGCCACTTTAAATGTTGATAGGATGTTTGCGCACATTTGTTATTCTGTTACGAATTTACGGAAAAATGGAATTTTTAATTAAAATTGATGTAAGTAGGAGTTATTTTTTATTGTTTTTGAAGCAAGGATATTATTTTGTATGCCAAATGATTACATTAAATTGCTACCAAATCACATGATTTTCAATTTAGTCATTTCACCCCCAAAATTGACACACCCTACCCTTCAGTCTTGCACAACCACTAGTAACCACATAAATACATCCTAACAACTTATCACTGACAAACTACATTCCAAGCACTTCCCGCAAGGTATATTTATTTACTTTAGTATATACTTTCTCCGAATTTATAAGTGCCAGAAGCACTTTGATCTTCTTATCACTTAGGTTTTTAATCACCTGTCACACTGCAAACATTTAAACTTTGCATTCTGTGTTATAACGTTGATTTGTTCACTTTGAATCAGCAAATTTTCTTTATTCTCTCTACTCATCTTTTCAAATCCTAAAGACATATGCTCCTGTCGTCTTCAATCTCACGTTTAGAAGCATTATAAAGAAAAAAATACTAGTCAATATTACTTAAATAATAAGTATACAAGATGACTTTGTCAAGTTCAATAAAAGTTTATCAGCACTCACTCATTTTTCACGTTTTCTAATTGCCTGTTCGTTTTATTAATCAGAAAGTCTGCGTCATAATGGGAAGAAGTAAGTGTGGTATCTGCGTATTGTATGCAGTTTAATGTAGTAAAAAATGAAAATCGTTAACGTGAATTAGAAATAATAATGGCCCAAGAATCGATCCTTGTGGAACTTCACTAGTTAGCATCGTCTTGTCGGATAAATTGTCTTTTAATCTGATGTGATGTACTGATGGCTATTTGACAGATATGATTTAAACCAATCAAGGATACTTCCTCTTATTCCAATATATGTGAGGTTTATTCAATAGGAAAATGTATCAAATGCTTTTAACAAATCCAGGAAGATGAAGGAAGCGTGTTTTTGTTGTTGAAGTCCTGATACACATTTTCTTATAGCGTGGTCATGGCATCTTCCGTTGTATGTCGACCTCTAAACCCAAATTGTGTTTTAGTAAAATATCGTATGTTTAGGAATTTAGTAAGTTTAAATACATTTTTGCCGGGATCGTACTGATGTCAGAATCTTTAATTTTTTAGATTTTTTTTGCTGAAAAGATATCGTTTGGTTGGATTGGATCAAAGAAAAGTGAGTTTGGATTTGGTTGTGGCATGTATTGTCAGTAATGAATGTCTGTAATTGTGATCGAGGTTGCAGTATTGAAGCCGACATTTGCAAAGAAGTTGTTTAATATATTTGTTGTCTTTGGGTTCACTGTAAAAATTTGTGTGAGGGAGGACGAGGGATTTATTTTTACCTTCTTTGTGTTAATTAACTCTTTCAGTGTGTTCCATAGCTTCTTTGTATTGAATTTTTGTTTATCAATTTTTAAACAGTACTGATCTGCTTTTGCTTTTTTAATGACTGCATTAAGTCTGTTACAGTAATTTTTGTATGTCTGTTCGGTAATAATATCAGATTTCCATAGTTTAAAGAGAGGATGCTTGCGTTTAATACTCACAATGAATGCGGGTGTGATCCATTGGTCATTGTATTTTGTTTTAGCTATTACTTCTGTTCAATATATCGATTAGTGTGTCTGAGAATGCTTGAAATTTTATTCCAATGTCATGGTTACTTTCTGTTATTCTAGTCCAGTAAAAAGCTATTATTTTTCTCAGGAACTTTAATTTGTTATTATAGCTGTAAGCTCTCTTGTCAACTTGTATGGTTTCCTTTGCAGAGAAATGGGTGAGTAGCATGGTGTACGTAGGCAAATGATCTGTGATATTTAATATAATTATACCCGAGATGCATTCAAGCGGCGACCGCACCCAGATCTGATCTAGCAGAGTCAAATTTCTAATGTCATTGTGAAGTCTAGTTGGCTTTGTAGCAGCCAATTTAAAACCACTTGCCGTCATGATGTTGTGAAGGAAGCTTACGTTATTATTTGAATGTTCTTTTGTGAGATCAATATTTAAATCTCCAGCAATAACACAATTCTTACAGATATAATTGGAGGTTAGGATTCTATGGATATTTGTAATAAAAGTTGGTACGTTACCAGTTGGTGGTCGGTACATGCCTAAAATTGAATACTGGGTGTTATGAATAAACATTTCATTTGCAAGTGTTTCTGAGGTATTGTTTATGCTTGTCAGTTTTTCGATACTTTTACTCTTGTAGTTTGACTCGACAAATATAACTACACCTCCTCCACTATTGTTAGCCCCACATACATGGTAGCTTGTGTACCCTGGAATGTTATAAAAGATCTTATTATTTTTAATTAATCAGGCTTCAGTTAATATAATGCACGTGAATTTATGATATGTTGTAATAATTTTAGGTTAGCTGTCAATTCGTCGAAGTTGCATGGGGCACTGCGAATGTTTAAGTTCAGGAAAGACAGGTTGCCATTGTTGTATTTCTTGTTTAAGAAGTTTCTACCGAGATATAGTTGGAGTTTACTACGTTTTCAGATTCAGTAATTTCATTTACAGTATTGAGAGTGTTTAAAATGATCATGATGTGAAAATTAGGGTAATACAGTAATAGAAATACTAAGAGTTAAGAGCAGAAATAAAAAATAGAAATATACACAAAACATACAGACATATATATATATATATATATATATATATATATATATATATATACACACACGAGGCTACTTCAATAAGTATCCGCACTTTTTATTTTAGTGATAATATAGTATATACAGTATAATATATACTTGTAATAACGAGCCAAACTGAGATCTATAGGCTTATTTAGGCTAGCAACAGTATAGGCTTATTTAGGCTAGCAACAGTATAGCTTATTTAGGCTACTTGTAGCTGTCACATATCGTACGAGTAGTGAGCATGGCTGCACCGCTTTCAATTTGTACTCAGGAAGAACAGAGATCCGTGGTTCGTTTTTTGTGGGCAGAAGGTGTGAAAGGAGCTGAAATTCACATGCGTTTATGTGCTCAGTATGGGAATAATGCGTTACCACAGTGAAGTGTGCACGAGTAGATTCAAATGTTCAAGGAAGGTCGGACATGTGTGACAGATGCTTAGCGCTCAGGACGACCGTCAACATCAACCAGTGGTGACAAGCAGGAAGAAGCCAGAGCCATGATTTTCGATGACAGAAGATTAACAATAAAAGAAATTGCATCTTCATTAGACATCAGTCAAGGGGTCAGCCTATTCGATAGTTCATGACATTCTTGGCTTTCACAAGGTTTGTGAAAGATGGGTGCCCAAACAGTTGACAGAAGAGCACAAGCGTAATCGTACGGACGTCTGCTCTCGTCTTTTGGCGCGGTATCATAATGAAGGTGAAAACGTTTTGGAGCGTATTATCACTGGAGATGAAACCTGGATCCATCACTATGAACCAGAAAGCAAACGACAGAGCATGCAATGAAAGCATCCAACATCTTCCGTTGCAAGGAAGTTCAAAGCGCAGCCGTCAGCAGGTAAATTTATACTAACGCTGTTTTGGGATACACAAGGCCCTATCCTTGAACATAATCTAGAGCGTGGAACTACAGTAACAAGTGCATCGTATTCTGACATGCTTCGGAATGAGTTAAAGGAAGCAATTCGCACAAAACAGAGAGGGAGATTGTCGGAAGGTGTTATTCTGTTACACGACAATCCGCGCCCTCATACCGCTGCACAGACTAGAAAATGCCTTCAAGAACTTAAATTTGAAGTTCTCGACCATCCAGCCTGCAGTTCAGACCAAGGGGTGAGAGGGGAGGGAGAGGGGAGGGAGCTTCGGGGGGAGAAGGGAGGATGCCCTCCCCCCAAAGGGGTAGCCTTAACCTAAGAGAAGAAGAGAAAGAAGAGACGGAGGAGGTCTTTGGGGGAGAAGGGTGGGATGTTCTCACCCCCCAAAGAGAAACCTAACCTAAGTCTTAACTCTTAACCTAAGAAGGAAGGAGAGAAAGTTCTTTATTCCGCTGGAGTCCGCATCATTATGAGCGTCCTGAAGCCAAGCAGGTCTTATATAGAGGATCGTGAGTTGCCAGATATCACTTTTTATATATGGAGGGGTTACCAGATAGAATTTATTTTAATTGTTCAGGTATACATTATTAGGGTGAGTTGCTAGATACTACCATTTATTTTATTTACATGAGTTGCCAAATAATGTTTTTATTCATATGAAGGGATTACCAGATACCACCATTTATTTTAATTATGTTGAGATGTATCTTATTAGGGAGAGTTGGCAGATATCGCCATTTATTTTAATTCACACGAGTTGCCAAATAATATTTTTATTTATTAAAAGCAAGCGGACTTTCTCCTTAAAGTGGTTCAGAAAGATAATTAATTATTAAAACGAAACCCAATATTAACAATAAAAGAAATACATTTAAACCGAAATAAAACACCATTACATCATTCTGTTTATTCAGACGAATTATTGGAAATATATAGAAGATAAATATACATTTCTATGCATACGTTAGAATGATCAAAAAATAAAATAAAATAATAATAGTATAAAAAATATGAACGAGGAATATATATGATCAAAAAATAAAATAAAAATGTATAAACATCAAAACATGCGAAATATATATATACACACACACACACACACACACACACACACACAATTATATTAAATAATAAATAAATTGGAAATAATTACATTCACTTTGTTCTACTGCGCAAAACACTAAACTCACTTGTAATCAAGCCTAGTCACATCATTATTGCTTTGCACTAAGCAGTAAACATGGCTTAACATTATTTCACCGCCCAAGTTATGGGGAGACCTATACTCTGTATAAATGGCCTTTATATCGTTCAGTACTTTTTGTACCCACCTTACATCCGTTTGGTAAGTTATCTTTAAACGATTTTATTCAAAAGCACGCACAGAGAAATCATCGTTAACCACAACATCAATATTAAACTTTCCTTCTTAATCAAGGGTTTATTCTTAACCACTATGTCACCTAGGGTACCCATTCATCTATCAACCAATTTTTCAATCTATTTTTCTTCTGCGGAACTCTTTTTACGATGCATAACTCGCTCGCTGCTTGAAGTATACAGTAGCTAATAATTCACAATATAGGATTACCGGAACAAGAAAATGATTTATAATTCCGTCAATAGGAATTATAACTTCAATAAAGAGCAGAGTTAAAATAATCCAGTTACAAATACAAAGCAAAACTCCTAAAATACTCAATACAGAAGTAAGATGACATGCTAGCAAGCATTCAATCGAAACTTATTACTTGTACAGAAGATTTTAAATTTTAATGTTTCCACTTCAGCTTACCCCTATTAAATTTTCTGAATTCCAATTAGTAATTTTTTAAACTTTTTACAAATTAGAATAATAATATTTAGTAAGTAAAAATGTCTGTCTTATTTTATTCTTATTTGCTCTTTTAGATAGGAAGAAAAATAAACAGAAAGAGATAAATAAGTGAATAAGATAACTCATGAGCGTTGAAATTCCTACATTGGAGGTGAATCTTGTACAGTAAATAAATTATATTTTATTTATTTTCCGTTGGTTAAAACAATGTTTATATACAAGTAATAAGAAACACTCTGGATATTTATTTTATTGCATTTTATTTGATAACTCTAACCGAGCGAATGGTGAAATAAATATAACGAAATAGGAATAAATAAAATTTATAATATATATATATGAATCACACAATTTGAAAGAGTTACCAGTACGAACGTCATGAAAATGTATTTAAAACTGCTAAAATATCGATTTGTTAACTTACCGCAATAAATCTCGATCCCACACGTTTTTTTTACGCTTCCCAAACGAGAAAAATTTATTCTATTAACCATAATTATTTGAAAATTTTTATTTTTGTGAGAAAAATAACTCCGATTTATTTCAGTACCTATGTTCCAGACATTTATTTCTTCTACGAGTGAATTTTTATAAAGATAAACATGAGATTCCCGCAGTACTTTTCAAGTTCTTAAGTAAACGTTACTTAATATCGTATATCCCATCCATTTTATCTACCGCTTAGATAATATTCCACGCCACTGCTGTTATTTTAGACGATTCAGAGAAGAATACTTATTTATGTATTTCGAATGGACTTTCACATCTTCGAGAGCATTTCCTCGTTATCGCAGGTACATGCATTAGCCCATAATACATGTTAATTGTTTTTTTTCCACAGATCATTTATAAGATAAACGTTCTTATGCGACACAGTTTTTCTTTAAAAGGAAACAATAAAATTTTCTCTCTCTCTCTCTCTCTCTCTCTCTCTCTCTCTCTCTCTCTCTCTCTCTCTCTCTATATATATATATATATATATATATATATATATATATATATATATATATATATTTTAAAAGTCTATTTTAATGAAACTTATAGATCTACATTCTACATCATTCTGCATAGCATTTTTTTTTCAGTTCTTTTATGTTAATTGTAATAAATACCAAATAAATTAAACCATCATGGCCTTAACTGCACTCCTAACCTAGCTTAACTCGTCGACAGAATACAGAGCTATGAAGCAACATCGCTACACAAAAGAGCCTCTCTCGAATCCTAGTTATTGTTTTCAATATTGTAAATACTTATTTTCTGTATAAACGCTTGTGTGCGTGAAATAATTAAGTGGTTAAACTTTTAATGAAAAGAGAAAATTGATTTTATATTCCTCGTTTAAACTGTATATTTCATATTATCATTTTTACTGTGTGTGTATATATATATAATATATATATATATATACAGGGTGTTTCTAAAGTAACCATCTATTTTGCGAAATAATATGAATTATAAAAACAACACCTTTAAAACATGAAAATATATATATATATTTGTAAGCTCGGCACACATTGTTGCTCTTCTTGGATAATCTTCTTCTTGTAAGTTGTGGAACACTTGAATGTGGTATGGCTTTTCTTTAAATCATAACGTAGAATTCTGTAAACCGTTTTTTGTGGAATTTCTAATCTGTGGGATGCCCTCCGAATCGATAATTGTGGATCCTCTTCGAATGCTTCTTGAACAGATTCGATTCTTTCGTGAAATCTTCTTGGCCGTCCAGATCTACGCTCGTCATGCACAGATCCAGTCCTCATAAATTTGTTTACTAATTCGTGAATAGCCTGGTCTCTAGGGCCTGTTTTACGAAACCTTCTCTCAAACTTTTTTCTAATTTCATTGCACTTCATGCCTTTTATCCTGCATGTTACTACATAAACCCGTTCTTGCACATTCATCATCAATGATATGGGTCTGAAAATAAAATAAAATAATTAACAAAAAATCGTGTAAAGCAATTGAAATATTATAAATACATGAATTTTGTATAACAATGCACATAACTTACCATTATGCCAATATAACAATTGTTTAAAATCCCCCTATTTCACCAAAATAGATGGTTACTTTAGAAACACCCTGTATATATATATATATATATATATATATATATATATATATATATATGTATATGTGTATATATATATATATATATATATACACAGAGGGTGATCAAATTATTAGAACCACTACATAAAAAATAGTTTTTCTTGTATAAGTTTATTTCTAATGCTAATAATAGTAAGATTTGGCTAATTTAAACACTTATTTTATTTCAGAATATATTTTTATACACTCTACAGTCATATTAAACACATTTAGTACTTAGTGGGTCCTCCTTTGGCCTTAATTAAGGCAGCAACCCGTCTAGGCATACTCTTTATACAGGCTTTGCAGCTGTCTTGTATCTCAGGATCACGGTTCTAAACGGCAATTATTCGTTCTATTAACTGTATTCGAGTTGTTATTTCCTCGCCTTTCAGTCTACGCTTTACTATTTTCCATAGGTTTTCGATAGAGTTCATATCCGGAGAATTTCCTGGCCAATCCACGAGAGGAATATTCTTTGCAGCCAGAAAACTTTTAACTGACATGGCAGTGTGGCATGGGGCCGAATCTTGCATAAAATGGAATGGCTCACCATTTGGAAACCAGTCGACGATCTGTGGAATAAGTCTTGTTTCCAAAACCTTTCGGTATTGGTCCTGCCTCATAGTACCCTCAACAATGTAAATTCATCCAGTACCTTTACCGCTTATCACTGCCCATATCATGAAGATGTTGGATGCTTAGCCGTACTTACGACACAGTCTGAATGATATTCATCACCAACACATCGTCTAACGTACTGTGATTTATCAGACATGACTTGGAATGTGGATTCGTCACTGACACACACCTGCAAATGAAAAGAGAAAGAAATGATTGCAACCAAAATGAAATGTGCCTTGTCATACAAATAGCAAAATAATACATTTTACTCAAAATAAGCATACAAGATCACTAAAATATTGTGATTTACCGATTTCCAGTCATCTACAGTGAACTTTGAGTAGTATTTAGCCCACTTTAAGCATTTTTTCATCATTGTTGGAGTCAATTTTGGCGTTTTCCTTGGCCGGCAACTACTCAATCCAAATTCCCTGGCACGCCTTCTTAAGGTCATTGTCGAAATGTTGATGTTTTCCTTCTCCAGCTCCAATTTAAGTTTGTTAGTAGTGCTTCTCCTATTATTTACTAGTTTCTTTTCAATGCATCTGTCGGCTCTAGGTGTAGTTATCCTTTTCCGACCACATTTACCCTTTCTTTTTGGAGTCAGCTCTCGATTATCTCCTTCAACTTTAATTTTTGATGCGATCCTGTCAACACTCGCACGTGACACATTCATTTCTCGGGCTATTTTTCTGTGAGGATAATCAGTTACAGTCAGCAACGAGAGCATTCTACCTTTCTTCTTTGGCGATAGATCACATCTCTTACCCATGTTGGGTAGCCTACAGTACATAAAATTTATTCCTGTAAAGAAACACTAATTTAATAAAAAGAATCACAATACGTTGCTGAGAAACAATATTATATGGGTGTATGAGTGCATATTCCACGTACAATGGTTTAAATATAATAACTTATCATTAAATTAACATACACTTAACGCACCTGACCACTTGACACAACCTTCCACGTTCACAGCTGAAACACTACTGAACCCACTTTTCACATACTCCCCTCCCCTTACTCCACAAATTAACCCCTATCCCCAGTTTCTGTTATTCAGGTAGAGAACACTACACGTGTTAACAATTTGGAATACTGTCGGCATACTTAAAAGGTTATTATTTAAACTAAAAACACCATATTTAATGAAAATGTGTTTTTTAAGAGGTGGCTCTAATAACTTGATTACCCTCTATATATATTCTTCTTTCAACTTGTGTAATTCTTGTACTACTATTATAAGCGAGGAGATAGTGGGTGGAATGTTATGCAGATCACTTTCACGTGTTTACTCTCCCCATGCATATCAAACTATAGGTTGACTTGGAACACACACACAACACACACACACACACACACACACACACACACACACAACACATAAAATGGAGAAAATGAAACGTTATTTGAAATATGAATTATTTAATATTCATCGACAATTAAAGCATGGCATATATTCAAATACACATAATAAATAAAATAAACACATCTTTACGGTAGAACATTTTTAATGACTGTACTTTCAAGCTCCTTATAAAGCATGCAGAATTTATTAAATACCACCATGGAATACATATTCCAAAAAGCGTTTTTCAAACTCTGAACCAGATCTGAGAAAAATTTGTCGCTTAGCCATTTCTTCCTAGAAGATCTTCAATTAACTTAATACCAATTTAGTACGAAAGAACTTTCGAGAGTAATTACAGTAAACTGCAAAACCATCGCGAGGTAAGAATGCATTCAATAAAGTTTTCAGATAGTTACTGTTTCTGTCACATGTACTTCTCTACTATTAGGAAAATACTCCTCTTATTGTAAGTAATTGACTGATTTTATTATGAAATGCAAATTGTGTAGAGGAACTGTTCACAATTTCTGAAGTTTACCTATAAGATCTGTGACACGTGGAACAGGCTAAGTAATTCCCACACACACACTAGTGCTAAACCGTTTCAAATCCATCTTCCAACCATTGTTGCGAGTTGAGTTATCATTTAAACTAAACATTGCTTCTAAAATCAGCATCGTTGAACCCGTGTAACAGCTTTAAAACCTCGATGAGTTGACCGCGCAGCCTCCGAGTTTCCAGCGAAAGCAAATTCAGGCTGCGAAGCGTCGATTGTATCCATATGCCTAACGGAAGAGATTAACTTTGTAGCCTCGCATGGACTCGCTCCAGTCTGTTAATCCATTTCCTGAGGGTAGGCGATCAGAACTGCACAGCATACTCCAGGTGCGGCCGAGCCGGGGAATTGTACAGGGAGAGCACAATCTCCTTGTTTCCGAAATCGAAATTGCATTCTGATATAACCCAACAGCTTCTGGGCTTCCTTTTTCACCTCTACGCACTGTTTGGTAAACTTAAGATCGCGGCTAATTAGCACACCCAAGTCCTTTTCCAAATCAGCGGCCTCGATATTACTCCCCAACATGGAGTAGTCCGACTTGGGATTGGCGTAGCCAATGTGCATGACCTTGCATTTACCCAAGTTAAACGGCATTTGTCATTTTTCGGACCACTCTCCTATCCTACGTAGGTCCGCAGAGCGAAAGAGAGAGTCCACCTCACATAGCCAGGTAACCCCGGCTCATCTGGGTTGTTCTGAGCCAGGCGTCTAATAGCTGCATTACCTTGGTAAGAAACCAAAAATTTGCGGTGCATCTTGCTCCTGATGAATCATACACTAGGACTGATAATAATTGGGGTGTCTGCAATACATTGGTTGTCTTCTTCTTTTATAAGGGGGACATTTTTACGGGTACTTGTTCTTGGCCTCTCCTTAGTGCATAAAAAAAATTGTGTAAATTTTCGGTCGTGACCATTTTTACCAAGTAGGTCGAACAGGTTACATATTTTATATTTTCAACTTTTTAACCCAACATAACGTATCTTCAGTAAAGGTAAAACTCAAAAAGTAGATCGTACAGGAAAATCCGACTTGATTACAAAGCTCGATTTAATTGGCAAAAATTTGACTAACTATTGGCGCTACTATATATATATATATATATATATATATAAGAACTAATAACCTTGTTAACCTTGTTGCTGTTTCATGCGTCGATCTCTCTTCACACGGTGATGAAGCTGGTGGCCCCATCTCTAGGTCTGGCTTGGTGGAGGAGCGAGTTGCTTTCTTGCGCTCTCCACCGTACATAGCCAGTACACCCGGCTCATCTGGTACCGTCCTGAGCCATGCATCTAGTCTTCTCTTGAAGACTTCAACTTTTACCCTGTAACGTTTCTGAGGTCCTTTGGAAGCAGCCAGATCGCACATGGCAGAATTAGATTGGAGAATAGTTTCAGAGAATAGAGCAACTGAAGAAGTGCTAATAACCTTGGAAGGAAAAAATGTTGAGAATTTTAGAAAAATATGCATCGATATCACATCCAAAAGGAAAGAGTAGCTGGCTAGAGAGGCAAAAGAGAAGACTATTCCGCAAAAGAAAGAGAGTGGAGGCGATGTTAGGCAACTGCGGAGATAATGCCAGGAAAGTAATACAACAAAACTGGAGGGTATCGATAGGGATATACAAGGTCTGATTAATGCCCATACAGAGAGGGAAGAGGAAAAGGCGATAGAAGCAATAAAAGAAAATCCAAAATACTTCTATAGCTATGCGAAAAGGAAAACAAACACGCGCGCCGCTATCGAGCCGTTGAGGAAGAGAGATAATGATTTAACCGACGATCCAAAAGAAATATCTGAAACATTGAGAGCCAGTATGAGTCATATTTCAGTACCCCAAAGTGACAAAGCGATACCTGACATAGATGCATTCTTTGAAGAGAAATAGCAGGGAGAGTTTATAACAAACTTTGATTTTATCCCAGAAGATGTAGCGAGAGCTATAGGACAAACGAAACCACATTCAGCTACTGATCCGGACAAATGGAATGCATTATGGATTAAAAACTGTAAAATGAAATAGATACACCTTTATGCTGGTTATGGAGAAGATCCCTAGACACTGGGAAATACCGAGCATCTTGAAACGAGCAAACATTTTCCCTATATATAAAGGAGGGGACAGATCTCAAGCAAAGAACTATAGACCAGTGTCAGTGACGTCCCACCTCACCAAAGTAATTGGAAGAATAGTTAGAGAGAAAGTTTGACTTCTTGGAGACATTGGAAAGATTCAACGAAAATCAGCACGGATACCGAACAGGTAGATCATGCCTATCACAATTAATAGAACACTACATCAATATCCTAGATGCACTGGTAGGCAATGACAACTACGATATCTTATACACAGATTTTGCTAAAGCTTTCGACAAATGTGATCACGGTATAATGGTGCATACAATGAAATATATGGGAATAACAGGCAAAGTGGGTAAGTGGATCACAACTTCTTCAGAGAGCGCCTACAGGTCGTCAAAATTCAAGGTATATCATCACCAGAATCGGAAGTACGCAGCTCAGCACCACAAAGGACAGTACTGGCCCCACTCCTGTTCATTATCATACGAACAGACCTAGACAGCAGAATAAAGAGTAACAGTATAGTAACATCCTTTGCAGATGATACTAAGATCAGCAGAAAAATCAGCGATGTAAATGAAGTGGAGGCTTTGCAGAGGGTCACGAACAAAATATACAAATGGTCAGAAGACAACATGTCATTTAACATCGAGAAATTTCAGCTCTTGAGATATGGTAGAAAAGAGGAACTTAAACAGACTGCATATCATGCTGCAGATAGACACGAAAATCAGAATAGCACGAAAGCGATCGAACTGGGGTAATAATGACCGATGATGCGAAATTCGAAACACAAAATCAGATAGCGATAAATAAAGCAAAAAGAATCGCGGGACAGGTACTAAGAACGTTCAAAAGAAGGGACAGGACATTAATGATTCCCCTGCTAAAAACACTGATTATACCAAAACTTGAATACTACTTACTTTTGACGTCCCACATAAAAAGGAAGCACCTAATAAACTAGAAGAAACGCAAAGATATTTCACAGCTAAGATTGATGGCTGTAAAGAACTCAATTACTGGGAAAGACTACGTGAACTAAATCTGTATTCCTTGGAAAGAAGGAGAGAGAGGTACACCATAATCTACATATGGAAAATGACTGAAGAATTGGTACCAAACCTAAATCTAAACCCAATTACCATTCAAACAACACTGGAAAATAGGAAAGGCAGAATGTGTAGTGTTCCGAAATTAAAGGCCGACATGAGGCCTTCTCAACACCGAAGGAAAATAGCTTTGTTAGCAGGGCCAAGACTTATCAACCAGCTTCCAAAGGACCTCAGGAACGTTACTGGGGTCAAAGTTGAAGTCTTCAAGAGAAGACTAGATGCATGGCTCAGGACGGTACCAGATGAGCCGGGTGTACCAGGCTATGTACGGTGGATAGCGCAAGAAAGCAACTCGCCTCTCCACCAAGCCAGACCTAGAGGCGGGGCCATCAGCTTCGTCACCGTGTGAAGAGAGATCGACGTACGAAACAGCAACAAGGTTAACAAGGTTATTAATTCTTATACAGTATATATAGTAGCGCCAATAGTAAGTCAAATTTTTTAATCAAGTCGGATTTTCCTGTACGATCTACTTTTTGAGTTTTACATTTTTGAAGATACGTTATGTTGGGTTAACTAAGTTATGGGTTATGTAGGGTTAAAAAGTTGAAAATATTAAACATGTAACCTGTTCGACCTACTGGGTAAAAATGGTCACGACCGAAAATTTACACAATTTTTTTTTATGCACTAAGGAGAGGCCAAGAACAAGTACCCGTAAAAATGTCCCCCCTATATAAGAAGACAACCAATGTATTGCAGACACCCCAATTATTATCAGTCCTAGTGTATGATTCATCAGGAGCAAGATGCACTGCAAATTTTTGGTTTCTTACCAAGGTAATGCAGCTATTAGACGCTTGGCTCGGAACACCCCAGATGAGCCAGGGTTACCTGGCTATGTGAGGTGGACTCTCTCTTTCGCTCTGCTGACCTACGTAGGATAGGCGAGTGGTCCGAAAAATGACAAATGCCGTTTAACTTGGGTAAATGCAAGGTCATGCACATTGGTTACGCCAATCCCAAGTCGGACTACTCCATGTTGGGGAGTAATATCGAGGCCGCTGATTTGGAAAAGGACTTGGGTGTGCTAATTAGCCGCGATCTTAAGTTTACCAAACAGTGCGTAGAGGTGAAAAAGGAAGCCCAGAAGCTGTTGGGTTATATCAGGATGCAATTTCGATTTCGGAAACAAGGAGAGTGTGCTCTCTCTGTACAATTTCCCGGCTCGGCCGCACCTGGAGTATGCTCTGCAGTTTTGATCGCCCACCTCAGGAAAGGGATTAACAGTCTGGAGCGAGTCCATGCGAGGCCACAAAGTTAATCTTTCCGTTAGGCATATGGGATACAATCGACGCTTCGCAGCCTGAATTTGGTTTCGCTGGAAACTCGGAGGCTGCGCGGTCAACTCATCGAGGTTTTAAAGCTGTTACACGGGTTCAACGATGCTGATTTTAGAAGCAATGTTTAGTTTAAATGATAACTCAACTTGCAACAATGGTTGGAAGATGGATTTGAAACAGTTTAGCACTAGTGTGTGTGTGGGAATTACTTAGCCTGTTCCACGTGTCACAGATCTTATCGGTAAACTTCAGAAATTGTGAACAGTTCCTCTACACAATTTGCATTTCATAATAAAATCAGTCAATTACTTACAATAAGAGGAGTATTTTCCTAATAGTAGAAAAGTACATGTGACAGAAACAGTAACTATCTGAAAACTTTATTGAATGCATTCTTACCTCGCGATGGTTTTGCAGTTTACTGTAATTACTCTCGAAAGTTCTTTGGTACTAAATTGGTATTAAGTTAATTAAAGACCTTCTAGGATGAAATGGCTAAGCGACAAATGTTTTCTCAGATCTGGTTCATAGTTTGAAAAACGCTTTTTGGAATACGTTTTCCGTGGTGATATTTAATAAATTCTGATGCTTTATAAGGAGCTTGAAAGTACAGTCATTTAAAAAAGTTCTACCGTGAGATGCGTTCATTTTATTATTATGAATAGAAACGACATAAGTGTTAAGGAACGTTTCCGCACACGAGGAGGAGAGATAACGAATAATGAAAATGAGGCGAACCGCCCGGGCGGTTCGCCTCATTTTTCATTATTCGTTATCTCTCCTCCTCGTGTGCGGAAACGTTCCTTAACACTTATGTCGTTTCTATTCATTTATATCTGCGCGGTCATTGCAGTTATATGCGTTTATTTATTATGTGTATTTGAATATATGCCATGCTTTAATTGTCGATGAATATTAAATAATTCATATTTCAAATAACGTTTCATTTTCTCCACTTTATGTGTTGTGTGTGTGTGTGTGTGTGTGTGTTCCAAGCAATCAACTATAGTTTGATATACATAGGGGCAGTAGACACGTGAAAGTGATCTGCATAACGTTCCACCCGCTATCTCCTTGCTTATAATAACAGTACAAGAATACACAAGTTGAACGAAAATATACAAGGGACAGTATTAGCTCCCTTGCTATTCATAATAATGATTGCAGATATTGATGCAGATATTAGGAAAACTGAACGAAAATTACATAAGAAAACTACAAAAACGATATTCAAACATTATTCCAGTGGGCATAAGACAACAATATGAAGTTCAACGAAGAAAAATTCCAACTTCTAAGATATGGTAATAACAAAGAGCTACAGAAAAAAGGTACAAAACTCCGCAAGCCAAACATAACACCAAATCCACAAGTCAGGGATCTTGGAGTAATAATGTCGTCGGATGCAGAATTCAGAGAGCACTATAAAATCAATCACAACGGCTAGAAAAATAATGGGAATCATCTGGAGGAGCTTCCGCAGCAGAAAAGCAAACATCATGCTTAAATTATGGAAGAGTCTAGTCCTACCAATAATTGAATATTGCTCAGTACTCACAAGCCCTCAGAAAAAGAGAAATTGCGAGCAGTGAAGCTATACAAAGGACTTTTACGTCTAAGATAGAGGAAACGGAAGGTGAAGACTACTGGTCTCGACTACAATACCTGGAACTCTACTCTCTTGAAAGAAGGCGCGAGCAGTACACAATAATATACATATGGAAAATATTGAGGGCTCTGTCCCTAACCTCAGAAATGAAATAGAAACAAAACTGGAATGAGAGAAGAGGTAGATTCTGTACGGTCCCAGCTGCGGCGGGACAAGGAGCCATGAAAACGAGGATGGAAAATACCCTCAGAATACGGGCCCAAAGCTTTTCAATGTTCTTCCAAAAGAAGTGAGGAATCTCCAGCACACCGACCTGAATAACTTCAAGAACCAGCTGGACAGATTCTTGTGCAAAGTCCCTGACCAGCCATGTGTGGCTGGCTACGGGGGCAGGAGGAGATCAGAGAGCAATTCCCTCCTTCACCACTTCCCGCAAATGAGTCGGGATGCTGCAGAGGGGTTGACCGCAGGTCGATCCTGAACCATTGTTCAAACTCAACAAAAAGTAAGATATATATATATATATATATATATATATACAGGGTGTCCCATAAGTCCGGCATCATAGGAGAAGTTCATATTTTCTATTTCTACAAACCATAATTCATATTTTTCTAATGCTCGGGATGCCAATTTCCCGTCCACCATTCTGTTCAGTGACTAGGCTGTTTTTATGGAAATGGTGAGGTAAATCGACAGAACACCCGCTACTGGTCTCAAAACAACCCTCACTGGTATACCTCTTCAAAGGAACAAGGTGCATCTCGGGTGATGGTATGGTGTGGCATTGGAAGGATCGCATCATAGGCCCCTTTTTTTTTATGAACATGTCACTGGAGGCACCTACCTACGTATACTCAAGGAAGAAGCATTTCCCAGTGTCTTGAACTTGAACGAAGAAGGAAATTTTCCCAACATGGTTCCAGCAAGACGGCGCTCCTGCACATTACAGCACCCAAGTAAGGGAATACCTGTACCAACAATTCCCTGGTCATTGGATAGGATGTCGAGGGCCTGTGGAATGGCCAGCTAGAAGCCCGGATCTCAAGCCACTAGATTTTTATCTCTCGGGCCACTTGAAAGCGCTGAGATACGCAGAGAAAATTAGGAGTGTGAACATTTGCGGCAGCGCATTATTGGGCTGTAACACCATTACTCCTGACATCATTCACCGTGTGCTTGCTGACTGGGTATCACGTCTAAATTTTGTATTGAAAACAATGGTGGACATATTGAGCATGTTCTGTAAATAAAAGCTTTTGTTTTGCCTTTTTTTATTATTTTTTGTATGATGCCGGACTTATGGGACACCGTGTGTATATATATATATATATATATATATATATATATATATATATATATATATATATAGTAAAATTGATAATATAAGAAATATACAGTTAAACAAGGAATACATAAGCAATTTTCTCTTTCATTAAAAGTTTAACCACTTAATTATTTCACGCACACAAGCGTTTATACAGAAAATAAGTATTTACAATATTGAAAACAATAACTAGGATTCGAGAGAGGCTCTTCTGTGTAGCGATGTTGCTTCATAGCTCTGTATTCTGTCGACGAGTTAAGCTAGGTTAGGAGTGCAGTTAAGGCCATGATAGTTTAATTTATTTGGTATTTATTATAATTAATATAAAAGAAACTGAAAAAAAAATGCTATGCAAAATGATGTAGACTGTAAAATACACCTTTTAAATTATATATGTATATATTTATTTATTATTATATATATATACACATATCTATATATATATATATATATATATATATATATATATATATATATATATATATATATATACAGGGCGTCCCAAAAAAATGTATACACACTTTAAATACTTATAAAGGCAGTGTTTATTAAAATACATTTCATTTTCAAAATGTAATAGAATCTACAGACATTATTTAATTGTTTTGTCAACGCCTGTTTTCAAACTGACGTCCGTTCTGGTCCAGGCACTGCTGATAACGCGAAGCAATGGAATCGCAAACATCACGAAACATTTCGTTTGGTATTTGTGTGCATTCTCGTTCAATGGCTGCTCTCAATTCAGCGACTGTTGCAGGTTTTATAGCATAGACTTTGTCTTTTAAGTATCCCCATAAAAAAAGTCTAGTGGTGTGAGGTCTGTTGAACGCGGAGGGTATTCTACGAAACCCTTCGTCCAATCCACATCCACATCGTGCCAAGTACCACTCGCAATACTCCACTCTTCGGTCCGGATCATCTTCATTAATAGCATGGACTAATCTTGGAATGTAACTTTTCCATTGACAGCGCTTCAAAATGCGTTGGACAGACGATTCTGAAATTCCTACCTCACGACTCGCTTGCCGCACAGATTTTCTTGGACTTTGGTGATACGTTTCCAGTACTCTTTCTTGCTTTGTGGGCTTGTCGATGTCCGTGGTCTTCCGGAACGCTTCTTGTGGACATTCTGAACAGTTCCATCGGCTTCAAACTTATCTCTAATTCGAGTGATGGTAAGTCGCGTTGGTGGATCTGTTTGAAACTCCCTCCTAAACTGTCTTTGCACTTCAACTGCGTTTTCACACTTCCAGTAGCATTTTAGAATGAATTTCCTTTGTTCAAAGCTTAGTCTGACTGCCATTGTTAATTCTAATGAGTTTAACTTCGAAAGAAAGAAACATCAATTGAGCTATCAGCTGTTAAAGTGTGTGTACATTTTTTTGGGACGCCCTGTATATATATATATATATATATATATATATATATATATATATATATATATTATTTATTTATTATATATATATATATGTATTTATTATATATATATATATATATATATATAATAATAAATATATATATAATAATAAATAAATAAATAAATATATATATATATATATATATAATATATATATAATATTATATATATATATAGGTATATATATATAATAATAAATAATATACATATATATAATTTAAAAGGTCTATTTTAATGACACTTATAGATCTACATTCTACATCATTTTGCATAGCATTTTTTTTCAGTTTCTTTTATGTTAATTATAATAAATACCAAATAAATTAAACTATCATGGCCTTAACTGCACTCCTAACCTAGCTTAACTCGTCGACAGAATACAGAGCTATGAAGCAACATCGCTACACAGAAGAGCCTCTCTCGAATCCTAGTTATTGTTTTCAATATTGTAAATACTTATTTTCTGTATAAACGCTTGTGTGCGTGAAATAATTAAGTGGTTAAACTTTTAATGAAAGAGAAAATTGCTTATGTATTCCTTGTTTAAACTGTATATTTCTTATATTATCAATTTTACTATATATATATATATATATATATATATATATATATATATACACGGTGTCCCATAAGTCCGGCATCATAGGAAAAATAATTAAAAAAGGCAAAACAAAAGCTTTATTTACAGAACATGCTCAATATGTCCACCATTGTTTTCAATACAAAATTTAGACGTGATACCCAGTCAGCAAGCACACGGTGAATGATGTCAGGAGTAATGGTGTTACATGCCCCAATAATGCGCTGCCGCAAATGTTCAACACTCCTAATTTTCTCTGCGTATCTCAGCGCTTTCAAGTGGCCCCAGAGATAAAAATCTAGTGGCGTGAGATCCGGGTTTTGGGAACGATTGAGGGAAAAATTTCCCATTCGGTCATGGGAGCTTAACAGTGAAACTACACTTTCGCCGTTTATGATGACTCGAAGGCCATTCACAGTCTACCGAGGAGTGAGATACCAGGGTGGGATTGGACTGGGATCCATTTTTTCATCCATACTACACACCGCTGTCCCACTGTTGAAGAGGGGTGCCAGGTACCTAGGGCGGAAGGCATTACAAACAGGATTTAATGCGGCAGAAGATATAATGGGCGGAACTAAGCCTAAAGAAGCTCTAAAAAAACATTTAAAAGTACACGGGACGAAATCATCAAAAATGCAGAGAAAAATGCGTGGTGGCGGAAAGAAGAGATCTGCCAGGAAGAAGGGGCTACCATCACGTGGCGCTAAAGGTAAAAGGAAATCAAAAACGAAGTACTCTAAGCGTATGAAACCTATGGCTGATCATTTTTTTAACTGATATAAACTGAGGACACTACTCCTAATCGTAGGCTGACTAATACTTGTCGAGGGAGGTTGTACTATTTCTGACTCGTCATGGCGCGTTTCATCCATCCGTGTAGTTCACAATGCTGTAAATCGGAACTGCCCCTCTTTGATATGCCCCCACTCAGGTCTCTATTGAGCATAGTGACTTTATTACAATTAACCCATTAAACACAATTAGTTTGCCCAGTGCCCCTATAGAATTCGTGATACCCAGCTCAGGCCCATACTTTTTGATCCGAGCTGCATGAACATGTCCGCTAAACTGCGTATAGACCATTCTGATGGAACGGACTGCGATGATAGTTACTCTGCCTACCCTGACACCAACTTTTAACACTCCGTGTTCGGCCAGTGTGAGGTATTTAAGCCAGGTTAACATCTCGGCAGGAAAGGGGTACTATCACCTACGAGCCTATCTGGGAAATGTCCTAAACTTTTCAAAAGAAGCGAAGGACACCTTTTAACTGCCGAGGGATATTACCATACTAAAGATGAAATGGTATAAGGGATAATTTAAAAATTCTAAAAAAAAAGATATACGAATGTTTAGGACGTCTTCCTTCATACAGATTTCACATTTCAGGAGAAACTGCTTATGAACGGGTGGATATGAAGTTCAAGATTACCCGCACGATTCCTGAGATGTGCATAAATCTGGGGTCTGATCAAGAAGAGGGCGCGAAACCCGTTGTGATTCACATCATGGAGACTTATTTGCTTATCGCCGAGTGAAATTAAGTTCGCCAAAACAAATAGAAATTGAGAAAGACTTAATACACGCCACAGTAAAATACCCAATTGACAGGGTCAGATCAAACTATACACGGTGCCCGCCGGGTTGGCCTCGAAGCAACTAGAAAACGTGGCCCTTGGAGTCCTACCTAAAAGGATATTAATTGGAATGCAGGACCACGTCTCGACGAATGGAACATTTAAAAAGAGTGCCTTTAAATTCCAGAATTTCGGGCTTAAAAATATTAATCGATACGTAAATGGCATCGCTTTGGGAGGGACCATGATTACGGACCACTCATCAGATGCTGTGTTCCCGCTCTGCGCGAGAGCATATGGTAGTCTGGCTCATAATACAGGCGCCTTTGACGAACTTGGGTTTGATGTAACGCAGAAAGAATTTGTCGAAGAATTTAACATTATTCACTTGATATTACGCCTGATTTGTTTGCTGGCGCAAATACGCATTTAAGTCACAGCAGAGTGGGAATATCTCAGTCAGGTGGGAATTTGCCAAGCCTACAGAGAGCCTATTAGTGTACTCGTGTACCTCGAATCACAGGCACTAATAGAAGTTGATCGTTTCAGGAACGACCATCCAGCCTGCAGTTCAGACCAAGGGGTGAGAGGGGAGGGAGAGGGGAGGGAGCTTCGGGGGGAGAAGGGAGGATGCCCTCCCCCCAAAGGGGTAGCCTTAACCTAAGAGAAGAAGAGAAAGAAGAGACGGAGGAGGTCTTTGGGGGAGAAGGGTGGGATGTTCACCCCCCAAAGAGAAACCTAACCTAAGTCTTAACTCTTAACCTAAGAAGGAAGGAGAGAAAGTTCTTTATTCCGCGGAGTCCGCATCATTATGAGCGTCCTGAAGCCAAGCAGGTCTTATATAGAGGATCGTGAGTTGCCAGATATCACTTTTTATATATGGAGGGGGTTACCAGATAGAATTTATTTTAATTGTTCAGGTATACATTATTAGGGTGAGTTGCTAGATACTACCATTTATTTTATTTACATGAGTTGCCAAATAATGTTTTTATTCATATGAAGGGATTACCAGATACCACCATTTATTTTAATTATGTTGAGATGTATCTTATTAGGGAGAGTTGGCAGATATCGCCATTTATTTTAATTCACACGAGTTGCCAAATAATATTTTTATTTATTAAAAGCAAGCGGACTTTCTCCTTAAAGTGGTTCAGAAAGATAATTAATTATTAAAACGAAACCCAATATTAACAATAAAAGAAATACATTTAAACCGAAATAAAACACCATACATCATTCTGTTTATTCAGACGAATTATTGGAAATATATAGAAGATAAATATACATTTCTATGCATACGTTAGAATGATCAAAAATAAAATAAAAATAATAATAGTATAAAAAATATGAACGAGGAATATATATGATCAAAAAATAAAAAAAAATGTATAAACATCAAAACATGCGAAATATATATATACACACACACACACACACACACACACACACACAATTATATTAAATAATAAATAAATTGGAAATAATTACATTCACTTTGTTCTACTGCGCAAAACACTAAACTCACTTGTAATCAAGCCTAGTCACATCATTATTGCTTTGCACTAAGCAGTAAACATGGCTTAACATTATTTCACCGCCCAAGTTATGGGAGACCTATACTCTGTATAAATGGCCTTTATATCGTTCAGTACTTTTTGTACCCACCTTACATCCGTTTGGTAAGTTATCTTTAAACGATTTTATTCAAAAGCACGCACAGAGAAATCATCGTTAACCACAACATCAATATTAAACTTTCCTTCTTAATCAAGGGTTTATTCTTAACCACTATGTCACCTAGGGTACCCATTCATCTATCAACCAATTTTTCAATCTATTTTTCTTCTGCGGAACTCTTTTTACGATGCATAACTCGCTCGCTGCTTGAAGTATACAGTAGCTAATAATTCACAATATAGGATTACCGGAACAAGAAAATGATTTATAATTCCGTCAATAGGAATTATAACTTCAATAAAGAGCAGAGTTAAAATAATCCAGTTAAAAATACAAAGCAAAACTCCTAAAATACTCAATACAGAAGTAAGATGACATGCTAGCAAGCATTCAATCGAAACTTATTACTTGTACAGAAGATTTTAAATTTTAATGTTTCCACTTCAGCTTACCCCTATTAAATTTTCTGAATTCCAATTAGTAATTTTTTAAACTTTTTACAAATTAGAATAATAATATTTAGTAAGTAAAAATGTCTGTCTTATTTTATTCTTATTTGCTCTTTTAGATAGGAAGAAAAATAAACAGAAGAGATAAATAAGTGAATAAGATAACTCATGAGCGTTGAAATTCCTACATTGGAGGTGAATCTTGTACAGTAAATAAATTATATTTTATTTATTTCCGTTGGTTAAAACAATGTTTATATACAAGTAATAAGAAACACTCTGGATATTTATTTTATTGCATTTTATTTGATAACTCTAACCGAGCGAATGGTGAAATAAATATAACGAAATAGGAATAAATAAAATTTATATATATATATATATGAATCACACAATTTGAAAGAGTTACCAGTACGAACGTCATGAAAATGTATTTAAAACTGCTAAAATATCGATTTGTTAACTTACCGCAATAAATCTCGATCCCAGACGTTTTTTTTTACGCTTCCCAAACGAGAAAAATTTATTCTATTAACCATAATTATTTGAAAATTTTTATTTTTGTGAGAAAAATAACCGATTTATTTCAGTACCTATGTTCCAGACATTTATTTCTTCTACGAGTGAATTTTTATAAAGATAAACATGAGATTGCCGCAGTACTTTTCAAGTTCTTAAGTAAACGTTACTTAATATCGTATATCCCATCCATTTTATCTACCGCTTAGATAATATTCCACGCCACTGCTGTTATTTTAGACGATTCAGAGAAGAATACTTATTTATGTATTTCGAATGGACTTTCACATCTTCGAGAGCATTTCCTCGTTATCGCAGGTACATGCATTAGCCCATAATACATGTTAATTGTTTTTTTCCACAGATCATTTTATAAGATAAACGTTCTTATGCGACACAGTTTTTCTTTAGAAAGGAAACAATAAAATTTCTCTCTCCTCTCTCTCTCTCTCCTCTCTCTCTCTCTCTCTCTCTCTCTCTCTCTCTATATATATATATATATATATATATATATATATATATATATATATATTTTAAAAAGTCTATTTTAATGAAACTTATAGATCTACATTCTACATCATTCTGCATAGCATTTTTTTTTCAGTTTCTTTTATGTTAATTGTAATAAATACCAAATAAATTAAACCATCATGGCCTTAACTGCACTCCTAACCTAGCTTAACTCGTCGACAGAATACAGAGCTATGAAGCAACATCGCTACACAAAAGAGCCTCTCTCGAATCCTAGTTATTGTTTTCAATATTGTAAATACTTATTTTCTGTATAAACGCTTGTGTGCGTGAAATAATTAAGTGGTTAAACTTTTAATGAAAGAGAAAATTGATTTTATATTCCTCGTTTAAACTGTATATTTCTTATATTATCATTTTTACTGTGTGTGTATATATATATATATATATATATATATATACAGGGTGTTTCTAAAGTAACCATCTATTTTGCGAAATAATATGAATTATAAAAACAACACCTTTAAAACATGAAAATATATATATATTTGTAAGCTCGGCACACATTGTTGCTCTTCTTGGATAATCTTCTTCTTGTAAGTTGTGGAACACTTGAATGTGGTATGGCTTTTTCTTTAAATCATAACGTAGAATTCTGTAAACCGTTTTTTGTGGAATTTCTAATCTGTGGGATGCCCTCCGAATCGATAATTGTGGATCCTCTTCGAATGCTTCTTGAACAGATTCGATTCTTTCGTGAAATCTTCTTGGCCGTCCAGATCTACGCTCGTCATGCACAGATCCAGTCCTCATAAATTTGTTTACTAATTCGTGAATAGCCTGGTCTCTAGGGCCTGTTTTACGAAACCTTCTCTCAAACTTTTTTCTAATTTCATTGCACTTCATGCCTTTTATCCTGCATGTTACTACATAAACCCGTTCTTGCACATTCATCATCAATGATATGGGTCTGAAAATAAAATAAAATAATTAACAAAAAATCGTGTAAAGCAATTGAAATATTATAAATACATGAATTTTGTATAACAATGCACATAACTTACCATTATGCCAATATAACAATTGTTTAAAATCCCCCTATTTCACCAAAATAGATGGTTACTTTAGAAACACCCTGTAATATATATATATATATATATATATATATATATATATATATATATATGTATATGTGTATATATATATATATATATATATATACACAGAGGGTGATCAAATTATTAGAACCACTACATAAAAAATAGTTTTTCTTGTATAAGTTTATTTCTAATGCTAATAATAGTAAGATTTGGCTAATTTAAACACTTATTTTATTTCAGAATATATTTTTATACACTCTACAGTCATATTAAACACATTTAGTACTTAGTGGGTCCTCCTTTGGCCTTAATTAAGGCAGCAACCCGTCTAGGCATACTCTTTATACAGGCTTTGCAGCTGTCTTGTATCTCAGGATCACGGTTCTAAACGGCAATTATTCGTTCTATTAACTGTATTCGAGTTGTTATTTCCTCGCCTTTCAGTCTACGCTTTACTATTTTCCATAGGTTTTCGATAGAGTTCATATCCGGAGAATTTCCTGGCCAATCCACGAGAGGAATATTCTTTGCAGCCAGAAAACTTTTAACTGACATGGCAGTGTGGCATGGGGCCGAATCTTGCATAAAATGGAATGGCTCACCATTTGGAAACCAGTCGACGATCTGTGGAATAAGTCTTGTTTCCAAAACCTTTCGGTATTGGTCCTGCCTCATAGTACCCTCAACAATGTAAATTCATCCAGTACCTTTACCGCTTATCACTGCCCATATCATGAAGATGTTGGATGCTTAGCCGTACTTACGACACAGTCTGAATGATATTCCTCACCAACACATCGTCTAACGTACTGTGATTTATCAGACATGACTTGGAATGTGGATTCGTCACTGACACACACCTGCAAATGAAAAGAGAAAGAAATGATTGCAACCAAAATGAAATGTGCCTTGTCATACAAATACAAAATAATACATTTTACTCAAAATAAGCATACAAGATCACTAAAATATTGTGATTTACCGATTTCCAGTCATCTACAGTGAACTTTGAGTAGTATTTAGCCCACTTTAAGCATTTTTTCATCATTGTTGGAGTCAATTTTGGCGTTTTCCTTGGCCGGCAACTACTCAATCCAAATTCCCTGGCACGCCTTCTTAAGGTCATTGTCGAAATGTTGATGTTTTCCTTCTCCAGCTCCAATTTAAGTTTGTTAGTAGTGCTTCTCCTATTATTTACTAGTTTCTTTTCAATGCATCTGTCGGCTCTAGGTGTAGTTATCCTTTTCCGACCACATTTACCCTTTCTTTTTGGAGTCAGCTCTCGATTATCTCCTTCAACTTTAATTTTTGATGCGATCCTGTCAACACTCGCACGTGACACATTCATTTCTCGGGCTATTTTTCTGTGAGGATAATCAGTTACAGTCAGCAACGAGAGCATTCTACCTTTCTTCTTTGGCGATAGATCACATCTCTTACCCATGTTGGGTAGCCTACAGTACATAAAATTTATTCCTGTAAAGAAACACTAATTTAATAAAAAGAATCACAATACGTTGCTGAGAAACAATATTATATGGGTGTATGAGTGCATATTCCACGTACAATGGTTTAAATATAATAACTTATCATTAAATTAACATACACTTAACGCACCTGACCACTTGACACAACCTTCCACGTTCACAGCTGAAACACTACTGAACCCACTTTTCACATACTCCCCTCCCCTTACTCCACAAATTAACCCCTATCCCCAGTTTCTGTTATTCAGGTAGAGAACACTACACGTGTTAACAATTTGGAATACTGTCGGCATACTTAAAAGGTTATTATTTAAACTAAAAACACCATATTATAATGAAAATGTGTTTTTTAAGAGGTGGCTCTAATAACTTGATTACCCTCTATATATATTCTTCTTTCAACTTGTGTAATTCTTGTACTACTATTATAAGCGAGGAGATAGTGGGTGGAATGTTATGCAGATCACTTTCACGTGTTTACTCTCCCCATGCATATCAAACTATAGGTTGACTTGGAACACACACACACACACACACACACACACACACACACACACACACACACACAACACATAAAATGGAGAAAATGAAACGTTATTTGAAATATGAATTATTTAATATTCATCGACAATTAAAGCATGGCATATATTCAAATACACATAATAAATAAAATAAACACATCTTTACGGTAGAACATTTTTAATGACTGTACTTTCAAGCTCCTTATAAAGCATGCAGAATTTATTAAATACCACCATGGAATACATATTCCAAAAAGCGTTTTTCAAACTCTGAACCAGATCTGAGAAAATATTTGTCGCTTAGCCATTTCTTCCTAGAAGATCTTCAATTAACTTAATACCAATTTAGTACAAAGAACTTTCGAGAGTAATTACAGTAAACTGCAAAACCATCGCGAGGTAAGAATGCATTCAATAAAGTTTTCAGATAGTTACTGTTTCTGTCACATGTACTTCTCTACTATTAGGAAAATACTCCTCTTATTGTAAGTAATTGACTGATTTTATTATGAAATGCAAATTGTGTAGAGGAACTGTTCACAATTTCTGAAGTTTACCTATAAGATCTGTGACACGTGGAACAGGCTAAGTAATTCCCACACACACACTAGTGCTAAACCGTTTCAAATCCATCTTCCAACCATTGTTGCGAGTTGAGTTATCATTTAAACTAAACATTGCTTCTAAAATCAGCATCGTTGAACCCGTGTAACAGCTTTAAAACCTCGATGAGTTGACCGCGCAGCCTCCGAGTTTCCAGCGAAAGCAAATTCAGGCTGCGAAGCGTCGATTGTATCCATATGCCTAACGGAAGAGATTAACTTTGTAGCCTCGCATGGACTCTCCAGTCTGTTAATCCATTTCCTGAGGGTAGGCGATCAGAACTGCACAGCATACTCCAGGTGCGGCCGAGCCGGGGAATTGTACAGGGAGAGCACAATCTCCTTGTTTCCGAAATCGAAATTGCATTCTGATATAACCAACAGCTTCTGGGCTTCCTTTTTCACCTCTACGCACTGTTTGGTAAACTTAAGATCGCGGCTAATTAGCACACCCAAGTCCTTTTCCAAATCAGCGGCCTCGATATTACTCCCCAACATGGAGTAGTCCGACTTGGGATTGGCGTAGCCAATGTGCATGACCTTGCATTTACCCAAGTTAAACGGCATTTGTCATTTTTCGGACCACTCTCCTATCCTACGTAGGTCCGCAGAGCGAAAGAGAGAGTCCACCTCACATAGCCAGGTAACCCCGGCTCATCTGGGTTTTTCTGGAGCCAGGCGTCTAATAGCTGCATTACCTTGGTAAGAAACCAAAAATTTGCGGTGCATCTTGCTCCTGATGAATCATACACTAGGACTGATAATAATTGGGGTGTCTGCAATACATTGGTTGTCTTCTTCTTTTATAAGGGGGACATTTTTACGGGTACTTGTTCTTGGCCTCTCCTTAGTGCATAAAAAAAATTGTGTAAATTTTCGGTCGTGACCATTTTTACCATGTAGGTCGAACAGGTTACATATTTTATATTTTCAACTTTTTAACCCAACATAACGTATCTTCAGTAAAGGTAAAACTCAAAAGTAGATCGTACAGGAAAATCCGACTTGATTACAAAGCTCGATTTAATTGGCAAAAATTTGACTAACTATTGGCGCTACTATATATATATATATATATATATATATAAGAACTAATAACCTTGTTAACCTTGTTGCTGTTTCATGCGTCGATCTCTCTTCACACGGTGATGAAGCTGGGGCCCCATCTCTAGGTCTGGCTTGGTGGAGGAGCGAGTTGCTTTCTTGCGCTCTCCACCGTACATAGCCAGCTACACCCGGCTCATCTGGTACCGTCCTGAGCCATGCATCTAGTCTTCTCTTGAAGACTTCAACTTTTACCCCTGTAACGTTTCTGAGGTCCTTTGGAAGCAGCCAGATCGCACATGGCAGAATTAGATTGGAGAATAGTTTCAGAGAATAGAGCAACTGAAGAAGTGCTAATAACCTTGGAAGGAAAAAATGTTGAGAATTTTAGAAAAATATGCATCGATATCACATCCAAAATGAAAGAGTAGCTGGCTAGAGAGGCAAAAGAGAAGACTATTCCGCAAAAGAAAGAGAGTGGAGGCGATGTTACAACTGCGGAGATAATGCCAGGAAAGTAATACAACAAAACTGGAGGGTATCGATAGGGATATACAAGGTCTGATTAATGCCCATACAGAGAGGGAAGAGGAAAAGGCGATAGAAGCAATAAAAGAAAATCCAAAATACTTCTATAGCTATGCGAAAAGGAAAACAAACACGCGCGCCGCTATCGAGCCGTTGAGGAAGAGAGATAATGATTTAACCGACGATCCAAAAGAAATATCTGAAACATTGAGAGCCAGTATGAGTCATATTTCAGTACCCCAAAATGTGACAAAGCGATACCTGACATAGATGCATTCTTTGAAGAGAAATAGCAGGGAGAGTTTATAACAAACTTTGATTTTATCCCAGAAGATGTAGCGAGAGCTATAGGACAAACGAAACCACATTCAGCTACTGATCCGGACAAATGGAATGCATTATGGATTAAAAACTGTAAAAATGAAATAGATACACCTTTATGCTGGTTATGGAGAAGATCCCTAGACACTGGGAAATACCGAGCATCTTGAAACGAGCAAACATTTTCCCTATATATAAAGGAGGGGACAGATCTCAAGCAAAGAACTATAGACCAGTGTCAGTGACGTCCCACCTCACCAAAGTAATTGGAAGAATAGTTAGAGAGAAAGTTTGACTTCTTGGAGACATTGGAAAATTCAACGAAAATCAGCACGGATACCGAACAGGTAGATCATGCCTATCACAATTAATAGAACACTACATCAATATCCTAGATGCACTGGTAGGCAATGACAACTACGATATCTTATACACAGATTTTGCTAAAGCTTTCGACAAATGTGATCACGGTATAATGGTGCATACAATGAAATATATGGGAATAACAGGCAAAGTGGGTAAGTGGATCAACAACTTCTTCAGAGAGCGCCTACAGGTCGTCAAAATTCAAGTTATATCATCACCAGAATCGGAAGTACGCAGCTCAGCACCACAAAGGACAGTACTGGCCCCACTCCTGTTCATTATCATACGAACAGACCTAGACAGCAGAATAAAGAGTAACAGTATAGTAACATCCTTTGCAGATGATACTAAGATCAGCAGAAAAATCAGCGATGTAAATGAAGTGGAGGCTTTGCAGAGGGTCACGAACAAAATATACAAATGGTCAGAAGACAACATGTCATTTAACATCGAGAAATTTCAGCTCTTGAGATATGGTAGAAAAGAGGAACTTAAACAGACTGCATATCATGCTGCAGATAGACACGAAAATCAGAATAGCACGAAAGCGATCGAACTGGGGTAATAATGACCGATGATGCGAAATTCGAAACACAAAATCAGATAGCGATAAATAAAGCAAAAAGAATCGCGGGACAGGTACTAAGAACGTTCAAAAGAAGGGACAGGACATTAATGATTCCCCTGCTAAAAACACTGATTATACCAAAACTTGAATACTACTTACTTTTGACGTCCCACATAAAAAGGAAGCACCTAATAAACTAGAAGAAACGCAAAGATATTTCACAGCTAAGATTGATGGCTGTAAAGAACTCAATTACTGGGAAAGACTACGTGAACTAAATCTGTATTCCTTGGAAAGAAGGAGAGAGAGGTACACCATAATCTACATATGGAAAATGACTGAAGAATTGGTACCAAACCTAAATCTAAACCCAATTACCATTCAAACAACACTGGAAAATAGGAAAGGCAGAATGTGTAGTGTACCGAAATTAAAGGCCGACATGAGGCCTTCTCAACACCGAAGGAAAATAGCTTTGTTAGCAGGGGCCAAGACTTATCAACCAGCTTCCAAAGGACCTCAGGAACGTTACTGGGGTCAAAGTTGAAGTCTTCAAGAGAAGACTAGATGCATGGCTCAGGACTGTACCAGATGAGCCGGGTGTACCAGGCTATGTACGGTGGATAGCGCAAGAAAGCAACTCGCCTCTCCACCAAGCCAGACCTAGAGGCGGGGCCATCAGCTTCGTCACCGTGTGAAGAGAGATCGACGTACGAAACAGCAACAAGGTTAACAAGGTTATTAATTCTTATATACAGTATATATAGTAGCGCCAATAGTAAGTCAAATTTTTTAATCAAGTCGGATTTTCCTGTACGATCTACTTTTTGAGTTTTACATTTTTGAAGATACGTTATGTTGGGTTAACTAAGTTATGGGTTATGTAGGGTTAAAAAGTTGAAAATATTAAACATGTAACCTGTTCGACCTACTGGGTAAAAATGGTCACGACCGAAAATTTACACAATTTTTTTTTATGCACTAAGGAGAGGCCAAGAACAAGTACCCGTAAAAATGTCCCCCCTATATAAGAAGACAACCAATGTATTGCAGACACCCCAATTATTATCAGTCCTAGTGTATGATTCATCAGGAGCAAGATGCACTGCAAATTTTTGGTTTCTTACCAAGGTAATGCAGCTATTAGACGCCTGGCTCAGAATACCCCAGATGAGCCAGGGTTACCTGGCTATGTGAGGTGGACTCTCTCTTTCGCTCTGCGGACCTACGTAGGATAGGCGAGTGGTCCGAAAAATGACAAATGCCGTTTAACTTGGGTAAATGCAAGGTCATGCACATTGGCTACGCCAATCCCAAGTCGGACTACTCCATGTTGGGGAGTAATATCGAGGCCGCTGATTTGGAAAAGGACTTGGGTGTGCTAATTAGCCGCGATCTTAAGTTTACCAAACAGTGCGTAGAGGTGAAAAAGGAAGCCCAGAAGCTGTTGGGTTATATCAGGATGCAATTTCGATTTCGGAAACAAGGAGAGTGTGCTCTCTCTGTACAATTTCCCGGCTCGGCCGCACCTGGAGTATGCTCTGCAGTTTTGATCGCCCACCCTCAGGAAAGGGATTAACAGTCTGGAGCGAGTCCATGCGAGGCCACAAAGTTAATCTTTTCCGTTAGGCATATGGGATACAATCGACGCTTCGCAGCCTGAATTTGGTTTCGCTGGAAACTCGGAGGCTGCGCGGTCAACTCATCGAGGTTTTAAAGCTGTTACACGGGTTCAACGATGCTGATTTTAGAAGCAATGTTTAGTTTAAATGATAACTCAACTTGCAACAATGGTTGGAAGATGGATTTGAAACAGTTTAGCACTAGTGTGTGTGTGGGAATTACTTAGCCTGTTCCACGTGTCACAGATCTTATCGGTAAACTTCAGAAATTGTGAACAGTTCCTCTACACAATTTGCATTTCATAATAAAATCAGTCAATTACTTACAATAAGAGGAGTATTTTCCTAATAGTAGAAAAGTACATGTGACAGAAACAGTAACTATCTGAAAACTTTATTGAATGCATTCTTACCTCGCGATGGTTTTGCAGTTTACTGTAATTACTCTCGAAAGTTCTTTGGTACTAAATTGGTATTAAGTTAATTAAAGACCTTCTAGGATGAAATGGCTAAGCGACAAATGTTTTCTCAGATCTGGTTCATAGTTTGAAAAACGCTTTTTGGAATACGTTTTCCGTGGTGATATTTAATAAATTCTGAATGCTTTATAAGGAGCTTGAAAGTACAGTCATTTAAAAAAGTTCTACCGTAAAGATGCGTTCATTTTATTTATTATGAATAGAAACGACATAAGTGTTAAGGAACGTTTCCGCACACGAGGAGGAGAGATAACGAATAATGAAAAATGAGGCGAACCGCCCGGGCGGTTCGCCTCATTTTTCATTATTCGTTATCTCTCCTCCTCGTGTGCGGAAACGTTCCTTAACACTTATGTCGTTTCTATTCATTTATATACTGCGCGGTCATTGCAGTTATATGCGTTTATTTATTATGTGTATTTGAATATATGCCATGCTTTAATTGTCGATGAATATTAAATAATTCATATTTCAAATAACGTTTCATTTTCTCCACTTTATGTGTGTGTGTGTGTGTGTGTGTGTGTGTGTTCCAAGTCAACCTATAGTTTGATATACATAGGGGCAGTAGACACGTGAAAGTGATCTGCATAACGTTCCACCCGCTATCTCCTTGCTTATAATAACAGTACAAGAATTACACAAGTTGAACGAAAAATATACAAGGGACAGTATTAGCTCCCTTGCTATTCATAATAATGATTGCAGATATTGATGCAGATATTAAGGAAATACTGAACGAAAATTACATAAGAAAACTACAAAACGATATTCAAACATTATTCCAGTGGGCATAAGACAACAATATGAAGTTCAACGAAGAAAAATTCCAACTTCTAAGATATGGTAATAACAAAGAGCTACAGAAAAAAGGGTACAAAACTCCGCAAGCCAAACAGATAACACCAAATCCACAAGTCAGGGATCTTGGAGTAATAATGTCGTCGGATGCAGAATTCAGAGAGCACTATAAAATCAAAATCACAACGGCTAGAAAAATAATGGGAATCATCTGGAGGAGCTTCCGCAGCAGAAAAGCAAACATCATGCTTAAATTATGGAAGAGTCTAGTCCTACCAATAATTGAATATTGCTCAGTACTCACAAGCCCACTCAGAAAAAGAGAAATTGCGAGCAGTGAAGCTATACAAAGGACTTTTACGTCTAAGATAGAGAAACGGAAGGTGAAGACTACTGGTCTCGACTACAATACCTGGAACTCTACTCTCTTGAAAGAAGGCGCGAGCAGTACACAATAATATACATATGGAAAATATTTGAGGGCTCTGTCCCTAACCTCAGAAATGAAATAGAAACAAACTGGAATGAGAGAAGAGGTAGATTCTGTACGGTCCCAGCTGCGGCGGGACAAGGAGCCATGAAAACGAGGATGGAAAATACCCTCAGAATACGGGGCCCAAAGCTTTTCAATGTTCTTCCAAAAGAAGTGAGGAATCTCCAGCACACCGACCTGAATAACTTCAAGAACCAGCTGGACAGATTCTTGTGCAAAGTCCCTGACCAGCCATGTGTGGCTGGCTACGGGGGCAGGAGGAGATCAGAGAGCAATTCCCTCCTTCACCACTTCCCGCAAATGAGTCGGGATGCTGCAGAGGGGTTGACCGCAGGTCGATCCTGAACCATTGTTCAAACTCAACAAAAAGTAAGATATATATATATATATATATATATATATACAGGGTGTCCCATAAGTCCGGCATCATAGGAGAAGTTCATATTTTCTATTTCTACAAACCATAATTCATATTTTTCTAATGCTCGGGATGCCAATTTCCCGTCCACCATTCTGTTCAGTGACTAGGCTGTTTTTTATGGAAATGGTGAGGTAAATCGACAGAACACCCGCTACTGGTCTCAAAACAACCCTCACTGGTATACCTCTTCAAAGGAACAAGGTGCATCTCGGGTGATGGTATGGTGTGGCATTTGGAAGGATCGCATCATAGGCCCCCTTTTTTTTTATGAACATGTCACTGGAGGCACCTACCTACGTATACTCAAGGAAGAAGCATTTCCCAGTGTCTTGAACTTGAACGAAGAAGGAAATTTCCCAACATGGTTCCAGCAAGACGGCGCTCCTGCACATTACAGCACCCAAGTAAGGGAATACCTGTACCAACAATTCCCTGGTCATTGGATAGGATGTCGAGGGCCTGTGGAATGGCCAGCTAGAAGCCCGGATCTCAAGCCACTAGATTTTTATCTCTCGGGCCACTTGAAAGCGCTGAGATACGCAGAGAAAATTAGGAGTGTTGAACATTTGCGGCAGCGCATTATTGGGGCATGTAACACCATTACTCCTGACATCATTCACCGTGTGCTTGCTGACTGGGTATCACGTCTAAATTTTGTATTGAAAACAATGGTGGACATATTGAGCATGTTCTGTAAATAAAAGCTTTTGTTTTGCCTTTTTTATTATTTTTTGTATGATGCCGGACTTATGGGACACCGTGTGTATATATATATATATATTATATATATATATATATATATATATTATATTATATATATAGTAAAATTGATAATATAAGAAATATACAGTTTAAACAAGGAATACATAAGCAATTTTCTCTTTCATTAAAAGTTTAACCACTTAATTATTTCACGCACACAAGCGTTTATACAGAAAATAAGTATTTACAATATTGAAAACAATAACTAGGATTCGAGAGAGGCTCTTCTGTGTAGCGATGTTGCTTCATAGCTCTGTATTCTGTCGACGAGTTAAGCTAGGTTAGGAGTGCAGTTAAGGCCATGATAGTTTAATTTATTTGGTATTTATTATAATTAATATAAAAGAAACTGAAAAAAAATGCTATGCAAAATGATGTAGACTGTAAAATACACCTTTTAAATTATATATATGTATATATTTATTTATTATTATATATATATATACACATATCTATATATATATATATATATAATATATTATATATTATATATATATTATATATATATATACAGGGCGTCCCAAAAAAATGTATACACACTTTAAATACTTATAAAGGCAGTGTTTATTAAAATACATTTCATTTTCAAAATGTAATAGAATCTACAGACATTATTTAATTGTTTTGTCAACGCCTGTTTTCAAACTGACGTCCGTTCTGGTCCAGGCACTGCTGATAACGCGAAGCAATGGAATCGCAAACATCACGAAACATTTCGTTTGGTATTTGTGTGCATTCTCGTTCAATGGCTGCTCTCAATTCAGCGACTGTTGCAGGTTTTATAGCATAGACTTTGTCTTTTAAGTATCCCCATAAAAAAAGTCTAGTGGTGTGAGGTCTGTTGAACGCGGAGGGTATTCTACGAAACCCCTTCGTCCAATCCACATCCACATCGTGCCAAGTACCACTCGCAATACTCCACTCTTCGGTCCGGATCATCTTCATTAATAGCATGGACTAATCTTGGAATGTAACTTTTCCATTGACAGCGCTTCAAAATGCGTTGGACAGACGATTCTGAAATTCCTACCTCACGACTCGCTTGCCGCACAGATTTTCTTGGACTTTGGTGATACGTTTCCAGTACTCTTTCTTGCTTTGTGGGGCTTGTCGATGTCCGTGGTCTTCCGGAACGCTTCTTGTGGACATTCTGAACAGTTCCATCGGCTTCAAACTTATCTCTAATTCGAGTGATGGTAAGTCGCGTTGGTGGATCTGTTTGAAACTCCCTCCTAAACTGTCTTTGCACTTCAACTGCGTTTTCACACTTCCAGTAGCATTTTAGAATGAATTTCCTTTGTTCAAAGCTTAGTCTGACTGCCATTGTTAATTCTAATGAGTTTAACTTCGAAAGAAAGAAACATCAATTGAGCTATCAGCTGTTAAAGTGTGTGTACATTTTTTTGGGACGCCCTGTATATATATATATATATATATATATATATATATATATATATATATATATTTATTTATTTATTATATATATATATATGTATTTATTATATATATATATATATATATATATATAATAAATAATATATATATAATAAATAAATAAATAAATATATTATATAATATATATATATAATATATATATATATATATATATAGGTATATATATATAATAATAAATAAATATATACATATATATAATTTAAAAGGTCTATTTTAATGACACTTATAGATCTACATTCTACATCATTTTGCATAGCATTTTTTTTCAGTTTCTTTTATGTTAATTATAATAAATACCAAATAAATTAAACTATCATGGCCTTAACTGCACTCCTAACCTAGCTTAACTCGTCGACAGAATACAGAGCTATGAAGCAACATCGCTACACAGAAGAGCCTCTCTCGAATCCTAGTTATTGTTTTCAATATTGTAAATACTTATTTTCTGTATAAACGCTTGTGTGCGTGAAATAATTAAGTGGTTAAACTTTTAATGAAAGAGAAAATTGCTTATGTATTCCTTGTTTAAACTGTATATTTCTTATATTATCAATTTTACTATATATATATATATATATATATATATATATATATATATACACGGTGTCCCATAAGTCCGGCATCATAGGAAAAATAATTAAAAAAGGCAAAACAAAAGCTTTTATTTACAGAACATGCTCAATATGTCCACCATTGTTTTCAATACAAAATTTAGACGTGATACCCAGTCAGCAAGCACACGGTGAATGATGTCAGGAGTAATGGTGTTACATGCCCCAATAATGCGCTGCCGCAAATGTTCAACACTCCTAATTTTCTCTGCGTATCTCAGCGCTTTCAAGTGGCCCCAGAGATAAAAATCTAGTGGCGTGAGATCCGGGTTTTGGGAACGATTGAGGGAAAAATTTCCCATTCGGTCATGGGAGCTTAACAGTGAAACTACACTTTCGCCGTTTATGATGACTCGAAGGCCATTCACAGTCTACCGAGGAGTGAGATACCAGGGTGGGATTGGACTGGGATCCATTTTTTCATCCATACTACACACCGCTGTCCCACTGTTGAAGAGGGGTGCCAGGTACCTAGGGCGGAAGGCATTACAAACAGGATTTAATGCGGCAGAAGATATAATGGGCGGAACTAAGCCTAAAGAAGCTCTAAAAAAACATTTAAAACGTACACGGGACGAAATCATCAAAAATGCAGAGAAAAATGCGTGGTGGCGGAAAGAAGAGATCTGCCAGGAAGAAGGGGCTACCATCACGTGGCGCTAAAGGTAAAAGGAAATCAAAAACGAAGTACTCTAAGCGTATGAAACCTATGGCTGATCATTTTTTTAACTGATATAAACTGAGGACACTACTCTCACGAATCGTAGGCTGACTAATACTTGTCGAGGGAGGTTGTACTATTTCTGACTCGTCATGGCGCGTTTCATCCATCCGTGTAGTTCACAATGCTGTAAATCGGAACTGCCCCTCTTTGATATGCCCCCCACTCAGGTCTCTATTGAGCATAGTGACTTTATTACAATTAACCCATTAAACACAATTAGTTTGCCCAGTGCCCCTATAGAATTCGTGATACCCAGCTCAGGCCCATACTTTTTGATCCGAGCTGCATGAACATGTCCGCTAAACTGCGTATAGACCATTCTGATGGAACGGACTGCGATGATAGTTACTCTGCCTACCCTGACACCAACTTTTAACACTCCGTGTTCGGCCAGTGTGAGGTGTATTTAAGCCAGGTTAACATCTCGGCAGGAAAGGGGTACTATCACCTACGAGCCTATCTGGGAAATGTCCTAAACTTTTCAAAAGAAGCGAAGGACACCTTTTTAACTGCCGAGGGATATTACCATACTAAAGATGAAAATGGTATAAGGGATAAATTTAAAAATTCTAAAAAAAAAGATATACGAATGTTTAGGACGTCTTCCTTCATACAGATTTCACATTTCAGGAGAAACTGCTTATGAACGGGGTGGATATGAAGTTCAAGATTACCCGCACGATTCCTGAGATGTGCATAAATCTGGGGTCTGATCAAGAAGAGGGCGCGAAACCCGTTGTGATTCACATCATGGAGACTTATTTGCTTATACGCCGAGTGAAATTAAGTTCGCCAAAACAAATAGAAATTGAGAAAGACTTAATACACGCCACAGTAAAATACCCAATTGACAGGGTACAGATCAAACTATACACGGTGCCCGCCGGGTTGGCCTCGAAGCAACTAGAAAACGTGGCCCTTGGAGTCCTACCTAAAAGGATATTAATTGGAATGCAGGACCACGTCTCGACGAATGGAACATTTAAAAAGAGTGCCTTTAAATTCCAGAATTTCGGGCTTAAAAATATTAATCGATACGTAAATGGCATCGCTTTGGGAGGGACCATGATTACGGACCACTCATCAGATGCTGTGTTCCCGCTCTGCGCGAGAGCATATGGTAGTCTGGCTCATAATACAGGCGCCTTTGACGAACTTGGGTTTGATGTAACGCAGAAAGAATTTGTCGAAGAATTTAACATTTATTCACTTGATATTACGCCTGATTTGTTTGCTGGCGCAAATACGCATTTAAGTCCACAGCAGAGTGGGAATATCTCAGTCAGGTGGGAATTTGCCAAGCCTACAGACGCGCCTATTAGTGTACTCGTGTACCTCGAATCACAGGCACTAATAGAAGTTGATCGTTTCAGGAACGTGGTAACAGACTTCTAAAATGGATGCGAATACACTCCAGAGAGTAATGAAAAGTGACCGTTTGGAGGAGCGAGTGTCTCACAATCCATTGTGTCACCCAGGTGCAATTACTGTATACAAAGAGACCGGCTGCGTCACTGGCGTGTGATTTCCGTTCGGGAGGAAATTAGTCAACACTAGCGTGTGACTTATTGAATGAATGAAATTATATAAAAATAATTGTGTCACCAGCGCACGGCTTTACTTCGATGATAAATCAAATTATAACATGTATATATATATATATATATGAAAAGAAGGATCAACACAACGGCAAACATTTTCATTTATTTGTACATCAGACGTTTCGACAAATCTTTTGTCATCATCAGTGAGTTAAGTCTTAAAACCTTAAAACAAAATTGAAAAGTGAAAGTTACATCAATACAATATTAAAACCATTAAAATTAAAACCTTAAAGCAAAATGAAAATTGCATCAATACAAAATTAAAATCATTTAAATTTCATCACTATAAAAACTAAAATTAAATTAAATTTCATCACTATAAAAACTAAAATTAAATTACCTCAATAGGTAAATACACAATGTTTACATCCACCTCCATACTTGGCAAAGTCTAAGGGAACACTGGATGGTCAGAGGATTAGAAAGGATATGTCTGTGAAAAACGGTTGGTAGTCAAAAGAGTCGTAATTTGTAGGATGAGCTATTATTATTAAGGGCGGGTTTGTTTCTATAGATGTACAAAGATTCTAAAATTCGGAGTTCTGTAAGGTTATTGGATCTAGTTAAAATTTCAAACTGAGTTTTGTGAAGGGATGGTCGTTTTCATTACTGTGGTTTCTAATTGCGGATTGTGGAGGGCTACTGAGGGGACGGTTGGTACGGACTGACAAGCCCAAATGTTGAGAAAGGCGCACCTCCAGTTGGAGTTGAGTGCTGCCAATATACGCAGCCTTACAGCTGTCGCACGTGTATTTGTAAACAACATTGGGGCATACAGTTTTGGGGAATTCATCTTTGAACTTTAAAAATTTGATACTTTAAGTGGGTTGACGAAGGCGAATCTAAAATTTATTTGGGGATAACTAGACTTGAGTAGTTTGGACAATTCACCTCGAATACGCAATGATAAATAACCATAAAAAGGTAATTTAATATATCTGGTTTCTTTTTGTACTGTAGTGACGGGGAGTTTAGTATCAAAAGTGTTATTTAAAAATTTCTTTAATTGGTTATCGAATAGATGAGAAGGGTAGTAATTGTTAATAAAGTACTGTTTTAAAAATTTAAATTCTTCGTTTAACGAAAAGTAATCCGAACAAATACGGTAACTTCTTGTTAATAATGTTACTATAGCACTAATCTTATATTTATAAAACATACAACTTAAATAATTGGTTCCCAAGCCAGTAAAAGTTTGTTTCCGAAATAGTGAAGTATGGAACTTATTATGGGTCCGTTTAACTAAAACATCCAGGAAAGGTAAACTATTATTTGTTTCGTTTTCACACGTGTACTTAATATTACTATGTTGTTTATTAAGATAATCAAGAAAAAGTTTACGTGTGAAGGATGGTTAAATGTTAAGAAAGTGTCATCCACGTATCTTCTGTAATATATGGGTTTAAAACTACTAGGACAATTTTTCAACCAAATTTCTTCGTAATGGCAAAGAAATGCATTTGCTAGTGTTGGGCTTAACGGGGTAGCTATGGGTTCCCCGTTAAGCCCAACACTAGCAAATGCATTTCTTTGCCATTACGAAGAAATTTGGTTGAAAATTGTCCTAGTAGTTTTAAACCCATATATTACAGAAGATACGTGGATGACACTTTCTTAATATTTAACCATCCTTCACACGTAAAACTTTTTCTTGATTATCTTAATAAACAACATAGTAATATTAAGTACACGTGTGAAAACGAAACAAATAGTAGTTTACCTTTCCTGGATGTTTTTAGTAAACGGACCCATAATAAGTTCCATACTTCACTATTTCGGAAACAAACTTTTACTGGCTTGGGAACCAATTATTTAAGTTGTATGTTTTATAAATATAAGATTAGTGCTATAGTAACATTATTAACAAGAAGTTACCGTATTTGTTCGGATTACTTTTCGTTAAACGAAGAATTTAAATTTTTAAAACAGTACTTTATTAACAATTACTACCCTTCTCATCTATTCGATAACCAATTAAAGAAATTTTTAAATAACACTTTTGATACTAAACTCCCCGTCACTACAGTACAAAAAGAAACCAGATATATTAAATTACCTTTTTATGGTTATTTATCATTGCGTATTCGAGGTGAATTGTCCAAACTACTCAAGTCTAGTTATCCCCAAATAAATTTTAGATTCGCCTTCGTCAACCCACTTAAAGTATCAAATTTTTTAAAGTTCAAAGATGAATTCCCCAAAACTGTATGCCCCAATGTTGTTTACAAATACACGTGCGACAGCTGTAAGGCTGCGTATATTGGCAGCACTCAACTCCAACTGGAGGTGCGCCTTTCTCAACATTTGGGCTTGTCAGTCCGTACCAACCGTCCCCTCAGTAGCCCTCCACAATCCGCAATTAGAAACCACAGTAATGAAAACGACCATCCCCTTCACAAAACTCAGTTTGAAATTTTAACTAGATCCAATAACCTTACAGAACTCCGAATTTTAGAATCTTTGTACATCTATAGAAACAAACCCTCCCTTAATAATAATAGCTCATCCTACAAATTACGACTCTTTTGACTACCAACCGTTTTTCACAGACATATCCTTTCTAATCCTCTGACCATCCAGTGTTCCCTTAGACTCTGCCAAGTATGGAGGTGGATGTAAACATTGTGTATTTACCTATTGAGGTAATTTAATTTTAGTTTTTATAGTGATGAAATTTAATTTTAGTTTTTATAGTGATGAAATTTAAATGATTTTAATTTTGTATTGATGCAATTTTCATTTTGCTTTAAGGTTTTAATTTTAATGGTTTTAATATTGTATTGATGTAACTTTCACTTTTCAATTTTGTTTTAAGGTTTTAAGACTTAACTCACTGATGATGACAAAAGATTTGTCGAAACGTCTGATGTACAAATAAATGAAAATGTTTGCCGTTGTGTTGATCCTTCTTTTCATCTGTAAGCTCCGGTTCCCTAAGGAGAAGTCAATAGCTTTGATATATATATATATATATACTCTAACCAAAAGAGAGGAAGACCGTGCTTTTCGTATTGCTCAAAGACAGAAAGGCCGACGAGGTTATATGGCAGGTATACACAATAAAGAAATCAAGAAACAGCAACGAATCATGAAGCGAGAACGAGCATTGGAATCACAGCGTTTGAAAGCTCATTCAGAAATGCAAGAAACTGTCGCAACTGTTGTTTGTAGCATCAGTTCCAGCAGCGATGAAGATCTTTGCCTTCCCTCAACTTCAACCTACAATACTGATAAAGCTCTAAAGGAAGTTTCAATTCGTAAGGCACCTAAACGAGGCACTAAACAGGTAATTGATAAAGCAGTTGTCTCTGCACTGGACAGAACATCAACAACAAGTAGAAGTGCATCGCATATTATCAGTGCCGTAGCACAAAGTCTTGGACATGACGTTGGTGACATGATAACTAGTCACAGGGCCATTCATCGGGCTAGAGCCAAATATCGGAAAACTAGTGCGCTGGAAAAAAAACTCCTTCAGCAATGCTCATGTCCCTTTTGTTTTACACTGGGATGGCAAAATGTTACCAGATCTCACAAGTCAAGATCAGACAAATGTTGATCGCTTACCAATCGCGGTTTCTGGAAATGGTGTTGAAAAATTACTGAGTGTCCCAAAACTTCCTGATTCCACTGGAGAGACGGTCGCTAAAGCAGTAATTGAAACAATTGAAGAGTGTAATATCACACATAAAATTATTGGCTTAAGTTTCGATACCGCTGCCAGCAACACTGAACAAAGGTCAGGTACATGCACAACACTAGAACAATACCTTAAAAAGGATATACTTTTTCTGGCATGCAGACATCACATTCATAAGCTTGTTTTGTGCAAAGCATATGAGATACTTTTGAACGATAACTCAAAATCTCCAAACATAGAGATTTTCAAGCATTTCCAGAAATTCTGGCCAAACGTCATTCAAAATGAGTAACGGCCTATTACCCATGCAGATGTTGGCGCAGAAGAAATTATTGCTCTTAAAGACGGCATTATCATGTTAAATGTTGCGCTTGCATTTTTTTATCCAGAGATATCATTTGATGTCTAAAGGATGATGGCCAAAAATGCAAATGAAGTTCTTTGCCATGAAGATTTTGTGCGTAGGGTTCAGCCCTTTGATCCTTCTCACAAAACTTTACCTGATTTTTGCACACAAAGAACCAAATCATTTTTCACAATCACAGGAGTATTCGCAGAATTTCTTCATGAAGATCCTGAAATGTGGTCAGTTTCGGCACATTACAATGCCGCAAAAGAAATAGTTAAAAATTTGAGAGTTGTAAATGATCTTGCAGAACGTGGTGTGGCTCTCATTACGAAGTTCAATGCAACACTAACAACAGATGAAAATCAAAAACACAGTACCTTTTGCAGGTTGTAGAACATCATAGGAAACAAAAACCCAAAGCCAAGAAATATTACTAAAAAATGTATGTTGATAAGTGTTATTCAAAAAATATACTGTGGTTATTTTATGTGTAAAATATATTATGTGTGTAGTTTTTGTATAGGCCTACAAAGAGATTAAAAAAGATAGGCTTAAGTGAATGTTCAGAAGACTCCAAAAGTATATTTATGTTAAATTTTGAAAATAATTAAGCTCAAGTTGAAATAAAGTCTTAAAAGTATGGAATTTATTTAGTTATGGTACAACTTTTTTGAAGTGGAACTTTTCAATGAATTGAGCACCCTGTTAACATTAACTAAATTCAATAAAATTTTGTATATATTAGTTTTTCATTCATTGCCACAAAATAAAAATATGTGGTATTAGAAAAAATAAAATTTAATTTTAGGCACACCCTAATATATATATATATATATATATATATATATATACACGGTGAACCAAAAGTAGGTGGACAGTAGGTTGAATACGGTTTGTGTTATATTATATTATAACTATGGTGTTCATTATAACTATGGTGTTTGTGTTATATTATATTAAATATTATAACTAAATTTATATAAATTTTATTTTGTATTATAGTATACAAAAAAATTAAATATGTATTCTCAAAATAAACGTTATCATTTACTGTCCACCTACATTTGGTTCACCCTATATATATATATATATGCGCCTCGGTGGTGTAGTGGTTAGCGTCGCTGACTACGAATCCATCGGCCCCGGGTTCGAGACCCGACGGCAGCCGGCGCGCAGCAAAACCCAGCTGTTCATCCTTCCACACAATAAAGAAAGTGGTTGGTAGATAAATGGGTACCCTAGGTGGCCTAGTGGTTAAGACGCTGGGCTGCTGATGGGGCGTCGTTCGGATTCCACGTTAAACTGCAGGTCTAAGGTGGAGTGAAAAGCTTGACCTTCGTTAGAATGAACAATTCGGGCGGAAGCTAACCAAAGGTGTATATATATACATATATATAATATATATATATATAGAGAGAAGAGAGAGAGGAGAGAGAGAGAGAGAGAGAGATAAAACCTGATTATTTCTTACAAGCAATTGTAAAAATGTATTCAGAAAATTATTGTTTTCTTCCCTAGACGACACCTGCAAAATACAAATTTCAACATCAAAATTTATGGACGGAAGCCACTCGTTCACTATCTCCAACGATTCAGTTTTAATGTTTTCCTGAGCAAACCATCAAACACGTCTTCGATTTAGTAAGTCTAAGTAAAGTCAAAATATTTAAATAACATTTGTACTTTTCTTAGTAGGTTTGGATTTTCATAATTTTGTGTTTTAAAAGGAGATGAATTTTTAAAAAACATTTTTATCTTATGTTTTATAAGTGAAGATATGAGAGGAGATAGTTTAGACTTTCAAAGTTTTATAATTTTATAGTTTTTGAAGGAAAATGAATATAAAGGTCGGATGTACAGGGTAACCACAAAAATGTTCCCGATTTCAAATTGAAATTACAGGACAACCGTGCAAGATAAGATTGAATAATAAAATGCATTGAGCAGTCAAAGGTTCAATTTGTTTTCACAAAACAGCCCTTTTACAGGTTACAGGTTTAAAAAGACTGAATTACTTCTACAGCAAACGGGTTTTGGCTTGCTCCTCAAACCAAACCATATTTATTTAGTAAAATATGGTTTTTTGCCTGCACAATGCATTTTATTATCCTCTCTTGCATGGTTATCCTGTAGTTTCAATTTGAAATCGGGTACATTTTTGTGCCGCACCCTGTATATGCAATTATCAAAGTGTAATAATTAGAGAAAAATACATCTTAGAATTTGAAGCTGAGGCAAATGTCAGACTTTATGACTGAAGCGTATAAGTACAGTAACTAAATAGTAAAGAGATGCTCGAGAAAATAAGATGTAAAGTTGAAGTTGAACACCTAAATAATTATCGGAATAATTATTTATTTATTCGTTAGTGTTAACTTCGGGTCTTTGTTCTGACGTCATATCTTTGAATGGTGACATAAAATAAATGAATCTTCAGAATAGAAGCAAATAAAAACAGTGATCTAAAATGTGGAAAAGTATGAAAAGAGAACGTGGAAGACTATCTTTTATTTACTTACTTTATTACTCCATCGAAGAACGTGTAAATGAAATATTAATTTTTATTCTCATTCAATTTACTTTTTTTCACAGCAATAACAATGAGAAACATAATTCTGTACGAGCACTGGATGGAGATTTCACCAGTCTTTTTCACACAAAGCAAGAATCTAACCCATGGTTGTTCGTGGATTTAGAATTTCCTCACCTTATTTGGGAAATTAGAATTACTGTTCGGGAAGTGTCCAGATCCAGCATGATAAAGGTACGAATATCACCTTGAAGAATAAATATCTATGATGGTTTCTGTCAGGGAAAACATCATACCCAAATAAAACGTTATTTTCCTTGAAGCACACTCTGAAAATGACATATTGAAATATTTAACCCAAATGCATATGCACCTTCGAACCTAGATACGCAATGTGGAGTATATAAGCCTTTACCTGGATCAGAAAATCAAGCAAATAAATTTCGAGGAACTTCCTAATATAAGAATAAGCATAAAAAACATACCTCGCTATTATATTCATGAGAAATTTTTTTTTGTAATGGTTTCCAATACTAATATATAAATTAAACGCAACTTCAAGTATTTTCCTTTAATAATTAATTAATAATTGGGTACCCACCAAGTAATAGCAAAAAATATTCAAGTTTCAAGTGTGTGCCAATTAGAACGTATGGGTCAAGTTTTTGATTATTTATAATTCAAATATATTCTTTTGGTGTTTGATGCAAACTCATCGGTAACAGTGTGTGGTGTAGAAGCTTGGACTTCATTTAACGTTCATCAGTAATTCCTTTTCAATACTAAGAAACCCTAGAAATGACAGTCTGATAGTCTGATAGCCAATTCACTGGACCATAAGTTGAAGTATGAAATCTGTAGGTAGATTTTTTTTATTTGAACTAGATGAAGTGATTCCAGTTGTGGTTTGCTTGCATGTTTTATTCGGATATTTTCTTAAATGTTTTGAAAGAAAATGAACTTTTGGTCAGGTCGCATATCAAACATTTATTTTCAGATGCACTCATTATTTATATCTAAAGAAAAGAGGGAAAAGGATATTTTAAATCCACAAACACCAAAAAATTACGATATTTCGATGGTCACAAATAACACTATTTCTGGCACTGCACGACCTTGAACTGATGAAAGCCTTGAGCCATCGTTGGCGACTTGACTGTAATGCGTGATGTTGCCAGTGTTCACCATCCCAGCCCATTTAAAATAAACTACATATAATAAAATACTTAAAAATTACTCTTATTGTGAAGTTGATTTACTACTCACACTTAATATTTAAATTACAATTATAATGAGTCATGCATACAACTAAGGTAGTCATACTTGAGAAAATTTCAACTTTATATGAACTGCTTAGAGCTGAAATGCAAATTGGAAGTTGCGCACATTGTAGCTTTTCCAGCCCGTCTCAACTGGAGGAATATATCCTAGCCAATAGTCATGATTTTATACTCATGCACATAAGAACCAAATTAGCTGACAGGGTATCCGAGCGTCACACGACTTGAATTAAGTATGTCCGTGCAGAACAGAAAAGAGTCAGATCTTTTATTTGCATAGCTTAAATTTCATTTATATCATAATTTTTTATTCACGGTGGGAAGAACTTGGAGAAAGTACAGTAGAAAAAAACTTTACTTTGGTTAATTTTATCTTATCTTATTGTCGGTACAGGCAAGGAGCTTCCCGTATCAGAACTACCAACAGTGCGAGACATGCTGAGACTAGGGTTACTCCTTCGTGAACAAAATACAAAGGATAGAAGGAACTACACAGAGAAAGAGCTCATAAGGGACATGATTCCCCCTCTTCTGCATCAGTGGAAAAAAGCTAATGTGTTATTCAAACCACCTGTACTCAATCAGTATAGAACTATTGAGCTAAAACTAACAAAGCTGTGGCACAAAGCAGTTGAGACATCACTTGGTAAAGAAAAACTAGCAAAGAAAAATAAATTTCTGCACACACTTGTTACTCTTCTTGACACTTTTAACTGCCAGTGCCCCATAGAGTTGTGTTCTGAAGCCAATTGTTCTTCCTCATGCAGAAGAGAACCTCACCCTCACATTGATTGTCGCTGTCCTCGTGAGAAGAAGATCCCTGTTTTGGAGCTGGCTTTCATAAAGGCGCAGAGAACAAAGGCAGGAGGCCAAGGAAGTATGCAGATTGGTTCAGCAGATTATTCAGAAACCAAAAAACAGATTGTTATTGCTAAGGAAAAAGAGAAAATCCGAGAGAGGGAAGAAAGGAAGAAAAAGAAGAGTGAAGAAGCCACCCAAAGAGATGAAGAGCTCTATCAAGAGGTTTCTCACTGCTTTGAAAGCTCTTCAGATGAACAAAAAGAAGCAACATCAGATGATAGCTCCAAAATGCCATCTGAACCTTCGCCGAAGAGAATGAAATACAACACTAAAGACATCTCAAACATTGCCCTTGCCAGTGTTCGCCACCATACGGGGCTACGAGAGACTGCAGAGATTGCCACTGCCGCTTGGATAGATGCAGGCCTCATCAGCTGAGAGGATACATCCTAGTGATAGATCATAATAAGATAAGAAGAGCACAAGAAAAAATAATGAAGGAAATATCTGCTCAGCATGAAAAAGATTTGAAGGAGGAAGGTCTCTCTTGCCTTTTGTTTGATGGAAGAAGAGATGACACAAAAGTTCTCCTAGAGGTAGAGGGAATGGACAGAAAGTTTCTCGGTCTCATCAAAGAAGAACACTACTCTGTGTGTTCCGAACCTGGTGGCCGCTATTTCTTTCACTTTGTTCCTGAAGCAGAAGTAGAAGGCAAGAAACATGCAGAGGCAATTGCTGATCAAATAATATGTAGGCTTCAAGAAAGAAGACTTGACAGTTCACTGCAGGCCGTTGGTGGAGACTCAACTGCGGTGAACACTGGATGGCAGGGCGGTGTTATGACGCATTTAGAGAAAAAACTTGGAAGAAGGCTTGTTCGGATTGTATGTGATTTGCACACAGGGGAACTACCTCTTCGTCGTCTCATCCAGGAACTTGATGGTTCTACAAAGAGCAACAACAAGTGGTCAGGCACCCTTGGCAACATGCTAGATGAAGCAACGGAATTAGAAATAAATACAAAATTTCCAAAGGTCGAAGTAGGCCCTCCCCTTCCACTGTTGTCTGAAGAAGTTATCAAAGACCTCAGCACGGATCAATCTTACGCTTATCATATTGTTCAAGCAATCAGATCAAGAGAGTTGCCTCAAAATCTGGCTCTCTTGGAGATTGGACCCGTAAGTCATAGTAGCCCTGTTCAAAAATCAACATTTTCTTATTTTCATAGGTTTCTGTACTTTTTCCCATGCTTTTTGACCTGAGAAGGCCGAAAATCACAACCATTTTGACCTAGGTTGTTGGGAAGCATTGCCGCATGGAGCTTTAATTTTTCTGCCTTGAAATCGGCCAAAAGCACCAGTTCCGGGGTCCCTTGAATCATGTTTTGCACTATAACTTTTTATCTAAACAAGATAGAGCAACAAAATAGGCACCAAATTAAAGTGTTTTTAATCCTCTTTCTAACTTATAAAATTATGATAGTCTTGGAACAAGAAATGGCACATTGGTACATACAAAGATTTCAGAAATATCACAAAATTCGTTTTCTCACACTCAAGGCAGACAAGGCGCCTTATTCATGACACAAATTTGAGATTAACATTTTGTCACAAGTCTAATCGATCAAGAAGTGAAAGCATTACATGATGATTAATTTCATAATGACATTTACACAGTCAGTTGTTGAGAGTTTGTTTCTTGAAGCTGTCAAAGCGGCGTCTGTTGAACTCCACAGCTTGAAGGAGATAGTCCCTTTGCTTGGCATCTGTTGTTATGACATTTGCAAAGTCGCTCATCATCTTGACACCACGTTCAGCAATGTCATTCACCGCTTTCAGATTCTTAACATAGTCCAACGCTTTTCTGTAGTCCTCCTTCTGTGGCCAAGACGTGACAGGTTCCAGAAGCCACTCGGATCCAATGTTCAGTGTGTCCAGCAGGAAATGTGATTCTGGGCCAATGAGATCAACCAGGGTGGTCTTAGCTGTGACTCTCTGGAATAGAGGCTTTCCTGTTCTGAAGCTGTGTGGCTTCTCAGTGGCATGTAACTGGGCAGCAATGTCGTGCTTCAATGTGTCACTCAATCTACTGCTGAACAGGGCAAATGGCACTACTTCCTGCGTCAGGTACCATTTGTGGTTTTCCATCTTATTAAGTACTGCATCAGCAAGCTCTGGGTCAGTTTTCTTGTACTTCAACATGTCCTGGATTAGACTTAGATCATTCACGGGAGCATCTGCAGCAGACATTGACATCATCCATACAGGAGTGTAGAACAGCGCAAGGAAGGTGTTGAGTCTTTCCAGCTTTGATACAGTGTCTTCGTCGTACTCAAGTTGATCTGCAAACATCAGCATTTTCATGGAGTACAGTTTCTGGCCATCCATCTGGCCTGATGAATGGCGCCTGGTCGACTCCAGTGAATACCTCGAGGAGGCGTTCCTCCAAGAACAATGACTGTCAGTTCAGCCATTTCCCTGTAGTCGGCTCTTGGAAGCCTTTCTGCTGTTAATGTCTTGGAGTATTTCTTCACTGTTCTTCTTCTTTTCCTTCAGCCATTTGCTGTTGATAGCCAGCATCTTTGGGTTTTCCTTGGACAAGTCCGTCCAAACATCCTTCAGATGCTCAAACCAGGGATTATCTGGCCCCTTCACCTTCCCAAACAGCTTCTCCCAAACTGCTCCTACTAGGATTTCCAGGATGTGATGTCGACAGGCCAGATAAAACACCTTTTTGTTCAGCATTTTCTCTAGCAGTTTGGCAGCTCCTCTGTGAACTCCACTGTTACTGGATGTAGTGACAAAAACAAGGGCAGTAACATTATCCGTAAGTTCCCATGTCTCCAGTAAATCCATTGAAGCCTCAGCCTGAGCTGTGCCAGAAGAATTGTCGATGACAGGTACTCCCAATAACTTTCCTTCAGTGTATGAAGGTGGACCAGACACTAGCACAGCTAAAGTCTCTGAGGTACTTCCAGGTTCACTGCCCAAGACATCTTTGAGCAACTTTCCATCCCAGTGTAAGGCAGCGTACTGTGGGGGTTTTCACAAAACTTGGACATGTGACTCTGGCTGATATTATACCTGGACAGCATTCTGTTGCGACGTGTTGTTGAAGTTGAGATGACGAAGTTATCCAGATCAGCCCCCAGCTTTCAAGGTGGCAGAAACCATGGCAGTAACTTGATTGTCAGATAAACCAAGACGATCAGCTGTATTGCAGATGACATCACATTCCATGACCTTCCTTGGAAACGTCAAAGTCACACTAGTCACAGTGTCTTGATGGTGAGAACATCCAGGACGAGGCTGATGGTAATCCATGTCCTCTGTGTTAGCGTCGTTGTCAGTTGTGTCACCCCAGGTAATGTCATCCACATGAACAACTGCCTCTTGTTCTGCTGCAGCTGTAAAATAGTACAACATGTTAAGACAGTAATTGTTAAGTACATGCTAAATATCGCAATGGAGTAAAACTTAAAACTTTTTGTAACGTTCAAAGTAATTAGTTTTACCTTGTTCTTGTCTATGCTGCAGTCTTTCATTCCTCGCTGCTTGCTGCAGGGATCTTGTCTCAAAAATCTTGTCATGACCAGACATATGACCTTTCCTCTCAGTCTTTTGGTCTTCGTAGAACCTGATATCCTCATCTTTCTTCTCTCTGGATAACAGTCTGTTGTTCTGTATTTCCTGGATTGCATCTGGAGCTCGTATATCGAACAGGCTGTCTAATTCCAGCACAAATGCTCCTCTTTTTCCTCCAGGGTTACTTGCTCTTCCTTTGCTTTTCACCAGAGCACGATGTTTCTCATGTAGTTTCATGAAGAGCTTCATTGCGTTGTACTTGGTCATTGTCTTGATCCTAGCCATCTGCCAGAATGGGATGATAGATTCAACTGTTTCATATGCAAGGTCTTGAACCATGGGCCTCCCTGCATTTTCCGGTAAATTCTGAAGATTAAGGAAATACTGGAACGCCTGTCTGTTGGTGGGAAGCTGGGAACCACTGATAAAAGCTGAAGGGTATCCAACCAGGAAAGTTTCAGTGAGAGATCTGGTAGATGGCCCAGTTGACACCTGCCTGTGGACAGTACATGGAGGTTCTGAGATATCAACTGTGCGCCCACGGAGCTCCCTCAGCTCCTTGCTTAATGCCATTGTGAAGTTGTAACTTGTAGATGGTTTTCTAGATTCTGATTGAGTTTCTGTTGTTTCCTGAAAAATGATAGATAATTATTATTATTATTATTATTATTAATGATTATTTATTTATTATTATTATTATTATTATTATTATTATTATTATTATTATTATTTATTAACTTTATGCTCTTTCATTTGATACCTAATTTGTTGCTCTATCTTGTTTAGATCAAAAGTTAAAGTGCAAAACATAATTCAAGGGACCCCGGAATTGGCGCTTTGGCCGATTTCAAGGCAGAAACTTTAAAGCTCCATGCGGCAATGCTTCCCAACATCTAGGTCAAAATAGTTGTGATTTTCGGCTTTTTCAGGTCAAAATGCATGGGAAAATGTACAGAAACCTATGAAAATAAGAAAAAGTTGATTTTGAACAGGCCTAAAGTCACAGTCGTTGGTTAACTACAGCGATTCGTTTCTGCATGATTTGGGTTTCCAAACATGCACTGAAGGGCAAAATGCTACAGAATTTCATGTTGATTGTTGAATTTATTATTGGGTTTTATCTTCCTCAATGGTTCAATGTAAAACTTAATCCAATGTGGATGGAGGGGCCCAGCCACATCTTGTTTCAATTACAGCTACTGAGAACCCAAAAGAAAGTAGTGGTGGACATCGTGTTACCTGTGGTGAGAAGGTCCGCTTGGTATGCTAGGCGAGGGGCAGTTTTGCAAGCAATACTCTGCAGCCAATGTACCAAAGAGCGAACTGAGGCTGTGGAAATCATTCTAAATCTTAGAGGAACATCACTAGATGATGACCAGCTGGGAGACTGCTCTGCTCAGACAAGGAAGGTACCTCCGATAAACGTCAATGTCACGAAATTGTCAGAATTAGTTAACTTGAGTTCGGAAGTTTTGGAGCCACACTGACAACATGTATAACAAACAAAGATTTAATACAACTTAAAGAGGCCCCCAATGCAAGTGCCAAAGTGGCCTTCTCACACTCAGAGTGTGGAGAGATATGTGAAAATGGTCACAGAAGCAGCTAGTCAAGTTTACAGTCACGAGAGGCGAGAAGGCTACATCAAAGCGCAAGTAGCAAGCCGAATGCTGATGTCAAGGAACCGCAGCAAAAAGGACATGACTGCATTGGTTACTTTCAATAAAGACTCTGAATGATATCTTATATTGCCACTTTAAATGTTGATAGGATGTTTGCGCACATTTGTTATTCTGTTACGAATTTACGGAAAAATGGAATTTTTAATTAAAATTGATGTAAGTAGGAGTTATTTTTTATTGTTTTTGAAGCAAGGATATTATTTTGTATGCCAAATGATTACATTAAATTGCTACCAAATCACATGATTTTCAATTTAGTCATTTCACCCCCAAAATTGACACACCCTACCCTTCAGTCTTGCACAACCACTAGTAACCACATAAATACATCCTAACAACTTATCACTGACAAACTACATTCCAAGCACTTCCCGCAAGGTATATTTATTTACTTTAGTATATACTTTCTCCGAATTTATAAGTGCCAGAAGCACTTTGATCTTCTTATCACTTAGGTTTTTAATCACCTGTCACACTGCAAACATTTAAACTTTGCATTCTGTGTTATAACGTTGATTTGTTCACTTTGAATCAGCAAATTTTCTTTATTCTCTCTACTCATCTTTTCAAATCCTAAAGACATATGCTCCTGTCGTCTTCAATCTCACGTTTAGAAGCATTATAAAGAAAAAAATACTAGTCAATATTACTTAAATAATAAGTATACAAGATGACTTTCTCAAGTTCAATAAAAGTTTATCAGCACTCACTCATTTTTCACGTTTTCTAATTGCCTGTTCGTTTCATTAATCAGAAAGTCTGCGTCATAATGGGAAGAAGTAATGTGGTATCATCTGCGTATTGTATGCAGTTTAATGTAGTAGAAAAATAAAATCGTTGACGTGAATTAGAAATGGCCAAAGAATCGATCCTTATGGAACTTCACTAGTTAGCATCGCCTTGTCGGAAAAATTGTCTTTTAATCTGATGTGATGTACTGATGGCGATTTGACAGATATGATTTAAACCAATCAAGGATACTTCCTCTTATTCCATATATGTGAGGTTTATTCAATAGGAAAATGTATCAAATGCTTTTAACAAATCCAGGAAGATGAAGGAAGCGTGTTTTTGTTGTTGAAGTCCTGATACACATTTTCTTATAGCGTGTCATGGCATCTTCCGTTGTATGTCGACCTCTAAACCCAAATTGTGTTTTAGTAAAATATCGTATGTTTAGGAATTTAGTAAGTTTAAATACATTTTTGCCGGGATCGTACTGATGTCAGAATCTTTAATTTTTTAGATTTTTTTTGCTGAAAAGATATCGTTTGGTTGGATTGGATCAAAGAAAAGTGAGTTTGGATTTGGTTGTGGCATGTATTGTCAGTAATGAATGTCTGTAATTGTGATCGAGGTTGCAGTATTGAAGCCGACATTTGCAAAGAAGTTGTTTAATATATTTGTTGTCTTTGGGTTCACTGTAAAAATTTGTGTGAGGGAGGACGAGGGATTTATTTTTACCTTCTTTGTGTTAATTAACTCTTTCAGTGTGTTCCATAGCTTCTTTGTATTGAATTTTTGTTTATCAATTTTTAAACAGTACTGATCTGCTTTTGCTTTTTTAATGACTGCATTAAGTCTGTTACAGTAATTTTTGTATGTCTGTTCGGTAATAATATCAGATTTCCATAGTTTAAAGAGAGGATGCTTGCGTTTAATACTCACAATGAATGCGGGTGTGATCCATTGGTCATTGTATTTTGTTTTAGCTATTACTTCTGTTCAATATATCGATTAGTGTGTCTGAGAATGCTTGAAATTTTATTCCAATGTCATGGTTACTTTCTGTTATTCTAGTCCAGTAAAAAGCTATTATTTTTCTCAGGAACTTTAATTTGTTATTATAGCTGTAAGCTCTCTTGTCAACTTGTATGGTTTCCTTTGCAGAGAAATGGGTGAGTAGCATGGTGTACGTAGGCAAATGATCTGTGATATTTAATATAATTGTACCCGAGATGCATTCAAGCGGCGACCGCACCCAGATCTGATATAGGAGTCAAATTTCTAATGTCATTGTGAAGTCTAGTTGGCTTTGTAGCAGCCAATTTAAAACCACTTGCCGTCATGATGTTGTGAAGGAAGCTTGCGTTATTATTTGAATGTTCTTTTGTGAGATCAATATTTAAATCTCCAGCAATAACACAATTCTTACAGATATAATTGGAGGTTAGGATCCTATGGATATTTGTAATAAAAGTTGGTACGTTACCAGTTGGTGGTCGGTACATGCCTAAAATTGAATACTAGGTGTTATGAATAAACATTGGGTGATCAAAAAGTAACGCAACCCATGGAGAAACGCACATAATTGATTTTTTCCTTCTGTTGCAGGCGATGATTCAGAAGTGTGTTGATGCAATTTCACAGGAAACGTTGCAAAGGGTCTTTAAGAACATGAATCGCCTTATCCACTTGTGTGAAGCACAGAACGGTGCCCACTTCCAGCACTTGCTCTGAAATAAATCGTTTTCCCATGGGTTGCGTTACTTTTTGATCACCCTATATAACTACACCTCCTCCACTATTGTTAGCCCCACATACATGGTAGCTTGTGTACCCTGGAATGTTATAAAAGATCTTATTATTTTTAATTAATCAGGCTTCAGTTAATATAATGCACGTGAATTTATGATATGTTGTAATAATTTTAGGTTAGCTGTAAATTCGTCGAAGTTGCATGGGGCACTGCGAATGTTTAAGTTCAGGAAAGACAGGTTGCCATTGTTGTATTTCTTGTTTAAGAAGTTTCTACCGAGATATAGTTGGAGTTTACTACGTTTTCAGATTCAGTAATTTCATTTACAGTATTGAGTGTTTAAAATGATCATGATGTGAAAATTAGGGTAATACAGTAATAGAAATACTAAGAGTTAAGAGCAGAAATAAAAAATAGAAATATACACAAAACATACAGACATATATATATATATATATATATATATATATATATATATATACACACACGAGGCTACTTCAATAAGTACCCGCACTTTTTATTTTAGTGATAATATAGTATATACAGTATAATATATACTTGTAATAACGAGCCAAACTGAGATATATAGGCTTATTTTGGCTAGCAACAGTATAGGCTTATTTAGGCTACTTGTAGCTGTCACATATCGTACGAGTAGTGAGCATGGCTGCACCGCTTTCAATTTGTACTCAGGAAGAACAGAGATCCGTGGTTCGTTTTTTGTGGGCAGAAGGTGTGAAAGGAGCTGAAATTCACATGCGTTTATGTGCTCAGTATGGGAATAATGCGTTACCACAGTGAAGTGTGCACGAGTAGATTCAAATGTTCAAGGAAGGTCGGACATGTGTGACAGATGCTTAGCGCTCAGGACGACCGTCAACATCAACCAGTGGTGACAAGCAGGAAGAAGCCAGAGCCATGATTTTCGATGACAGAAGATTAACAATAAAAGAAATTGCATCTTCATTAAACATCAGTCAAGGGTCAGCCTATTCGATAGTTCATGACATTCTTGGCTTTTACAAGGTTTGTGAAAGATGGGTGCCCAAACAGTTGACAGAAGAGCACAAGCGTAATCGTACGGACGTCTGCTCTCGTCTTTTGGCGCGGTATCATAATGAAGGTGAAAACGTTTTGGAGCGTATTATCACTGGAGATGAAACCTGGATCCATCACTATGAACCAGAACGCAAACGACAGAGCATGCAATGGAAGCATCCAACATCTTCCGTTGCAAGGAAGTTCAAAGCGCAGCCTTCAGCAGGTAAAGTTATACTAACGCTGTTTTGGGATACACAAGGCACTATCCTTGAACATAATCTAGAGCGTGGAACTACAGTAACAAGTGCATCGTATTCTGACATGCTTCGGAATGAGTTAAAGGGTGAGTTGCTAGATACTACCATTTATTTTATTTACATGAGTTGCCAAATAATGTTTTTATTCATATGAAGGGATTACCAGATACCACCATTTATTTTAATTATGTTGAGATGTATCTTATTAGGGAGAGTTGGCAGATATCGCCATTTATTTTAATTCACACGAGTTGCCAAATAATATTTTTTTTATTAAAAGCAAGCGGACTTTCTCCTTAAAGTGGTTCAGAAAGATAATTAATTATTAAAACGAAACCCAATATTAACAATAAAAGAAATACATTTAAACCGAAATAAAACACCATTACATCATTCTGTTTATTCAGACGAATTATTGGAAATATATAGAAGATAAATATACATTTCTATGCATACGTTAGAATGATCAAAAAATAAAATAAAATAATAATAGTATAAAAAATATGAACGAGGAATATATATGATCAAAAAATAAAATAAAAATGTATAAACATCAAAACATGCGAAATATATATATATATATACACACACACACACACACACATTATATTAAATAATAAATAAATTGGAAATAATTACATTCACTTTGTTCTATTGCGCAAAACACTAAACTCACTTGTAATCAAGCCTAGTCACATCATTATTGCTTTGCACTAAGCAGTAAACATGGCTTAACATTATTTCACCGCCCAAGTTATGGGGAGACCTATACTCTGTATAAATGGCCTTTATATCGTTCAGTACTTTTTGTACCCACCTTACATCCGTTTGGTAAGTTATCTTTAAACGATTTTATTCAAAAGCACGCACAGAGAAATCATCGTTAACCACAACATCAATATTAAACTTTCCTTCTTAATCAAGGGTTTATTCTTAACCACTATGTCACCTAGGGTACCCATTCATCTATCAACCAATTTTTCAATCTATTTTTCTTCTGCGGAACTCTTTTTACGATGCATAACTCGCTCGCTGCTTGAAGTATACAGTAGCTAATAATTCACAATATAGGATTACCGGAACAAGAAAATGATTTATAATTCCGTCAATAGGAATTATAACTTCAATAAAGAGCAGAGTTAAAATAATCCAGTTACAAATACAAAGCAAAACTCCTAAAATACTCAATACAGAAGTAAGATGACATGCTAGCAAGCATTCAATCGAAACTTATTACTTGTACAGAAGATTTTAAATTTTAATGTTTCCACTTCAGCTTACCCCTATTAAATTTTCTGAATTCCAATTAGTAATTTTTTAAACTTTTTACAAATTAGAATAATAATATTTAGTAAGTAAAAATGTCTGTCTTATTTTATTCTTATTTGCTCTTTTAGATAGAAGAAAAATAAACAGAAGAGATAAATAAGTGAATAAGATAACTCATGAGCGTTGAAATTCCTACATTGGAGGTGAATCTTGTACAGTAAATAAATTATATTTTATTTATTTCCGTTGGTTAAAACAATGTTTATATACAAGTAATAAGAAACACTCTGGATATTTATTTTATTGCATTTTATTTGATAACTCTAACCGAGCGAATGGTGAAATAAATATAACGAAATAGGAATAAATAAAAATATATATATATATATATGAATCACACAATTTGAAAGAGTTACCAGTACGAACGTCATGAAAATGTATTTAAAACTGCTAAAATATCGATTTGTTAACTTACCGCAATAAATCTCGATCCCAGACGTTTTTTTTTACGCTTCCCAAACGAGAAAAATTTATTCTATTAACCATAATTATTTGAAAATTTTTATTTTTGTGAGAAAAATAACCGATTTATTTCAGTACCTATGTTCCAGACATTTATTTCTTCTACGAGTGAATTTTTATAAAGATAAACATGAGATTGCCGCAGTACTTTTCAAGTTCTTAAGTAAACGTTACTTAATATCGTATATCCCATCCATTTTATCTACCGCTTAGATAATATTCCACGCCACTGCTGTTATTTTAGACGATTCAGAGAAGAATACTTATTTATGTATTTCGAATGGACTTTCACATCTTCGAGAGCATTTCCTCGTTATCGCAGGTACATGCATTAGCCCATAATACATGTTAATTGTTTTTTTTCCACAGATCATTTTATAAGATAAACGTTCTTATGCGACACAGTTTTTCTTTAGAAAGGAAACAATAAAATTTCTCTCTCTCTCTCTCTCTCTCTCTCTCTCTCTCTCTCTCTCTCTCTCTCTCTCTCTCTCTCTATATATATATATATATATATATATATATATATATATATATATTATTAAAAAGTCTATTTTAATGAAACTTATAGATCTACATTCTACATCATTCTGCATAGCATTTTTTTTTCAGTTTCTTTTATGTTAATTGTAATAAATACCAAATAAATTAAACCATCATGGCCTTAACTGCACTCCTAACCTAGCTTAACTCGTCGACAGAATACAGAGCTATGAAGCAACATCGCTACACAAAAGAGCCTCTCTCGAATCCTAGTTATTGTTTTCAATATTGTAAATACTTATTTTCTGTATAAACGCTTGTGTGCGTGAAATAATTAAGTGGTTAAACTTTTAATGAAAGAGAAAATTGATTTTATATTCCTCGTTTAAACTGTATATTTCTTATATTATAATTTTTACTGTGTATATATATATATATATATATATATATATATACAGGGTGTTTCTAAAGTAACCATCTATTTTGCGAAATAATATGAATTATAAAAACAACACCTTTAAAACATGAAAATATATATATATTTGTAAGCTCGGCACACATTGTTGCTCTTCTTGGATAATCTTCTTCTTGTAAGTTGTGGAACACTTGAATGTGGTATGGCTTTTTCTTTAAATCATAACGTAGAATTCTGTAAACCGTTTTTTGTGGAATTTCTAATCTGTGGGATGCCCTCCGAATCGATAATTGTGGATCCTCTTCGAATGCTTCTTGAACAGATTCGATTCTTTCGTGAAATCTTCTTGGCCGTCCAGATCTACGCTCGTCATGCACAGATCCAGTCCTCATAAATTTGTTTACTAATTCGTGAATAGCCTGGTCTCTAGGGCCTGTTTTACGAAACCTTCTCTCAAACTTTTTTCTAATTTCATTGCAGTTCATGCCTTTTATCCTGCATGTTACTACATAAACCCGTTCTTGCACATTCATCATCAATGATATGGGTCTGAAAATAAAATAAAATAATTAACAAAAAATCGTGTAAAGCAATTGAAATATTATAAATACATGAATTTTGTATAACAATGCACATAACTTACCATTATGCCAATATAACAATTGTTTAAAATCCCCCTATTTCACCAAAATAGATGGTTACTTTAGAAACACCCTGTATATATATATATATATATATATATATATATATGTATATATATATGTGTATATATATATATACACAGAGGGTGATCAAATTATTAGAACCACTACATAAAAATAGTTTTTCTTGTATAAGTTTATTTCTAATGCTAATAATAGTAAGATTTGGCTAATTTAAACACTTATTTTATTTCAGAATATATTTTTATACACTCTACAGTCATATTAAACACATTTAGTACTTAGTGGGTCCTCCTTTGGCCTTAATTAAGGCAGCAACCCGTCTAGGCATACTCTTTATACAGGCTTTGCAGCTGTCTTGTATCTCAGGATCACGGTTCTAAACGGCAATTATTCGTTCTATTAACTGTATTCGAGTTGTTATTTCCTCGCCTTTCAGTCTACGCTTTACTATTTTCCATAGGTTTTCGATAGAGTTCATATCCGGAGAATTTCCTGGCCAATCCACGAGAGGAATATTCTTTGCAGCCAGAAAACTTTTAACTGACATGGCAGTGTGGCATGGGGCCGAATCTTGCATAAAATGGAATGGCTCACCATTTGGAAACCAGTCGACGATCTGTGGAATAAGTCTTGTTTCCAAAACCTTTCGGTATTGGTCCTGCCTCATAGTACCCTCAACAATGTAAATTCATCCAGTACCTTTACCGCTTATCACTGCCCATATCATGAAGATGTTGGATGCTTAGCCGTACTTACGACACAGTCTGAATGATATTCCACCAACACATCGTCTAACGTACTGTGATTTATCAGACATGACTTGGAATGTGGATTCGTCACTGACACACACCTGCAAATGAAAAGAGAAAGAAATGATTGCAACCAAAATGAAATGTGCCTTGTCATACAAATAGCAAAATAATACATTTTACTCAAAATAAGCATACAAGATCACTAAAATATTGTGATTTACCGATTTCCAGTCATCTACAGTGAACTTTGAGTAGTATTTAGCCCACTTTAAGCATTTTTTCATCATTGTTGGAGTCAATTTTGGCGTTTTCCTTGGCCGGCAACTACTCAATCCAAATTCCCTGGCACGCCTTCTTAAGGTCATTGTCGAAATGTTGATGTTTTCCTTCTCCAGCTCCAATTTAAGTTTGTTAGTAGTGCTTCTCCTATTATTTACTAGTTTCTTTTCAATGCATCTGTCGGCTCTAGGTGTAGTTATCCTTTTCCGACCACATTTACCCTTTCTTTTTGGAGTCAGCTCTCGATTATCTCCTTCAACTTTAATTTTTGATGCGATCCTGTCAACACTCGCACGTGACACATTCATTTCTCGGGCTATTTTTCTGTGAGGATAATCAGTTACAGTCAGCAACGAGAGCATTCTACCTTTCTTCTTTGGCGATAGATCACATCTCTTACCCATGTTGGGTAGCCTACAGTACATAAAATTTATTCCTGTAAAGAAACACTAATTTAATAAAAAGAATCACAATACGTTGCTGAGAAACAATATTATATGGGTGTATGAGTGCATATTCCACGTACAATGGTTTAAATATAATAACTTATCATTAAATTAACATACACTTAACGCACCTGACCACTTGACACAACCTTCCACGTTCACAGCTGAAACACTACTGAACCCACTTTTCACATACTCCCCTCCCCTTACTCCACAAATTAACCCCTATCCCCAGTTTCTGTTATTCAGGTAGAGAACACTACACGTGTTAACAATTTGGAATACTGTCGGCATACTTAAAAGGTTATTATTTAAACTAAAAACACCATATTATAATGAAAATGTGTTTTTTAAGAGGTGGCTCTAATAACTTGATTACCCTCTATATATATTCTTCTTTCAACTTGTGTAATTCTTGTACTACTATTATAAGCGAGGAGATAGTGGGTGGAATGTTATGCAGATCACTTTCACGTGTTTACTCTCCCCATGCATATCAAACTATAGGTTGACTTGGAACACACACACACACACACACACACACACACACACACACACACACACACACACATAAAATGGAGAAAATGAAACGTTATTTGAAATATGAATTATTTAATATTCATCGACAATTAAAGCATGGCATATATTCAAATACACATAATAAATAAAATAAACACATCTTTACGGTAGAACATTTTTAATGACTGTACTTTCAAGCTCCTTATAAAGCATGCAGAATTTATTAAATACCACCATGGAATACATATTCCAAAAAGCGTTTTTCAAACTCTGAACCAGATCTGAGAAAACATTTGTCGCTTAGCCATTTCATCCTAGAAGGTCTTTAATTAACTTAATACCAATTTAGTACCAAAGAACTTTCGAGAGTAATTACAGTAAACTGCAAAACCATCGCGAGGTAAGAATGCATTCAATAAAGTTTTCAGATAGTTACTGTTTCTGTCACATGTACTTCTCTACTATTAGGAAAATACTCCTCTTATTGTAAGTAATTGACTGATCTTATTATGAAATGCAAATTGTGTAGAGGAACTGTTCACAATTTCTGAAGTTTACCTATAAGATCTGTGACACGTGGAACAGGCTAAGTAATTCCCACACACACACTAGTGCTAAACCGTTTCAAATCCATCTTCCAACCATTGTTGCGAGTTGAGTTATCATTTAAACTAAACATTGCTTCTAAAATCAGCATCGTTGAACCCGTGTAACAGCTTTAAAACCTCGATGAGTTGACCGCGCAGCCTCCGAGTTTCCAGCGAAAGCAAATTCAGGCTGCGAAGCGTCGATTGTATCCATATGCCTAACGGAAGAGATTAACTTTGTAGCCTCGCATGGACTCGCTCCAGTCTGTTAATCCATTTCCTGAGGGTAGGCGATCAGAACTGCACAGCATACTCCAGGTGCGGCCGAGCCGGGGAATTGTACAGGGAGAGCACAATCTCCTTGTTTCCGAAATCGAAATTGCATTCTGATATAACCCAACAGCTTCTGGGCTTCCTTTTTCACCTCTACGCACTGTTTGGTAAACTTAAGATCGCGGCTAATTAGCACACCCAAGTCCTTTTCCAAATCAGCGGCCTCGATATTACTCCCCAACATGGAGTAGTCCGACTTGGGATTGGCGTAGCCAATGTGCATGACCTTGCATTTACCCAAGTTAAACGGCATTTGTCATTTTTCGGACCACTCTCCTATCCTACGTAGGTCCGCAGAGCGAAAGAGAGAGTCCACCTCACATAGCCAGGTAACCCCGGCTCATCTGGGTTGTTCTGAGCCAGGCGTCTAATAGCTGCATTACCTTGGTAAGAAACCAAAAATTTGCGGTGCATCTTGCTCCTGATGAATCATACACTAGGACTGATAATAATTGGGGTGTCTGCAATACATTGGTTGTCTTCTTCTTTTATAAGGGGGACATTTTTACGGGTACTTGTTCTTGGCCTCTCCTTAGTGCATAAAAAAAATTGTGTAAATTTTCGGTCGTGACCATTTTTACCAAGTAGGTCGAACAGGTTACATATTTTATATTTTCAACTTTTTAACCCAACATAACGTATCTTCAGTAAAGGTAAAACTCAAAAAGTAGATCGTACAGGAAAATCCGACTTGATTACAAAGCTCGATTTAATTGGCAAAATATTTGACTAACTATTGGCGCTACTATATATATATATATATATATATATAAGAACTAATAACCTTGTTAACCTTGTTGCTGTTTCATGCGTCGATCTCTCTTCACACGGTGATGAAGCTGGTGGCCCCATCTCTAGGTCTGGCTTGGTGGAGGAGCGAGTTGCTTTCTTGCGCTCTCCACCGTACATAGCCAGGTACACCCGGCTCATCTGGTACCGTCCTGAGCCATGCATCTAGTCTTCTCTTGAAGACTTCAACTTTTACCCCTGTAACGTTTCTGAGGTCCTTTGGAAGCAGCCAGATCGCACATGGCAGAATTAGATTGGAGAATAGTTTCAGAGAATAGAGCAACTGAAGAAGTGCTAATAACCTTGGAAGGAAAAAATGTTGAGAATTTTAGAAAAATATGCATCGATATCACATCCAAAAGGAAAGAGTAGCTGGCTAGAGAGGCAAAAGAGAAGACTATTCCGCAAAAGAAAGAGAGTGGAGGCGATGTTAGGCAACTGCGGAGATAATGCCAGGAAAGTAATACAACAAAACTGGAGGGTATCGATAGGGATATACAAGGTCTGATTAATGCCCATACAGAGAGGGAAGAGGAAAAGGCGATAGAAGCAATAAAAGAAAATCCAAAATACTTCTATAGCTATGCGAAAAGGAAAACAAAACGCGCGCCGCTATCGAGCCGTTGAGGAAGAGAGATAATGATTTAACCGACGATCCAAAAGAAATATCTGAAACATTGAGAGCCAGTATGAGTCATATTTCAGTACCCCAAATGTGACAAAGCGATACCTGACATAGATGCATTCTTTGAAGAGAAATAGCAGGGAGAGTTTATAACAAACTTTGATTTTATCCCAGAAGATGTAGCGAGAGCTATAGGACAAACGAAACCACATTCAGCTACTGATCCGGACAAATGGAATGCATTATGGATTAAAAACTGTAAAAATGAAATAGATACACCTTTATGCTGGTTATGGAGAAGATCCCTAGACACTGGGAAATACCGAGCATCTTGAAACGAGCAAACATTTTCCCTATATATAAAGGAGGGGACAGATCTCAAGCAAAGAACTATAGACCAGTGTCAGTGACGTCCCACCTCACCAAAGTAATTGGAAGAATAGTTAGAGAGAAAGTTTGACTTCTTGGAGACATTGGAAAGATTCAACGAAAATCAGCACGGATACCGAACAGGTAGATCATGCCTATCACAATTAATAGAACACTACATCAATATCCTAGATGCACTGGTAGGCAATGACAACTACGATATCTTATACACAGATTTTGCTAAAGCTTTCGACAAATGTGATCACGGTATAATGGTGCATACAATGAAATATATGGGAATAACAGGCAAAGTGGGTAAGTGGATCACAACTTCTTCAGAGAGCGCCTACAGGTCGTCAAAATTCAAGGTATATCATCACCAGAATCGGAAGTACGCAGCTCAGCACCACAAAGGACAGTACTGGCCCCACTCCTGTTCATTATCATACGAACAGACCTAGACAGCAGAATAAAGAGTAACAGTATAGTAACATCCTTTGCAGATGATACTAAGATCAGCAGAAAAATCAGCGATGTAAATGAAGTGGAGGCTTTGCAGAGGGTCACGAACAAAATATACAAATGGTCAGAAGACAACATGTCATTTAACATCGAGAAATTTCAGCTCTTGAGATATGGTAGAAAAGAGGAACTTAAACAGACTGCATATCATGCTGCAGATAGACACGAAAATCAGAATAGCACGAAAGCGATCGAACTGGGGTAATAATGACCGATGATGCGAAATTCGAAACACAAAATCAGATAGCGATAAATAAAGCAAAAAGAATCGCGGGACAGGTACTAAGAACGTTCAAAAGAAGGGACAGGACATTAATGATTCCCCTGCTAAAAACACTGATTATACCAAAACTTGAATACTACTTACTTTTGACGTCCCACATAAAAAGGAAGCACCTAATAAACTAGAAGAAACGCAAAGATATTTCACAGCTAAGATTGATGGCTGTAAAGAACTCAATTACTGGGAAAGACTACGTGAACTAAATCTGTATTCCTTGGAAAGAAGGAGAGAGAGGTACACCATAATCTACATATGGAAAATGACTGAAGAATTGGTACCAAACCTAAATCTAAACCCAATTACCATTCAAACAACACTGGAAAATAGGAAAGGCAGAATGTGTAGTGTTCCGAAATTAAAGGCCGACATGAGGCCTTCTCAACACCGAAGGAAAATAGCTTTGTTAGCAGGGGCCAAGACTTATCAACCAGCTTCCAAAGGACCTCAGGAACGTTACTGGGGTCAAAGTTGAAGTCTTCAAGAGAAGACTAGATGCATGGCTCAGGACGGTACCAGATGAGCCGGGTGTACCAGGCTATGTACGGTGGAGAGCGCAAGAAAGCAACTCGCCTCTCCACCAAGCCAGACCTAGAGGCGGGGCCATCAGCTTCGTCACCGTGTGAAGAGAGATCGACGTACGAAACAGCAACAAGGTTAACAAGGTTATTAGTTCTTATATACAGTATATATACAGGGTGGGCCGTAAGTTTCCATACATAGGAAAAATTAAACGTTTGTTTTTATGTTTCAGATACCCTAAGAATATGCGTTTGACGTAAGATCTTGTTTACTGATGAAGCAAATTTTTACGTCAATGGAGAGGTTAATCGGCAAAACATACGTTATTGGAGTAATGCTAACCCTAACTGGCTGAGTCCGACGAAGATGCAAGGTGCGGGTAAAGTGATGGTGTGGGCCGGGATATGGGGTGACAGAATTATTGGACCAATTTTTGTCAGTGGAAATCTTAATGCCGAAAGGTATCTTAACATGTTGCAAGAAGAGATTTTCCCATCCCTGCTAAACGAGGAAGGTAACTTCCCAGTTTACTTCCAGCAAGATGGAGCTCCACCTCATTATGGTCTTCACGTGCGTCGGTATTTGGATCAGCAGTTTCCGGATGCTTGGATTGGTCGGCGTGGTCCTGTGGAGTGGCCTCCCAGATCCCCAGATCTCACCCCCCTTGATTTCTATCTTTGGGGGCACTTGAAGGCCATGGTGTATCAGGAAAAGATACGAGACATAAATCATCTAAAGGAATGTATCACCAACGCCATTACAAGCATAACGTCAACTGTGCTAATGCGTGTTCATCAACAGTGGGGAACACGTATTGAAATGTGTTTTCAAAACAATGGCAACCATGTAGAGCATATTATATAAATAAAAATGGTTGTCCACAATAAAAATGTTTATTTTTCCTATGTATGGAAACTTACGGCCCACCCTGTAGTAGCGCCAATAGTAAGTCAAATTTTTTAATCAAGTCTTATTTTCCTGTACGATCTACTTTTTGAGTTTTGCCTTTTTTGAAGATACGTTATGTTGGGTTAACTAAGTTATGGGTTATGTTGGGTTAAAAAGTTGAAAATATTAAACATGTAACCTGTTCGACCTACTGGGTAAAAATGGTCACGACCGAAAATTTACACAATTTTTTTTTATGCACTTAGGAGAGGCCAAGAACAAGTACCCGTAAAAATGTCCCCCCTATATAAGAAGACAACCAATGTATTGCAGACACCCCAATTATTATCAGTCCTAGTGTATGATTCATCAGGAGCAAGATGCACTGCAAATTTTTGGTTTCTTACCAAGGTAATGCAGCTATTAGACGCCTGGCTCAGAACACCCCAGATGAGCCAGGGTTACCTGGCTATGTGAGGTGGACTCTCTCTTTCGCTCTGCGGACCTACGTAGGATAGGCGAGTGGTCCGAAAAATGACAAATGCCGTTTAACTTGGGTAAATGCAAGGTCATGCACATTGGTTACGCCAATCCCAAGTCGGACTACTCCATGTTGGGGAGTAATATCGAGGCCGCTGATTTGGAAAAGGACTTGGGTGTGCTAATTAGCCGCGATCTTAAGTTTACCAAACAGTGCGTAGAGGTGAAAAAGGAAGCCCAGAAGCTGTTGGGTTATATCAGGATGCAATTTCGATTTCGGAAACAAGGAGAGTGTGCTCTCTCTGTACAATTTCCCGGCTCGGCCGCACCTGGAGTATGCTCTGCAGTTTTGATCGCCCACCCTCAGGAAAGGGATTAACAGTCTGGAGCGAGTCCATGCGAGGCCACAAAGTTAATCTTTTCCGTTAGGCATATGGGATACAATCGACGCTTCGCAGCCTGAATTTGGTTTCGCTGGAAACTCGGAGGCTGCGCGGTCAACTCATCGAGGTTTTAAAGCTGTTACACGGGTTCAACGATGCTGATTTTAGAAGCAATGTTTAGTTTAAATGATAACTCACTTGCAACAATGGTTGGAAGATGGATTTGAAACAGTTTAGCACTAGTGTGTGTGTGGGAATTACTTAGCCTGTTCCACGTGTCACAGATCTTATCGGTAAACTTCAGAAATTGTGAACAGTTCCTCTACACAATTTGCATTTCATAATAAAATCAGTCAATTACTTACAATAAGAGGAGTATTTTCCTAATAGTAGAGAAGTACATGTGAGAAACAGTAACTATCTGAAAACTTTATTGAATGCATTCTTACCTCGCGATGGTTTTGCAGTTTACTGTAATTACTCTCGAAAGTTCTTTGGAACTAAATTGGTATTAAGTTAATTAAAGACCTTCTAGGATGAAATGGCTAAGCGACAAATGTTTTCTCAGATCTGGTTCATAGTTTGAAAAACGCTTTTTGGAATACGTTTTCCGTGGTGATATTTAATAAATTCTGCATGCTTTATAAGGAGCTTGAAAGTACAGTCATTTAAAAAAGTTCTACCGTAAAGATGCGTTCATTTTATTTATTATGTGTATTTGAATATATGCCATGCTTTAATTGTCGATGAATATTAAATAATTCATGTTTCAAATAACGTTTCATTTTCTCCACTTTATGTGTTGTGTGTGTGTGTGTGTGTGTGTGTTCCAAGTCAACCTATAGTTTGATATACATAGGGGCAGTAGACACGTGAAAGTGATCTGCATAACGTTCCACCCGCTATCTCCTCGCTTATATAACAGTACAAGAATTACACAAGTTGAACGAAAAATATACAAGGGACAGTATTAGCTCCCTTGCTATTCATAATAATGATTGCAGATATTGATGCAGATATTAAGGAAATACTGAACGAAAATTACATAAGAAAACTACAAAACGATATTCAAACATTATTCCAGTGGGCAGAAGACAACAATATGAAGTTCAACGAAGAAAAATTCCAACTTCTAAGATATGGTAATAACAAAGAGCTACAGAAAAAAGGGTACAAAACTCCGCAAGCCAAACAGATAACACCAAATCCACAAGTCAGGGATCTTGGAGTAATAATGTCGTCGGATGCAGAATTCAGAGAGCACTATAAAATCAAAATCACAACGGCTAGAAAAATAATGGGAATCATCTGGAGGAGCTTCCGCAGCAGAAAAGCAAACATCATGCTTAAATTATGGAAGAGTCTAGTCCTACCAATAATTGAATATTGCTCAGTACTCAGAAGCCCACTCAGAAAAAGAGAAATTGCGAGCAGTGAAGCTATACAAAGGACTTTTACGTCTAAGATAGAGGAAACGGAAGGTGAAGACTACTGGTCTCGACTACAATACCTGGAACTCTACTCTCTTGAAAGAAGGCGCGAGCAGTACACAATAATATACATATGGAAAATATTTGAGGGCTCTGTCCCTAACCTCAGAAATGAAATAGAAACAAACTGGAATGAGAGAAGAGGTAGATTCTGTACGGTCCCAGCTGCGGTGGGACAAGGAGCCATGAAAACGAGGAGGGAAAATACCCTCAGAATACAGGGCCCAAAGCTTTTCAATGTTCTTCCAAAAGAAGTGAGGAATCTCCAGCACACCGACCTGAATAACTTCAAGAACCAGCTGGACAGATTCTTGTGCAAAGTCCCTGACCAGCCATGTGTGGCTGGCTACGGGGGCAGGAGGAGATCAGAGAGCAATTCCCTCCTTCACCACTTTCCGCAAATGAGTCGGGATGCTGCAGAGGGGTTGACCGCAGGTCGATCCTGAACCGTTGTTCAAACTCAACAAAAAGTAAGATATATATATATATATATATATATATATATATATATATATATATACAGGGTGTCCCATAAGTCCGGCATCATAGGAGAAGTTCATATTTTTCTATTTCTACAAACCATAATTCATATTTTTCTAATGCTCGGGATGCCAATTTCCCGTCCACCATTCTGTTCAGTGACTAGGCTGTTTTTTATGGAAATGGTGAGGTAAATCGACAGAACACCCGCTACTGGTCTCAAAACAACCCTCACTGGTATACCTCTTCAAAGGAACAAGGTGCATCTCGGGTGATGGTATGGTGTGGCATTTGGAAGGATCGCATCATAGGCCCCCTTTTTTTTATGAACATGTCACTGGAGGCACCTACCTACGTATACTCAAGGAAGAAGCATTTCCCAGTGTCTTGAACTTGAACGAAGAAGGAAATTTCCCAACATGGTTCCAGCAAGACGGCGCTCCTGCACATTACAGCACCCAAGTAAGGGAATACCTGTACCAACAATTCCCTGGTCATTGGATAGGATGTCGAGGGCCTGTGGAATGGCCAGCTAGAAGCCCGGATCTCACGCCACTAGATTTTTATCTCTGGGGCCACTTGAAAGCGCTGAGATACGCAGAGAAAATTAGGAGTGTTGAACATTTGCGGCAGCGCATTATTGGGGCATGTAACACCATTACTCCTGACATCATTCACCGTGTGCTTGCTGACTGGGTATCACGTCTAAATTTTGTATTGAAAACAATGGTGGACATATTGAGCATGTTCTGTAAATAAAAGCTTTTGTTTTGCCTTTTTTATTATTTTTCCTATGATGCCGGACTTATGGGACACCGTGTGTATATATATATATATATATATATATATATGTATATATATATATATATATATATATATATATATATATATATATATATATATATATATAGTAATTGATAATATAAGAAATATACAGTTTAAACAAGGAATACATAAGCAATTTTCTCTTTCATTAAAAGTTTAACCACTTAATTATTTCACGCACACAAGCGTTTATACAGAAAATAAGTATTTACAATATTGAAAACAATAACTAGGATTCGAGAGAGGCTCTTCTGTGTAGCGATGTTGCTTCATAGCTCTGTATTCTGTCGACGAGTTAAGCTAGGTTAGGAGTGCAGTTAAGGCCATGATAGTTTAATTTATTTGGTATTTATTATAATTAATATAAAAGAAACTGAAAAAAAATGCTATGCAAAATGATGTAGAATGTAAAATACACCTTTTAAATTATATATATGTATATATTTATTTATTATATATATATACACATATATATATATATATATATATATATATATATATATATATATACAGGGCGTCCCAAAAAAATGTATACACACTTTAAATACTTATAAAGGCAGTGTTTATTAAAATACATTTCATTTTCAAAATGTAATAGAATCTACAGACATTATTTAATTGTTTTGTCAACGCCTGTTTTCAAACTGACGTCCGTTCTGGTCCAGGCACTGCTGATAACGCGAAGCAATGGAATCGCAAACATCACGAAACATTTCGTTTGGTATTTGTGTGCATTCTCGTTCAATGGCTGTTCTCAATTCAGCGACTGTTGCAGGTTTTATAGCGTAGACTTTGTCTTTTAAGTATCCCCATAAAAAAGTCTAGTGGTGTGAGGTCTGTGAACGCGGAGGGTATTCTACGAAACCCCTTCGTCCAATCCACATCCACATCGTGCCAAGTACCACTCGCAATACTCCACTCTTCGGTCCGGATCATCTTCATTAATAGCATGGACTAATCTTGGAATGTAACTTTTCCATTGACAGCGCTTCAAAATGCGTTGGACAGACGATTCTGAAATTCCTACCTCACGACTCGCTTGCCGCACAGATTTTCTTGGACTTTGGTGATACGTTTCCAGTACTCTTTCTTGCTTTGTGGGGCTTGTCGATGTCCGTGGTCTTCCGGAACGCTTCTTGTGGACATTCTGAACAGTTCCATCGGCTTCAAACTTATCTCTAATTCGAGTGATGGTAAGTCGCGTTGGTGGATCTGTTTGAAACTCCCTCCTAAACTGTCTTTGCACTTCAACTGCGTTTTCACACTTCCAGTAGCATTTTAGAATGAATTTCCTTTGTTCAAAGCTTAGTCTGACTGCCATTGTTAATTCTAATGGGTTTAACTTAGAAAGAAAGAAACATCAATTGAGCTATCAGCTGTTAAAGTGTGTATACATTTTTTTGGGACGCCCTGTATATATATATATATATATATATATATATATATATATATATATATATATATATATTTATTTATTATATATAATATATATATATATTATATATATATAATATATTTATTTATTATATATATATATATAATATATATATATATATATATATATATATATATATATAATATATATAAATAATATATATATATAATATAAATAAATAAATATATATATATATATATATATATTATATATATATATATATATATTTATTTATTATATATAATATATATATATATATATATATATATATATATTATATATATATATTATATATATATATATATAATAAATAATAAATATATATAAATAAATAAATATATAAATATATATATATATATATATATATATATATATATATATATATATAGGTATATATATATATAATAAATAAATATATACTATATATAATTTAAAAGGTCTATTTTAATGAAACTTATAGATCTACATTCTACATCATTTTGCATAGCATTTTTTTTCAGTTTCTTTTATGTTAATTATAATAAATACCAAATAAATTAAACTATCATGGCCTTAACTGCACTCCTAACCTAGCTTAACTCGTCGACAGAATACAGAGCTATGAAGCAACATCGCTACACAGAAGAGCCTCTCTCGAATCCTAGTTATTGTTTTCAATATTGTAAATACTTATTTTCTGTATAAACGCTTGTGTGCGTGAAATAATTAAGTGGTTAAACTTTTAATGAAAGAGAAAATTGCTTATGTATTCCTTGTTTAAACTTTATATTTCTTATATTATCAATTTTACTATATATATATATATATATATATATATATATATACACGGTGTCCCATAAGTCCGGCATCATAGGAAAAATAATGAAAAAAGGCAAAACAAAAGCTTTTATTTACAGAACATGCTCAATATGTCCACCATTGTTTTCAATACAAAATTTAGACGTGATACCCAGTCAGCAAGCACACGGTGAATGATGTCAGGAGTAATGGTGTTACATGCCCCAATAATGCGCTGCCGCAAATGTTCAACACTCCTAATTTTCTCTGCGTATCTCAGCGCTTTCAAGTGGCCCCAGAGATAAAAATCTAGTGGCGTGAGATCCGGGCTTCTAGCTGGCCATTCCACAGGCCCTCGACATCCTATCCAATGACCAGGGAATTGTTGGTACAGGTATTCCCTTACTTGGGTGCTGTAATGTGCAGGAGCGCCGTCTTGCTGGAACCATGTTGGGAAATTTCCTTCTTCGTTCAAGTTCAAGACACTGGGAAATGCTTCTTCCTTGAGTATACGTAGGTAGGTGCCTCCAGTGACATGTTCATCAAAAAAAGGGGGCCTATGATGCGATCCTTCCAAATGCCACACCATACCATCACCCGAGATGCACCTTGTTCCTTTGAAGAGGTATACCAGTGAGGGTTGTTTTGAGACCAGTAGCGGGTGTTCTGTCGATTTACCTCACCATTTCCATAAAAAACAGCCTAGTCACTGAACAGAATGGTGGACGGGAAATTGGCATCCCGAGCATTAGAAAAATATGAATTATGGTTTGTAGAAATAGAAAAATATGAACTTCTCCTATGATGCCGGACTTATGGGACACCCTGTATATATATATATATATATATATATATATATATCTTACTTTTTGTTGAGTTTGAACAACGGTTCAGGATCGACCTGCGGTCAACCCCTCTGCAGCATCCCGACTCATTTGCGGAAAGTGGTGAAGGAGGGAATTGCTCTCTGATCTCCTCCTGCCCCCGTAGCCAGCCACATGGCTGGTCAGGGACTTTGCACAAGATCTGTCCAGCTGGTTCTTGAAGTTATTCAGGTCGGTGTGCTGGAGATTCCTCACTTCTTTTGGAAGAACATTGAAAAGCTTTGGGCCCCGTATTCTGAGGGTATTTTCCATCCTCGTTTTCATGGCTCCTTGTCCCACCGCAGCTGGGACCGTACAGAATCTACCTCTTCTCTCATTCCAGTTTGTTTCTATTTCATTTCTGAGGTTAGGGACAGAGCCCTCAAATATTTTCCATATGTATATTATTGTGTACTGCTCGCGCCTTCTTTCAAGAGAGTAGAGTTCCAGGTATTGTAGTCGAGACCAGTAGTCTTCACCTTCCGTTTCCTCTATCTTAGACGTAAAAGTCCTTTGTATAGCTTCACTGCTCGCAATTTCTCTTTTTCTGAGTGGGCTTGTGAGTACTGAGCAATATTCAATTATTGGTAGGACTAGACTCTTCCATAATTTAAGCATGATGTTTGCTTTTCTGCTGCGGAAGCTCCTCCAGATGATTCCCATTATTTTTCTAGCCGTTGTGATTTTGATTTTATAGTGCTCTCTGAATTCTGCATCCGACGACATTATTACTCCAAGATCCCTGACTTGTGGATTTGGTGTTATCTGTTTGGCTTGCGGAGTTTTGTACCCTTTTTTCTGTAGCTCTTTGTTATTACCATATCTTAGAAGTTGGAATTTTTCTTCGTTGAACTTCATATTGTTGTCTTCTGCCCACTGGAATAATGTTTGAATATCGTTTTGTAGTTTTTCTTATGTAATTTTCGTTCAGTATTTCCTTAATATCTGCATCAATATCTGCAATCATTATTATGAATAGCAAGGGAGCTAATACTGTCCCTTGTATATTTTTCGTTCAACTTGTGTAATTCTTGTACTGTTATTATAAGCGAGGAGATAGCGGGTGGAACGTTATGCAGATCACTTTCACGTGTCTACTGCCCCTATGTATATCAAACTATAGGTTGACTTGGAACACACACACACACACACACACACACACACACACACAACACATAAAGTGGAGAAAATGAAACGTTATTTGAAACATGAATTATTTAATATTCATCGACAATTAAAGCATGGCATATATTCAAATACACATAATAAATAAAATGAACGCATCTTTACGGTAGAACTTTTTTAAATGACTGTACTTTCAAGCTCCTTATAAAGCATGCAGAATTTATTAAATATCACCACGGAAAACGTATTCCAAAAAGCGTTTTTCAAACTATGAACCAGATCTGAGAAAACATTTGTCGCTTAGCCATTTCACCCTAGAAGGTCTTTAATTAACTTAATACCAATTTAGTACCAAAGAACTTTCGAGAGTAATTACAGTAAACTGCAAAACCATCGCGAGGTAAGAATGCATTCAATAAAGTTTTCAGATAGTTACTGTTTCTGTCACATGTACTTCTCTACTATTAGGAAAATACTCCTCTTATTGTAAGTAATTGACTGATTTTATTATGAAATGCAAATTGTGTAGAGGAACTGTTCACAATTTCTGAAGTTTACCGATAAGATCTGTGACACGTGGAACAGGCTAAGTAATTCCCACACACACACTAGTGCTAAACTGTTTCAAATCCATCTTCCAACCATTGTTGCAAGTTGAGTTATCATTTAAACTAAACATTGCTTCTAAAATCAGCATCGTTGAACCCGTGTAACAGCTTTAAAACGTCGATGAGTTGACCGCGCAGCCTCCGAGTTTCCAGCGAAAGCAAATTCAGGCTGCGAAGCGTCGATTGTATCCCATATGCCTAACGGAAAAGATTAACTTTGTGGCCTCGCATGGACTCGCTCCAGACTGTTAATCCCTTTCCTGAGGGTGGGCGATCAAAACAGAGCATACTCCAGGTGCGGCCGAGCCGGGAAATTGTACAGAGAGAGCACACTCTCCTTGTTTCCGAAATCGAAATTGCATCCTGATATAACCCAACAGCTTCTGGGCTTCCTTTTTCACCTCTACGCACTGTTTGGTAAACTTAAGATCGCGGCTAATTAGCACACCCAAGTCCTTTTCCAAATCAGCGGCCTCGATATTACTCCCCAACATGGAGTAGTCCGACTTGGGATTGGCGTAACCAATGTGCATGACCTTGCATTTACCCAAGTTAAACGGCATTTGTCATTTTTCGGACCACTCGCCTATCCTACGTAGGTCCGCAGAGCGAAAGAGAGAGTCCACCTCACATAGCCAGGTAACCCTGGCTCATCTGGGGTGTTCTGAGCCAGGCGTCTAATAGCTGCATTACCTTGGTAAGAAACCAAAAATTTGCAGTGCATCTTGCTCCTGATGAATCATACACTAGGACTGATAATAATTGGGGTGTCTGCAATACATTGGTTGTCTTCTTATATAGGGGGGACATTTTTACGGGTACTTGTTCTTGGCCTCTCCTTAGTGCCTAAAAAAAAAATTGTGTAAATTTTCGGTCGTGACCATTTTTACCCAGTAGGTCGAACAGGTTACATGTTTAATATTTTCAACTTTTTAACCCAACACAACCCATAACTTAGTTAACCCAACATAACGTATCTTCAAAAAAGGTAAAACTCAAAAAGTAGATCGTACAGGAAAATCCGACTTGATTAAAAAATTTGACTTACTATTGGCGCTACTATATATACTGTATATAAGAACTAATAACCTTGTTAACCTTGTTGCTGTTTCGTACGTCGATCTCTCTTCACACGGTGACGAAGCTGATGGCCCCGCCTCTAGGTCTGGCTTGGTGGAGAGGCGAGTTGCTTTCTTGCGCTCTCCACCGTACATAGCCTGGTACACCCGGCTCATCTGGTACCGTCCTGAGCCATGCATCTAGTCTTCTCTTGAAGACTTCAACTTTGACCCCAGTAACGTTCCTGAGGTCCTTTGGAAGCTGGTTGATAAGTCTTGGCCCCTGCTAACAAAGCTATTTTCCTTCGGTGTTGAGAAGGCCTCATGTCGGCCTTTAATTTCGGAACACTACACATTCTGCCTTTCCTATTTTCCAGTGTTGTTTGAATGGTAATTGGGTTTAGATTTAGGTTTGGTACCAATTCTTCAGTCATTTTCCATATGTAGATTATGGTGTACCTCTCTCTCCTTCTTTCCAAGGAATACAGATTTAGTTCACGTAGTCTTTCCCAGTAATTGAGTTCTTTACAGCCATCAATCTTAGCTGTGAAATATCTTTGCGTTTCTTCTAGTTTATTAGGTGCTTCCTTTTTATGTGGGACGTCAAAAGTAAGTAGTATTCAAGTTTTGGTATAATCAGTGTTTTTAGCAGGGGAATCATTAATGTCCTGTCCCTTCTTTTGAACGTTCTTAGTACCTGTCCCGCGATTCTTTTTGCTTTATTTATCGCTATCTGATTTTGTGTTTCGAATTTCGCATCATCGGTCATTATTACCCCAGTTCGATCGCTTTCGTGCTATTCTGATTTTCGTGTCTATCTGCAGCATGATATGCAGTCTGTTTAAGTTCCTCTTTTCTACCATATCTCAAGAGCTGAAATTTCTCGATGTTAAATGACATGTTGTCTTCTGACCATTTGTATATTTTGTTCGTGACCCTCTGCAAGCCTCCACTTCATTTACATCGCTGATTTTTCTGCTGATCTTAGTATCATCTGCAAAGGATGTTACTATACTGTTACTCTTTATTCTGCTGTCTAGGTCTGTTCGTATGATAATGAACAGGAGTGGGGCCAGTACTGTCCTTTGTGGTGCTGAGCTGCGTACTTCCGATTCTGGTGATGATATACCTTGAATTTTGACGACCTGTAGGCGCTCTCTGAAGAAGTTGTTGATCCACTTACCCACTTTGCCTGTTATTCCCATATATTTCATTGTATGCACCATTATACCGTGATCACATTTGTCGAAAGCTTTAGCAAAATCTGTGTATAAGATATCGTAGTTGTCATTGCCTACCAGTGCATCTAGGATATTGATGTAGTGTTCTATTAATTGTGATAGGCATGATCTACCTGTTCGGTATCCGTGCTGATTTTCGTTGAATCTTTCCAATGTCTCCAAGAAGTCAAACTTTCTCTCTAACTATTCTTCCAATTACTTTGGTGAGGTGGGACGTCACTGACACTGGTCTATAGTTCTTTGCTTGAGATCTGTCCCCTCCTTTATATATAGGGAAAATGTTTGCTCTTTTCAAGATGCTCGGTATTTCCCAGTGTCTAGGGATCTTCTCCATAACCAGCATAAAGGTGT